>CM038682.1:89932129-90557425 GCA_021605205.1 Aegilops longissima
GTAATCGAACTTACGCTAGTTCTTTGTACAGGCACACCGCAACTTCTTTATCGCTACAAGGTTGTACAAAGGAGTCCATGGCATCAATTGCTTGGATACGCAGTCCCAATACTTCTTTCTTCCCACACCGCATGGGTAAGTCGAATGGTTAATCTGTAAGATGGTGCATCCTTGATATGTTATATGAGGACGTAGTCGACTAGTTGTAGCCAAACACATCACACTGGCTTTTACTGTATATTTCATGCGATTAATTTTTGCATATCGAGATCTAAGCAATCTACAATAGGATGAAAAGACTGGCATCCTTCACATTATTGGCGAACTCAGTTCATAGAAACAAGCAATTCAACCATTCTGTGGGTAAATCAAAAGCGCCACTGGAATATTTTTCACTTTCCAATCATACACGCAAAAAGGGGCAACGCCACCATAGGGGCTGGTATGGGCAGCCGCCTCAGGTGGCTGGAAAGTGTGCACCTAGTTTGAGTCGTCCAGGTTGGCCCATGCTAGTTTTGTTCGTCCCAACGCACGAGAAGGCAATGTAAAACATGAAGAAAAATGTTTCAACTTGGATGGGCCAATAACATAAGTGCAAGGCAGGCCCTATAGCAGGCTCGCGGCCCAAACGAGCGCCTCCCATACCGATCGACAGCAGGAAAAATCCCAATTCATTCGCTCCAGCCTCCAGTCTGGTTCGCTCCTAACCTAGCCGCCGCTGGATAGACCGACACAGCACTTCCTCGCGCCCTCGTTGGAGGGCGGTCGCTGGGCTTCAAGCAAACGGAAGGACAAGAAGATGAAGATCCAACCCTGGGTGTAGCCTGCATGGGAGGTAGCGGCGGTAGCACGGGCATGGCATCGAGCTTGCGCAAACGGACAGTCGCAGCTTGCAAGAGTAGCATGCGCAACGAGCAGGTACATCACATTCCTGATTATATCTAATTCAACTCTTCAATTTCTAGCCAATAGTTAAACCTGACGGTGTTGTAAAATTGCTTGTATGTAGGGAATCTATGAGAAAATGAAACCAATTTCTACTTATTTTATAACTCCCCAATCAATACTGAATCGACTGAATCTGATGTATCTAATCAAGTTTCGGTGCAAACATACAAGCTCATGTTGTTCTTGAGCTCAAGTGTCTAATGAACAGATCGCTAATGAAGGATTTGATGCAAACATTTTACATGCTCCTGGTGATGAACATATAGTGTCTAATGAGGGATCTAATGCAAGCATTTTGCAAGCTCATTGAAGGATTTAGTGTCTAATGATGATCTACTATGTTGAGAGAGACAGAGATTTGCGTGCATTGATGACAAGCAAATTATAGTGCATTTTCATAGCTTGAGGAAACGCCGAGGCCATCTACCGTAAAGTCCCCGTGATCATGACAACATAGCATAAATACTTTTCTAATCTGTTGTTTGAAACTATTGGCATACTTGTGCAGGATAGATATATTGATATGCAGTTTGCGACTGGTTATCGTGCAATTACACTTCGATATTTTCAGCCGAGAACTAATAATTCAAGCAGGTACAGACCATGTTTGTAGTCCTTGTACACCATGTTGCATTTTGTGTTTTTGGTGCTTGCATCATTTAGTGTTTATAATCTGAACTACTTTGGATCATTAGCTGGTTTTCAAAGTGCATGTAGCTTCACATTTCTCAAGTTATGTTGATTTCCGAGTGCAAGTGCCTTCATATTCTTTATAAATGATCGCCTGGTAACTTGAATTGTGGATCAGCCATCGCACACATATCATACACGAATGCCAAGATTTAATTAAATGAAATGCGGGACTTACGCTAGCTCGCTGTACATGCTCACTACAGCTCGCTATGCTTGGGATGTTCCATGTACAAGTCCATGTTACCACTTGCTTGGATGTGCAGGCCTTGTGCTCCTTTCATCCCCTCACATTTTTGACACGGCTAATGGTTAATCAAATAAGAGGAATCAACCTTGACGTTGTACCAGAGGACATATACTTACAATGTTATACGGGTGTGCAGGATGTGTACCAGATCCTGTAGCCCCGTCATGCTTCGCCAAAAATGGATTTGCTTGTTTCGATGATATCTCCGTAAGAAATAAGAGTTAAAGTCAGAGTTGCATAGGCGTAAGCTAAGAGAGCAGTGAAAGGATATCCAAACATCGCCGGAACAGTGCACAAGGGAGTGATGTGGATACCTAGTTCGGGCCGGCGCTTGGGCATGCTCGCTTAGCTAGAGTGTGGGTCACTTCAGAGCCGTTGAGGGTGATGCGCTGGCTATTGGCGCGCGACGGATGCAGATCTTGAGTGGCAGCGAGCGCCACGCCAGTGGACGAGACCGTTGGTGAAGCCCCAACGGCCTCGGGGCGGAGGTGCGACGATGTGCTCGGTGAAGTAGCCCCGTGAGCTGGGAGACGACGCCGGTGAAGCGCACCTGATGGTGGAACTCGGTGTCGTGGAGGCACGCCGGTTGCGGGGCCGACGTTGTCGGTGGACCACCCGGTGCGGTGGACGAGGGCGAGATGAGGTAGCTCCGTGCGGTGGTGAAGCGACCGACCGTCGTCTTCATCGCCATCGTCCGCATGAGGTGGGGAACGGTGGGGAAAGAGACGAGACGAGGGCGATTAGAGGGATGGCGGCGAATTAGGGATTTGAGCAATCTGGGCGCGGAAGGGGACGGTGGAGAAGAGAGATTTTGCAGGGATGGAATTGGGGCCGCCAGATATTTCAATCTGAAACGTGGAAGTGCGAACTTATATTGTCATCGCCCTTTTTTGGGGGAGGGGGGGTGGGTGGGTGCTACGCGTCCGTCCGACACACGCGACCACCCGACAGATTATGCTTGGTGCCTTAAGGCACCTGCCTTTGTGTCCATGACATGTGGGCCCAACAGGTGGCTGTCCCACATGTCGCCACCCAAGGGCAGTTGCCTTTAAGGCATCAAGCAGCGCCCACCCCGACACGACACCTGGTTCGCTCGGTGCGCCTACATTTGAGAATGCAAACGAATCTTCTTTCATTTGCAAATGAATCTGTATGTATTAGCATGCCCGTGTTGTCCTTGCAATAATTAGTCATTCGAACGAGATACTCCATCCGCTCACTTTTGTAAGTCGTTTGCATAACTTAAAATGAACTGTTTTGCATATTGTCTGAAATGTCTTCAAGGTCTTATAAAAGTGAACAGAGGGAGTACTATAAATTAATTAATGAGGAGTTATTTGAAAAAAATAGAAACGGTACCCACGCTAACGTGGATTAGAGTGTGTCACATGATTAGTTATTTGAATTAGAGTGTGTGTCACATAGTTAGTTATTTGAATTAGAGTGTGTGTCACGAAGTATCTCCAATTGTAACGTGGATTTCGTGATTTCACCGTATCCACGCTACTTTTTAATACAAATTCATATGTATATGATGAACACCATGGTAGTGAGAAAACTTTTGGATGGATTCAAACATATGACCTACAAAATAGCACAACAAATTGAGCCAATGTCAACTTTTCAAACTTAGTATGGCACTAATTCAAATAATTACCAGTATGCCTGGTCCTCGGTTCAAATCTTACAATGTACAATCAATTGAAACATCGATATTAAGTCTTGTACTATGTACATTCAAATGTTGTTTTAGCCCCACACTTCAAGACAAACGCAACATACTTCCTGTATCGCCAATCTTCCTCTCCTAACCACCTTAGCAAGTATCGGTTTCCAACACACGCTCATTCTTTTCTCCATGTTTCGATCTCTAAGTCTCTCAACTACACAACCCCTTTTCTACTACTGTTACCAAATGTATTTACCTCACACACCCGCCATCGCACCCCATGCCGAGCTCTCTCCCTCTCTCCTCTCACCTCTCGCTAAATAGATGCATTGCCTATCTAGCCCCCCAACCTCTCGTGCGCACAAACGCACATTGTATATCTAGGTCACTCCCTCGAGACTGTCTCACTTTTCTTCCAAGACGGGCCACACTCGCTCAATCTAGCTCTCTTTATCCGAGCCTCGCTTAACTCGCTTTCTTTCACACACAAATGATATATCTCCTGTTAGGGCCTCGATCAACACACTCTATACTCTCTCACGCAGATTGTCTATCTAGGTTAGTCCATCCAAGCCGCCACCACTCTTTCGACCTCATGGTGGGCCACGCCACTCAATCTCTCTCTCTCTCTCTCTCTCTCTCTCTCTATCTATCTCTATCTCTATCTCTATCTCTCTCTCTCTCTCTCCAGATGTCTCGATTTAGCTTGCTCTTTATCGGACAAAATGATATATCACCATGTTTGAGCCCAATTCGACCTATTCACATTGTATACTCTCTCACGCACATCGCCTATCTAGGTCACTCTCTCCAACCCGTCTCACTCTTTTCGATCGACGGCGCAATTCTATGTGATCGGGTTGAACTTGCTTCCTCCCACGCACAAAACATATCTACATGTCCGTGGATCTGGATCATCTCTCAAGCTCTATCTTACAGCCCTCACCCTTACCAAAAGCTCAATCGGACAATATCTCTCCTGAGCATATATATTTGTTCAATGAATGTCGACCACACTCACTTTGTCTCTATCTATATGTCTCTCGATTGACCTCGCTTCTCATACCGTATCTTCCACGCTGAAGCTACTACCTCTCCATCCTCGCAGTCGGAGCTATTATTTTTAGTACTATTCGCCTTCACTTACTGGTGGGTTCCATGTGTGCTCTCTCTCTCTCCTCCCTTCAGCGCTTAGACACACGGGCAAACAGGAAGAACTCATGGGCGATGTTGTTGCTGACTATATCTGGACGCGTTCACAAGTCACGGCACCAGTTTCACGTACTAGCAGCACTAGTCAAGGTACGCAATGCACGTTAATTTGGAAGTATATTAAGTGCATGCGGATATTAACTACTAGGATATTATTTGCATGTTGTCATGTGATTAGCACTATTTTTGGCATGAAATTAACTGCACGCTAAACGTGTTGAGCGCCAATATTCAAGCAGTCAGGTCGTTGGATGACAAGGAATACATGTGGCTTGATGACGCTTTTATATTTAATTTGATACGGCTCTAGCAGAACATTCAATCGATCAAACCATACATTTCGCTCAGTCTGACCGACTTTAAATTATACGACGATCGATATAAAATAAACGGAATGATAAACGCTCGGATTTTAATCATGGCAATCCGAACGCTTTTCATGGCAAATTTAGATTACGCGCGTGGCGGGGCGCTCGCGGTGGGAAGCGGCTCCTCGCTGCGTGCTCAGGTGCCGCGGGCCATCGACCGACAGCGACGGCGCGCTTTGCGGCGTTGTTGGCGATTTCCGGACGCTGGTTTAGCTTCAACGAAGACCAAAATGTTCGGACTTCGAGCGAAGTCAACTGGGGAGGAGGCGATCGGGCGCTGGTGCAAGGAAGCGGTCGACGACGCCATCCATGCCGCTGAGGGGGCATCGCACCCGCGGGGGACAGCGCTGTCAACGGCGCGGCGGAGACAGTCCTGTGCATCGGCACCGCACGCGCGCGACGACGCTGCACGCGCAGCGCGATTCGCGGGCGGGTGCACGGCACCGCACGGGCGCAGCGCTGCTGCTGCACGCGCAGGCGCATGCGCTGGCAGGTGCACGGGCGCGTGAAAGTCGGCGGGGACCTCGTGGAACCCCGTGGCATCAAGCTCGGCGACAATGTGCGGCTCCCAGCCCATCAATGCCACGGGATGGCGCCGCGCAGTCGGGCGATGGGAGCCGAACGAGAGCGGGACAGCGCGGCGCCTTCTCGCTAGGCCAGTTCAAGCTCGCCCCAAAGCGCCTTATGTTCTTGAGACTCGCTGGGTGTCTTCCTCATGAAATCGAACACTAAGGGCAGACCATCGTGATGCAGCATGGCGCATATTTAGGTCGCTAGTTGGAGGTAGACGCGTGGAGAATCGGAGAGGAAGAGAGAGGATTGTAGTGATACCGGTAGTGCGGGGTTGATTTTAAACTACGGCGCGGGCGACATTAAAAGTGGGAGCAGTTGGGACGACGGGCGGCGGAGCTCTGGTCAAGGGCTCGCCCCGTGAGTCTGCATGCAGCGGTCCGCTCACACGCCTCGACAGCCGCACAGTGGTTCGCTCAAGATGCCTCCCGCCGACTCACACGCTTGCCGGACGGTACTGCCGATGAGAAGCGGGACTCGTGGCGGCACGTAGACGCCCACGGTTTCAATAGTGAAAGCGTCGCTTTAACGTGACAGGTCTTTGTTCCAAAATACCTTGGCTCTTCATTTGTGCAACTTGTCATAAGCAACTTGTCTCGAATTGAAGAAAAACTTACAAAGTAATATTTGTGCCATATCACGTGACCATGCTCGGCCAAGAATTTATGCTCACTTTTGAATTTTCTGAAATTTAAGATCCAGGATTCAAACAATATCATAAGATGCATCATGGAATAAATTTTCAAGCCGTACATTTGTCCTGTTGTATTTCTTAAGAAAGGATTTGGTCAAACATTTTGCTTAGTTAAACCTCCTTTCCGGTTTATAGGGCTCAATTAAAATCTCACCAACCAAGGTAGTTGGTGAGTGGTGGAACAATTGTTGTAGTTTGCAAAACCACTCAATTAATGCGCTTTGTTTTCCTCAAAATTGTGTTTATTTAATGCATTAGTTGCAATGCATGCATGCATAAAGTACATGCGCTGGTCAATTTTCTCTTAATACTTGCATGTAATGATTTATTTCACCTTGAAATCTGAACATGTGATGGGGAACAACCAAACTGAGACTTATAAAATGGGAAAACTAAAATTTTGAGATAAGCCCTATAAACCGGAAAGGAGGGAGTAAAAGGATAATCCTCCGCATCATTGCATTGCCTAATATATTAAATCAAGTACTAGGCACGAACAAACGGGCTCAATTTGTGCTCATCCTGGTGTAGTAGTAGTAGTACTAGGCAATGCAGTTGACGGGTGACCTTGACGAGCAGCGACCGAGGGAATTGAACTGTGCTCAACACGGTAGGTAACATTGTCTAGTTACTAAAGCATCCCTCCGTTGTTCATCGGTAGTCATTATGGACCGGGGACATCAGGGAATTTCCTAGGGCTGGAATTCTGGCCGCCAGATATTTCGACTTGAAACGCTGAGGCTCGACTGGTTGGGGTTGCCTAATGTGTGTACCACGCACGCCACCGAAGGACACGAGCCCGTTTTTTTAGGATCAACACGAGCCAAGGTCTAGCTGGTACGCTGGGTCCTACCATTTGAGAATACGAAGGAACCTTTAAATTGCCGAACTAATCTATGTGTATTACAATACCCGATTTTCCTTGCAAATACTAATCTCAATGTGGTAATTGATTTATGACAAGTTGTTGAATTAGAGTGAATTTGTGATATAGTGATCTCAACGTGATTTCACATTTCATGGTATCCCTAGTAAGTTTTACAATGCAAATTCAAATTTAAAAGATGAACAATATGGAGGTGAGAAAACTTTGTATGTATCAAGCATATGACCACACACACACACACACACACACACACACACACACACACACACACACACACACTGCTGCCACATCTAACACAACAACAATCCAATAAGTATAGTGCATCTATTTTTCCAACCCATGCATGTATGACACGAAGTTCAAAAATACTCCTTCTATTCCTAAATATTAGTCTTTAGAGAGTTCAACAAGTGACTACGCACGGAGCAAAATGAGTGAATCTATACTCTAAAATATGTTTATATACATCCGTATGTGCCAGTCCATTTGAAGCCTCTAAAAGACTAATATTTAGGAACTAAGGAGTAAAATGTAAGACATCCATGGTCCTCGGTTCAATATTTAAAATGAACATGAAACTGAAACATGAATATTAAGTCTAGTACTACAAGACATGCAAATGTTGTGTTTAGGCGGAGCTATGATTGTCGGGGTCAACCCTCGACCTTAGATAAAATTGTGGAGCTCTGCTTAGGGTTGTTTAGATTATATTTGTCCCCACCCTCCCAACCACCGATTGGTTGTGCACCCCCACCCCTCCTCCCGGGAGAATATCATGTGCCCCCATACCTTAGATGCTATATGCCGACACGAGTTGCTTGGAGCTTGTAGATCTAAGATATAGCAGCTCACATGATGTGTCTTAATTTTTTGCAGAAACCTTGATGAGTTTGAGAATTGCACACAATTTGTACAAAAACTACTTAGATGCCCTTTGATCCCATATCCAATAACTCGAAGCTCAGATCACCGTAGCATCTAAGATGAAGGAAGACATCATATTCTCCTCGTATGTAAGAATATCATGTGATACCACACCTTAGATGCTTTGGTGATACAGCCTTCTGAGGCGCTGGATTTGTGACCCAACACCTCCTCGGTGGTTCAATGGTTTTTGCGTAAAAGCCCCAAAAGAGTTCGCCACCGCCATAAGCACAAAGACTACTCAGATGCCATTGATCTCAGATCAAACGACCTCCAAGCTCAGATCACAGTAGCATCCAAGCTGCGATAGCACCTTATGTTTTCTCAAGACGGAGAGTATGAGGTGCTCCCGCACCGTAGATTCTATGGTGATACGAAGTTCACCGAGATCTAATGGCCCACAATAGGAGGTTTGAATGTTTTTGCAATATACGGCTGATAGAGTTTGGGAAATGCACGTAAAGTACAAGTACTATGCATGTGCCATCGATCATTTAGACGCCTCGATTTAATCGTGACACTAATCATGCACGCAAATGTGTACGATCAAGATCAGGGACTCACGGAAGATATCACAACACAACTCTACAAATAAAGTAAGTCATACAAGCATCATAATACAAGCCAGGGCCTCGAGGGCTCAATACAAGTGCTCGATCATAGACGAGTCAGCGGAAGCAACAATATCTGAGTACAGCCATAAGTTAAACAAGGTGCCATAGGATGGCTAGCACAAACTGGGATACAGATCGAAAGAGGAACAGGCCTCTTGCCTGGGATCCTCCTAGGTTACTCATGGTCGTCGACAGCGGGCTGCACGTAGTAGTAGGCACCTCCAGAGTAGTAGTCGTCATCGACGGTGGCGCTCGCCCCGGCTCCATCGCCCTGTTGCAGCAATCGAGTAGAGGTAGGGGAAAAGGGGAACAAGGCAACCGTGAGTACTCATCCAAAGTACTGCAAGCAAGGAGCTACACTACATATGCATGGATATATGTAAAGGGCCATATCATGGACTGAACTGCAGAATGCCGTAATAAGAGGGGATAGTTAGTCTTAACGAAGACTACGCTCGACACCGGTCTTGCAACAGATGTAAGAGGACAACGAAGTCCTCCAAGTAACATCATATAGCAATAATCCTACCCGCAATCCCTCGCTCATATCCCCGAGCGAGAGCGACCACCGTTGTATCCGCACTTGGAAGGGTGTGTTTTATCAAGTATCCGGTTCTAGTTGTCATAAGCTCAAGGTACAACTCCAAGTCGCCCTGTTATCAAGATCACGGCTATCCGAATAGATTAACTTCCGCAGGGTGCACCATCTTACCCAAAGACGCTTGATCCCATTTGGCGGACACACTTTCCGGTCATGCCCGCCGCTGAAGATCAACACGCCGCAGCCCCACCTAGGCACAACAGAGAGGCCAACACGCCGGTTCAAACCTGCGCGCAGGGTCGGGCCCATCGCCTCGAGCACACCTGCACGCTATGTGACGCTGCCGAAGCAGACCTAGCCCATCAGCGCCCAGCCCAATCCGGCAGGCCGCTCCGTCGCCGACGTCTGAAGTGCTTCGGCTGATACCACGACGCCGGATACCCATAACTACTCCCCAGAGATGGTTAGTGCGATAAGCTCAGAGCCAACTCAGATCAAATACCAAGACCTCAAGCGTGTTAAGTATCCGCGAACGCCGAACAGGGCCAGGCCCACCTCTCTCCTAGGCGGTCTCAACCTGCCCTGCCGCTCCACCACAAAGTATCACGGGGCCGTGGGAACCTAGGCCCACCTCACCGGGATGGAGCCACCCGCCCTTTCAGCCCCCATCTCCCAACAGTACCACATGTAATGTAATAGTGTAAAGTATATAGATATGCCCGTGATCACCTCCCAAGTGATCACAGCCCAAGAGTATAGCATGGCGACGGACAAGAGTGTAGGGCCACCGATGGAACACTAGCATCCTATACTAAGCAAGAGGATAGCGATAAAGGTAACAACAAAGAGTAGCAAGGACAAAGCTATGCAGCAAAGATAGGATATCCGAAAGCAAGAATATGTTACACTACTCTAATGCAAGCAGGTAGATAAGAGTAGGCGATATCCGTGCTCAAGGGGGGGGCTTGCCTGGTTGCTCGGCAAGAGAGAGGGGTCGCCGGTGACGAGTCGATCACAGGACATCAAGATCGGTCTCGGGTCTACCGGAGAGAAGAGGGGTAGAAACAGTAAATACATAGCAGCAAGTGCATAACAGACAACAGATGAGCTAGACGTGTTCTAACGTAGCACTAGGCGATACCGCGAAGGGGGAAACATCCGGAAAGTTTTCCTGCCCGGACGCTCGCCGATGATGAACCGAGAGGAAAGTTTGCAGTGTTCGATAGGTTAGGGGTGTGGCTATAACGGATCGCGATCCGGATTCGCCTCATCGTTTCTACGCAACTTTCATGTACAAAGTTTTTCCATCTGAGCTACGTTTTATTTTATATTAATTTCTAGAATTTAATTAATTATTTAAATTAATTCGAAAAATAGATTAATGACATCAGCATGATGTCATGCTGATGTCAGCAGTCAACAGGGTTGACTGATCAACCTGACCAGTGGGTCTCACTGGTCAGTGACACATTTTAATTAACAGATTAATTAAACTAATCATAATTAATTAGGGGGTGGGCCCCACTGTCATTGTTTGATTAATTAACTAACAATTAATTAGGTTAATCTAATTATGATTAATTAACTTAATTAATTCGTTAATTAATTAATTAATTTAATTATTATTATCTATTTATTTATTTTATTTTATTATTATTATTTTAATTCTTCTTCTTTTTTAATTAAAACGTTCTGGGGGGCGGGCCCCAATTGTCATTGGGCCAGGGGGCCTTGGCGGCTTTGGTCGCTAACGGGTGCGGGCTAACGGGCACCACCCGAATGAGGGCATGCTCGAGGGGCGCTGGGCACGCACAGTGCACGCCGGCGCCGACGGCCAAGGCCAAGGGAGGCGGTAGAGGGACGGGGCCACGACGGGCAAGGTGGGGCATGGCAAGGCACATGGATGGCAGCGGGGAAGGCCGGCCGGCCGGTAGTAGCAGTGGACGGCGACAAGGCGCTAGGTGGCGCGGCCGCAGCGAGGCGCAGGCGGTCGGGCGAGGCCAAGGATGTGGAAGCGACGACCGGAGCGGGTGGGGAAGGAAGGAAGGAGGAGTGGAGGCCGGAGGTGGCCTCACCGGCGTTGAGACAAGCGGGCGGCGAGGCTCGGGGCGCACTGCAGGAGGAGGACGGGACGAGGCGCCGACGAGGAGGAGGCAGGCTGGCGATGGAGCGCCCGGCGAGGCCCGTGGAGCTCGGGCGGCGGCGACGGCGGGTTCGAGCGGGCGGCGGCGAGGGCGCAGGGCGAGGCGGGCTCGGCGCTGGTGGCTACCTCACGATTTAACGGCAGCTGTGGAGGCGGGTCAAGTGGCGGCAAGGCGGCGAGCGACGCCGGGCGACGGGAAAGGGCGACGAGGTGTCACAAGGCGCCGATCCAAAGGGATCGAGGGGGAGTGGGGAGGTTGGTCTCGGATCCAGATCGGATCGGGAGAGGGACGAGGAGCAAGAGGGGTTGTGGGGCGAGCCGGCGAGCGGTAGTGGTGGGGAGGGTTCGGGCTCTCGGGCGGCGCACTGGAGGAGAGGGTGGAGGTCGTGGGGATCGGGTTAGGGTTTGCGGGGGGGAGGGGGGGTAACGAGGCCATATAGGCCAAGGGGTTGGGGTGGGCCGGCCCGTTTGAGCGGTTGAGGCCAGCTGGGCCACTTGGCCAAAGAGGGGGGTTCCTGCTTTCTCCTTTTTTTGTATTTGTTTGTTTTCTTTTTACTAGTTTTCTATTTTATTTTAAGTTCCCTTTTATTACAGTTTTATAAAAATAAACACTAGCATCTAAATTTGTATTCATTAATATTCTACTGCCACCTTAATTCTCAACCGAAAATAAAATAGTTTAATATTTTATAAAATTCAATAGGCATGTATTTAATTGTTTTAACTACCGCTTTAACTATCTTAGAGCTTTTACACACCTTATCAAAGTTTGGTTTCTCCACCATAATTACCTATGCATTATTTAGTTCACTCCTAACATTTTAGTCTTAATATTTGAAAATATTTTATTGCTTGCTTGATTTTGGATTTGAATTCAACAGGTTTCAACTAGCGAAGTTTATCCACAAAGAACCGAGGTGACATGGCATCATTAGCGGGATTATCAGAGCGTAATTACCCAAGGCCACAATTCACCTCCATTACAAGAAATCTCGCCCGAGATTTAAGAGGGAGCAAGGGGAAAGGTCTGTTAAGATAATCTAACGGATCTTCTCAAGAAGTTAATCCTTCGTTGATGTCTTCAATCCTTTATTCCGATGCATCATGATAAACTGGTCATCATTTCTTCGAACTCTATCGCATTTACGAAAGGTAAGGGCAGCTCACTACGACATAATGCTTTTAAGGGAAACAACTGGGCTAACCCATGAATTAGTATAAGATTATCTCTCGAGTTGAACATTTGAAATACTCGAGAGTAAGGTACGAAGGTACCATAATAGGCTCCAAGCGGGTGAGAAGGGGGTTCAGAGTAGCGAGAGTAAGTATCACGTCTGATACCAAAATAGATCACTATGACGGTGGCCCGTGAATTACATACGAGTCCACGCGGGAGGAATAACTTTGGGAACAGGGGGTGTACAGGAGAGTCAGGTTTCGATCATGTGGAACTGTGGGTTATGGGCCCACCACGTGTTTAAAAGTAGAAAGGTTGGTGACATCTTGCACGATCATGTAAGCTAGGCATGTCAGAGGAGAGTCTGAGGGTCATGTCGGCAACAACATAGGTACCAAGGGCGAGGGACGAAGAGAACCATTTTCCTGCTCGTTGAACGAGGCGGACCAATAGGCAAGGTTCTCGTCCATCGGTGGTTACCGGAATGTCATCAACAATAGTAATAGGGTCTTACTTACAGTGGTACAACGAGGTGCTTACCTAAGCAGGGATTATCACCGCTAGATTATATATATCCCAAGAAAGGTTCAAACAACAAATGGAAAGTAAAATATGATTATCATATTAAATGAATAATGGAAAGGAAAATGTGTTTAAACACATATTTCAGTGGATATATCCTTACCAAGGACAAGCAGAGCATGATATCCGTGGCAGGATTTAATGTAGAAAACTCTTTAGGTAAGGGGGGGAGGAATCTCATGATATTACCCATACAACGGTGTTAGGATAAATGATAAATGAAATTTAGCATCGTGCTTCAAATGTTCCTGTTGAAAACCGGAGTACCATTGGCATGCTTCGAGATAGCATTGACATGGTCTTCAGGTGAAGATCAGACTTGGAAACACGAAGTATTCATCAGAATAACTTGTAGAATAAGTCTTACAATTTCTCATGGATGTACGGATAACCTTGCTGAAAAGGAATCTATAATGATAGGTCCTCCACCGGGGTGTAGGCATGACATCATGCTACCGGTCATCAAAGGATCAACATCATAATTCATGGAAAGTTGTCCCAACCATCATATCTGACCGAGATTCAGATCCGATTGGTGTCGGATACCTCGACTTAGGATACCGAGAAGAAAAGGTGCAACGCAAATTGACGAGATGACATTGTAAGATTCTTGGGGAAATGAACTATGAAGTGATTCCCGTTAACAAGAGTCCATCATTAACCCAAGGAGAGGACAAGGAGGTGCCTGGTGAACTCCACGGCAATTCACCGAGATTCCCAAAAGATGGACTTCCACAATTATGAACCAGGAGATAACATTTGTCGATCAAATGATATAAGGAAGTATGCTCGAGGAAACATACACAAGTAAACATTGGTTGAAGGGTGCGCCTGATGGGTTGGGTTGCATGACCAATGTCGTAATGGTGATTCAATAATCGATAGCCTAAGAATGAACCATCGACCATTAACTTCAAAAAATAGGGTTGCTAGAAGGAAAGAATCCAAACAACACCGCCCACTTGTTGGAATTAACACGGGACCAAGAAGGAATGGTGATGGTGAGGAGAGTTTTATGTCAAGAATTCTCAAGAGGTGGAACAAATCTCAGAAAATTCTTGACATAAAGGATGGTAATACTCCAAGGTAAGGAAGAACAATTGCTGGATAGCAAGGAACTCAAGGTATAACACCAAACATGAAAAAGCTCGTGTTGGTGGGAAGGCAATAAAGTGGTTGATGATAATACAATTCATCAAGGGCAAGGATGGTATTTCTCATCATGAATTCAATTGATATCCTGGATGAGCTCAGAATGTTGTCGATCACGACACCTTTGTCGCGAGAGTTCATGATGATGTAATCGATCGGCATTTACATCAAGTCAAAGTAATGATGAAGTGAAAGGTTATTGGAACCAAGGGTACGACACAAACTCAAAACCAAGCTTGTTGTTCAAGGCTAAATGATATGAAGATGAGGATCGACGAAGGTTAATTCATCGTCGAAAATTGTGCTCCGAGAAGAAGGACCGGTAGCACAGCTTAAAATCATCACGACAATGATATAGCCAAACAGGCTAGGAAAGGCGGATCGGGTACAAACTCGCACTTATAGAAGCTATCAAGAGTTGTTGAACCGTAGTGCGGACTCGGTTCAGTTATCGGTGTCTTTGAGTGTTTAATAACTCAGAGCCCGTGAAGAATTGGAATCAGTGGGAAGGTAGTACTTGATGAAGAACTCATAAAAAGTTATGCATTTCCATGATAATCTCGAGATACCAGGGGGGTAATACTCGACACAAGATCAAAGTAAAGGTTGACTGGGGTATTGCTCTACCAAAGACAAGTGCTTAAACTTGCACGAGAAATGGTATTTAAAAGAGAACATGGTCGGAACCACGATTGCAAAAGGCCAGATCCCTGATATAAGATGAACTTATACCAAAGGAATAATTAATTTAAGAGAAGCTTTAATGATAAGATCTACATCGTGTCCATGGGCATGAACACAAGTTCAAGGTCGACTCCCACTTCTCCAATGCATAACCCTTCACTCACTTCTCGCGTTCGATGAAGTTGCAGTGTTGAAAATTTTATCCGCGAAGCACCGAAGAGTATGATTCGTGAAAACTTTCGGGTTCACACGGTTTAGTGAAGGCATATGTTCAACCCATAGGGGCTTCTTGGAATCATATACCAGAATCTTTAGAAATAATTAACTCAAGCTCGAAGGCAGAGCATGGTTGAGAAAGCAGAGGATACAATTTACCAAAGGCATTATGTATCAGAGGAAAGGCTCACAAGGTTATTGAATATGAAGGAGTTGTCGATAAAATCCAACAAAGGATCCGTGGTCCACAAGGATCCGACGTGAGCATCAAGACTCAACTAGAGGAAGAAGAATGCAAGGAGATCAAACTATAGAAACAACTGACTAACTCAATTGTCAAATGCAAAGGAATTATGATTCCCAAATCAAGGGTCAAGCAATGCTCGATTAGGGATGGATAAGTTGAATAGCCTTAGGGTACAATCAATCTATAATTGGATTGGTCGAGAACCAATTCCAGATAAAAGAATGGCAGCTCAGCCGAAAAGTAATTTATAAGGATCAATGATGATTCCGGGTATTCGCAAACATATTGAGTCAACAGACTCAAAATGATAATGACAAGGAATGTCAATAAGACTACGAGACTTATGGGATTAACCATAATGCAAGCAAGCAAGAATTTCAAGAGCCAAGGCACCAAAGGATTTTCGGAAGATCGAATATTATTTTGAGGGCTTTTGTGAAACACATGAACAGTGGGGATGAGCGGATACCGACAAGTGCGAGTATTTATATTTGAAGGGTATCCATGTGGCAAGAACTGCTAGGCAAGAGGCACAAAGTATTCTCGAACAATAGAGAAAACTTCGGGGTATCTTGTAATAACAAGATCAATGGGGGATGATCGTATGAATGGCAAATGTAAGTAATTTTCCATACGGATTTATCGGTGGTCGGGAATAGCAAAAGTGACGGGCACAAAGTCTCGAGAGATTATCAAAGAGTATCTCCGAATCTTCCGTGCGCCGGTGACCATCTGGACTGCAGGGCTCTCCGGGAGAAACTATTTTCGAGAACCTAAAGTTAGATTTTAGTAAAAATTTCGCCTAACCCAATAGAAGAGAGTTCAGAATCCCGAGTAAAGGTCGAGGAGTAAAAGATCCTAATACCAATTCGATGGCGACGTGGGCCCGTAAGGCACACGCCAAGTTAGTAAAAGTTTTGCAATGTCTAGACTCGACTTCGCCAAGGAGTGTGGAAGGGGATTCCTACAAGCAATGGCTCGATATCAATCTCAGACGCCTCGATTTAATCAGACACTAATCATGCACGCAAATGTGTACGATCAAGATCGTGGACTCACGGAAGATATCACAACACAACTCTACAAATAAAATAAGTCATACAAGCATCATAATACAAGCCAGGGCCTCGAGGGCTCGAATACAAGTGCTCGATCATAGACGAAGTCAGCGGAAGCAACAATATCTGAGTACGTATATAAGTTAAACAAGGTGCCATAGGATGGCTAGCACAAACCGGGATACAGACGAAGAGGAACAGGCCTCCTGCCCGGGATCCTCCTAGGTTACTCATGGTCGCCGACTGGCTGCACGTAGTAGTAGGCACCTCCGCAGTAGTAGTCGCCATCGACGGTGGCGCTCGCCCCGGCTCCATCGTCTGTTGCAGCAATCGAGTAGAGGTAGGGAAAAGGGGAACAAGGCAACCGTGAGTACTCATCCAAAGTACTGCAAGCAAGGAGCTACACTACATATGCATGGATATATGTGTAAAGGGCCATATCGTGGACCTGAACGCAGAATGCCGTAATAAGAGGGGATAGCTAGTCTTAACGTAGACTACGCTTCGACACCGGTCTTGCAAATGCATGTAAGAGGACAACGGAAGTCCTCCAAGTAACATCATATAGCAATAATCCTACCCGCAATCCCCGCTCATATCCCTCGAGCGAGAGCGACCACCGTTGTATCCGCACTTGGAAGGGTGTGTTTTATCAAGTATCCGGTTCTAGTTGTCATAAGCTCAAGGTACAACTCCAAGTCGCCCCGTTATCAAGATCACGGCTATCCAATAGATTAATCACCGCAGGGTGCACCATCTTACCCAAAGACGCTTGATCCCATTTGGCCGGACACACTTTCTCGGTCATGCCCGCCGCGAAGATCAACACGCCGCAGCCCCACCTAGGCACAACAGAGAGGCCAACACGCCGGTTAAACCTGCGCCGCAGGGTCCGGGCCCATCGCCTCGAGCACACCGCACGCTATGACGCTGCCGAAGCAGACCTAGCCCATCAGCGCTCCAGTCCAATCCGGCGCTACGCCGCCGTCGCCGACGTCTCAAGTGCTTCGCCGATACCACGACGCCGGATACCCATAACTACTCCCGGTAGATGGTTAGTGCGATAAGCTCAGAGCCAACTCAGATCAAATACCAAGACCTCGTTAAGCTGCAGTTAAGTATCCGCGAACGCCGAACAGGCCAGGCCCACCTCTCTCCTAGGCGGTCTCAACCTGCCCTGTCGCTCCGCCACAAAGTATCGGCCGGGGCCGCGGGAACCCAGCCCACCTCTACCGGGATGGAGCCACCCGCCCTTTCAGCCCCCATCTCCTAACAGTACCACATGTAATGTAATAGTGTAAAGTATATAGATATGCCCGTGATCACCTCCCAAGTGATCACAGCCCAAGAGTATAGCATGGCGCATTTGACAAGAGTGTAGGGCCACCGATGGAACACTAGCATCCTATACTAAGCAAGAGGATAGCGTATAAAGGTAACAAAAAGAGTAGCAAGGACAAAGCTATGCAAAGAAAGATAGGATATCCGAAAGCAAGAACATGTTACACTACTCTAATGCAAGCAGGTAGATAAGAGTAGGCGATATCCGTGATCAAGGGGGCTTGCCTGGTTGCTCGCAAGAGAGAGGGGTCGCCGGTGACGAGTCGATCACAGGACATCAAAGATCGGTCTCGGGTCTACCGGAGAGAAGAGGGGTAGAAACAAGAAATACATAGCAGGACATAACAGCACAACAGACATGAGCTAGACGTGTTCTAACGTAGCACTAGGCGATACCGCTAAGGGGAAACATCCGGAAAGTTTTCCTGTTCCGGACGCCTCACGATGATGATGAACCGAGAGGAAAGTTTGCAGTGTTCGATAGGTTAGGTGTGTGGCGATTTAACGGACTGTGTATCCGGATTCGTCTCGTCGTTCTAAGCAACTTTCATGTACAAAGTTTTTCCATCTGAGCTACGGTTTATTTTATATTAATTTCTAGAATTTAATTAATTATTTAAATTAATTGAAAAATAGATTAATGACATCAAGATGATGTCATGTCGATGTCGCAGTCAATGTGGTTGATCGATCAACTCGACCAGTGGGTCTCACCGTCAAGGACACATTTTAATTAACAGATTAATTAAACTAATCATAATTAATTAGGTGGGCCCCACTGTCATTGTTTGATTAATTAACTAACAGTTAATTAGGTTAATCTAATTATGATTAATTAACTTAATTAATTCGTTAATTAATTAATTAATTTAATTATTATTATCTATTTATTTATTTTATTTTATTATTATTATTTTAATTCTTCTTTTTTAATTAAAACGTTCTGGGGGGCGGGCCCCAATTGTCATTGGGCCAGGGGGCCTTGGCGGGTTTGGTCGCTAACGGGTGCAAGGGCTAACGGCACCAATTAATGAGGGCATGCCCGAGGGCGCTGGCACGCACAAGGCACGCCGGCGCCGACGGCCAGGCCAAGGGAGGCGGCAGAGGGACGGGCCACGACGGGCAAGGCGCGCGAAGGCACATGGATGGCAGCGAGGGCGCGCCGCGCTCGGTCGGGCGAGTAGCAGGGACGGCGACAAGGCCCTAGGTGGGCGCGCCTGGCCAGCGAGGCGCAGGGCGGTCGGGGCGAGGCCAAGGATGTGGAAGCGACGACCGAGCGGGTGGGCTGGGAAGGAAGGAGGGAGTGGAGGTTGAGGTGGCCTCACCGGCGTTGGAGAGAAGCGGGGCGGCGAGGCTCGGGGCGCACTGCTAGGAGGAGGACGGGGACGAGGCGTCGACGAGGAGGAGGCAGGCCGGCGATGGAGCGCCCGGCGAGGCCTGTGGAGCCCGGGCGGCGGCGACGGCGGGTTCGAGCCGGGCGGCGGCGAGGGGCGCAGGGCGGCGCGGGCTCGGCGCTGGTGGCTACCTCGCCGATTTAACGGCAGCTGTGAGGCGGGTCAAGTGGCGGCAGGCGGCGAAGCGACGCCGGCGACGGAAAGGGCGACGGGTGTCACAAGGCGGCGATCCAAAGGGATCGAGGGGGAGTGGGAGGTTGGTCCCGGATCCAGATCGGATCGGGAGAGGGACGAGGAGCGAGAGGGGTTGTGGGGCGAGTCACGAGCGGTAGTGGTGGGGGGGTCGGGCTCTTCGGCGGCGCTGGAGGAGAGGGTGGAGGTCGGGGATCGGGTTAGGGTTTGCGGGGGGTAACGAGGCCATAGGCCAGGGGTTGGGGTGGGCCGCCTGCTTGAGCTGTTGAGGCCAGCCGGGCCACTTGGCCCAGCGGGGGTTCTGCTTTTCCTTTTTTTGTATTTGTTTGTTTTCTTTTACTAGTTTTCTATTTTATTTTAAGTTCCTTTATTACAGTTTTATAAAATAAACACTAGCATCTAAATTTGTATTCATTAATATTCTATCGCCACCTTAATTTCAACCTAAAATAAAATAGTTTAATATTTTATAAAATTCAATAGGCATGTATTTAATTGTTTTAACTACCGCTTTAACTATCTTAGAGCTTTTACACACCTTATCAAAGTTTGGTTTCTCCACCATAATTACCTATGCATTATTTAGTTCACTCCTAACATTTTAGTCTTAATATTTGAAAATATTTTATTGCTTGCTTGATTTTGGATTTGAATTTAACAGGTTTCAACTAGCGAAGTTTATCCACAAGAATCGAGGTGACGTGGCATCATTAGCGGGATTATCAGAGCGTAATTACCCGGCCACATCATCGATCATACGACCTAGATGCTCATATCACCATAGCGGTAATTAAGCCACGGGAGCACTTAATATGAGCACCGGGAGCCGTTGGTTCAAGATGCAGCGCACACACGAGGCCTGAATGTTTTATTTGCAAAAAAACTTTGGAGAGTTTGGAAATTGCGATAATTACAAAGACTACTCCCAAGCCGTTGGATCTCACTTCCAACGTGTAAAACTCGATCACCATAGTATCTAAGCTATGGGTGGATGTGATATTCTATGTCGCTGTCATTTTTGTTCGTAGAACTTGCAAAATATGTGTAACTTGTGCCTTTACTTGTCTAATGCGCAAAGTGTTTGTTCAAAAACCATCCTACACTGAAATATCGAACAACACACGGGGTCCCACTTGTCATTAATCAAATTTGGACCTAAAACTAACAAATCTGAAAGACGAGATTCGAATCGGCAACCTGACTACAAAGCGTAACTCGATAGCCTGAAAAAACAAACGGTTGTTGGCTTTGTCCCATAACTTGATTTTATATAGTACTTGCGCTGAGTAGAGTAGAGGGAGTGCCTCGTCAACACGCATGACCGTTGTCTCACTTACGGTGGGTCCTGTGTCTACGATCTCAATCTCTTCTCTCCATCGCCTAACCTTTGCACGGGCACACACTAAGAGCGGCGCTTAGCTTGCCGTGGTGTTATTACAACTAAAAAGCTTGGAAAATAGAAGAATCACCTAGAACAAGAGACAATGTGGCTGGTCGAGACGGAGCTAACCGTGCCACATTTGCATGATGAAGCTGTGTGGCTAGTGGGGTGTTTTCAATCGATCGGCTGGGTCCCAAGGTCGAACCATAGGTACTATGTCCGATACAAAGATATTTTACACGCACATTGTTCCTCCGCGTCGAGACGCGGCACACCGCATCGCGCTGGTTTCGGGTCCTCCCGTGGTGCACGACATATTCTTCCCGACGGGACGCCCTACCGCTGCTTTCTGGGTCCTCCTCGGTCAGAAGCGCCAAGCAAGTAAATGAGTCGTCAAATCACGAAGACCACCTTCCCGCCGAGTACATCAGTGAAGCACGGTGGCTAGCTAGTTGGGCTAGTTCGATCGATTAGCTAGGTCGCCGCCACATTTGTTTTTTCACCCCTTTTTTATCTACTTGCCGGCAGGTAATTTAAATATCCACCGCGGCGTTGTTCGTGTTTGGGTGCGGCAGGATTTTTAATTTTTGATTGACGGAGCAGCGCGGCAGGATTTTTAATTTTTGATTGACGGAGCAAGCGCGTAGCAATTAGTCACGATGACTACCAGTAAAACCCACCGCTTCCCTCGATGTGAGAAGTCGCCGACCGGTGTTTTACCGTGGTGAAACCAAAGATTCCCCGCCTCGGCTGGCTCCTCCGCCTTCCCGTAGATTGCATTGCCTTTCAGCCGCTTTCGCCCCCTTTGCTTCCTCTCCCCATTGCTTCTACCTGGTGCCATGGCGGCGCAGCAGATCACGGAGTCTGAGGTGAGGCGCCTGACACAGGAGCTCCATGCCAAGGATGCGGAGCTCAGGGCCAAGGATGTGGAGCTCCGAGAGCTCAAGGAGGAGAGGAGTCCCATGCTCCTCCGTTATGTGCGGGAGTTCACGGAGCTTCAAAAGCGGCAGGCGTCCACCACAAAGATAATCGAGGCGTCGGCGGCGTTGCTGCAGAAAGCGGGAGATACGATAGGCCGTCAGGGGAGCCGGCTGGAGCGCTAGCGGGCCGATAGTGACGAGGTCCATGATCGCCTTAGCCACTTGGTGAACCAAGTTGCCACGCACGTGTTGCGGCTGCGCGATGCCTACCGTCGTGCCAGTGCGACGATGCCGGCCGTCGGGCTAAACACGTTCGACCACCCGGTCGACTTCAATGAGCTGCGGCTTCCTGACCTGGTCTCCTTCTTCACCTATATCTCCGAGGAGCTGAGCCGTCTCCGCGCGATGGTGGGGGCTGAGCTGGACAAGGAGGGGTTGCACGCTGCCGTCGCCATTGCCGGGCAAATCCTTTCGGGGCTCCGTCACCGGAATCCATTCGTGCCATTGGACGCCGTCTTTGACGAGCTGGCTCTCGTCGACCGGGAGCGGGCTCTGCGTACAGTTGCACCCTGCATCACCAACGTCATGCGCCTCGAGAAGCAGAGGGACTTCGGTGGTGTTTAGGCGCCCTCTGCATGGGCATGTCCATGTCTCGGCGCAACATGACCGTTGGATCAAACTCAGACGGTGCAGATCAGCCATTGTAGCACAAAGCGTGTGGGTGTGTTTGGTTGCATTCTCATCTCAATATAGTTGTTTCCTCTTCGTGTATTTTTGTCAACCTACTAGTGTGGACTCATGCACCCTTCATGCACTCTACCAAACACCCAAAAGTGGGTCGAGAAGGGAACTTTTGCTCCCATCCCGTGCACCCTTCATACACCCTGTCTAACACTATAGGATGTGCTTCATATGGTTCATGTTTCGTGGAGTACTGTAGCATCATACTCTCCATGCGCTGTGGACCTAGTTCTGTTAACATTGATCTCACTGCTCATTCTCGACCGGACAATAAAAAGCGGTACTATGTTACATATAGGAGTAGTTGATATGCGCACAACATCATTTGTTATCGCCATATCTTACTACACTAGCAACAAGATTGTTTAGTAATCGACATATGAACCACTGCACATGCCTAGTAGTAGGAGCACCTGTATGTTCAAGTGGTTGCCGTGTTTCAGACTCCTCCGTCGAATAGTGGAAATGCTTATGTAATCATTTTTTCTTCGAATGAAAAACAGTGGACACGCTTCTACCGCATGGATCCTCCTCCAGCCATGCACTAAATTACTCACTTTCACCGACGTGGGACAGCCAGACCGGGTCCACCAGCCATGCACTAAATTACTCCGTAGTAGAGTGACGGCAGACTACCCCGATCGAACCGCCGCAGTAATGCCCAATGAGCCGTCAAATCACAAAAGTCCCTCCTTTCCAGCAGTAAGTTGGACGGACGAAGCAACCATCATTTCACTCTTCTCTCTCAGCTTCCTCTCTTGAAGAAAACCCCCACTCGCTTCGCTTCTCCCTCATCTCATTCCTCCTTTCACTCTTCTCTCTCAGCTTCCTCTCTTGGATGGACGCCGGAGCACCGGCCGACGTGATGTCTATGGCTCTGGCCAAAACCGTCGAGGCTCATGGTATGAAGAAGCGCAAGCACCCCGCCGAGACTACTACAGACAAGCTCAAAGCCATCGCCCTGTCCAAGCTCCCCTCTCCGGGATCCCTCATTAAGCAAGTCCAGGTAATGTCTCTTGTTGACGGTCTTTTTCTCGATCTTGATCGTGTTTTTCATCTAACACGCAGACTAGTACTGGTAGTACAACTTTCGGGTGATCTTGCATGTGATTTTAGTGTGCCAAATGACGGTTCTAAATTCCTCTTTTGAACAAAACATGCGAGAGGTTGACACTGATTTCTTATAGATTACTTTCAACTACTCACTCTGTCCCAAATTTCTTGTCTTAGATTTGTCTAGATACGGATGTATGTACGGATGTATGTAATACTAAAATGTGACTTGATACATCCGTATCTAGACAAATCTAAGACAAGAATTTTGGGATGGAGGGAGTACTTTATGAACATCAATGCTACCTTTTAAGAGGGTATATTTGCCTCAGTAACTTGTGTTATGGATATTGCATGTAATCCCTCTGCTCTCATGCCTTTGAAGACATGTTCTAGTGTCTTTGTTCACTCATTTCTGTGTGTATATGTAGTCATATATGGAGTATAATATCAAAAATCATCTTATATTTCTGAACGGAGGTAGTAATGAAATATGGTTTCTGTTTGAATTAGAACCAGGTCCGCTGTGGAGATGAAGTTCTCAAAGTCATGCCATGTGAACTGGAAGACCTGATGATGAGTTCTATTGCTGAACTATCCAGCTGCTGTGTCCTTGTCGCCATGTGTCCTGAACTAGTGTTTTCCTGTAGCATTGTTGTCAGGCGTGTTCTCGAGGCTGTACTTGACCACAACAATTTTCTGGCTGTGCCTTCGATTACGAAGGGTGTGGTTCTTGTAAAGCTTCCCATCAAATCTAATGCGGCCTGTCTGCATCATCATGTTTATGAGTGGAAAGACCACTCTGTTAGGTTCTCCAAGGTTGACCAGATGGTGATGGTGCATGTAGACATCTCACACGAAGTCCATGGCCTAGTCAGTTATGCGGGGTTCATCCCGTAGGTCGGTGGCAAGAAATAGTATGCAGAGTTTAGTTAGTGCAACTTTGCTTGTCTGTAGTAAGTACTATTGTTCAGTACTTGATTTGTGTTTGTGAACCCTGTATTGTTCATTAGTACTGCCGCTTTTGGTGTGTGGTCAGTCCTGAGAACGGTCTATGTTAATGTATGTCCACTCATGTCAGTCTGTACATTTTGAAGTATCCAGATCATATTTTTTGTGAGGCCGGTTTATCAATTATGGTTACACTCCAATATATGTATGCATTGCAGGGTTTATCGCACCCACCAGGATTTCTAGTCCCATGGATGTTCGGTCCATACGATTTGTCACGACCTTTGGACTGTCCTGCTTGTGGGAGTAGGCAGGGCCCCTGCATGCCACGCGTAGTTGGACGATCAATCTTCTGTTCAGTACTTCAACATAGTGATTTCCTGGTAAGGATTCACTCATGTCACATCAAGTAAATCTTATTGATTTACTGTCTAAATCTTATTGATTTAATGTCATGTTTTCTTTCTTTTCCTGCAATTTTATGTGCAAGTTTTTCCATGTGACATTCGTCACAGAATAAACCGTTTGGTTTGCTCTACGATGGCTATTTTTGCAGGTTTCACTTCTTATGTCGTGTTAGTAACAAAGGCACTGTCCATCACTTGTATTACTGGAAAAGATTGGATCAGTCTGTTGTCTGAGTAGAAGCTGAATCCCTATGATGAACTGCAGTTTCGTTTAACAAAAACGCCACAATTAGTCCTTCTCGCGTTTAAAAGAAATGAAGAAAAAAATGGGATCACGGTCACGGATCCTAGTCAAGTTAGAAAGATGATCATAGCAGACCAGACACGATCGCCGCTATCTCACACAGATCAAGCACCGGCAGTTGCTCTAGCACTGACAGCGGCAGCAGCTCAGTCTGATCCAGCTGAGGATTGGGCACCGACCGCGTCAGCGGATCAGTCTGATGTACCAGAGGATCGGGCATCGACACCAGCACCATCACTACAAGGAGAACCATCTCCGGCAGCAGCAGCGGCTTCGGCACCTGCACCAACACTTGCACTTGCATTTTGTCCGGCCCGTGCAGTTGCACCGGCAACAGACTGGGCTGAAGTTCTCACTTCATATACCAAAGTCCTTACAAAAACCGACATGTCCACCTTCTTGGTAAGCATTGGCCGCCCAAGTGCTTCGTTCTTTTTTCTTTACATGTTGTTTCACATGATTCACTGTGTTGATCTAACTGTTTGGGTATGTCTTCTTGTTTGCAAACAGAGAATTCCTAGAGCAACGAGGGAGTCATTCAACTATCCCGGAGACCACGGCCAAGTTTCTCCTACCATGCGCAGCCCTGGTGTGAATGAACCTGCTCAATATACCGTAAGTACAAAGGATGGTCGCATGATGATTGATGCTAAAGGATGGTCAAGGTTCAATTCTAAATCATATCTTGCGGTAGGGGATGATGTCAAAATCGAACTTTCTCGGCAAGGAGAGGTGGTCCAAATCAACTTTGAAATTCTTCAAGAGCAGCACGAATCGCCGAACTGATCTATCCTCCGAGAGATTTTGATGTAATAATCTGCATGGTGAAACAAGTGTCCTGTGTATAAGTAGTACGACAAGATTATTTATCACATGGTATATCGTTGATAGAATTGCAACTCTGATTGCTGGTTAGAACTGTCGCTTGATTTCATTCCAACAGCTGCCGTGCTTTATTCAATTTTGTGTATTCTCCTTATGACAAAGATCTAAAACCAGCGCAGCATCGATCGCTTGTAATATGAAAAGAGCTAAGGTAGAACACATGGGCCCCAAACATGCAGGTCGGCTCATGCCCAAAGTCCGTAACCGTGAGCCTATCTCGAGTATTATATTCTCAGCTGAACCCCATAAAAAAGCTGAACCCCATATTGCTCGTGCGTTGCAGAGGGAGTATATTTCTCGGCAAGGTGAGCCTGTGATATAAAAGATTTGTCTATTTCTTTACAGAGGGAGTATCTCTCTGTCAAAATATATATTTATGTGTAACTAGTTACTCCTATCTTTCTACTTCCTTTCGCTGATATGTGGGGCAACTGGCAACGGGGTCCACGTGCCATATGCACAAATTAGAGTGCACAACTTCACGGTAGACACACCCCGGTCGTAGCGCCGTAGTAATGCCCAATGAGCCGTCAAATCACAACCCCCCCCCCCTTCCAGCTTTAGCAGTAAGCTGGATGGACGAAGCGGCAATATTTCACTAGGCCTGGATCCCCTTCTCCCACGTCTGCTTGTTCAGAGAAAACCCCCGCTCAGCGATTGCATAGGGTTTTCTCATGGAGAACCAGGTACGAATTCTTAATCCATCCCCGATAAATCCTAGTCCCTTGGTCACAGGTAATCCTAGGATGGCAGCCGCCGCCGTTGATGCATTTTTCTTCAGATCAATCTAGTGTGTTTCATTTGCGAGTGCCCAAAGTGCGAGTACCCTACAGATTTCTGCGCCCTCGGCGAGATGCCACACTTGTTCCTTCTCATCCTACCACAGCATTTTGAAACGCGCACAGTATGTTCCTAGAATCCTCTTCTCTATCCAGGAGGGTGGGGTTTTTTTGAACATGCTGTGTTGTCATATTATTTTTCCTGCAGTGTATTATTTGCTCTGCCAGAACACATGTACTCAAGATGCTCGGCCTTGCCACAACTGAATACACTAGTTTAATGGTCACAGTGAAGACAAGCCATGGATATTCCTTCCGAGTTGGGTTCATGAACCAAGAAGATCGCTGCTTTTTTATGGCCGAACTTGGATAAACTTTCTCAAGTGTTACGGATTGAAAGTTGGCGCACGAATGTTGATGGAAATAGCAGAACCTGCTCTCATCTTCACTGCGATCTTCCACCCCGACGTCGTTCCAATTGTTCATCCATGTTAGTTTTGTATCTGGTTCTTGCTTGTTGCCTCGATTACTTCTTAATCCACCTATTCTGTCTAACTAATCACAATTTAACTTTAGAAGATGCTACTTCTAACTAATATTTTCTTATAATTGGTGGCACGTGTAGGTTTTTTCAGAGTTAAGCAGTCTGCTCGTTTGTTACTCTATAATAACTCGGCTGTTACTAATGGCACTGAAGTTGACTGGATCGACATCCACAAGTTCCTACACTTTATTGATCGTCTTGAGGTCCTTGTGGGGCGTTTCAATGGTGGAAGGCCACGTGGGATATGTGTGCCACTGCTGCACTCGTTGAACAGGTCCAACTGTGTCGAGAAACTTATGGTACACGCTATTTTCTGTTATATATGTTGTTCATAAACTATTGCTTATACATAGTTTTACAGTTGTGATCTTCCTGAAACAGGAACTGCCGAGTTCTATTGTTCCTATACAGATGCCTGACCATGGTCGGGTCAGACTTGCGCTTGGTCACAACATGATGTTTATGTCGACCTACTCAATTCCCCTTGGAGGTGAAAAGATACTTATTCGTGGGTGGTCTCAGATAATAAAGGCTCGTCCATCTTGGAGAATAGGACAGAACATTATGTTCATGCTTTTCCATGGCTCTAAATCGAATATCCTGTTTATTGACCAGGTTGCGAGATGAAGCCGCTTTCAGAAGGTTGTGGATGCGCGGGGTGGCGCCTGGGCCTTAGTGGCCTCACCCTTGGTTAACTGTAGGCAAAGTAGCAGTATTCGAGGCGTGCTTTGTACGGTTGAACCTGTATAAGTACTCATACTGCTTTCAGCTTTGGTTGTTAAGTGCCCCGCTGGTTTGATTAAGGTTGTTAAGTACTCGCTGCTTTTACGATCTGTCGTGTTTCTTCATCCTGTCTTCCTCCACCGCCAAAACCAAACCAGCGCCCGGGGCCGCCGCTTCCGCCTCCCACGGCTGGCTGCGCCTCAAGACGATCGCCGCCCCACCGCCTCCTAAATCGTTAACGCCGACGTCCTCCGGCGCCAGTGCACTGGCCATGGCGCCGCCCTCTCGCGTTGTCAACGTGGTCAACAAACAACAGGAATGGGCAGAAGTACGTGGAGAGGATGACAGTAGGGGCCCACCACGTCAGCGTATGGAAAAATAAAATGCTTCCTCCTAGTGTTTTCCTGACATCTGGGACCCACGACATTTTGAGCGTATATAGTCAATAGACAAGAGAACAACACAAGATCGGCTGACACCTGGGAAGTAGCTACTCGAGCAGTAATTTTTTTTGTTTGGTATTGTTGAGACGGAGCAGGGTTTGAACTGGGCTGTGGCCTATCCAGCCCAGGCTTATATTTTATGTTCACCATGTGACCAGCCCAGCTATTTTTTCTTTGTGAAAATGAACCTAGTTTATTTTTTCTCAAGAATACCCAATCCAGCCTACTTATTTTCTACGCCTCGATGGCTGCAACTCTTTCAAGACACCTGCAAATCTTGAAAGTAATATGAAATGGGTTGTAAATATAAAAATAGATGACAAATTGGCAATTAATTTATAATTTATGAATTTTTTCACATTTTCAGATTCCTATTTCATTGGGCATTAACCTAATTCAAATATATCTTCAAAGTACTTTAAATCTGGCTCGACATTTCGGTATTAAAAATAGTTTGGAACCCACAGAAATATGTGAAATTGGCCCTGGCCAACCAAAAAAACGACTGCAATAAATTGCATAAGAAGTTGCCATGAGCTATATATAAATTATTAAAAAAAGAGGGAGTGGTCTGACTTGTGGGCCTGCTTAGTTGACGCGTATGCAAGATTTTTTTAGTTATTATATACTACGTCAACAAACGATTCTAGCAGACATAACCGTTGGATGACAATCCAACGGCCGTCGTGTTTCTTCAATCTCTGATCTTCTTGCTCCAGCCGCCAAAGCAGCGCCAAGGGACCGCTGCTCCGCCTCCCGTGACTAGCTGTGCTACTGCGCAAGAGCCTCAGCCCCTACTACTCCCACCGCTGGCCAGGGCATCCCTCTACTCACCCACACCCCCTGTTATTCTGCGGCGACGGCAGCCTCACACCGCAGCCGAACCGGTGAACCCTCGTACTGTCACGACCAGTTTTTCAATAAAAATATTTATTGAGAAACCGACCTATAAAATCCAGTATGAGGAAAATCCTCCATACCGGTAGACAAAACTTTGATACAATAAGCCAGTAGCATTAAAATATTACAGGGTCGAGCTGAAGATGCCCAACCAATTATTACAAACACGCCAATAACTATACATAATGGCGGATATGACACAATGGTGTGGGGTGGCAATACTACTGACTCGAGATATAAGTGATTGGTGGAATAACACAGTGGGGGTGGATAATAAGACTACTACACTGGCGGATCATCGAGCGTCGAGGTGAGGCTCGATAAATTTATTTGGGTAGCAGAAGCGGATATATCACAGTGACTAATCCAGGGGTCGCACGAGACTGACTGGGATTCCTCTAGGCGTCGGACTCGCTATCGAACTCTTCATCCTTGAGATCGCCTTCGTCAGCATCGGGCCAAATCAACAAGCCAGGTGAGTACTTTAAAAGTACTCGCAAGACAGTTCGGACAAAAGATATAACAAATGTATGCATGAATGCGACATGATTGATTTATAACAATGTGCTATCAAATCAGTATAACAAAGTAAGTAAAAAGGGAATCGGCGGTAGTCCGCTCGAAAACCCAAAGAAGATAAACTCAAAACCGATCGGTGTCCAAGCGGCGCCTCAAGGGTGAACAAATAAGTAAAACATGCCACAGTCGGGCGGCTAAGCGACACCTCATAAAGGGCTTATATTGAAAGAAAAGACATGCGTGCCACAGTCGGACGTCGGAGCGACATCACAGAAAGGGCTTATAACAAAATTAAATAATAACACTGTAGCAGTCGGACGTCTGAGCGACATCGCAGAGAGGGCTTATAATTAAAGTAATCAAATAACAATGCCGCAGTCGGACGTCTGAGCGACATCGCAGAAAGGGCTTATATCATAAATAAGTAAACAACAATGCCACAGTCGGACGTCTGAGCGACATCGCAGAAAGGGCTTATAACTCATAAATAAATAAACAACAATGCCGCAGTCGGACGTCTGAGCGACATCGCAGAAAGGGCTTATAACTCATTATCCATAACTTACAAGAAATGGTGCTCACGGAAAATATTCATCACAAGTTAATGAGCGGGTTAGTTCATTCACAGGAAATAAACATTTAACACTCATATGGTTCTCAGGAGTTTCTGTCACCGAGGCTGACACTTGACAAGATAAGGTGAACACAGTACTCGGACCTGCATAAGATGAAATTCAAGAATTTTGACTCTGCAGAGTTTGTACCAAAATTGTCCACAGCCAACGGATTTCCGTAGTCACGAAGGACTAGTTCCGTTTACGGTATTTCGGAGGAAACACAGCTAACCAGTACACACCCATCCTACCTCACGTTGCCAGGAATCACCCTAGACAGCGTTCAAGAAAAACTTTGAGACGGGGATATCACAATCTCGAATAGCATGGGATCAAATTTATATACGCTGCGCCTATGGGTGCCCCTCTTGGTCCCAACCGGAAACACCCATGCCCCGATCGGATGAAAGGCTTTAATCCAGGGCCATGGAACCCTCATCCCGCCTCTCGATTTGGTGTGTACCAGGAAGTGGTTTGCAACTTATTGTCAGATTCCCTTGGGAAACAGTGGTAGTACGAAAGGGAGACGGACGGAAATTGATCTGATTTATGTTGACACTGGTCAACGATCTCGCATAAGCCAGGCATGCTACAACACTGCCATCTTACCCATTCTCATGCCAACTCATGGCCATGCAACATGTTTCCAACAACTCATGGATTTTCCGAAACTCACTTGCCTCAACTCTTACGAGATAAACTTTCATCGAGATGCTCATGAACGTGCCATGATACAAAAATAATGCAAACATGCCCAAACACTCATCATATCAAAAGTTCAAACATGCTTGCCTGGTTCGGAGTAGTCGGGGTCTAGCTCGGTGAAGTTCGCGGTTCCGTCACCTCCTTCGGTATCTACGGTACACAAAACACACGCGCTAACGTAAATACCGTGGGGTACAGAAAAGTAATCCAAATATTTTTCAAATAAATATGATAAAAACTAGACAAAATTTTGAAGAGGACAGAAAAAGAATCACTCAAAAATTCCTTTCTGTTAAAAAGTTATAAGAGTTTTGGTCCAAGGACCCATCTGTAATGAAACAGAAAACCCTCAGGGGCCTAAGCAGAAAAGTGTAGAAAAACGGTTCAGAGTAGAAAGCGTATTTGCCAGAGTACGCTTTCAGAAAATGGTTCGAAAAAAAACAACAGAGAGGCTGACGGGCGGGTCCCACCCGTCAGGTTTGAATATTTGAAAGAGGCGGCAGAGCACGACGGTGCCCGAGAGCCGCGGTGGTCGCCGGCGGCGATCCACGGCGAGGTAGGGAGATCGGAAGGTACCTCCGTGCTCGTGGCGCCATTCGCGTCGGTGGGTGGTGGTGGTGGTCGCCGCGAGCACCACGCCGACGGCGGCTCTTGCTCCGCGGACGGCGGTTCGGGTGGTCGTGGGCCTCGTCGGAGAGTGCTGCGGAGGTTAAATTGAGGTGGGGGTTAGCCTCCTAGTGGTGCCACGAGGCTACGGGCAAGAGTAGGGCGATGGAGGAGTTCTCACCAAGAGAACGTTGCGGAGCCCGAGGTGGACGGAGTTGGCCGAGTCGAGGAAGAAGGGCCCTCGAGGCTCTTCCGGTGGCTAGGCGGGTCCGTGAGGTGGTGGAGTTGTGCGAGGCGAGAGCAAGCTCGGGGGTGCTATTTATAGATGGCCCGAGGCGGTTGCCGTGAACGGATAAGTCCGGCGAGTGTTACGGCGGCGCAGGGCATTGGTCGGGGTGGTTTTAGGGTTGAGTGCCATCGTGGAGGTCAACTGATCCCGTTTAGGTGTTGAACGAGCCGGGATTGGGAGCTTTGGGTATGCTCGACGGAACGGAGCGGCGCGGACCCGTCGGCGGCAGAGAGCACGTTCTGTGCTTGCCGGGCCACGGCGACGGTTCTGCATGCGTGCGTTGGCAAGGAGAAGGCCGCGCGGAGCTCTCAGTAGGTTTGGGCGGTGCCGAACGGCGTTATGCCACAGGGTTGCCCCCTGTCGGCCGCTACGGTGGTTCTGCCGCCGTGGAACACGCCGGTGCAGCGAGCCAGGGCGCCACCGATGCCAGGAACGAGCCAAGCGCTTGTGTGGTGCTCCGGACAGGGAGGAGGGGCTGTGAGCAACGTGCCAAGTGCACTGTCGACGCGGACTGAACTCGACGAAGGAAACGACATGAACTCAAACTCTGAACTTTTCTGAAAATGCAAAGAAACAAAGGCGGCGGTGTTCGGCTGAATGATTTTGGTATGTGGGAGTTTCTCCTTGAGCTGATTTTTGGTGGAGTGGCCTCTCATTGCATCTGGAGGCTGCCTGAATTTTTGTGGAATTTTTGGAGCGGAGAGGATATGAATTTCACCAAATTTGACAAATCTGGTCCAAACTTGCAGAGACTGAAATTTGAAATTTTTGAAAAGAAGAAGAGTGGATCTTGATTGTTCTAGGTTGTGGGTACCAAGGACTATCCAGGGGAGTTGGTTTGAGGTCAAAGCTCAATTGCATTTAGGTACTTGCTTTGCAAATCACCTAGGCTCAAAATAATGGACAGAAAAGATTTGGGAGGAGAAATAAATGAAATAAAATTCAGAAATGGATTGAACTTCTTGAGACAGAATGCTTGGATTGCCCCAAAGTGGAAGGAGAGATTTTGGGAAGATCTTACCATGGGGTGCATGGTAAAATCATGAGTGGTCTCAATATTGGAGAAGATGCAAAACTCCTACGGTTTTCTTTTAAAAGAAAATAGAACCCAAAAATTTTGAATTTTGAGAAGAGGGCAATCAGAAGAAAAGTTTAAAAAACCAACACCAGAGTTGAAGGAGATGCCAAAATAAAATCCTTGCTAAAGGGAAAAAGTTTTTGAGAGAGAGATTTTTGGAAGGGTTTAAATGACCTTCTTCAAATCCAACAAAGTTATTGAAGAAAACCAAAAGAACATTTTTGGAGTGTCACACGTACTCCTCTCCGCGGCGGGCTTCCACTGCCGCGTCTTCCCCGGCTCCGCGTCGTCCCCTTCCTAGGCCTCGCCGTCGTCCACCGCCGTTGTGCTCTCGGCTAGGCGTGGTCAATGTGGTCAATGACCGACTTCCATCGGAAGAGTACTGTACGTGGAGAGGCTGACAGCTGGATCCACGGCAGCCGCAAGGAAGTGCCTCCTTATTACGTGGAAAATAATTATTCCTCCACCTGACAGCAGGGACCCACTGGACGGGCCACCAGTATTTCGCGAAAAAAATGTTTCCCCTGACTACTGGGACCCACAGGTTGGGCCACCGTATTTAACGAAAAACGTTCCCCATTTGTCATTGTCACCGACCCACGGAAGTGCCTCCTTATTACGCACAAAAACGAATACCCCCGCTAGCTGGGACCAACCTTGGTGGGAGGCTGACTTGTGGGCCTACTAAGTTGATCGGGACGGAGGCCTTTGTCAACTTTGTCAATATATGAACGATTCTAGCTCCGGTGACCGTGACGATGTCCATCCAACGGCCGAGTGCTTCTTCAACCTCTGGTCTTCTTGCTCCGGCCGCCCAAAGAAGCGCCCGGTCGTGCCGCTGCTCCTCGCCGCCCGTGGTCGATCAGTGATGTCGCGGAGGCCTCACCGCCCCCTACTACTCCCACCGCTGGCCAGACCATCCCTCTACGCACCCACACCCCTTGTTATTCTGCGGCGACGGCAGCCTCACACCACAGTCGAACAAGTGAACCCTCATACTCCTCTACACGTGGGCATCCACTGCCGCGTCTTCCCCTGCTCCGCGTCATCCCCTTCCTAGGCCTCGCCGTCGTCCACCGCCTGGTGCTCTCGGCGCGGCGTGGTCAAGGTGGTCAAGGAATGGCTTCCATCAGACGTGGACTGTACGTGGAGAGGCTGACAGTGGGTCCACGGCCGCAGCAAGGAAGTGCCTCCTTATTACGGGCAAAATAGTTATTCCTCCACCGGCGGTGGGGACCCACCGACGGGCCATCGATTTCACTTAAAAACGCTTCCCGCTCGCTGCTGGGACCCACCAGCAACATCTTCGCACGCAAGGAAGTGCGTCCAAAAAAAACGATTCACCCCCCTGACTGCTGGGACCCACCAGCTACATCTTCGCACGCAAGGAAGTGCGTCCGGGCAAAAAAAAACCAAAGCGATTCGCCCCCCTGGCTGCTGGGCCCACCAGCTACATCTTCGCAGGCAAGGAAGTGCTTGACAGTCGGGACCCACCTGGTCGAAGCGTACGTAGCATTGCCCTTCTGGTCGCGAACGTGTACGTACATACTGGTCATTGTAGAGGCGCGCACGTGTCGTAGTAGAGGCGCGCACGTAGCATGTACACGTACATACAGCGGCCAGGGTGCAAGAAAGAAAATATGGCCACGTATGTGTACATACGGGCGGGGTCTCGAACACCTACTCGCACATACGTACGGCGAGGGCTCGTGTACATGGCTGGGTCGGAACGTAGAAACAACGTCATCGTCGTGTTCATGGGGAGCCAAACCAGCTGGGTCGGAACAGAATGCGTGGTCGTGTTCATCTGGAGGGCTTGGACGGAACAGGCGATGGAAACGAGGCCTGACGTACCGCACAACGGAGGAAACGGCCTTGTGTTCGACTGGCCACGTTTGAAACGGGATCCTGTTCATCGGGAGGGGTCTGGCGTACCGCAAAACGGAGGAAACGGACCTCCTACGGTAGAAAGGGGGGTCATGTTGATCGGGAGGGGTGTGGCGTACCGCAAAACGGAGGAAACGGACCTCCTACGGTCGAAACGGGGTCATGTTGATCGGGAGGGGTGTGGCGTACCGCAAAATGGACGAAACGAACTTTTGTTGGAGCGCTACGGTAGAAACGGGGGTCCTGTTCATCGGGAGGGGTGTGGCGTACCGCAAAACGGGACTCCACGGGATACTGTTCATCTCCACCGTCGACCTCCTCCAGCCTCCATGGGCTCCTGTTCATCCAGCCTCCACCGCGCGCTACCCCACCGGCTACTATTCAAATACCCCTCCACGGGCACCCCTCCACCGTCTACTGTTCATCCAGCCCTCCACACCACGGGTTCCTGTTCAACCACCCCTCCACGGCCACCCTCCACCGCTCATCGCTCATCCAGCCCTCCACACCACGGGTTCCTGTTCATCCAGAGGCAACGCCACCGCTCACTTTTCATCCAACCCCCCCCCCCTGCAACACTCACTATTCATCCCAGAGGCAGCATCGATCGGCTCCAGTTAGCAGCAGAGCGGCGAACCGCCCACCGGGTTGATTAACATCATCGATCGATCGCTCGGGTTCAAGAACGCGTAGCCTGCAAAGGCAATCGCCGGGTTGATTAGAGCCAACACCTCGCACACACGCGCGTACTTACGAGAGAAACACGCATCGCTCGGCCCCCGACCTCCCACCGTAACCGGCAACTCCCCGAAATTTTCCTCCCCCTCGCTTCTACCACGGTTTTTTCCGTCATGGACGGCCCAAAGAATGTCATGCAGCTGCGTCTCCGGCCCGCCCAAGACGAAAAGCCCATTTTCTGTCATGATTTTTTGTCATAGAAGTAGGAGCCCACCACATCTATGATGATACCGGGTTTTGTCACAAATATCGTCATAAAAGTGTCATATGTATGACAGAAAAAAATTCATTCGGCCCAAAATGTCATGGATGTGTCTTTTTTTTTGTAGTGTTGCGAAGGTTAAAACAGCACTAACTTGACGAACTATCGTTGTGGTTTTGATGGCGTAGGTAAGAACGGTTCTTGCTCAGCCCGTAGCAGCCATGTAAAACTTGCAACAACAAAGTAGAGGACGTCTAACTTGTTTTTGCAGGGCATGTTGTGATGTGATATGGTCAAGACGTTATGCTATATTTTATTGTATGAGATGATCATGTTTTGTAACCGAGTTGTCGGCAACTGGCAGGGGCCATATGGTTGTCGCTTTATTGTATGAAATGCAAGCGCCATGTAATTGCTTTACTTTATCACTAAACGGTAGCGATAGTCGTGGAAGCAATAGGTGGCGAGACAACAACGATGCTACGATGGAGATCAAGGTGTCGCACCGGTGACGATGGTGATCACAACGGTGCTTCGGAGATGGAGATCACAAGCACAAGATGATGATGGCCATATCATATCACTTATATTGATTGCATGTGATGTTTATCCTTTATGCATCTTATTTTGCTTTGATTGGCGGTAGCATTATAAGATGATCTCTCACTAATTATCAAGAAGTATTCTTCCTGAGTATGCACCGTTGCGAAAGTTCTTCGTGCTGAGACACCACGTGATGATCGGGTGTGACAGGCTCTACGTTCAAATACAATGGGTGCAAAACAGTTGCACACGCGGAATACTCAGGTTAAACTTGACGAGCCTAGCATATACAGATATGGCCTCGGAACACGGAGACCGAAAGGTCGAGCGTGAATCATATAGTAGATATGATCAACATAGTGATGTTCACCATTGAAAACTACTCCATCTCACGTGATGATCGGACATGGTTTAGTTGATTTGGATCACGTGATCACTTAGATGACTAGAGAGATGTCTGTCTAAGTGGGAGTTCTTAAGTAATATGATTAATTGAACTTTAATTTGTCATGAACTTAGTCCTGATAGTATTTTGCAAATTATGTTGTAGATCAATAGCTCGCGTTGTTGCTTCCCTATGTTTATTTTTTATATGTTCCTAGAGAAAACTGTGTTGAAAGATGTTAGTAGCAATGATGCGGATTGGATCCGTTATCTGAGGATTGTCCTCATTGTTGCACAGAAGAATTATGTCCTTGATGCACCGCCAGGTGACAGACCTATTGCAGGAGCAGATGCAGACGTTATGAACGTTTGGCTAGCTCAATATGATGACTACTTGATAGTTTAATGCACCATGCTTAATGGCTTAGAATCGGGACTTCAAAGACGTTTTGAACGTCTTGGGCCATACAAGATGTTCCAGGAGTTGAAGTTAATATTTCAAGCAAATACCCGAGTTGAGAGATATGAAGTCTCCAACAAGTTCCATAGCTAAAAGATGGAGGAGACACTACTAGGAAAAGGGCTACTAGTAGTGTGGGTTTTTTGGCTATTAGTAGCGCTGGTGCCCGCGCTACTGCTATGACGCTACAGCTAAATTTTAGCAGTAGCGCATTTTTTTACCCCACGCTACAGCTACTCCTAACTACTAGTAGCGTGTCATTCTTCCCCCATGCTACTACTATTCTAAGTACTAGTAGCGTGCATTCTTCCCCCACGCTACTACTATTCTAAGTACTAGTAGCATGCCATTCTTCCCCCACGCTACTGCTAAGTAATTAATTTTTTTTAAATTACATGCAATATTCATGGATGGAAAACAAGACACATCCAAGGTAAAATAAAAGAAGGTCACAGAACCATCTTAGCACTTGCAACATTCATGGATACAACATTAAACATCTCAACTCAAAGAGATCACGAGATACCATTTATACATCAGACGCACAACCGTCACCGAAAGGTGGGTACCTTCCCTAGTGTTCCACCACCAACCTAACATGACCACTTCTCTAGATGTATCTACCAAGGCGTCGAGGTCCTTCACCTTGGCAACCTCGAGACGGTGGCGTCGAGGTCCTCCACCTCGTCAACCTCGAGACGGTGGCGTCGAGGTCCTCCACCTCGACGACCTCCAGACGGTGACGTCAAGGTCCTCCACCTCGGCGACCTCCGGCATCGCAATCACCTGGACAATCATTTGTGTGGCGTGGTCTGGATTGCTGCATTTCAACAAAATTACTTGGCCGACTGGAAGAATTTATCATGATACCAAGAGATGATTAATCCTCTGCTTTTGCAGTAAGTAATTTGGTTATAGCAGCATGCGTGCACATACATACCTTTTCCAGCCTATGCAGCAGATGGGTTTTAAACTGCCGAACTACGCCTCTGCTCGAGTTTGGATCCATCTTGTGCACCTTCTCGAATGCAGTAAAACGGCCTTGTGTAACATAACTCAACAAGTCAGTCAGTCAGGTGGAAAACAAAATAGAGGAGCAATGAGCTACATGAACAAAAATTAGTGCTAGCGTGAAAGTGAGGCAACCACATATGCTAAACTAAATTAAGTTTTCATATGACACATGGTCGGTTACTTAGGCAAAATTTTATAGGACAAATAAAAATTATCCTGAATAAACTTCATCTTAGACCAAAAAGCAAAAAAAAAGTTGTATGGTTGCCATAATAAAATTGATAACGAAAGGATCATCTTGTTTGGAGCACTACTTAGGCGCATGCATGCTGTACCCGTGTAGCCAGGAAAAGGAATTGTTAAACAGCTCATCTAAATTATGAAAAGCGAGGGACCAACAAAGCTAAATAAATGAGCTACTATTCAAAAAAACACATATAAGAATCATACATTCAATGAACCAGCATTGCAATTCAACAACCAACATACCTAAATAAGCTCCAACATAAACGAACATATAATAGCTGCCAAGTTATTTTATCACTTCTATGAGCTGTAAGTTATGTTAAAATTTATAGACATTGAGGACACATAATTAAATATCCAAGGTACTACTAACTACCACATGGACAACAAGGAATTACAGCTTTAATCATTGAAATAACAGCAGGTCATATATAAAAAGAGAACAGCACTCAAATGAGCTTACCTGAGTCTGCAAATCATCACCAGTGACAATGTTACCCACCTTGCGCAGAGCTGGAATGAGAACAGAAGCCGAAGGGTGCCTAAATCAAATAATAGGAATTAGCGCATCAACCATGTGTAGCTGAGGGAAAAGGTGAACATGAAAAATGCTCTTACAAGAGAAGCTGCACAAGGCGACAAAAAACACCAGACTCAATCACAGATTGGATCTTGTCATTAGTACCATCAGACAGGTATGAGAGAGCCCAGCAGGCATCAGTGAGCACCTCCTCATCCTGAGAGTGGATAAGGCGCTGCAGTGCTGAGAGAGTCGGTTTGACCTCCCACACACACAGATCAATTCATAAGCATCATTGTTTACAGCAAGTTCAATCAATGAGACAACTTCCCAGAATTAAACCTGTTCAAAGTTTGGCTGTGGTTTCCCACGGCAGAAGTTTGAGAGTGTCCATGTGGCATTCATGAGCATTGAGAGCTTGGCATGCTCATTGAGCTGCTGCAACAAAGGGAACAGACCACCACTTCCAAGCACAAGGTCACGGCACTTTGGAGAGTCACCAGCAACATTCCCTAGAGCCCAAACAGCCTGAAAATACAAATATGGAACACATTAGCATCATGTCGTAAATCCTCTGAAAGAAGAAAATCTTCTGAGTTGTTCTCATGCCTGTTCGCGGACATCCTCACTAGGAGAGCTGAGTAGCTTGACAAAGACGGGCACAACACCATACTCAACCACCACTTTGGTGTTGTCTGATGTGCCTGACGCAATGTCGGTGAGCGCCCACACAGCCTCAAACTGTATCAGCAAAAATTAGGTAAGCATGTGCCACTTTGAGTGATTAAATGCAACTACAATCAAATTAACATAAATTAATCATTAGGATTGTTCTCACCTGGAGTTGGGGATAGTCCTCCCGTGTGAGGAACTCAATGAAGCGAGGCACCACCTCAATTGGAGGGCTTCGCTCTACAAACATTATGCAACATATCAGCAGGCCGTCACAATTTTGAAATAGAAGCAGGTACGACTTTTTCTTAAAAAAAATACATGAACTGATCATAAATTAATTAGTGTTGAATATTTAACAAATGGTGTAGGCCAAAAAACAAGCATCCATTAGCCTAGAGCACAATATCTTAGGTATCATGGTTCTGACTTGTTTCGGATAAGGATAACGAAGGGCAGTCCAACTCCTTTGCGAAATTTACAAAGGACAGTTTAATTCAGATCACTAGGTCTGAAGTTTATGTAGATGAATTTCAGAAAAGCATCTTCAATACTTGCTTTAGTGTCCATGATATTTTTTTGTAAAAAATAATGAAACTCTATGTCCCGTACAAAGAGGAGTGCCTACTACTTTCCCTGCTATAGTCAAAACATAGTTCCATGACCATATCCAGGACTCATTTTGTCATATCAAACTAATGTGCTCTCTCATTCTCTTTTTGATAAGTAGTATCATATCCATCTATCCATTGGAAGCATATATTGGCAAAGGGATCATTGTTCCCTTGATAATCTGATCTATGCATCGTGCTTGCTTCTTTTTCTTAAAAAAAGGCAGTAGGCTTCGTGAGTACCATTGGGAAGGAAATTGCTACATGGGACTGTGCCCTTTCCCAGAGCGAGCTCTAAGAAGCTCTTGATCCATAGGAAACATCTCTTTCTCTCTCTCCCTGTACCAACAGTGTTAAAATTAGATTTGCTTCTTGTTTTGTCTATAATTGACTAGACTGCGGCCTTGTATTTTTTTACTGACCTATTGCTTATTTTCAGATGTATGGTGTCATGGACAATGATGCACGTCCTTGTGTGATACTTCCTGTAATTGAAACTGACTTTTACTTCTGAAATAAAATCTTAAGGTTGTGTAATGCAAAAAACATAAACTGCATATCAAATTAGTATGTTATTCACTACAATGCAGCTGTATTCTAACTGTTTAATCACTTTGGCATCAACTGACCCTATATTCGGTGTTGAAAGGCTGGATGACTCCCGTTGTTCTGGCATCATTGTAGAAATATATATCTTGGCCAGGGAGCCTGCTTACCCGGTTGTAGGTGGCGGGCTCGACGTGGCCGGGGGACCCCTCCTCGCCGGTGTGCAGTGGGGCGCCACAGCCGCAGCAGCAGGCAACGCTGGAGGGCGTCTTCTTGGCTAGGGCCCTCCGCTTCTCCTTGCGGCGGCAGTGCCTCTCAGCGTCCTCCTCCGGCGCGCGCGTGCGGGCGCCCATCGCGGGTGCGGCCACGAGCTGCCGCCCCAGGTACACATCGCCCCGCGCCGGCGCCACGGGGCCGACCCCATCTGCCGAAGGAGACGGCGAGGGGGACGGGGCCCTGGGGGAGGTGGCGCGCGCGGGTGGAGAGGGGGAGGGAGGCGGTGGCGGTGGCGGACGGGTGGTGCTTGTGGGTGTTGGGGAACGTAGTAATTTCAAAAAAAATTCTACGCACACGCAAGATCATGGTGATGCATAGCAACGAGAGGGGAGAGTATTGTCCACGTACCCTCGTAGACCATAAGCGGAAGCGCTATGACAACGCGGTTGATGTAGTCGTACGTCTTCACGATCCGACCGATCCAAGTACCGAACGTACGGCACCTTCGAGTTCAGCACACGTTCAGCTCGATGACGATCCCCGGACTCCGATCCAGCAAAGTGTCGGGGATGAGTTCCGTCAGCACGACGGCGTGGTGACGATGATGATGCTCTACGGGCGCAGGGCTTCGCTTAAACTCCGCGACAATATGACCGAGGTGGAATATGGTGGAGGGGGGCACCGCACACGGCTAAGGAACAATCCGTAGATCAACTTGTGTGTCTATGGGGTGCCCCCTGCCCCCGTATATAAAGGAGTGGAGGAGGGGAGGGCGGCCCTCTCTATGGCGCGCCCTAGGGGAGTCCTACTCCCCGGGAGTAGGATTCCCTTCCTAGTCCAACTAGGAATCCTTCCAAGTATTAGGAGTAGGAGACAAGGAAGGGGAGGAGAAGGGAAGGAAGGAGGGGCAGCCCTCCCCTAGTCCAATTCGGACTAGGCCTTTGGGGCGCGCCTGCCCTAGGCAGCCCCTCTCTTTCCCGTATGGCCCAATAAGGCCCAATACTTCTCCCCCGTATTCCCGTAACTCCGAAAAATACCCGAACCACTCGGAACCTTTCCGAACTCCGAATATAGTCATCCAATATATCGATCTTTACGCCTCGACCATTTCGAGACTCCTCGTCATGTCCCCGATCTCATCCGGGACTCCGAACTCCTTTGGTACATCAAAGCTTAAAAACTCATAATAAAACTGTCATCGTAACGTTAAGCGTGCGGACCCTACGGGTTCGAGAACTATGTAGACATGACCTAGAACTATTCTCGGTCAATAACCAATAGCGGAACCTGGATGCTCATATTGGCTCCTACATATTCTACGAAGATCTTTATCGGTCAAACCGCATAACAACATACTTTGTTCCCTTTGTCATCGGTATGTTACTTACCCGAGATTCGATCGTCGGTATCCAATACCTAGTTCAATCTCACATCGGCAAGTCTCTTTACTCGTTACGTAATGCATCATTCCGTAACTAACTCATTAGCTACATTGCTTGCAAGGCTTATAGTGATGTGCATTACCGAGAGGGCCCAGAGATACCTCTCCGACAATCGGAGTGACAAAACCTAATCTCAAATACGCCAACCCAACATGTACCTTTGGAGACACCTGTAGTACTCCTTTATAATCACCCGTTACGTTGTGACGTTTGGTAGCACCAAAGTGTTCCTCCGTAAACGGAGTTGCATAATCTCATAGTTACAGGAACATGTATAAGTCATGAAGAAAGCAATAGCAACATACTAAACGATCAAGTGCTAGGCTAACGGAATGGGTCATGTCAATCACATCATTCTCCTAATGATATGATCCCATTAATCAAATGACAACTCATGTCTATGGTTAGGAAACATAACCATCTTTGATTAACGAGCTAGTCAAGTAGAGGCATACTAGTGACACTCTGTTTGTCTATGTATTCACACATGTATTATGTTTCCGGTTAATACAATTCTAGCATGAATAATAAACATTTATCATGATATAAGGAAATAAATAATAACTTTATTATTGCCTCTAGGGCATATTTCCTTCAGTCTCCCACTTGCACTAGAGTCAATAATCTAGTTCACATCGCCATGTGATTTAACATCAATAGTTCACATCTATATGTGGTTAACACCCATAGTTCACATCGACATGTGACCAACACCCAAAGGGTTTACTAGATTCAGTAATCTAGTTCACATCGCTATGTGATTAACACCCAAAAAGTACTAAGGTGTGATCATGTTTTGCTAGTGAGATAATTTTAGTCAACGGGTGCATCACATTCAGAGCCGTAAGTATTTTGCAAATTTCTATGTCTACAATGCTCTGCACGGAGCTACTCTAGCTAATTGCTCCCACTTTCAATATGTATCCAGATTGAGACTCAGAGTCATCTAGATTAGTGTTAAAACTTGCATCGACGTAACCCTTTACGACTTACCTTTTTTCACTTCCATAATCGAGAAACATATCCTTATTCCACTAAGGATAATTTTGACCGCTGTCCATTGATCTACTCCTAGATCACTATTGCACTCCCTTGCCAAGCTTAGTGGTAGGGTATGCAATAGATCTGGTACACAACATGACATACTTTATAGAACCTATGGCTGATGCATAGGGAATGACTTTCATTCTCTTTCTATCTTCTGTCGTGGTCGGGTTTTGAGTCTTACTCAATCTCACACCTTGTAACACAGGCAAGAACTCTTTCTTTGACTGTTCCATTTTGAACTACTTCAAAATCTTGTCAAGGTATGTATTCATTGGAAAACTTATCAAGCGTCTTGATCTATCTCTATAGATCTTGATGCTCAATATGTAAGCAGCTTCACCGAGGTCTTTCTTTGAAAAACTCCTTTCAAACACTCCTTTATGCTTTGCAGAATAATTCTACATTATTTCCGATCAACAATATGTCATTCACATATACTTATCAGAAAGGCTGTAGTGCTCCCACTCACTTTCTTGTAAATACAGGCCTTCCAAAAGTCTCAGATAAAACCATATGCTTTGATCAACACATCAAAGCGTATATTCCAACTCCGAGATGCTTGCACCAGTCCATTGATGGATTTTTGGAGCTTGCACATTTTGTTAGCACCTTTAGGATTGACAAAATCTTCGGTTGCATCATATACAACTCTTCTTTAAGAAAACCATTAAGGAATGCAGTTTTGACATCCATTTGCCAGATTTCATAAAATGTGGCAATTGCTAACATGATTCGGACAGACTTTTAAGCATCGATACGAGTGAGAAAATCTCATTGTATTCAACATCTTGAACTTTGTCAAAACCTTTTCGACAAGTCTAGCTTTGTAGATAGTAACACTACTATCGACATCTGTCTTCCTCTTGAAGATCCATTTATTTAACATGGCTTGTTGATCATCGAGCAAGTCAATCAAAGTCCATACTTTGTTCTCATACATGGATCATATCTCAGATTTTATGGCCTCAAGCCATTTCATGAATCTGGGCTCATCATCGCTTCCTCATAGTTCGTAGGTTTATCATGGTCTAGTAACATGACTTCTAGAATAGGATTACCGTACCACTCTGGTGCGGATCTTACTCTGGTTGACCTACGAGGTTTTGGTAGTAACTTGATCTTGAAGTTTCATGATCATCATCATTAGCTTCCTCACTAATTGGTGTAGGCATCACTGGAACTGATTTCAGTGATGAACTAGTTTCCAATTCAGGAGAAGGTACAAATTACCTTATTAAGCTCTACTTTCCTCCCACTCACTTCTTTCAAAAGAAACTCCTTCTCTAGAAAGGATCCATTCTTAGCAAAGAATGTTTTGCCTTTGGATCTGTGATAGAAGGAGTACCCAACAGTTTCCTTTGGGTATTCTATGAAGACGCACTTTTCCGATTTGGGTTCGAGCTTATCAGGTTGAAAACCTTTTTCACATAAGCATCGCAACTCCAAACTTTAAGAAACGACGGCTTAGGTTTGCTGCTAAACCATAGTTCATACGGTGTCATCTCAACGGATTTAATGGTGCCCTATTTAACGTGAATGCAGCTGTCTCTAATGCATAACCCCAAAACAATATTGGTAAATCGGTAAGAGACATCATTGATCGCACCATATCAAATAAAGTGCGGTTATGACGTTCGGACACACCATTACGTTATGGTGTTCCATGTGGCGTGAGCTGTGAAACTATTCCACATTGTTTTATATGAAGGCCAAACTCGTAACTCAAATATTCTCCTCCACGATCAGATTGTAGAAACTTTATTTTCTTGTTACGATGATTCTCCACTTCACTCTTAAATTCTTTGAACTTTTCAAATGTTTCAGACTTGTGCTTCATTAAGTAGATATACTCATATCTGCTCAAATCATCTTGTGAAGGTCAGAAAATAACGATACCTACCACGAGCATCAACACTCATTGGACCGCATACATCGTTATGTATTATTTCCAACAAGTCAGTATCTCGTTCCATTGTTCCGAACAACGGAGTTTCAGTCATCTTGCCCAAAAGGCACGGTTCTCAAGCATCAAATGATTCATAATCAAGTGATTCCAAACACCCATCAGCATGGAGTTTCTTCATGTGCTTTACACCGATATGACCCAAATGGCAGTGCCACAAATAAGTTGCACTATCATTATTAACTTTGCATCTTTTGGCATCAATATTATGAATATGTGTATCACTACGATCGAGATCCAACAAACTATTTTCATTGGGTGTATGACCATTGAAGGTTTTATTCCTTTAAACAGAACAACAATTATTCTCTGATTTTAAATGAATAACTGTATTGCAATAAACATGATCAAATCATATTCATGCTCAACGCAAACGCCAAATAACATTTATTTAGGTTTAACACTAATCCCGAAAGTATAGGGAGTGTGCGATGATGATCATATCAATCTTGGAACTACTTCCAACACTCATTGTCACTTCCCCTTTAACTAGTCTTTGTTTATTCTGTAAATCCTGTTTCGAGTTACTAATCTTAGCAACAGAACAAGTATCAAATACTCAGGGGCTACTATAAACACTAGTAAAGCACACATCAATAACCTGTATATCAAATATACCCTTGTTCACTTTGCCATCCTTCTTATCCACCAAATATTTGGAGTAGTTCCACTTCCAGTGACCATTTCCTTTGCAGTAGAAGCACTCAGTTTCAGGCTTTAGGTTCAGCGTTGGGCTTCTTCGCAGGAGTGACAACTTGCTTGTCATTCTACTTGAAGTTCCCTTTCTTTCCCTTTGCCATTCTCTTGAAACTAGTGGTCTTGTCAATCATCAACACTTGATGCTCTTTCTTGATTTCTACCTTCGTCGATTTCAACATCACGAAGAGCTCGGGAATCGTTTTCGTCATCCTTTGCATACTATAGTTCATCATGAAGTTCTACTAACTTGGTGATGGTGACTAGAGAATTCTATCAATCACTATCATGTCTGGAAGATTAACTCCCACTTGATTCAAGCGATTGTAGTACCCAGACAATCTGAGCACTTGCTCACTAGTTGAGCGATTCTCCTCCATCCTTTAGCTATAGAACTTGTTGGAGACTTCATATCTCTCAACTCGGGTATTTGCTTGAAATATTAACTTCAATTCCTGGAAGATCTCATATGGTCCATGACGTTCAAAACGTCTTTGAAGTCCCGATTCTAAGCCGTTCAGTATGGTGCACTAAACTATCAAGTAGTCATCATATTGAGCTAGCCAAACGTTCATAACGTCTGCATCTGCTCCTGCAATAGGTCTGTCACCTAGCGGTGCATTAAGGACATAATTCTTCTGTGCAGCAATGAGGATAAACCTCATATCACGGATCCAATCCGCAACATTGCTACTAACATTTTTTAACATAATTTTCTCTAGAAACATATCAAAATAAACATATGAAAGCTACAACGCGAGCTATTGATCTACAACATAATTTGCAAAATACTACCAGGACTAAGTTCATGATAAATTTAAGTTCAATTAATCATATTACTTAAGAACTCCCACTTAGACAGACATCTCTCGAGTCATCTAAGTGATCACGTGATCCAAATCAGCTAAACCATAACCGATCATCACGTGAGATGGAGTAGTTTTCAATGGTGAACATCACTATGTTGATCATATCTACTATATGATTCACGCTCGACCTTTCGGTCTCCGTGTTCCAAGGCCATATCTGCATATGCTAGGCTCGTCAAGTTTAACCTGAGTATTCCGCGTGTGCAAAACTAGCTTGCACCCGTTGTAGATGGACGTAGAGCTTATCACACCCGATCATCACATGGTGTCTGGGCACGACGAACTTTGGCAACGGTGCATACTCAGGGAGAACACTTCTTGATAATTAGTGAGAGATCATCTTAAAATGCTACCGTCAATCAAAGCAAGAAAAAGATGTATAATAGATAAACATCATATGCAATCAAAATATGTGACATGATATGGCCATGATCATCTTGCGCCTTTGATCTCCATCTCCAAAGTATTGTCATGATCTCTATCGTCACCGGCACGACACCATGATTTTCATCATCTTGATCTACATCAATGTGTCATCACATGGTTGTCTCACCAACTATTCTCTTGCAACTATTGCTATCGTATAGCAATAAAGTAAAGCAACTATTTGGCACTTGCATCTTATGCAACAAAGAGACATCCATAGGGCTTCTGCCAGTTGCCGATAACTTCAACAAAACATGATCATCTCATACAACAACTTATATCTTATCACGTCTTGACCATATCACATCACAACATGCCCTGCAAAAACAAGTTAGACGTCCTCTACATTGTTGTTGCAAATTTTGCGTGGCTGCTACGGGCTGAGCAAGAACCGTTCTTACCTACGCATCAAAACCACAACGATAGTTCATCAAGTTAGTGTTGTTTTAACCTTCGCAAGGACCGGGCGTAGCCACACTCGGTTCAACTAAAGTTGGAGAAACTGACACCCGCCAGCCACCTGTGTGCAAAGCATGTCGGTAGAACCAGTCTCGCGTAAGCGTACGTGTAATGTCGGTCCGGGCCGCTTCATCCAACAATACCGCCGAACCAAAGTATGACATGCTGGTAAGCAGTATGACTTGTATCGCCCACAACTCACTGAAGGAAATATGCCCTAGAGGCAATAATAAAGTTATTATTTATTTCCTTATATCATGATAAATGTTTATTATTCATGCTAGAATTGTATTAACCGGAAACATAATACATGTGTGAATACATAGACAAACAGATAGTCACTAGTATGCCTCTACTAGACTAGCTCATTAATCGAAGATGGTTATGTTTCCTAACCATAGACATGTGTTGTCATTTGATTAATGGGATCACATCATTAGGAGAATGATGTGATTGACATGACCCATTTCGTTAGCTTAGCACTTGATCGCTTAGTATGTTGCTTATGCTTTCTTCATGACTTATACAAAGTTCCTGCAACTATGAGATTATGCAACTCCGTTTACGGAGGAACACTTTGTGTGCTACCAAACGTCACAACGTAAATGGGTGATTATAAAGGTACTCTACACGTGTCTCCAAAAGTATATGTTGAGTTGGCATGAATCGAGATTAGGTTTTGTCACTCCGATTGTCGGAGAGGTATCTCTGGGCCTTCTCGGTAATACACATCACATAAGTCTTGCAAGCATTGCAACTAATGAGTTAGTTGTGAGATGATGTATTACGGAACGAGTAAAGAGACTTACTGGTAACGAGATTGAACTAGGTATTGGATACCAACGATCGAATCTCGGGTAAGTAACATACCGATGACAAAGGGAACAACGTATGCCGTTATGCGGTTTGACCGATAAAGATCTTCGTAGAATATATAGGAACCAATATGGGCATCCAGGTTCCGCTATTGGTTATTGACCGAGAATGGTTCTAGGTCATGTCTACATAGTTCTCGAACCCGTAGGGTCCGCACGCTTAACGCTTCGATGACAGTTCATTATGAGTTTATAAGTATTGATGTACGAAGGTAGTTCGAGTCCGGATGTGATCACGGACATGACGAGGAGTCTCAAATGGTCGAGACATAAAGATTGATATATTGGAAGCCTATGTTTGACTTTGGAAAGGTTCGGATGAAAACAGGAAGTTACGGAACACCGGGGTTACGGAACCCCGGGGTCTATGGGCCTTGATGGGCCATAGGGAGAAGAGGAAAGGGCGGCCAGGCAGGGCGCGCCCCTCCCCTCTAGTCCGAATAGGACAAGGAGAGGGGGCGCGCCCTTCCCTCTTCCCCTTCCCAATCCTAATCCAACTAGGAAGGGGGAGTCCTACTCGGTGGGAGTAGGACTCTCCAGCGCGCCCCTTGGGCTGGCCGCACCCCCTTGCTCCTTTATATACGAGGGCAAGGGGGCACCCCATGACATATAAGTTGATCTACGGATCGTTCCTTAGCCGTGTGCGGTGCCCCTCCACCATATTCCACTTGGTCATATCGTCGCGGAGCTTAGGCGAAGCCCTGCGCCGGTGAAGTCATATCATCGCGGAGCTTAGGCGAAGCCCCGCGTCGGTGGAGCATCATCATCGCCACCACGCCGTCAGGCTGACGGAACTCATCCCCGACGCTTTGCTGGATTGGACCCCGGGGATCGTCATCGAGCTGAACGTGTGCTGAACACGGAGGTGCCGTACGTTCGGTGCTTGGATCGGTCGGATCGTGAAGACGTACGACTACATCAACCGCGTTGTTATAACGCTTCCGCTTTCGGTCTACGAGGGTACGTGGACAGACACTCTCCCCTCTCGTTGCTATGCCATCACCATGGTCTTGCGTGTACGTAGGAAAATTTTTGAAATTACTACGTTCCCCAACAGTGGCATCCGAGCCTGGTTTTATGCGTTGATGTCATATGCACGAGTAGAACACAAGTGAGTTGTGGGCGATATAAGTCATACTGCTTACCAGCATGTCATACTTTGGTTCAGCTGTATTGTGAGATGAAGCGCCGGACCGACATTACGCAGACGCTTACGCGAGACTGGTTTCACCGCTCGAGCACTAGTTGCTTAAAGGTGACCGCGGTGTCTGCTCTCTCACTTTAGTTGAACCGAGTGTGGCTACACCGGTCCTTGCGAAGGTTAAAACAACACCAACTTGACAAACTATCGTTGTGGTTTTGATGCGTAGGTAAGAACGGTTCTTGCTTAGCCCGTAGCAGCCACGTAAAACTTGCAACAACAAAGTAGAGGACGTCTAACTTGTTTTTGCAGGGCATGTTGTGATGTGATGTGGTCAAGACGTGATGCTATATTTTATTGTATGAGATGATCATGTTTTGTAACCGAGTTATCGGCAATCGGCAGGAGCCATATGGTTGTCGCTTATTGTATGAAATGCAAAAGCCATGTAATTGCTTTACTTTATCACTAAGCAGTAGCGATAGTCGTAGAAGCAATAGTTGGCGAGACGACAACGATGCTACGATGGAGATCAAGGTGTCGCGCCGGTGACAATGGTGATCATGACGGTGCTTCGGAGATGGAGACCACAAGCACAAGATGATGATGACCATATCATATCACTTATATTGATTGCATGTGATGTTTATCCTTTATGCATCTTATCTTGCTTTGATTGACGGTAGCATTATAAGATGATCTCTCACTAAAATTATCAAGAAGTGTTCTCCCTGAGTATGCACCGTTGCTAAAAGTTCTTAGTACCAAGACACCACGTGATGATCGGGTGTGATAAGTTCTACGTCCATCTACAACGGGTGCAAGCCAGTTTTGCACACGCAGAATACTCAGGTTAAACTTGACGAGCCTAGCATATGCAGATATGGCCTCGGAACACGGAGACCGAAAGGTCGAGCGTGAATCATATAGTAGATATGATCAACATAATGATGTTCACCATTGAAAACTACTCCATCTCACATGATGATCGGTTATGGTTTTAGTTGATTTGGATCACGTAATCACTTAGATGACTAGAGAGATGTTTGTCTAAGTGGGAGGTTTTTAATATGATTAATTAAACTTAAATTTATCATGAACTTAGTACCTGATAGTATTTTGCTTGTCTATGTTTACTGTAGATAGATGGCTCGTGCTGTTGTTCCGTTGAATTTTAATGCGTTCCTTGAGAAAGCAAAGTTGAAAGATGATGGTAGCAATTACACGGACTGGGTCCGTAATTTGAGGATTATCCTCATTGCTGCACGTAAGAATTACGCCCTGGAAGCACCGCTGGGTGCCAGGCCTGCTGCTGAGAGCAACGCCGAAGTTGTGAACGTCTGGCGAGCAAAGCTGATGACTACTCTATAGTTCAGTGTGCCATGCTTTACGGCTTAGAACCGGTCTTCAACGATGTTTTGAACGTCATGGAGCATATGAGATGTTCCAGGAGTTGAAGTTAATATTTCAAGCAAATGCCCGGATTGAGAGATATGAAGTCTCCAATAAGTTCTATAGCTGCAAGATGGAGGGAATAGTTCGTCGGTGAGCACATACTCAAAATGTCCGGGTATAATAATCACTTAATTCAGCTGGGAGTTAATCTTCCGGATAATAGTGTCATTTGAGAATTCTCCAATCATCGCCACCAAGCTACAAGAGCTTCGTGATGAACTATAATATGCAAGGGATGACTAAAACAATTCTGAGCTCTTCGCAATGCTAAAAGCGCGGAGGTAGAAATCAAGAAAGAGCATCAAGTGTTGATGGTCAACAAGACCACTAGTTTCAAGAAAAGGGCAAAGGAAAGAAGAAGGAAACTTCAAAAGAACAGCAAGAAAGTTGCTGCTCAAGAGAAGAAACCCAAGTCTGGACCTAAGCCTGAAATCGAGTGTTTTACCGCAAGCAGCATCGACACCGGAAGCGGAACTGCCCCAAGTATTTGGCGGATAAGAAGGATGGCAAGGTGAACAAAGGTATATGTGATATACATGTTATTGATGTGTACCTTACTAGAGCTCGTAGTAGCACTGGTATTTGATACTGGTTCATTGCTAATATTTGCAACTCAAACAGGGACTACGGAATAGGCGAGCACCGCAAAGGACGATGTGACGATGCGCGTGGGAAACGGTTCCAAAGTCAATGTGATCGCGGTCGGCACGCTACCTCTACATCTACCTTGGGATTAGTTTTAGACCTAAATAATTGTTATTTGGTGCCGCGTTGAGCATGAACATTATATCTGGATCTTGTTTGATGCGAGACGGTTATTCATTTAAATCAGAGAATAATGGTTGTTCTATTTATATGAGTAATATCTTTTATGGTCATGCACCCTTGAAGAATGGTCTATTCTTGTTGAATCTCGACAGTAGTGATACACATATTCATAATGTCGAAGCCAAAAGATGCAGAGTTGATAATGATAGTGCAACTTATTTGTGGCACTGCCGTTTAGGTCATATCGGTGTAAACGCATGAAGAAACTCCATACGGATGGACTTTTGGAATCACTTGATTATGAATAACTTGGTACTTGCAAACCGTGCCTCATGGGCAAGATGACTAAAACACCGTTCTCGGTTGTATGGAGAGAGCAAGACTTATTGGAAATCATACATACAGATGTATGTGGTCCGATGAATGTTGAAGCTCGTGGCGGATATCGTTATTTTCTCACCTTCACAGATGATTTAAGCAGATACGGGTATATCTACTTGATGAAGCATAAATCTGAAACATTTGAAAAGTTCAAAGAATTTCAGAGTGAAGTTGAAAATCATCGTAACAAGAAAATAAAGTTTCTACGATCTGATCGTGGAGGAGAATATTTGAGTTACGAGTTTGGTCTACATTTGAAGCAATGCGGAATAGTTTCGCAACTCACGCCACCGGGAACACCACAGCGTAATGGTGTGTCCGAACGTTGTAATCGTACTTTACTAGATATGGTGCGATCTATGATGTCTATTTCCGATTTACCGCTATCGTTTTGGGGTTATGCTTTAGAGACGGCCGCATTCACGTTAAATAGGACACCGTCAAAATCCGTTGAGACGACGCCTTATGAACTATGGTTTAGCAAGAAACCAAAGTTGTCGTTTCTAAAAGTTTGGGGTTGCGATGCTTATGTGAAAAAACTTCAACCTGATAAGCTTGAACCCAAATCGGAAAAATGTGTCTTCATAGGATACCCAAAGGAGACAATTGGGTATACCTTCTATCACAGATCCGAAGGCAAGACATTCGTTGCTAAGAATGGATCCTTTCTAGAGAAGGAGTTTCTCTCGAAAGAAGTGAGTGGGAGGAAAGTGGAACTTGATGAGGTAATAGTACCAGCTCCCTTATTGGAAAGTAGTTCATCACAGAAATCAGTTTCGTAACACCTACACCGATTAGCGAGGAAGATAATGATAATGATCATGAAACTTCAGATCAAGTTGTCACCGAATCAGAGATCAACCAGAATAAAATCCGCACCAGAGTGGTACGGTAATCCTATTCTGGAAGTCATGCTACTAGATCATGGTGAACCTACGAACTATGAAGAAGCGATGGTGAGCCCAGATTCCACAAAATGGCTTGAAGCCATGAAATCTGAGATGGGATCCATGTATGAGAACAAAGTATGGACTTTGGTAGACTTGCCCGATGATCGGCAAGCCATTGAGAATAAATGGATCTTTAAGAAGAAGACTGACGCCGATGGTAATGTAACTGTCTACAAAGCTCGACTTGTTGCAAAAGGTTTTCGACAAGTTCAAGGGGTTGACTACGATGAGACTTTCTCACCCGTAGCGATGCTTAAGTCTGTCCGAATCATGTTAGCAATTGCCGCATTTTATGATTATGAAATTTGGCAAATGGATGTAAAACTGCATTCTTGAATGGATTTCTAGAAGAAGAGTTGTATATGATGCAACCAGAAGGTTTTGTTGATCCAAAGGGTGCTAACAAAGTGTACAAGCTCCAACGATCAATTTATGGTCCGTGCAAGCCTCTCGGAGTTGGAATAAACGCTTTGATAGTGTGATCAAAGCATATGGTTTTATCTGAGACTTTTGGAGAAGCCTGTATTTACAAGAAAGTGAGTGGGAGCTCAGAGCATTTCGATATTATATGTGGACGACATATTGTTGATTGGAAATGATATAGAATTTCTGGATAGCATAAAAGGATACTTGAATAAAAAATTTCAATGAAAGACCTCGGTGAAGCTGCTTACATATTGGGCATCAAGATCTATAGAGATAGATCAAGACGCTTAATTGACTTTCACAAAGCACATACCTTGATAAAGTTTTGAAGAAGTTCAAAATGGATCGTGCAAAGAAAGGTTTTTACCTGTATTACAAGGTGTAAGATTGAGTCGACTCAATGCCCGACCACAGCAGAAGATAGAGAAAATGAAAGATGTTCCTATGCTTCAGCCATAGGCTCTATCATGTATGCAATGCTGTGTACCAGACTGACGATGCTTAGCTGTAAGCTTGGCAGGAAGGTACCAAAGTAATCTAGGAGTGGATCATGGACAGCGGTCAAGAACATCCTGAAATACGAAAAGGACTAAGGTTATGTTTCTCGATATGGAGGTGACAAAGAGCTAGTCGTAAATGGTTACGTCGATGCAAGCTTTGATCTCTGATCCGGACGATTCTAAATCGCAAACCGGATACGTATTTTTATTAAGCGGTGGAGCTGTCGGTTGGTGCAGTTCTAAACAAAGCGCCGTGGCGGGATCTACATGTGAAGCGGAGTACATAGCTGCTTGGAAGCAGCAAATGAAGGAGTCTGGATGAAAGAGTTCATTTCCGATCTAGGTGTCATACCTAGTGCATCGGAACCAATGAAGATCTTCTGTGACAATTGGTGCAATTGCCTTGGCAAAGGAATCCAGATTTCACAAGAGGACCAAGCATATCAAGAGACGCTTCAATTCCATTCGGGACCAAGTCCAAGTGGGAGACATAGAGATTTGCAAAATACATACGGATCTGAATGTTGCAGACCCGTTGACTAAGCCTCTTCCACGAGCAAAACATGATCAGCACCAAGACTCCATGGGTGTTAGAATCATTCTTGTGTAATCTAGATTATTGACTCTAGTGCAAGTGGGAGACTGAAGGAAATATGCCCTAGAGGCAATAATAAAGTTATTATTTATTTCCTTATATCATGATAAATGTTTATTATTCATGCTAGAATTGTATTAACCGGAAACATAATACATGTGTGAATACATAGACAAACAGATAGTCACTAGTATGCCTCTACTAGACTAGCTCATTAATAGAAGATGGTTATGTTTCCTAACCATAGACATGTGTTGTCATTTGATTAATGGGATCACATCATTAGGAGAATGATGTGATTGACATGACCCATTTCGTTAGCTTAGCACTTGATCGTTTAGTATGTTGCTTATGCTTTCTTCATGACTTATACAAAGTTCCTGCAACTATGAGATTATGCAACTCCTGTTTACCGGAGGAACACTTTGTGTGCTACCAAACGTCACAACGTAAATGGGTGATTATAAAGGTACTCTACAGGTGTCTCCAAAAGTATATGTTGAGTTGGCATGAATCGAGATTAGGTTTTGTCACTCCGATTGTCGGAGAGGTATCTCTGGGCCTTCTCGGTAATACACATCACATAAGTCTTGCAAGCATTGCAACTAATGAGTTAGTTGTGAGATGATGTATTACGGAACGAGTAAAGAGACTTACCGGTAACGAGATTGAACTAGGTATTGGATACCAACGATCGAATCTCGGGTAAGTAACATACCGATGACAAAGGGAACAACGATGTCGTTATGCGGTTTGACCGATAAAGATCTTCATAGAATATGTAGGAACCAATATGGGCATCCAGGTTCCGCTATTGGTTATTGACCGAGAATGGTTCTAGGTCATGTCTACATAGTTCTCGAACCCGTAGGGTCCGCACGCTTAACGCTTCGGCGATGTTCATTATGAGTTTATAAGTATTGATGTACGAAGGTAGTTCGAGTCCCGGATGTGATCACGGACATGACGAGGAGTCTCGAAATGGTCGAGACATAAAGATTGATATATTGGAAGCCTATGTTTGACTTGGAAAGGTTCGGATGAAAACAGGAAGTTATCGGAACACCGGGGTTACGGAACCCCGGGGTCTATGGGCCTTGATGGGCCATAGGGAGAAGAGAAAAGGCCGGCCAGGCAGGCAGGCCGCGCCCCCTCCCCTCTAGTCCGAATAGGACAAGGAGAGGCGGCGCCTCTCCCTCTTCCCCTTCCCCAATCCTAATCCAACTAGGAAAGGGGAGTCCTACTCCGGTGGGAGTAGGACTCCTCAGCGCGCCTTGGGCTGGCCGCCCCCCTGCTCCTTTATATACGGGCAAGGGGCACCCCATGACATATAAGTTGATCTACGGATCGTTCCTTACCCGTGTGCGGTGCCCCCCTCCACCATATTCCACTTCGGTCATATCGTCGCGGAGCTTAAGCGAAGCCCTGCGTCGGTGAAGTCATATCGTCGGAGCTTAGGCAAAGCCCTGCGTCGGTGGAGCATCATCATCGTCACCACGCCGTCGTCTTGTGGAACTCATCCCGGCGACGCTTTGCTGGATCGGGCCGGGGATCGTCATCGAGCTGAGCGTGTGCTGAACATGGAGGTGTCGTGACGTTCGGTGCTTGGATCGGTCGGATCGTGAAGGCGTCGACTACATCAACAGCGTTGTTATAACGCTTCGCTTTCGGTCTCACGAGTGCGTGGACAGACACTCTCCCTCTCGTTGCTATGCCATCACCATGGTCTTGCGTGTACGTAGGAAAATTTTTGAAATTACTACGTTCCCCAACACTCACTTGTGTTCTACTCGTGCATATAACATCAACGCATAAAACCTAGGCTCGGATGCCACTATTGGGGAACGTAGTAATTTCAAAAAAAATTCCTACGCACACGCAAGATCATGGTGATGCATAGCAACGAGAGGGGAGAGTATTGTCCACGCACTGTGAGACCAGAAGCGGAAGCGCTATGACAACGCTGTTGATGTAGTCGACGCCTTCACGATCCGACCGATCCAAGTACCGAACGCACGGCACCTCCGAGTTTAGCACACGCTCAGCTCGATGACGATCCCCTGACCGATCCAGCAAAGTGTCGGGATGAGTTCCACAGCACGACGGCGCAGGACGATGATGATGCTTCATCGCGCAGGGCTTCGCCTAAACTTCGCGACGATATGACCGAGGTGGAATATGGTGGACGGGGCACCGCACACGGCTAAGGAACAACCGTGAGATCAACTTGTGTGTCTATGGGGTGCCCCTGCCCCTCAGAGATATAAAGGAGTGGAGGAGGGGAGGGCCGGCCCTCTCTATGGCGCGCCCTAGGGGAGTCCTACTCCCACCGGGAGTAGGATTCCCCCTTTCCTAGTCCAACTAGGAATCCTTCCAAGTATTAGGAGTAGGAGACAAGGAAGGGGGAGGGAGAAGGGAAGGAAGGAGGGGGCGCAGCCCCTCCCCCTAGTCCAATTCGTACTAGGCCTTGGGGGGCGCGCGGCCTGCCCTAGGCAGCCCCTCTCTCTTTCCTGTATGGCCCAATAAGGCCCAATACTTCTTCCCCATATTCCCGTAACTCCGAAAAATACCCGAACCACTCGGAACCTTTCCGAACTCCGAATATAGTCGTCCAATATATCGATCTTTATGTCTCGACCATTTCGAGACTCCTCGTCATGTCCCCGATCTCATCCGGGACTCCGAACTCCTTCGGTACATCAAAACTTATAAACTCATAATAAAACTGTCATCGTAACGTTGTTGCGTATGGACCCTACGGGTTCGAGAACTATGTAGACATAACCTAGAACTATTCTCGGTCAATAACCAATAGCGGAACCTGGATGCTCATATTGGCTCTTACATATTCTACGAAGATCTTTATCGGTCAAACCGCATAACAACATACTTTTTCCCTTTGTCATCAAGATATTATTTACCCGAGATTCGATCGTCGGTATCCAATACCTAGTTCAATCTCAAGCATCGGGTAAGTCTCTTTACTCGTTACGTAATGCATCATTTCGAACTAACTCATTAGCTACATTGCTTGCAAGGCTTATAGTGATGTGCATTACCGAGAGGGCCAGAGATACCTCTCCGACAATCGGAGGACAAAACCTATTCTCAAATACGCCAACCCAACATGTACCTTTGGAGACACCTGTAGTACTTCTTTATAATCACCCAGTTACGCTGTGACATTTGGTAGCACCCAAAGTGTTCCTCCGTAAACGGAGTTGCATAATCTCATAGTTACGGTGAACATGTATAAGTCATGAAGAAAGCAATAGCAACATACTAAACGATCAAGTGCTAGGCTAACGGAATGGGTCAAGTCAATCACATCATTCTCCTAATGATGTGATCCCGTTAATCAAATGACAACTCATGTCAATGGCTAGGAAACATAACCATCTTTGGTCAACGAGCTAGTCAAGTAGAGGCATACTAGTGACACTCTGTTTGTCTATGTATTCACACATGTATTATTTTTTCGGTTAATACAATTCTAGCATGAATAATAAACATTTATCATGATATAAGGAAATAAATAATAACTTTATTATTGCCTCTAGGGCATATTTCCTTCAGTGGGGACGGCGTGCGGCGGCGCCAGGGATTTGGGAAAAAGGAGAGGAAGAGCGGGCGGAGTGGTCAGGCGAGGCGGAGGGGAATTTGGGCTTTGGCCTCCGCGAGCTACCTGTGTATACATGTGTCGGTGGTTATATAGTCGTAGCGCTGGGTTTATACCCCAAGATGCTACTACGGCCTGTCGCGGGAGGCACGATGCAGACCACATAGTAGTAGCGTGGGGTTTATACAGTGCGCTACTACTATCAACTTAGTAGTAGCGTGGGTTTATACCCCGCGCTACTACTACTTCTTGTCCCGGTGAGCACGGTGGAGACCACTTAGTAGTAGCGTGGGATTATACCCCGCGCTACTACTATCAACTTAGTAGTAGCATGGGTTTATAACCCGCGCTACTACTAATTAGTAGTAGCGCGGGGTTTATACCCCTCGCTACTGCTAAGAATCTGTCTATAAGGTATTTCCTAGTAGTGAGAATTGCTCAACTAGTGAGCATGTGCTCAGATTGTCTGGGTACTACAATCGCTTGAATCAAGTGGGAGTTAATCTTCTAGATAAGATAGTGATTGACAGAGTTCTCTAGTCACCATCACCAAGTTACTTGAACTTCATGATGAACTATAGTATGCAAGGGATGACGAAAACGATTCCCGAGCTCTTCTTGATGTTGAAATCGACGAAGGTAGAAATCAAGAAAGAGCATCAAGTGTTGATGATTGACAAGACCACTAGTTTCAAGAGAAGGGCAAAGGGAAAGAAAGGGAACTTCAAGTAGAATGACAAGCAAGTTGTCACTCCTGTGAAGAAGCCCAAAGCTGGACCAAAGCCTGAAACTGGGTGCTTACACTGCAAAGGAAATGGTCACTGGAAGCGGAAATGCTCTGAAATATTTGGTGGATAAGAAGGATGGCAAATTAAACAAGGGTATATTTTATATACAGTTTATTGATGTGTGCCTTACTAGTGTTTATAGTAGCCCCTGAGTATTTGATACTTGTTCAGTTGCTGAGATTAGTAACTCGAAACAGGAGTTACAGAATAAACAGAGACTAGTTGAAGAGGAAGTGATGATGAGTGTTGGAAGTAGTTCCAAGATTGATATGATCATCATCACACACTCCCTATACTTTCGGGATTAGTGCTAAACCTAAATAAATGTTATTTGGCGTTTGCGTTGAGCATGAATATGATTTGATCATGTTTATTGCAATACAGTTATTCATGTAAAGTCAGAGAATAATTGTTGTTCTGTTTACATGAATAAAACCTTCAATGGTCATACACCCAATGAAAATAGTTTGTTGGATCTCGATTGTAGTGATACACATATACATAATGTTGATGCCAAAAGATGCAAAGTTGATAATGATAGTGCAACTTATTTGTGGCACTGCCGTTTGTGTCATATCGGTGTAAAGCGCATGAAGAAACTCCATAAAGATGGACTTTTGGAATCACTTGGTTATGAATCATTTGATGCTTGCGAATCGTGCCTTTTGGGCAAGATAACTAAAACTCCGTTCATCGGAACAATGGAACGAGCAACAAACTTGTTGGAAATAATACATACTGATGTATGCAGATCAATGAGTATTAAGGCTCGTGGCGGGTATCGTTATTTTCTGACCTTCACAGATGATTTGAGCAGATATGGGTATATCTACTTGATGAAACACAAGTCTGAAACATTTGAAAAGTTCAAAGAATTTATGAGTGAAGTGGAGAATCATCGTAACAAGAAAATAAAGTTTCTACAATCTGATCGTAGAGAAGAATATTTGAGTTACGAGTTTGGCCTTCATTTTAAACAATGTGGAATAGTTTCACAGTTCACGCCACATGGAACACCACAGCGTAATGGTGTGTCCGAACGTCGTAACCGCACTTTATTGGATATGGTGTGATCTATGATGTATCTTACCGATTTACCACTATCGTTTTGGGGTTATGCATTAGAGATAGTTGCATTCACTTTAAATAGGGCACCATCTAAATCCGTTGAGACGACACCATATGAACTATGGTTTAGCAGTAAACCTAAGCTGTCGTTTCTTAAAGTTTGGAGTTCGATGCTTATGTTAAAAAGGTTTCAACCTGATAAGCTCGAACCCAAATCGAAGAAGTGTGTCTTCATAGAATACCCAAAGGAAACTGTTGGGTACACCTTCTATCACAGATCCGAAGGCAAAACATTCGTTGCTAAGAATGGATCCTTTCCAGAGAAGGAGTTTCTCTCGAAAGAAGTGAGTGGGAGGAAAGTATAGCTTGATAAGGTAATTTGTACCTTCTCCCGAATTGGAAAGTAGTTCATCACAGAAATCAGTTCCAGTGATTCCTACACCAATTAGTGAGGAAGCTAACGATGATGATCATGAAACTTCAGATTAAGTTACCACAAAACCTCGTAGGTCTTCCAAAGTACAGTCCGCACCAGAGTGGTACGGTAATCCTGTTCTGGAAGTCATGTTACTAGATCATGATGAACCTACGAACTATGAGGAAGCGATGATGAGCCCAAATTCCGCGAAATGGCTTGAGGCCATGAAATCTGAGATGGGATCCATGTATGAGAACAAAGTGTGGACTTTGGTGGAGTTGCCCGATGATCGGCAAGCCATATTGTATAAATGGATCTTCAAGAGGAAGACAGACACTGATAGTAGTGTTACTATCTACAAAGCTCTACTTGTCGCAAAAAGGTTTTCGACAAGTTCAAGGTGTTGACTACAATGAGATTTTCTCAACTGTAGCGATGCTTAAGTATGTCCGAATCATGTTAGCAATTGCCACGCTTTATGAAATCTGGCAAATGGATGTCAAAACTGCATTCCTTAATGGTTTTCTTAAAGAAGAGTCGTATATAATGCAACCAGAAGGTTCTGTCAATCCTAAAGGTGCTAACAAAATGTGCAAGCTCCAGCGATCCATCTATGGACTGATGCAAGCATCTCAGAGTTCGAATATACGCTTTGATAAGTTGATCAAAGCATATAGTTTTATACAGACTTGCGGTGAAGCCTGTATTTACAATAAAGTGAGTGGGCGCACTACCGCATTTCTGATAAATATATGTGAGTAACATATTGTTGATCAAAAATGATGTAGAATTTTTCTGGAAAGCATAAAGGAGTATTTGAAAGGAGTTCTTTAAAATAAAGACCTCGGTAAAGCTACTTACTTATTGAGCATCTAGATTTATTGAGATAGATCAAGACGCTTGATAAGTTTCTCAATAAGTACATACTTTGTCAAGATTTTGAAATAGTTCGAAATGGAACCGTCAAAGAAAGAGTTCTTGCCTGTGTTGCAAAGGTGTGAAATTGAGTAAGACTCAAATCCCAACCACGGCAGAATATAGAAAAGAGAATGAAAGTCATTCCCTATGCCTCATTCATAGGTTCTATAAAGTATGATATGCTATGTACCAGACCTATTGTATACCTTGCTCTGAATTTGGCAAGGGAGTACAATAGTGATCTAGTAGTAGATCACTGGACATTGGTCAAGAATATCCTTAGTGAGGACTAAGGAAATAGTTCTCGATTATGGAGGTGATAAAAGTGAAGGAAATATGCCCTAGAGGCAATAATAAAGTTATTATTTATTTCCTTATATCATGATAAACGTTTATTATTCATGCTAGAATTGTATTAACCGGAAACATAATACATGTGTGAATACATAGACAAACAGAGTGTCACTAGTATGCCTCTACTTGACTAGCTCGTTAATCAAAGATGGTTATGTTTCCTAACCATAGACATGAGTTGTCATTTGATTAACGGGATCACATCATTAGGAGAATGATCTGATTGACATGACCCATTCCGTTAGCCTAGCACTTGATCGCTTAGTATGTTGCTATTGCTTTCTTCATGACTTATACATGTTCCTGTAACTATGAGATTATGCAACTCCGTTTACGGAGGAACACTTTGGTACTACCAAACGTCACAACGTAATGGGTGATTATAAAGGAGTACTACAGGTGTCTCCAAAGGTACATGTTGGGTTGGCGTATTTCGAGATTAGGTTTTGTCACTCCGATTGTCGGAGAGGTATCTCTAGGCCTTCTCGGTAATACACATCACATAAGCCTTGCAAGCATTGCAACTAATAAGTTAGTTGTGAGATGATGTATTACGGAACGAGTAAAGAGACTTACCGGTAACGAGATTGAACTAGGTATTGGATACCGACGATTGAATCTCGGGTAAGTAACATACCGATGACAAAGGGAACAACGTATGTAGTTATGCGGTTTGACCGATAAAGATCTTCGTAGAATATGTAGGAGCCAATATGGGCATCCAGGTTCCGCTATTGGTTATTGACCAAGAATAGTTCTAGGTCATGTCTACATAGTTCTCGAACCCGTAGGGTCCGCACGCTTAAGGTTTCGATGACAGTTATATTATGAGTTTATGAGTTTTGATGTACCGAAGGAGTTCGGAGTCCCGGATGAGATCGGGGACATGACGAGGAGTCTCGAAATGGTCGAGACGTAAAGATCGATATATTGGACGACTATATTCGGAGTTCGGAAAGGTTCCGAATGATTCGGGTATTTTTCGGAGTACCGGAGAGTTACGGGAATTCGCCGGGGAGAAGTATTGGGCCTTATTGGGCCCTGCAGGAGAAGAGGAAGGGCAGGCCAAGGTGGGCTGCGCGCCCCCCTCCCCCCTCTAGTCCGAATAGGACAAGGAAGGGGCGGCGCCCCTTCCCTCTTCCCCCTCCTCCAATCCTAGTCCAACTAGGAGAAGGGGGGGGGGAGTCCTACTCCCGGTGGGAGTAGGACTCCTCCTTGGTGCGCCTCCTCTAGGGCCGGCCACCTCCCCCTTGTCTCCTTTATATACGGGGGCAGGGGGCACCCCAAGACACACAAGTTGATCTACGGATCTTTCCTTAGCCGTGTGCGGTGCCCCCTTCCACCATATTCCACTTCGGTCATATCGTCATGAGCTTAGGCGAAGCCCTGCGCCGGAGAAGTCATATCGTCGCGGAGCTTAGGCGAAGCCCCGCGTCGGTGGAGCATCAACATCGTCACCACGCCGTCAGGTTGACGGAACTCATCCCGACACTTTGCTGGATCGAGTCCGGGATCGCCATCGAGCTGAACGTGTGCAGAACTCGGAGGTGCCGTATATTCGGTGCTTGGATCGGTCGGATCGTGAAGACGTCGACTACATCAACCGCGTTGTTATAACGCTTCGCTTTCGGTCTCACGAGGGCGTGGACGGACCTCTCCTCTCGTTGCTATGCCATCACCATGGTCTTGCGTGATCGTAGGAAATTTTTTGAAATTACTACGTTCCCCAACAGTGGCATCCGAGCCAGGTTTTATGCGTTGATGTCATGTGCACGAGTAGAACACAAGTGAGTTGTGGGCGATACAAGTCATACTGCCTACCAGCATGTCATACTTTGGTTCAGCGGTATTGTGAGATGAAGCGGCCGGACCGACATTACGCGTACGCTTACGCGAGACTGGTTTCACCGCTCCGAGCACTCGTTGCTTAAAGGTGACCGGCGGGTGTCTGTCTCTCTCACTTTAGTTGAACCGAGTATGACTACGCCCGGTCCTTGAGAAGGTTAAAACGGAGTCTATTTGACAAACTATCGTTGTGGTTTTGATGCGTAGGTAAGAACGGTTCTTGCTCAGCCCGTAGCAGCCACGTAAAACTTGCAACAACAAAGTAGAGGACGCCTAACTTGTTTTTGCAGGGCATGTTGTGATGTGATATGGTCAAGACGTGATGCTATATTTTATTGTATGAGATGATCATGTTTTGTAACCGAGTTATCGGCAATCGGCAGGAGCCATATGGTTGTCGCTTATTGTATGAAATGCAACGCCATGTAATTGCTTTACTTTATCACTAAGGAGTAGCGATAAGTCGTAGAAGCAATAGTTGGCGAGACGACAACGATGCTACGATGGAGATCAAGGTGTCGCGCTGGTGACGATGGTGATCATGACGGTGCTTCGGCGATGGAGATCACAAGCACAAGATGATGATGACCATATCATATCACTTATATTGATTGCATGTGATGTTTATCCTTTATGCATCTTATCTTGCTTTGATTGACGGTAGCATTATAAGATGATCTCTCACTAAAAATTATCAAGATGTGTTCTCCCTGAGTATGCACCGTTGCCAAAGTTCGTAGTACCCAGACACCACGTGATGATCGGGTGTGATAAGTTCTACGTCCATCTACAACGGGTGCAAAATAGTTGCACACGCGGAATACTCAGGTTAAACTTGACGAGCCTAGCATATAACAGATATGGCCTCGGAACACGGAGACCGAAAGGTCGAGCGTGAATCATATAGTAGATATGATCAACATAGTGATGTTCACCATTGAAACTACTCCATCTCACGTGATGATCGGACATGGTTTAGTTGATTTGGATCACGTAATCACTTAGATGACTAGAGAGATGTCATCTAAGTGGGAGTTTTTAATATGATTAATTAAACTTTAATTTATCATGAACTTAGTCCTGGTAGTATTTTGCAAATTATGTTGTAGATCAATAGCTCGCGTTGTTGCTTCCCTATGTTTTTATATGTGTTCCTAGAGAAAATTGTATTGAAAGATGTTAGTAGCAATGATGCGGATTGGATCCGTGATCTGAGGTTTATCCTCATTGCTGCGTAGAAGAATTATGTCCTTAATGCACCGCTAGGTGACAGACCTATTGCAGGAGCAGATGCAGACGTTATGAACGTTTGGCTAGCTCAATATGAGCGATCTGACGTTATGAACGTTTGGCTAGCTCAATATGATGACTACTTGATAGTTTGGTGCACCATGCTTAACGGCTTAGAATCGGGACTTCAAAGACGTTTTGAACGTCATGGACCATATGAGATGTTCCGGGAATTGAAGTTAATATTTCAAGCAAATACCGAGTTGAGAGATATGAAGTCTCCAACAAGTTCTATAGCTAAAAGATGGAGGAGAATCGCTCAACTAGTGAGCATGTGCTCAGATTGTCCGAGTACTTCAATCACTTGAATCAAGTGGGAGTTAATCTTCCAGATAAGATAGTGATTGACAGAATTCTCTAGTCACCATCACTAAGTTAGTAGAACTTCGTGATGAACTATAGTATGCAAGGGATGACGAAAAAGATTCTCGAGCTCTTCGCGATGCTAAAATCGCGAAGGTAGAAATCAAGAAAAACATCAAGTGTTGATGGTTGACAAGACCACTAGTCTCAAGGAAAATGGCAAAGGAAGAAGGGAACTTCAAAAGGAACGGCAAGCAAGTTGCTGCTCGAGTGAAGAAGCCCAAGTCTAGACCTAAGCCCGAGACTGAGTACTTTTGCTGCAATGGAACTGGTCCTTTGAAGCGAACTACCCCTGGATATTTGGTGGATAAGAAGGATGGCAAAGTGAACAAGGTTATATTTGATATACAGGTTATTGATGTGTGCCTTACTAGTGTTTATAGTAGCCCCTGAGTATTTGATACTGTTCGGTTGCTAAGATTAGTAACTCAAACAGGAGTTCTGAGAATAAACAGAGACTAGTTGAAGGGAAGTGACGATGAGTGTTGGAAGTAGTTCCAAGATTGATATCATCGCACACTCCCTATACTTTCGGGATTAGTGTGGAACCTAAATAAGTGTTATTTGGTGTTGAGCATAAATATGATTTGATCATGTTTATTGCAATACGGTTATTCATTTAAGTAAGAGAATAAATTGTTGTTCTGTTTACATGAATAAAACCTTATATGGTTACACACTCAATGAAAATGGTTCATTGGATCTCGATCATAGTGATACACATATTCATAATATTGATGCCAAAAATGCAAAGTTAATAATGATAGTGCAACCTATTTGTGGCACTGCCGTTTGGGTCATATCGGTGTAAAGCGCATGAAGAAACTCCATGCTGATGGGTTTTTGGAATCACTTGATTATGAATCATTTGATACTTGCGAACCGTGCCTTTTGGGCAAGATGACTAAAACTCCGTTCTCCGGAACAATGGAACAAGCTACTGACTTATTGGGAATAATACATACCGATGTATGCGATCCAATGAGTGTTGATGCTCGTGGCAAGTATCGTTATTTTCTCGACCTTCACAAGATGATTTGAGCAGATATGGGTATATCTTCTTGATGAAACATAAGTCTGAAATAGTTGAAAGGTTCAAAGAATTTCAGAGTGAAGTGGAAAATCATCGTAACAAGAAAATAAAGTTTCTGCGATCTGATCGTGGAGATGAATATTTGAGTTACGAGTTTGGTCTTCAATTAAAACAATGTGGAATAGTTTCACAGCTCACGCCACCTGGAACACCACAACGTTATGGTGTGTCCGAACGTCGTAACCGTACTTTATTTTGATATGGTGCGATCTATGATGTCTCTTACAGATATAGTTTTGGGGTTATGCATTAGAGATAGCTGCATTCACATTAAAAGGGCACCATCTAAATCCGTTGAGGCGACACCGTATGAACTATGGTTTAACAGTGAACCTAAGCTGTCGTTTCTTAAAGTTTGGAGTTGTGATGCTTATGTGAAAAAGTTTTCACCTGATAAGCTCGAACCCAAATCGGAGAAGTGCGTCTTCATAGAATACCCAAAGGAAACTGTTGGGTACACCTTCTATCACAGATCCGAAGACAAGTTTTTCGTTGCTAAGATGGATCCTTTCTAGAGAAGAAGTTTCTCTCGAAAGAAGTGAGTGGGAGGAAAGTAGAACTTGATGAGGTAATTGTACCTTCTCTCTTATTGGAAAGTAGTTCATCACAGGAATCAGTTCCAGTGATTCCTACACCAATTAGTGAGGAAGTTAATGATGATGATCATGAAACTTCAGATCAAGTTGCTACCAAACCTCGTAGGTCTTCCAGAGTAAGATCCGCACTGAGTGGTACGGTAATCCTATTCTAGAAGTCATGTTACTAGACCATGATGAACCTACGAACTATGAGGAAGCGATGATGAGCCCAGATTCCGCGAAATGGTTTGAGACCATGAAATCTGAGATGGGATCCATATATGAGAACAAAGTGTGGACTTTGATGGAGTTGTTCGATGATCGGCAAGCCATATTATATAAATGGATCTTCAAGAGGAAGACAGATGCTGATAGTAGTATTACTATCTACAAAGCTCGACTTGTCGCAAAAGGTTTTCGACAAGTTCAAGGTGTTGACTACAATGAGATTTACTCAATCAGAAGCGATGCTTATGTCTGTCCGAATCATGTTAGCAATCGCCACATTTTATGAAATCTGGCAAATGGATGTCAAAACTACATTCTTTAATGGATTTATTAAAGAAGAGTTGTATATGATGCAACCAGAAGGTTTTGTCAATCCTAAAGGAGCTAACAAAATGTGCAAGCTCCAGCGATCCATCTATGGACTGGTGCAAGCATCTCGGAGTTGGAATGAACGCTTTGATAGTGTGATCAAAGCATATAGTTTTATCTGACTTTTGGTGAAGCCTGTATTTACAAGAAAGTGAGTGGGAGCACTACAGCATTTCGATAAGTATTATGTGAAGACATATTGTTGATCGGAAATGATGTAGAATTATTCTGCAAAGCATAAAGGAGTATTTGAAAGGAGTTTTTCAAAGAAGGACCTCGGAGAAGCTGCGTACAAATTGAGCATCAAGATCTATTGAGATAGATCAAAAACGCTTGATATGTTTTTCAATAAGTACATACCTTGTCAAGATTTTGAAGAAGTTCAAAATGGAACAGTCAAAGAAAAGTTCTTGCCTGTGTTGCAAAAGGTGTGAAATTGAGTAAGACTCAAATCCCGACCACAGCAGAAAATAGAAAAGAGAATGAAAGTCATTCCCTATACCTCAGTCATAGGTTCTATAAAGTATGCTATGCAATGTACCAGACCTATTGTATACTTTGCTCTGAATTTGGCAAGGGAGTACAATAGTGATCTAGGAGTAGATCACTGGACATTGGTCAAGAACATCCTTAGTGAAGACTAAGGAAATATTTCTCGATTATGGAGGTGATAAAAGAGCCCGTCGTAAAGAGTTACATCGATGCAAGCTTTTTACACTGATCCAGATGACTCTAAGTCTCAATCTGGATACATATTGTAAGTGGGAGCAATTAGCTAGAGTAGCCCCGTGCAGAGCATTGTAGACATAGAATATTTGCAAAATACATACGGCTCTGAATGTGACAGACCCGTTGACTAAAATTCTCTCACGAGCAAAACATGATCATCCCTTAGTACTCTTTGGGTGTTAATCACATAGCGATGTGAACTAGATTACTGACTCTAGTAAACCCTTTGGGTGTTGGTCACATGTCGATGTGAACTATGGGTGTTAACCACATATAGATGTGAACTATTGATGTTAAATCACATGGCGATGTGAACTAGATTATTGACTCTAGTGCAAGTGGGAGACTGAAGGAAATATGCCCTAGAGGCAATAATAAAGTTATTATTTATTTCCTTATATCATGATAAATGTTTATTATTCATGCTAGAATTGTATTAACCGGAAACATAATACATGTGTGAATACATAGACAAACAGAGTGTCACTAGTATGCCTCTACTTGACTAGCTCGTTAATCAAAGATGGTTATGTTTCCTAACCATAGACATGAGTTGTCATTTGATTAACGGGATCACATCATTAGGAGAATGATCTGATTGACATGACCCATTCCGTTAGCCTAGCACTTGATCGCTTAGTATGTTGCTATTGCTTTCTTCATGACTTATACATGTTCCTGTAACTATGAGATTATGCAACTCCGTTTACGGAGGAACACTTTGGTACTACCAAACGTCACAACGTAATGGGTGATTATAAAGGAGTACTACAGGTGTCTCCAAAGGTACATGTTGGGTTGGCGATTTCGAGATTAGGTTTTGTCACTCCGATTGTCGGAGAGGTATCTCTAGGCCTTCTCGGTAATACACATCACATAAGCCTTGCAAGCATTGCAACTAATAAGTTAGTTGTGAGATGATGTATTACGGAACGAGTAAAGAGACTTACCGTAACGAGATTGAACTAGGTATTGGATACCGACGATCGAATCTCGGGTAAGTAACATACCGATGACAAAGGGAACAACGTATGTAGTTATGCGGTTTGACCGATAAAGATCTTCGAGAATATGTAGGAGCCAATATGGGCATCCAGGTTCCGCTATTGGTTATTGACCAAGAATAGTTCTAGGTCATGTCTACATAGTTCTCGAACCCGTAGGGTCCGCACGCTTAAGGTTTCGATGATGTTATATTATGAGTTTATGAGTTTTGATGTACCGAAGGAGTTCGGAGTCCCGGATGAGATCGGGGACATGACGAGGAGTCTCGAAATGGTCGAGACGTAAAGATCGATATATTGGACGACTATATTCGAGTTCGGAAAGGTTCGAATGATTCGGTATTTTTCGAGTACCGGAGAGTTACGGGAATTCGCCGGGAGAAGTATTGGGCCTTATTGGGCCTGCAAGGGAGAAGAGGAAGGGCAGGCCAAGGTGGGCTGCGCGCCCCCTCCCCTCTAGTCCGAATAGGACAAGGAGGGGGGCGCGCCTTCCTCTTCCCCTCCTCCAATCCTAGTCCAACTAGGAGAGGGGGAGTCCTACTCGGTGGGAGTAGGACTCCTCCTTGCGCTCCTCTAGGGCCGCCACCTCCCCTTGTCTCCTTTATATACGGGGCAGGGGCACCCCAAGACACACAAGTTGATCTACGGATCTTTCCTTAGCCGTGCAGCGGTGCCCCTTCCACCATATTCCACTTCGGTCATATCGTCATGAGCTTAAGCGAAGCCTGCGCGGAGAAGTCATATCGCCGCTGAGCTTAGGCGAAGCCCTGCGTCGGTGGAGCATCAACATCGTACCACGCCGTCAGGTTGACGGAACTCATCCCGACACTTTGCTGGATCGAGTCCGGGATCGCCATCGAGCTGAACGTGTGCAGAACTCGGAGGTGCCGTACATTCGGTGCTTGGATCGGTCGGATCGTGAAGACGTACGACTACATCAACCGCGTTGTTATAACGCTTCCGCTTTCGGTCTACGAGGGTACGTGGACGGACACTCTCCCCTCTCGTTGCTATGCCATCACCATGGTCTTGCGTGATCGTAGGAAATTTTTGAAATTACTACGTTCCCCAACAAAAAGAGCCCGCCGTAAAGAGTTACATCGGTGCAAGCTTTCACACCGATTCAGATGACTCTAAGTCTCAATCTAGATACATATTGAAAGTGGGAGCAATTAGCTAGAGTAGCTCCGCGCAGAGCATTGAAGACATAGAATATTTGCAAAATACATACGGCTCTGAATGTGACAGACCCGTTGACTAAGCTTCTCTCACGAGCAAAACATGATCACACCTTAGTACTCTTTGGGTGTTAATCACATAGCAATGTGAACTAGATTATTGACTCTAGTAAACACTTTGCGTGTTGGTCACATGACGATGTGAACTATGGGTGTTAATCATATACAGATATGAATATTGGTGTTAAATCACATGGCGATGTGAACTAGATTATTGACTCTAGTGCAAGTGGGAGACTGAAGTAAATATGCCCTAGAGGCAATAATAAAGTTATTATTTATTTCCTTATTTCATGATAAATGTTTATTATTCATGCTATAATTGTATTAACCGGAAACATAATACATGTGTGAATACATAGACAAACATAGTGTCACTAGTATGCCTCTACTTGACTAGCTCGTGAATCAAAGATGGTTAAGTTTCCTAACCATGGACATGAGTTGTCATTTGATTAACGGGATCACATCATTAGGAGAATGATGTGATTGACTTGACCCATTCTGTTAGCTTAGCACTTGATCGTTTAGTATGTTGCTATTGCTTTCTTCATGACTTATACATGTTCCTATGACTATGAGATTATGCAACTCCCGTTTACCGGAGGAACACTTTGTGTGCTACCAAACGTCACAACATAACTGGGTGATTATAAAGGAGCTCTACAGGTGTCTCCGAAGGTACTTGTTGAGTTGGCGTATTTCGAGATTAGGATTTGTCACTCCGATTGTCGGAGAGGTATCTCTGGACCCTCTCGGTAATGCACATCACTATAAGCCTTGCAAGCAATGTAGCTAATGAGTTAGTTACGGAATGATGCATTACATAACGAGTAAAGAGACTTGCCGGTAACGAGATTGAACTAGGTATTGGGATACCGACGATCGAATCTCGGGCAAGTAACATACCGATGACAAAGGGAACAACGTATATTGTTATGCGGTTTGACCGACAAAGATCTTTGTAGAATATGTGGGAGCCAATATGAGCATCCAGGTTCCGCTATTGGTTTTTGACCGGAAACGTGTTTCGGTCATGTCTACATAGTTCTCGAACCCGTAGGGTCCGCACGCTTAAGGTTTCAATGACAGTTATACTATGAGTTTATGAGTTTTGATGAACCGAAGTTTGCTTGGAGTCCCGGATGTGATTACGGACATGACGAGGAGTCTCGAAATGGTCGAGACATGAAGATTGATATATTGGACGACTATATTCGGACACCGGAAGTGTTCCGGAGAAGTTTCGGATAAAACCGGAGTGCCGGAGGGTTATCGGAACCCCCGGAGGAACTAATGGGCCTCGATGGGCCTTAGTGGAGAGAGAGAGAGAGAGGGGCGGCCAGGGCAGGCCGTGCGCCCCCTCCCCCTCTGGTCCGAATTGGACTAGGAGAGGGGGCGCCCCCCTTTCCTTCTCCCTCTCCCTCTCCTTCCTTCCCCCTCTCTCCCTTTAGGTGGAAACCTACTAGGACTTGGAGTCCTAGTAGGATTCCCCTCTTGGGGGCGCGCCATAGAGGGCCGGCCGGCCTCCCCCTTGCTCCTTTATATACGGGGGCAGGGGGCACCCCAAAGACACAACAATTGATCCTTGAGATCTCTTAGCCGTGTGCGGTGCCCCCCTCCACCATAGTTCTCCTCGATAATATTGTAGCTGTGCTTAGGCGAAGCCCTGCGACGGTAGAATATCAAGATCGTCACCACGCCATCGTGCTGACGGAACTCTTCCCAGACACTTTGCTGGATCGGAGTCCGGGGAACGTCATCGAGCTGAACGTGTGGAAATCTCGGAGGTGCCGTAGTTGAGGTGCTTGATCGGTCAGGCCGTGAAGACGTACGACTACATCAACCGCGTTGTGCTAACGCTTCCGCTTTTGGTCTACGAGGGTACGTGGACAACACTCTCCCCTCTCATTGCTATGCATCACCATGATCTTGCGTGTGCGTAGGAAATTTTTTGAAATTACTACATTCCCCATCACAAATATAGGCTTCCAATATATCAATCTTCATGTCTCGACCATTTCGAGACTCCTCGTCATGTCCGTGATCACATCCGGGACTCCAAACAACCTTTGGTACATCAAAACATATAAACTCATAATATAACTGTCATCAAAACATTAAGTGTGCGGACCCTACGGGTTCGAGAACTATGTAGACATGACCGAGACATCTCTCTGGTCAATAACCAATAGCGGAACCTGGATGCCCATATTGGCTCCTACATATTCTACGAAGATCTTTATCGGTCGAACCGCATAACAATATATGTTGTTCCCTTTGTCATCGGTATGTTACTTGCCCGAGATTCGATCGTCGATATCTCAATACCTAGTTCAATCTCGTTACCGGCAAGTCTCTTTACTCATTCCGTAATACATCATCCCGCAACTAATTCATTAGTTGCAATGCTTGCAAGGCTTAAGTGATGTGCATTACCGAGAGGGCCCAGAGATACCTCTCCGACAATCGGAGTGACAAATCCTAATCTCGAAATACGCCAACCCAACAAGTACCTTCGGAGACACCTGTAGAGCACCTTTATAATCACCCAGATATGTTGTGACGTTTGGTAGCACACAAAGTGTTCCTCCGGTAAACGGGAGTTGCATAAGCTCATAGTCATAGGAACACGTATAAGTCATGAAGAAAGCAATAGCAACATACTAAACGATCGAGTGCTAAGCTAACGGAATGGGTCAAGTCAATCACATCATTCTCCTAATGATGTGATCCCGTTAATCAAATGACAACTCATGTCAATGGCTAGGAAACATAACCATCTTTGGTCAACGAGCTAGTCAAGTAGAGGCATACTAGTGACACTCTGTTTGTCTATGTATTCACACATGTATTATTTTTTCGGTTAATACAATTCTAGCATGAATAATAAACATTTATCATGAAATAAGGAAATAAATAATAACTTTATTATTGCCTCTAGGGCATATTTCCTTCAGTGTATACACGGAGCTTGAAGTCGATGAGGCGCAGGGGTGGACTGATCATCTACCATGGAGTCATGCTGAAGGTGGAGCTGGATTGAGGGGCTACGGCGTAAGTCGACGGGGTCGAAGCCTATTCAGCGGGAAAAGTGAGGGACACGTAATTCGGACTGGAGCCCAGTGGTCTGATGGAAGCGTGAAACTCGTCATCGGTCGGTGATGATCGGTGGTACTCTGCAGTGGGGGTTGAGTGGTGTGGCTTCGCGACCCTTGAGACTCGACCGGGACAGCGGAGGCTCGACGCGGTAATAGCGGCGTGGCATGCGGTTATGCACGGGGCATGGAGACGGGCCAGGGCTCTGGTGGTCATACATGTGGTGAGACAACTGCGAATTTGACTTGGGATGACTACAAACAATGGTGAAATTCCTTCAAGTTTCAGACAGACAGTCCAGAAAGGAGCGGTGATGTTGAGTTCAGGTAACTCTTATGTGTGACACCCAATATGTGAGTTGTTCACTTTCACGCAGGTCAGTGATCAATGTATGATGGCGTTGGACTGATACTCTAGAAGTTGGGAGCACAAACTAGAGTAACAAGTAACTTAATTTTGCTCGAGTGTTGACCGTGGTCAAGAAAAGAAGGGACTACAAGTTGCAGGTGGAGTCATATGGAGTCTTTGGAGTAGCAGCGGTGCTCATGGGATAAGCTCAAGTCCAATGTACATGGAAGTTTGACACATGGACGAATTCAAGGTGGTGGAGAATATTCGCCAAGGTGGAGTTTGTTAGAGTTGTGTCGAATATTGTGTACAAGATATGTTACAGTTGGACTTGTAGTTGTATTGTCTTTAGATAGGATATGGAGTCGTGTCCAAGTAGGACACTTGTATCCTAGGCCTCTCATATATAGCGGGGCTGGACACACGATGTAACCTATGCCAACATAATAGCACAGGAACACAGGGGAAACCGGCGGCATGTGCCGGCGTCCAGGGCGTCCTGGTGCGGTATTGTAGCGGTGTCATGGGGAGGAGCGCCCATACTCAGGCCCCAGGGATGTAGCCATATCGGTGAACCTCGTTAACAAATCTCGGTGTCGTGCACGTGTGATTGCTTGGTCCTCGGATGATCGACTGAGTGCCTCGGATTTATTCTAACAATGTCACTAATAGATTATATGGTTAAGTCATGTAATCTGTCTATTGTACCAATCGGTTGTGGTGTTTTTTTTGTTTTTGTCGTGTTAGTTGATACTTTGTACTTTTTGAACCTATTTTTTGTTTAATAAAGATAGTTGTGTGGATCATGATGATGCAGAGGCCGATGTCGTCTCCTTTTCAATTTTTCTTTTCTTATAAGGCATAATCGCATAATCCTCGCAAAAAAAGGTAGTTGTTAGATGATATACGTTGTTTTCAACTTGATAGATGTCCAAGGCCTCACTGTTAGACTATACTGCTCCTGTATATCGCATGTGTATACGTATAGCCGCTGGCATACGGTGTAGAGCGTGCGTGTGATCGTGGCGCCCTCCTGCAGTGTTAGTGGCGCACGATCTCTAGTAGTGGAGCACCCATGATCTCCCTGGGCTGCCGTTCTGTAAGTGTATATATGGCACTGCCTAGAGCATAATCAAGTGTGGTGATCAGTTCTTCCTAATCCTCCCAGTTTACATGGTATCAGACTCCCCCGACCAGCTCAATCCATTTGCGCCGGTCGCCGATCTTGCTTCCGCCGCCATGGACGACAACCCTGTCATCTCTCCTCGCTCCTCTCAGCACGGCGCCGACGGCGTTCTTCACGCCGCTCCCCTAGCCGATGCACCACCACCTCCCGTCGACGCTGCTGCCATTGCTGCGGTTCCTGCCGCCCCGGTGCTTCCCGCTCCGGTGCGCCCTGCGCCTGCGCCCTCCGTCCCGCCCTCCGTCCCGTCCTCCATCTTGCAGACGGTTGACATACGCCGCCATGTTCCCGTCACTCTCGACCTCCTCGCCGGCAACTACACGCAGTGGCGCCGCCACTTCGACACCATCGTCGGCATGTTCGGCCTCCGCGACCACGTCGACTCCGCGGCCGTCCACCGTCACGGCGATCCAGAGTGGGACATGGCGGACCACGTTGTGGTGCACTGGCTCTACACCACCATTTCGCCAGAGCTCCTCGACGCCGTCATGCAGCCGGACGACACCGCGCTCACCGTCTGGGCGGCCGTCGACGGGATCTTCCGTGACAACCAGCTTGCTCGCGCCGTCTACCTCGACGCCGAGTACCACGCCGTCGTTCAGGGCGACATGACGGTCATGGCGTACTGCACCAAACTCAAGCAGTTCACCGATCAGCTTCGGGACCTCGGCCAGCCGGTGACCGAGCCGCAGCAGGTCTTCAACCTCCTCCGCGGCCTGAACCGGCAGTACCACTCCGCCATCCCACACATCACTTCGCAGGTCCCGCTCCCTTCCTTCCTGCAGGTGCGCTCCTTCCTCCTGCTTGAAGAGCACCGCGCCGAGCAATCCGCTCGCCAGCAGTCCGTGCACGCTCTCGTAGCGGGCCGCGGCAGTTCCTCGACACCAACTGTGCCCCCGCCCAGCAACACCAACCAGGGGCGCGGGCGCCAGCGTCGCCATGGACGCGGAAACGGCGGCGGCGGGGCTCCTCCGCCATCTCCTTCGGCTCCCCGTCCTCCGACGTACCCCGCGCCGGCGCCCGGTACCAACTCGTGGACTGGCCTGGTTCAGGCCTGGCCGATGGCCTGGCGCGCGCCCGGCGCTGGCGTGCTCGGCCCACGCCCTGGCACACCGCACCAGCAGGCCATGTTCGCGGCTCCGTCGCCACCGCCCCCGTCGTACGGCTACGGGACTCCTCCTCCTGGGTACGCTGCCGCCCCTCCTGGCTTCGGCAGCCCCGGAGCGAGCTCGTCCGCGCCTCCTCACCAGGCCTGGGACATGGCCTCGCTGCAGGCCGCCCTTCACAGCGCCTCGGCCGGCCCTTCGTCCTCTGGGAGTGCACCGGAGTGGTACCTCGACTCCGGCGCGGCGTCCCACATGACCTCCTCGACCGGTAACCTTCTCTCTGCTCGCCCCTCTTCTACTGATGCATGCATCATCGTCGGCAGCGGCGAGCGCCTGCCCATCACCCATGTTGGCACTGGCTCGTTGATCACCGGCACATCCCCTATTCCTCTTCGCAATATTCTCGTTTCTCCTTCTCTTGTCAAAAATCTACTTTCAGTTCGCCAGCTTTGCCGTGATTATCCCATCTCTGTTGAATTTGACGCGCGTGGCTTTTCTGTAAAGGACCTTCGAACCAGGGTGGTGATTCTCCGATGTGACTCCGACGGCTATCTCTACCCCGTGGTGCGGCCATCACTCCATTCCCCGAGCATCTTCGCCGGCGCCGCCACCACCGACCTGTGGCATCAACGCCTTGGGCATCCCGGTGCTACCTCGCTTAGCGCCATCGCCGATGATCTACACCTGGAGTTCAGCCCGAGCCGCCCTTCATCATGCCTATCGCAGGCAAGCACACTAGACTTCGTTTCAGTCATCTAGCACCACTAGCTTTTTTCCTTTCCAGCTTTTACACCTTGATTGGACCGCTCCCGTTGTAAGCATATCCGGCTATCAGTTTTACTTAGTTGTGCTTGATGATTTCAGTCACTATGTTTGGACCTTCCCTCTGAAACATAAGTCTGAAACTCTCTGTCCTCACTGATTTCTTCGCTTATGTTCAGACCCAGTTCCAGCTTCCTGTCCTTGCGCCGCATGCAGACAACGGCGCGAGTTCGACAGCGCCGCTGATGCGCGCTTTGCTTGCACGCCATGGCACTCATTTCCGTCTCACCTGTCCGTACACAAGCCAGCAGAACGGCAAGGCTGAACGTGTCCTTCGCACGCTCAACGACGGGGTGCGCTCGCTCCTCTGTCATGCGTCGATGCCGCCGCGATTCTGGGCCGAGGCCCTCAACACCTCCACATACCTCATCAATCGCCGGCCGTGCCGTGCCTCGGCGCCTTGCACTCCGCACGAGCTTCTGCTCGGTGTCGCCCCGGACTACTCCCAGCTCCGCGTCTTTGGATGCTTGTGCTATCCGAATATCACTGCTACTACTCGCCACAAGCTTGAGCCTCGGTCTATTGCCTGTGTCTTCCTCGGATATCCTTCTGATCACCGGGGTTTTCGCTGCTTTGATCCGGTCTCGCGCCGCGTCCTGACTTCCCGCCATGTCCTCTTTCATGAAACAGTCTTTCCCTTCTCAACACCACCGGCTGCTCCTTCGCCCGCGCAGCCTGCATCGCCCGCTTCGCCACCTGTCCTGCAGGTCCCGCTCGTGATCAGGAGCCGTGGTGTGCCCGCGCTTTTGCCTGGTTCAAGCTCAGGCGTTGGATCCTCATCGGGCGCCTCGGCGTCGCCTGCGCCAAGCGCGCCCTCGACACATTCAAGCTCCACGACCGGCTCGTCTTCACCGCCTACTGCCCCGCGCAGCCCCGGTCCCGCCGCGGGCTCCTCAACGGGCGGCTCGGCCACGTCTTCGTCAAGCTCTTCTGCGTCCACTGGACGCGCGGGCGTCTCCACCAACAGCGCCGCACCACCGGCGCCGCGCGCACCGCCCGTCGCGCCACCGGCGCCCATGGTCACGCGGGCTCAATGCGGCATCTTCCGCCCCAACCCGCGCTACTACGACGCGGCCGCTGCCTCGACATCTCCTTCCTCGACGTCCTCGTCGGTCTCGCCGGTTCCCAGCTCCGTCCGCGCTGCCGTCCGCGACCCGCATTGGCTTGCCGCCATGCAAGATGAGTACGACGCTCTCGTCCGCAACCGTACGTGGGAGCTGGTGCCGCGCCCCCCCGGTGCTAACTTGATCACTGGGAAATGGATCTTCAAGCACAAAACCGACGCCAGCGGCGCGCTTGCCCGCTATAAAGCACGCTGGGTCGTGCGTGGTTTCCGCCAACGCGCCGGCATCGACTACGGCGAAACGTTCTCCCCCGTCGTCAAGCCGGCGTCGATCCGTACGGTGCTCACCCTGGCCGCGTCGCGCGGCTGGCCCGTGCACCAACTCGACGTGTCCAACGCGTTTCTTCACGGCACCTTGGAGGAGGAAGTTTACTGCCTGCAGCCTGCCGGCTTTGTCGACCCGGCCAAGCCAGAACATGTCTGCCGCCTCTCCAAGTCCCTGTACGGGCTGAAGCAGGCGCCCCGTGCCTGGTTCCTCCGCTTCGCCAGCTTCGTTCGCTCGATCGGCTTCACAGCCACGCGCTCGGACTCTTCGCTCTTCACTTTTCGGCACGGCGACGACACGGCGTTCCTCCTCCTCTACGTCGACGACATCGTGCTCACCGCGTCCTCGCACGCCGTGCTCCACCGAGTCATCGCGCGCCTCACTGGCGAGTTTGCGATGAAGGACCTGGGCTCCCTCCACTTCTTCCTCGGGATCCGTGTCACGCGCACCTCGGCTGGGTTCTTCCTGTCCCAGCACCAGTATGCTGAAGAACTCCTGGATCGTGCCGGCATGGACACCTGCCGTCCCTCGCCGACGCCCATTGACACGAAGAGCAAGCTTCCCTCGGCTGACGGGCCGTGCGTCACCGACCGTCCGCGTGCGGAGCATCGCGGCGCTCTCGATACCTCACCATCCGCTGCCCGAGATCGCCTACGCCGTGCAGCAGATATGCCTCCACATGCATGACCCGCGCGAGTGCCATCTCGCGCTCGTCAAGCGCGTGCTCCGGTACGTGCGCGGCTCGTGTGCCCTCGGCCTTCATCTCCGCGCGTCGAGCACTCTGGATCTCCGTGCGTTCACCGACGCGGACTGGGCCGGCTGCCCCGACACGCGCCGCTCCACGTCCGGCTTCTGTGTTTACCTTGGCGATGCACTCATCTCCTGGTCCTCCAAGCGCCAAGCAACCGTCTCGCGATCCAGCGCCGAGGCCGAATACCGCGGCGTCGCCAACGCCGTTGCTGAGTGCATTTGGCTCCGCCAGCTCCTCGGCGAGCTCTTCGCTCCGGTGACCAAGGCGACACTGGTGTACTGCGACAACGTGTCTGCCGTCTACTTGTCGGCCAACCCCGTGCATCATCGACGGACCAAGCACGTGGAGCTCGACATCCTCTTCGTCCGCGAGCGCGTCGCCCTCGGCCAGTTTCGTGTTCTTCACGTCCCCACGCGTCAACAACTTGCCGACATCATGACCAAAGGCCTGCCGTCGGACGTTTTCTCGGAGTTCCGATCCAGTCTTTGCGTCGCTGGCGACGACGTCACGACTGCGGGGGGTGTTAGACTATACTGCTCCTGTATATCGCATGTGTATACGTATAGCCGCTGGCATACGGTGTAGAGCGTGCGTGTGATCGTGGCGCCCTCCTGCAGTGTTAGTGGCGCACGATCTCTAGTAGTGGAGCACCCATGATCTCCCTGGGCTGCCGTTCTGTAAGTGTATATATGGCACTGCCTAGAGCATAATCAAGTGTGGTGATCAGTTCTTCCTAATCCTCCCAGTTTACACTCACGTACGAGATACGCGGTTGCATCAACCAAGACGGTTTTGTACACCACCTTCACGTACTATCTTATAAATAATGGCACAGCCATACACTCTAGTTGCTAAACCATATCCGTTGATCTCAACTGGATCGATGACCAGGGCATCTAATCTACTGCTGTACTTACCAATTAAGAGGTTTTTGTAGCCCATTATTGTCCGTCGACGCTGTGGCGGCATCAAGGGCTCACTGACCGAACCGCTAGCTAGCTACTTCGACGTACTCACCTCATCATGGAGTCAAACGCCTGCGACAGCCGATCGACCTGTCGAACCAGTTTCCTGTTAGAACAAGCAACTGCAAGACCGTGCCTTTGTACTACCACCTGCCGTCCTTCTGACATTTGGATGATCGGTACGAGCATTCAAAATATATAATGGCGATTTATTTTGATGTGTCGTGTCATCTGACGTCCTTCTGGGATCTGACTTTACTTAATCTCCGTCTAATCTGAACATTAGATCATTGAGATGGCAATGTCAAGCTCTCATGTGAGTACTAGGTCAGTGATTTCCTCAACTAGTGGTATTTGTTCCGAAAAGGGAGTGAATAGCATGAAGCTACCACTTTTCGTATTAGGGTTTCAAAAAACTATCAAAATTTTGTTTGTCACTGATAACTACCAATACCACGTGGTCGGCTGTTTCAAGAAACCCAACAGCCCCTTGCTTAGTTTTAAACCGTTTTCTGGCAAATATGGCACGCCGGTCAGGCCACGCGAAAGGGCGGAGAGGGCGTGGCTGTTAACGTTCGTTACCAAACCGGTGCGGTCGGTCGGAACCAAACTGCTCGATCAAAAATAGAGCTAGGCATAACTCTCTCCCTCAGCCCCGTGCTCTCACTCCTCTCGCTCTCACTCTTCTCTCTGGTTACCTAGCTCGCCGCCGCCGCCGACAGCACTGGTCGCGTCCCTTCCACCATGCCTTCCTGGAACGATGGGTAATCGAGCTCACGTGATGACCGCGACATCGCCAACATGGACCTAGGCCAGTGGGTATGTTATTTCCTTGCCCACAGCTAGGGTTAGGGTTCTTGCCAAGCTAGGGTTGGGGTTCTTATATATGATTTTTTTTCCATGAGTGTAATTCATGAAAATTCCCCTACATGCATTACAATTTGGTGATTTCACATATTAAAAGGTCTTCTTCCTTTTTTTGAGCCAACATGCACGTGTTTGTTATGGATTTGTTTCTTTCATATGTGGGGTATGAAGAGTATTTAGTTGCAGGGTCTCCTTTTTCACTATAAGAAATGTTGTAGGGCCTCCTTTTTTTTATTTGCAAGACCAAAGCACATGTTTTCAAAAAAAACTTGGATGCTTTTTTTAGTTGAATTGGACGTGGTGTTCAGGCATCTATTTCTTTGCACGTGACTGTTGAGGACAATTATTTTTAGGGACATGTGAGTTTAATTTATTTTTTCCATTTGCAAGGAGAAAGCTCATCTTTTCTTTTAAACTTGGACGTGGGTGTCTTTTGAGTTGGCTTGGACATGAGTGGTGAGGCTTCTATCTCTTCGAACGTGGCTGCGAAGGACTCTATTTTCGGGACGCATGAGTTTATTTTTTAATGTACGTATCAAGAATTCATTTTTTTCTGCACGTTTTCTTTTGTACGTTTGGGATTAGTCCCTTTTGGACGTGGTTAGTACCATAGCTAGTGTCATGCATGCCAACTAGGCAATTTTGATGAGGTGTCATAGAATTAAGTGAAGAAAGAGAGGGTTGAGTATCATATCATGACACCGTATCATAATAAATATTATGCTACTATGTGTCTTGCATGACAATAAATAAAGTACTACATTATACTAATATATGATACTATGCATTAAGGAGGTAGTATCACACACTAGTATCATATGCATGATACTACTATATGATACTCCCCATTACAACCAGCCTAAGCAGATTATGCATTAGTAGAAAAGTGACTGAATATGTATAAGTAGCAGAGTCAGTAACCGTATGTGATGCATTTGTAGAACATAGTTGTTGCTCAACCCATGCATTAGTATTGGTAGGAGATTCAGGGCTAGCAGATTCCAGTGTTTAGAATGTGTATTGTTTGACAAAAAAGGTATATGTTCATGTTGACAATTAGGCACTGTCATTTGTTATGTAATTCTGTAGTTCCAATTAAAGGCAGGAGGTGTGAACTGTGGTGTTGTTGAGTGGCTTGACAAGCCTTGGCCTGCTATTCTTTAGAATTGTTTGCCCAAGCTATGGAAAAGATGTGATGCGCAAATTCACCGACACGGCAAATATGCACGCTACACAGCCCCTCCACTTGTATAAACTTTGAGGACAGGTTCAACCAACAAGTAAGCAACGGAATAACACAAACAGTATGCACATGTGACCACATGATTTAACATGGTAAACCTCCTCAACTTGGGAGTAAAAGTAACACAACTTCACTATGAGAATGATGAGTACAAAGTCTTCTTTAGAACATGCAGAGAGATTTACAACACTCTCTTCATGTTGCCAACCGACGGCAGCAGCAACAACCCCAATAGGTAAGATTTTCGCAAAGCAGAGTTTGCGCAGTTTCTGTCCCATTTTGTATTTTGCAAATTTCTCTTAAACCGTTGAACCAACTAACACCATATATGACAAACAAGTAGACACACGAGTTTCTGAGATCCCTCAAAATTTCAGCTCAATCGGACATCGTTTGCCTACCAAACTGTTTGTCTCCCAAAACTGCTCTATTATGAAACTACAGCAGTCCGAACTAACAAAATCATTCAAAAATCTGACACTCCACTGCCCATTCCTCAAACCAGCTAACCAGATCAAAATACTCATCAAGTTTGGGGTCAATCCAAGCACGTTTGAGTCTCCAATCACCAACTTGAGCACTGTCTAGTCAGGTGCATGAGATTTGGATAGAATATATTGTCGGTGCTAAAATTAACCGGCAGATTTCGGGTAGGGGTCCCAAGCTTGGTGATCAGAGCTGGATGGTAATAAGGAGAGTAGGGACACGATGTTTTACCCAGGTTTGGACCCTCTTGATGAGGTAAAACCCTAGGTCCTACTTCTTATATATTGATTGTGATGGGGTATAAAGTACCGATTGATCTACCTCGAGATCGTATGAGTTTGTCTAAGCATTAAACCTTGCGAATGAGTATGCATCTGCCTCTACGGACTAAACCCCACGGCTTATATAGACGTTGGGTGTACCTAGAGTTTACACATGGTCGGTTACAATGTAGGGATAAACATGCCAACTATTCAAAATACGCTTGAAGTGTATGCCAAGCCTCTAGGAGATCATTCATCTTGAATACGCCGAGGGCCAGGGCCGACACCAACATGGCCCATTCATCAATCTTCAGTGGGTCCTCAGCCCGGCCCGTAGCCGGCGGACCGAAGTGGCAAACACCCCCTAATCCAGGACACCAACACCTCTTCTTCTTCTTTTTTCTTCTTCTTCTTCTTCTTCTTCTTCTTCTTCTTCTTCTTCTTCTTCTTCTTCTCTCGCAGGTTGTGTTCCTCTCTTGTGTGCTCTTACTCTCACAATCACACAATGGCAGCCACCACCAACAGGGGTGGAGTGGCTAGGGTTTTCTCCTTGACTCACTTTCTTTGGAAGCGTTCTCAGCCATTGGATGTAGCTAAGATCAACGACTCACATGTGGTGAACTTATGTGGGCTGATATTGGGCTGCCAATATACCTGCATGTGGAGGGACTTAGCCAAACAATTTTAGGTCACTAAAGTAGTGATCTAAAAGGTTTTTCTTTTAGGAATGAAAAATTCAGAACTACTCCCTCGGTAAACTAAAGTAGTGATCTAAACGCTTTTATATTTCTTTACGGAGGAAGTAGTTGTAGAATAGCTATTCCGCATTTCTGATTCGTTTAAGGGAAATCAAATCGGAAAATGTTGATAACGGAACCGGTACGTTGTGCCATCACCTTCGGGAGTCCTATATATAACAGCTATATAGGGAACAGATCCTTTGCGCATACGATCGATCGAGTAGCCAGCGTTCATGCATAGGGAAGCAGCAATGGACACTGTCAGTGGTAGTCCATGGGCATCAGTTCCACGAAACCGACTGCTCCCGATCCGCGTGTCCACAGAACCTGCCGGCACCGAGTGGACGCCGGAGAACCCCGCGGAGGAGCCCGTGAGCCCTACAGCAAGAGCCATGGAAGATATAGGTATTTATATCGTCGTCACCATCGGCCTCGACACGCCGATAAACCTGAGCATCTTCCGAGCCGGTATCGAATCTCTGCTTGCCCGATGCCCGCGCTTGGGATGCATTCAAGTACGCACTCTTTCTGAAGGTCTTCAAGTCCGTACTCTTGTCACTCTCTACAGCTGCTTAACCGCGCGCTGGAAGAACATTCATGAGCTCCATTTAATTACCATTTGCGCGACCATGCACGTACAGGTGGCGGACGGGTCAAGCAATGGAGGGGCGCGATGGGCGCGCACGGCTGTGAACGTCGAGGATCATATGATCGTCCCCAAGCTGGATGGCGCGGCCGTGGCCGCCGACCCAGACAAGGTCGTGGAGGACTACGTCGCCTCGCTGTCGACGCTGCCCATGGACCGCTCCCGCGCGCTTCTGGAGTTCCATCTCCTCGACTTCCCGGCCTCCGAGGCGACCTCCACCGTGGCGGTCCGGGTGCACCACGCCTACGGCGACGGCATGTCTCTAATGGCGCTTCTCATGATGTCCACGCGCAGCGCCTCCGCCGACACCAAGGGTCGGACAGCGCCAGCCACGCCTCCGCCTCGCCGTCCTACGCGCACGGGCGCCATTTACGCGTGGCGACGCCGGCCCCCGCTTTCCGCGGGCGCCCTGGCGCTCGTCGCGTGGGTCTGGTCGTACCTCGTGCTCGCGTGGAACACCGCGGCGGACGTTGCCTACTTCGCCGCCACGATTCTGTTCTTGAGTGACCCGCGCACGCTGTTCAAGCGTGCCGACGACGATGAGTTCCACGCCAAGCGCTTCGTCCACCGGAGTCTTAGCCTGGATGACGTCAAGTTCCTCAAGAGCTCCATGAAATGCGTACGTGTAATTAAGCTAAGCTAGCAGTTTAATTTGTTCATCAAATTATTATTTTTCCCCACAGACTGTTAACTTTCTTTCTTTTTTGCCGGGAACCACAGACTGTCAATGATGTGCTGGTTGCAGTGACTTCTGCTGCTCTATCAAGATATTACTTCCGCAAGTCCGGTAAGTACCTCAAGGGTAACAAGCAAAGTGTTTAATGGTCCAACTGTTTTTACCAAACAGTTCTTTACTTAACTTCAATGTCAGGTGACACTAACACTAGCAAAATCTGTTTGCGATCACTCCTTCCTGTCAACACAAGGCCAGCCACTAGCCTACAGGTAAGGTAAGATGTACTTACTTTTTCAGAAAATATATGCAATTAATGGATGCTAAATGCCATGCATCATCGATTTTCACCAACATATACCGCCTCTGTATCAAAATATAAGACGTTTTTGTAGGCTAAACTGCCTAAAAAAGGTCTTATATTTTGATACGGAGGGAGTATCTCTGAACATGGTCCGATGATATCACCGTCATATTTTTGTAGATTATCAGTATTTTAATTTATTTTTCTGATTTTACAACTATGAGCAGACATATGTTAATGTGATAGAATCCGATAAGAGGAACGAGGTGACATGGGGAAATAAACTGGGCTACATTATTCTTCCATTTTATCTGGCCATGCACGAAGATCCACTTGCATATATTCGCAAGGCAAAGAAGGTTCTTGATAGGAAAAAGAGGTCACTCGAAGTGATATTGACATATAAGATTGGTCTGATTTTCATGAAATTTTTTGGTGCCAAGGTATACTGCTTTGTTTCCCTTCGCTCAATCTGAAATTAAATTACAAAAAACTTAATCTAGAAAATTAAGTAACATCTCATAATTCTTCTTATTCGTTTTAATGTTTCAAATTGCATTACATCATGATGATTGAACCAGGTAGGAACTTCAATCTTTCGGTGTCTGTTCGCACGTACAACAATAGTTTTCTCAAACATGGTTGGACCAGCTGAACAAGTAGAGTTATGTGGACACCCAGTGGCTTTCCTTGCGCCTAGTGTCTATGGGATTCCAGAGGTACTGAACCCATGATCTTGTATACATCCAGTTTTTTCATAAGTTACTTAATTTCTATAAGAATGCAACTGATTAGTCATGTACTTTTGTTAAACACAATCATCCACCGGTAAACTGATAACACAAAGATATCTTAAACTGTGAAGGGGTATATTGATTTAATTTGCTTTAGATTCTGAACACTATTATGTCCTTCTTAGGAAAAGTTGTGCACTGGAAAAAGTTCATCGTATATTTTAAAAATGTTTAATGTGTGTTTAAAAAAATTCATTGTGTACTTCAAAAATGTTCATTTTGTGTTTAAAATGCTTAGTTGTATTTTAAAAAAGCTTAGAGTATATAAAAATATTTAACATATAATTTTGACAAAAGCCAGTGTATATTTAAAAATATTCACCATAAATACAAAAAATCATCGTATATCCAAATGTATTCACCAACTATTAAAATGTTCAGCGTATATTGAGAGAAGTTCACTGTGTTTTGAAAAATGTTCACCTTATATTAAAAAATATGTTTGTGTACAAAATATGTGCATACTTAAAAATTAAAATTCCTAACAGAAGGACCAAAAAGAACCAAAACAAACTGGAAATAAAAAACAAGAAACAGATAACCAGAAAAGATAAACAGAAAAAGAAAAGGGAAAAGAAAAAAGAAATAAATAAATAAATATATAAGGGAGAGGGAAAAACCAACACAGAAAACCAAACAGTAAACCACAACAGAAAACCACAAAAGAGCGAAAAAGCAGAAGCAGCACGGTGAACCTTGATCTGGGCTGGCCCAACTAGCTTTGCATGTGGGCTTCACAGCATCCATTTGACGCCCGCGAGCGTCATATAGTTAGAAGGATTCACTGACAAATTGTTTGACTGCGTATAATAAGCAAATTAACGGATATTATTCAGGTGGAGCCCTGGGCGTTCGGTTAGATCGAACTGTTCGGTTTGACGCTTCAGTTTATTCGGAATTTCGGTTTCTGATCTTGCTAACCAACCGGTTTTCTGAGAAACCAATAACCGATGCTTCGGTCCACTGAGATTTTGGTTCAGTGCTCGGTTACAACCGAAGAGAGAGGATATGTGTTCGCGGGGAGGGGGGATTAGGTGCCAAATCTTGAGTAACAAACATCAGAAAAACCCAATAGGAATGATGTAGAAAAACAAATAGGAATGAATCAGACATGCATAGCATAAAGGATGGGGAGGAAGGAGCTTCAACGAAAATCGTTGCTCGCAGGTTGCTGTCCACGATGCTTGAGCGATGGTAGTCACCGCAGCCACGAGGGAGCCATCGCCAAAGTCATGTGGGCGCATGAATGTCGACGTCCGCCAGGGAGCCATCGTCGAACCAGTGTGGGTGCATGAACGTCGACGGCTGCCAGGGAGCCATCGCCGAAGCCGTGTGGGCGCATGAACGTCGACGACCGCCGTCTACCGTAGGGACAGCAAGGTGGGTAATTGAAAGCGGTTGTGTTGCGTGCTGTGAAGACTGTGGCCAGGGATGTGTCATGGTTCACACTCGAGGGGAGCTGGCTCGGTGATTCCTATTTGGCGCTGTAGGTGCCTGTTATTACTGTTTCTGCAAATGGGCGCCTACACGCGCATTAGTTGTGCTCGGCCCATTATTTTGTCCGCAACCAGCCTGCGTGTTTCGTTGTTTCTCTTCTTCGCCTCCTTGTACCTTTAATTTTCGAAAAAAGGTATTGGGCAAAAGATGAAACTCACGACCCGATCGTCCGAAAGGATGCGCGACAACCACCAGGCCACTAACTAGCTTGTGCACTATTTCTTTGTTTTCTCTTTTATTTGTTCATCAGTTTGTTTTGTTCTTTTTCTTTTTTCTATTTCTTTTCCTTTTACTTTTATTTTTTCTTAAATGCGTAGATTTTTAGCTCGTGAACTTTTTCTCAAAATCTACTTTTTAAATTAAATGAACTTTTTCAAATATGATGAACTTTTTTAATTTGATGAATTTTTCCAAAATTGATGAAAATTTTCAAGTCGAATGAACTTTTTGCAAATTGATAAATAAATCTAAGTTGGTGAACATTTTTCAAATTCAATGAACTTTTTTAAAGAAATTAGTGAACTTTTTCAAATCCAATGAACTTTTTTCCAAATCAATGAACCTTTTTCAAATTCGATGATCTTTTAATAATAAATGAATTTTTCAAAATTGATGGTTTTTTAAAAAATCGATGGACTTTTTGAATTCATGAACTTTTTCAAAATTTAAAGAACTGTTTTTATTTCAAAAATAATCATTTTCCAAATAACTCAAAAATCACAGTGGTATAATAAATGGCCGAGTAATAAATAGCGCGGCTACATTAGTTCTAAAATAATCCGCGTTGCTTTTGTTCACTAGCGCTCTGAAGCTCTAGTGGCTAAGCTAAGCAATTAAAAGAAATTGAGGGGGAGCCAAGCAATTACATGGTTGTGCGGCGCAAGATTGATTCCCCATATATGCTGCCAATTTTTCGTGTGGTTTTTTGAGGGGAAGCTAAGCAATTACATGGATGTTGCAGTTTTTTGAGGGGGAGTTAAGCAATTACATGGATGTTGCTTGATAACCACGCATATGTGATGTACAATGAACACCGAAACATTTTTGTTCTGGGTCCGCCCCTGATTTGGGCCGGTACAGTAATTAGTTGAGGGTTGCTTTAGCTTAATTTTCTTTCATTTTGCACTAGAACAATTATAAAATTAGTAAACCCTTCATTTCTTTCTTTACTACGATGGCGATTAATTGCTAGGATTGCTTTTGTAGGCTCTGATTATTCACTACCAAAGCTACAGAAGCACTATCAAGATAATTCTATCAGTAGACGAGGACAAGTTTTCAGATTATCATCAACTTTTGGATGACTTTGACCAGACCCTCACGGTCATGAAGGACGCGGCTTCAAGACTTTCAACGTCAACTAAGAATGACTAAGCAATGGACAACTAAATCAGGACCCTACCTCAAGTCCTACACGTATATGCGCTAAATAAATTTGTGTGTGTGTGTGTGTGTGTGTGTGTGTGTGTGTGTGTGTGTGTGTGACATGTGTACAACTCCTAGTGTTTAGTTAAAATAAGGACTAACACATCTCGAAAAAAATTCATGCAATAAATAAAATTAGTGTGTATGAAAAGAATTCCTTGTCAGCGTAAATTCAAAGATGAAAGCATCTTTGAATTTACACTCACAATGCAATAGAGCCGTGAGCACGCATATGAAAAACGATTGCGCCAAGCCATAGCGGGTTGGCATTCATCCGCTACCAAATCCGTAACTGCATAAAGCTCCTGACGTTCTTCCATTACAAAAGAATCATTCAACAAGATTATCATTCATATTTTCCAAGAGAAAATCACTCTGCCAACTGCCCTTCTTGTCTGTGCTCTTGGGTCCTTAGGCCGGCCGTAGAGTGAGTTGCCAATCCGATCCACTCAGGGGATCCTGCAAGGAAATTCAGTATTTTCGTTCAGTGACGCGAAACTTGAGAAAGCAGCTGATGGAACGACGAACAAGACAAGGGGGAGGTAGAAATACGTACTGGGAGCAGTCAAAGTCGGGGCTGGTCGGGAGGAACCCGACGCTGAGGCCGCACGCGGAAGGGAGGCCGGCGGCGCGGCCGGAATCGACCTTGCCAGCGGCGAGCATCTCCGACAGGAGGCACGCGCAGAGATCCCGGCGCTGGTCCGCGCCCGGCGCAAGGTCCTTGACGTCGCCCAGCCCCAAGCAGCACTGCGGCGGGACCTCGTCGTCCAGGCCGGCCACGTACCCGATGCACTCGCTGAAGGCCGTCTGCGCGACGCTGCAGTCGCTCTCGTCGCCCCCCGCCTCGGCTGCCAGGACGGCGACGAGGAGCGCGACGGCCACCACGGCCAGCGAGTGGCGGGTCGGCGTCATGGCGGAAGGCCGGAATGAAGGTGGTTGCGCCGCAGCGGTCTGGTCTTTGGACGAGGGTGATCGGTGGTGGGATGCGTGCCTCTCGGAAGGATTCTTGGAAGGTACGTATATGTAGTATGTGGCGCGCGTCAGTCTCGCGACTGCATGATGCGTAAGGAATGCCGGAGCCGACATGGAAAAACGTAGGAAATCTCTCGCGTAGGAGATGGTAATTTATCTCCTGCACTTTTTGTGAAGCAATGGTTGGTTTAATCACGTGATTTTGTGCTTCGTTTTGGAAAGGGTGGATTAAATTTCATAATTGTCTGCTTCCTTTGGGAAAGCAAAGATTAATCCCAGTACTCAATTTTCCGCTTTGTCCTGGAAAGAGGAGATTAATCACGTCCTAATTTTGTGCTTCGTTTTGGGCAGCAATGATTAGTTACCTGATTATATGGTACGGCGTAATAGCCATCCACCTTCCCACTTAGTTCCCAGAAACTTTCCCAGTCAAAGCTTTCCAATACATTCACACAGACTTCTCACAGCATTTGTCAGAAACTTCACACTTAAGGCTTTCCAGTTTGATATTTTTTCAAAACTATCACGTTTTTTAAAGCAAATTCGGAAACTATAGAACATAATGCAAAAATATCAAAAGTATTGACCCTGTCGGCCTTGCGTCGGCTGAAAAGGTAGTTTTCGGCCACCTGTTGGCCAAAAAGTGGCTGTCGGCCCGCGGTTGACCGAAGACGGGCTCTTCTGGGCCAAAGACATGGCGTCAGTGGTGGCCCGGCCGAAAATAGTAGCTTCGGCCACCAGGCGACCGAAATGGGCCGTTTTCGGCCACGCAGAGGCCGAAGAGCTTTTCGGCCACCCATCGATCGAAAAGGTCTGGATAAGCCACCGCGCCTGTCTTCTTCCTCTCGTCTCTGTTCTTCTTTCTCTCCTTTCTCTCTCTCGTTCTTCTCTGTAGCTCGCCATCCCATGCCGATCTCCTCTATTTGCCACCCATTTTCACATCCAAGCCACATAATCGATAGATCATAGCAATCCCCGACGGCCTATGGTGTTTTTTTCTTGCTATGGGATAGTTTTTGATGCGTTTGGGGAGGAGGAGCCATGGTGGGGAGGAGGACGGGTTGGGCAGTAGGCGGTGGTGAGGAGGAGCAGCATCTGTGGAGGAGGAGGTGGTGAGGAGGAGCAGCAGCGGGTAATATTAGTGTTCGTTGTGATTAATGAGAAGATGACAATGTCTGACAGGTGAAAATGTCTGAATTAGTAAATCTGACTGTTTACTACGGCGCTGGTAATGTTCGATATAATGAGTTGGGGGTTGATCTTAGCAAGTTTAAAAATGGCGTCATGACACTAGCAGACCCGGACAGACTAGATATTAGACAGTTGAAGTACTGGTTGACAACTAGTTTCGGGCTGGATCCTGAAGTATGTTCCGTCAGTATTCATGCATTGTGGACCAAATCCTGTAAAAATGTCAAGTGGGAGTTGATGCCGATAGATAGGAGCCAGCATTGGTTGTCCCTGTTAAGACGTTGCCGAGACCGAAGAATCCACCCATATGCACTTGTGCAACCTTTGCTGAAGGAGGAGAATACCATACCACTCCACAGGGGGTATGAACCCGGCCAAGGCAGTGAAGTGGCTAACGAGATTGTTTTATCCAGGTCACAACCACAAGATGTGGATGCTAGCCAACCCGAGAAAGAGTTGGACTATGTGCCACACAATGTTTGTGGTCCTGATACTGGGCAGAGTAGCCAGTCGATAATATTAGCTGGTTATGGTTTTGCTGATGGGGATCAGGAAGGGGATGAAATGCAGAGGGTGATGGAGGAAGAGGACGAGGATGGATTGGCGGAGGAACTGGATTCTGAAAATTCTGAGGATGAAGTGGAGGTACCGATTCCTTCTGCATGGGATCTGGAAATATCCACCAGCCTTACGGTCAACGATGGCCATGAGACTCTATGGCAGTATAATCTGAACCAAGTACAGATAGGGGCTATGTTTGATACAAAGAAAAAATTGAAGTATGCGGTGATAAAGTGGGCTATGTCTACGCAGAGGGTTTTCCGGACACACATATTAAGTCCAACAAACTATACCGTGAAATGTTTTGAAACAGGTTGTCCTGGGAAGGTGCACGGGCACGTGCCGAAGTATGACATCCACTGGGTTGTCACCAATGGCGTCCCACATAATTGTGTGAGGAAGAACCTGCTGGTGAAGCATCCGAACCTGACTTCAACTCTCATTGCGCAACTCATGTATACTGAGATAGTAGAGAAAAGGATATGGTAGCAAAGCACATCTAGACAGCAGTGAAGGTCAGATGGAATTATGTCATTCCTTATGGGAAGGCTTGGAGGGTTAAGCAGAAGGCTATGGAGGAAAGGTTTGGGACGTTCTTCGACTCATATGATAATGTTGTCCGTCTCCTTGGCATACTGAAGGAGAGGAATCCCGGCACTTATGTGAACGTACAACACATGAGGTTGCTGAGTATACCAGATTTCAAGGTGTTGAAACGAGTGTTCTTCTCTTTTGCTATTTGCGTCGAAGCTTTCCGGTATTGTCCTCCTGTTATGTTTGTGGATGGTACATTCCTGACCGGTCAGTATAGAGGGAAAATCCTGAATGCTATTGCCTATTGGTGTGGACGGGAACAATCAAATCATCCCACTTGCCATGGCATTTGTGGAGGGTGAGAACTTCCCCAGCTGGGTATGGTTCTTCCGGCAAGTGAAAATTGCCATCGTGAAGGACCGACCAACCGTGTGTGTCATTCATGACAGACATGCCGGTATATTGAAGGCCGTGAAGACACTACGTAATCCAACAGTTGACGGACCAACACCTTGGAGGGACTTGCAAAGTCGGTGGTGCATGCGCCATCTTGGGGCTAATTTTTTCTCACAGTTCAAGAACAAGCGATTGATGAACTTGTTCAAAAAATTATGCAAGCAGAGCCAGCAGCGCAAATACGGATTTATTTGGTCAAAACTAGATGAGCTTACTAAGAAGCAGGTCCGTGCGAGGAAGAAAATGGAAGAAGATCAGGTTAAATTAGCAGCACTCATTTCAGAGCTAGAGGAGCCAGTAGGTCTTTGTGACTTGCCAGCAATTGACCCTCCTAATACTAAGAGAAAGAAGGGAAGGGCAATAAAGAATTTTCTGAGTGGATAGAGAAAGCGCCTCCAGTGAATTGGTCTTTGCTGCATGACACCCATGGAGCTAGGTATGGCCGCATGATAACCAATCTTGCAGAGGTGTATAACTTTGTGCTGAGAGGGAATAGAGCATTGCCACTCATAGCTATTGTGGAGGCTGTATTCCATGGCACTTTGAGATATTTCAGAGAAAGGCACGAGTTAGCAAAGAAGCATATTGAAGATAATCACAACACACCTTATTGTAGCCATGTCATGGAATACATGTCAAAGAAGATAGAGAAAGCAAAGAAGCACACTGTCAGACTCATAGGGAATCAAGAAAGAAGGCATGAGGTTCAGCTTCCTACCGATGGTTTTGGTTCTGGACATGAGGTGAAGACACACGAGGTAAAAATTGGAACGGAATTTTATCCAACGTGTGAGTGTACATGCAACAAACCGAAGTTGTTGCACCTACCTAGCTCTCATGTGTTGGCTGCCTGTGACTAGATTGAGTTGGATGATATCTCCTTCGTGTCCCCATACTATTTAAAAGAGGTAGTGCTCAACACATGGACAGGTGAGATGACAGGGTTTAGAGTCGTCGGCAATTTCAACAAGGTAGACGACGGTGAGAGAGTATACATCCCGCATCCAGACCTTCGGCAAACAAGTAGGGGCAGACGAAAGGCCCGTCGCATCCGAAACGATATGGACCAATCTGAAGCTGGTGGAGCAACCAGACAATGTTTGTTATGTGCGGCTTATGGGCATAGGATGAAATATTGTCCCGACCTGAACAAAGATGGTTCTTCCACATCGACGACTGCGACAACAGGAGCAAGAGGCCGACGTGGTCGTGGCAGTCGAGGCCGAAGGGGCGGATGAGGAAGAAATAACTCATAAGCTATATAATGTGTCATAATGTGTTTTAATATGTAATATGTTAGGGCTATGTTTTAATATGTAATATGTCAGTACTATGTTTTAATTTGTAATATGTCAGGATTATGTTTTAGTTCGTAATATGTCAGGACTATTTTTAAATTTGTAATATGTCAGGACTATGTTTTAAATTGTAATATGTCAAGACTATGTTTAATTTGTAATATGTCGTACTATGTTTTAATTTGTAATATATTTGTACTATGTTTTATTTCCACCTGATATTTGTTGTTTGAATTGCAGATATGTCTTAATATCCGTTGCTTAATGGTAACATCGATAGAAAGCACCGGGGCGCCCTTATGGAAGCGGGCAATAACCTAGACGTGTTGGTCACTCGTACCCCAAAGACTAACTGGATTATACACGATTCATGGGTTGATAGGTATGTGTGCATATAATGGAATCCATATAATGACTTACTATGTTTGACATACTTTTCATAGCCGGACTTCTACCCTTGACATATAATGGAATCTCTTTATTTTGTAGGTTAAGTTGGGCTGGACTTCTACCCTTGGCACGGCTAGTTGAGGATACATTGGATGAGTGGGTTGATGGTCCGGACTTAGATGAGGCAGGTGAACCATTGCAGTTACACAAGAGGCAAGTGAAACGTTTCTCTTACGACAAGTCACTCCTTACCTGCTTAGTAGATAGATGGAGACCAGAGACACATACGTTTCACTTTCCCTAGGGAGAGATGGCGCCTACTTTACAGGATGTGTCTTACTTGTTGGGATTACCTCTGGCCAGTGCTGCCATAGGTCCCTTAGAGGGAGAATCTGGTTGGCAAGCAGCGATGCAGACCCGTTTTTTGGCTGCGGTGCCGACTGCTAGGGCCATAGACAATGATCCTCACGGGCCTCTTTTTAGATGGTTGAGCCAGTTTCAGGTAACCTTCACGATCACTTAAACAAATGTTGTTTTTTTAGTTCCCCGATGTTCATACAATCATTACGTTTCTATGTAGATTGTCTCGTTAGGATATCTCGATGTTCAGTTGTCGGAGGCACAGATTGACCGGTCCCTAGAGGCATATATTCTTTGGTTGTTAGACAAGACGATGTTTACGGAGAACCACATGACCACTATGGATGCACGACTTGTCGGTATTGCACGAGAGATAGCTGATGCACGTTGCCCTGGGGATATTCTGCAGAGGAGTTTTGGTTCTGTTGTGTTAGCGGCTACGTACAGAGGTGTCACACCCTGATTTTCATGCCACAACACTTAAGCTAATAAATCATGATAGAATATGGTTTTACAAAAACTTTGAGTGTTTTGGTCTTTGTTTGATTGGATTTGATTTGCTGTTTTCAAGTGCTCTTTAAAGTCAACACAACTCCACCTTCTATACTTCATCTCCTTGCTCCAAACTTCTTCCCAATGATCATACCATGTGTATAGAACAGTATAGTATTTTCTTAAAAAAATAATTTGGCCAAATAGTATTTTCAAAAATTAGTTTTCCAAAAACCCCTGAATTGAGATTTGCACTGCAAGTACTTGATTTGGGGTGTGAAAATCTTTCAAAAGGTATATTTGAAACCTATTAGGTATAGGACTCCCATAAACCACAAAAATATAATTTTAAATGTTATTTTCCAATTTAATTTAAAGGCTTTTTCTTAAGTCCAGAAATGGTCTTTAATAGATTAAAATTATTTATCTATTTCAAAAATATTTGGGAAAAATCAGGGAAACTCAGTGGACATATATTTCCATATATAAGAGTTTCAACACGTGGTCATGTTCAAAATATTGGGAAGCATCGGTTAGTCCATTATAAAAGATATCAAGTATTTCATTTTTCTTGAGAGGATGATCAGGCAAAGCATTAAGTAACTTGAGAAGCCTCCCCCAAGCTTTTGGGAGACTCTCTTCTTCAATTTGCACAAAGTTGTATATTTCTCATAAAGTAGCTTGTTTCTTATGAGCAGGGAAATATTTAGCAGAGAAGTAATAAATCATACCCTGGGGACTATGCACACAACCAGGATCAAGAGAATTAAACCATATCTTAGCATCACCCTTTAATGAGAACGGAAATATTTTAAGGATATAAAAATAGCGAGATCTCTCATCATTAGTGAACAGGGTGGCTATATCATTTAATTTAGTAAGGTGTGCCACAACAATTTCAGATTCATAGCCATGAAAAGGATCAGATTCAACCAAAGTAATTACATCAGGATCAACAGAGAATTCATAATCCTTATCAGTAACACAGATAGGTGAAGTAGCAAAAGCAGGGTCAGGTCTCATTCTATCATTAAGAGATTGTTGCTTCCAATTAGCTAATAACCTCTTGAGTTCATATCTATATTTGCAAGCTAAAATAGCTAAAGAAGCTTCTTTATCAAAAACATAACCCTCGGGAATAACAGGCAAGTCTTCATCATCACTTTCATCAATATAATCAGTTTCAATAATTTCTTTCTCTCTAGCCCTAGCAATTTGTTCATCAAGAAATTCACCAAGTGGCACAGTAGTATCAAGCATAGAAGTAGTTTCATCATAAGTATCATGCATAGTAGAAGTGGCATCATCAATAACCTGCGACATATCAGAACGAATAGCAGAAGCAGGTTTAGGTGTCGCAAGCTTACTCAAAACAGAAGGTGAATCAAGTGCAGAGCTAGATGGCAGTTCCTTACCTCCCCTCGTAGTTGAGGGATAAATTGTTGTTTTAGCGTCTTTCAAGTTCTTCATAGTGACCAGCAGATATAAATCCCAAGTGACTCAAAGAATAGAGCTATGCTCCTCGGCAACGGCGCCAGAAAATAGTCTTGATAACCCACAAGTATAGGGGATCGCAACAGTTTTCGAGGGTAGAGTATTCAACCCAAATTTATTGATTCGACACAAGGGGAGCCAAAGAATATTCTGAAGTATTAGCAGTTGAGTTGTCAATTCAACCACACCTGGATAACTTAATATCTGCAGCAAAGTATTTAGTAGCAAAGTAATATGGAAGTAGTGGTAACGGTAACAAAAGTAACGGTAGAAAAAGTAATATTTTTGGTGTTTTGTAGTGATTGTAACAGTAGCAACGGAAAAGTAAACAAGCCGAGAACAATATATGAAAAGCTCGAGGCGTTGGATCGGTGATGGAGAATTATGCGGATGCGGTTCATCATGTAACAATCATAACATAGGGTGACATAGAACTAGCTCCAATTCATCAATGTAATGTAGGCATGTATTCGAATATAGTCATACGTGCTTATGGAAAAGAACTTGCATGACATCTTTTGTCCTACCCTCCCGTGGCAGCGGGTCCTAATGGAAACTAAGGGATATTAAGGCCTCCTTTTAATAGAGTACCGAACAAAGCATTAGCACATAGTGAATACATGAACTCCTCAAACTATGGTCATCACCGGAGTGGTCCCGATTATTGTCACTTGGGTTGCGGATCATAACACATAGTAGGTGACTATAGACTTGCAAGATAGGATCAAGAACACACATATATTCATGAAAACATAATAGGTTCAGATCTGAAATCATGGCACTGGGCCCTAGTGACAAGCATTAAGCATAGAAAAGTCATAGCAACATCAATCTCAGAACATAGTGGATACTAGGGATCAAACCCTAACAAAACTAACTCGATTACATGATAAATCTCATCCAACCCATCACCGTCCAGCAAGCCTACGATGGAATTACTCACGCACGGCGGTGAGAATCATGAAATTGGTGATGGAGGATGGTTGATGATGACGATGGCGACGAATCCCCCTCTCCGGAGCCCCGAACAGACTCCAGACCAGCCCTCCCGAGAGGTTTTAGGGCTTGGCCGCGGCTCCGTATCTTAAAATGCGATGAATCCTTCTCTCTTATTTTTTCTCCCCGAAAGAAAATATATAGAGTTGGAGTTGAGGTCGGAGGAGCTCCAGGGGGCCCACGAGGTAGGAGGCGCGCCCTAGGGGGGGCGCCCCCCACCCTCGTGGCTAGGGTGTGGGCCCCCTGGTCTTCATCTTTTGCAAGGATTTTTTATTATTTCCAAATAGACGTTGCGTGGAGTTTCAGGTCATTCCAAGAACTTTTGTTTTTGCACATAAATAACACCATGGAAAGTCTGCTGAAAACAGCGTCAGTCCGGGTTAGTTCCATTCAAATCATGCAAGTTAGAGTCCAAAACAAGGGCAAAAGTGTTTGGAAAAGTAGATACGACGGAGACGTATCAACTCCCCCAAGTTTAAACCTTTGCTTGTCCTCAAGCAATTCAGTTGACAAACTGAAAGTGATAAAGAAAAACTTTTACAAACTCTGTTTGCTCTTGTTGTTGCAAATATGTAAAGCCAGCATTCAAGTTTTCAGCAAAGATTATGACTAACCACATTCATAGTAACTCTTAGGTATCATGTTTACTCATATCAATAGCATAATCAACTAGCGAGCCATAATAATAAATCTCAGATGACAACACTTTCTCAAAACAATCATAATATGATATAATAAGATGGTATATCGCTTGCCCTTTCTGAGACCGCAAAACATAAATGCAGAGCACCTTTAAAGATCAAGGACTGACTAGACATTGTACTTCATGGTAAAAGATATCCAATCGTAGTCATACCCAATATAAATTAATAGTAATGAATGCAAATGAAAGTTGCGCTCTCCAGCTAGTGCTTTTTAATAAGAGGGTGATGACTCAACATAAAAGTAAATAGATAGGCCCTTCGCAGAGGGAAGCAGGGATTTGTAGAGGTGCCAGAGCTCGGTTTTGAATAGAGATAAATAATATTTTGAGCGGCATACTTTCATTGTCAACATAATAACGAAGAGATGGCGATATCTTCCATGCTACACACATTATAGGTGGTTCCCAAACAGAATGGTAAAGTTTATACTCCCCCTCCACCAACAAGCATCAATCCATGACTTGCTCGAAACAACGAGTGTCTCCAACTAGCAACTGTCCCGGGGGGAGTTTTTTTTCAATTATTTTGATTTAGTTTGCATAAAGCATGGGACTGGGCATCCCGGAGACAAGCCATTTTCTCGTGAATGAGGAGCGGAGTCCACTCCTCTTGAGAATAACCTGCCTAGTATGGAAGATAAGGGCAGCCCTAGTTGGTACATGAGCTATTCAAGCATACAAAACAGAATGTTTATTTGAAGGTTTAGAGTTTGGCACATACAAATTTACTTGGAACGGCAGGTAGATACCGCATATAGGAAGGTATAGTGGACTCATATGGAATAACTTTGGGTTTTAAGGGATTGGATGCACAAGCAGTATTCCCGCTTAGTACAGTGAAGGCTAGCAAAAGACTGGGAAGCGACCAACTAGAGAGCGACAACAGTCATGAACATGCATTAAAATTAATAAACATTGGATGCAAGCATGAGTAGGATATAATCCACCATGAACATAAATATCGTGAAGGCTATGTTGATTTTGTTTCAACTACATGTGTGAACATGTGCCAAGTCAAGTCACTTAAATCATTCAAAGGAGGATACCACCCCACTATACCACATCACAACCATTTTAATAGCATGTTGGCACGCAAGGTAAACCATTATAACTCATAGCTAATCAAGCATGGCATGAGCAACTATAATCTCTAATTGTCATTGCAAACATGTTTATTCATAATAAGCTGAATCAGGAACGATGAACTCATCATATTTACAAAAACAAGAGAGGTCGAGTTCATACCAGCTTTTCTCATCTCAGTCAGTCCATCATATATCGTCATAATTGCCTTTCACTTGCACGACCGAACGATGTGAAAATAATAAGAGTGCACGTGCATTGGACTAAGCTGGAATCTGCGAGCATTCAATAAAAAGGAGAAGACACGGCAATATGGGCTCTCGGTTAAATAAACAATAATGCATATAAGAGCCACTTCAACAATTTAATCATGGTCTTCTCCTATTGACCCCCAAAGAAAAGAAAAGAAATAAAACTATTTACACGGGAAAGCTCCCAACAAGCAAAAGAAGAACGGTAAATCTTTTTGGGTTTTCTTTTTAATTATTACTACTATAGCAAGAAAAGTAAACTAGCTAAAGCTACAACTATTTTTTTTATTTTTCTCAAGGTTTATTAAACACACAAGAAGAACGCAAGAAAAAGAAAATAAACTAACATGGATATTACAGTGAAAGAGTATGAGAACCGACATCTAGAAATGAGTGTGTGTGAACATAAATGTAATGTCGGTGGGAAATACGTACTCCCCCAAGCTTAGGCTTTTGGTCTAAGTTGGTTCATTGCCAAGGATGGCCTGGCGGATATCCGTAGTTGTAGCCGGGGTCGTACTGAGATGAAGAGGACTCTGACTGCCACTGGCTGGCAGTCATCTCCGGATCCCAAAAGTAATCAGACTGTCGTGGAGGCTCAAATTGTGGCTCCGGCTCCGGGGCTGGTGTAGGGTTCCGGTAAGCGTAAATGGCCGCCCACGGAACGAGATACGGACCTTCGGATAAATTAAACAAGGAAGGAGCAGGCAAGGTAATAGTCTCAGGGTGATGTTTATCAAAGAGCAATTTGTATTTAAGCTCCCCTTCCTTATTCTTAACAATAAAGTCATGCGCTAACATACTCCTATAATCTAAATAAGCATTGGGCAACAATTTTTCTTCTTTCTCATAGAGCCTAATAGGTATGTTATAATGTGCAGCAAGGCGTGAAGCATAAATACCTCCAAAGATGGGACCCTTAGTACGGTTCAGACTTAACCGTTTAGCAATAATACCGCCCATACTAACAGTGTTATCAGAATATAAACCATGGAAAAAATTGATAATATCAGGAACACTAAGGTTTCCACAGTTTCCGCGACCAATCAAGCAACGACTAGCAAATATGGCAAAGTAGCGTAAAACAGGAAAATGTATGCTAGTGATTCTTGCATCGGAAACCTTCCTGGTTTCCCCCACAGTAATGGTGTCAATAAACTCGTCCACATCTTTACGATGTGGTTCATCTAAGGTACCCTCGAAGGGTATTTTGCAAACCTTGCAAAATTCATCTAGTGGCATCTTCTTAACAACATCATATAAATGAAACTCTACTGAAGGAGGTGTTTCTTTAGGAAAATAGTAGAAGTTTTGCACAAAAGTATTGGTGAGTAAGAATCTTGATGGCGTTGGTCACGGAGGAAGTCGGTGAGGCCAGCATTCTCAGCCAATGAATAGAAATCATCATAAATCCGGCTTTTCTCAAGAAATCATCGGAAGGCCATTCACACGGCCGGACCTCCAGCATCTTGAGGCAAATTATATTTGGGCCTTTGTGCTTCTTCATTTTGCTTTTCCTTGAGCTTCGCTCGATGAGCCCCTCAAAGATCTCTTCATTATTTTCTGAAATAGTCTGAAATTTTTAGTAACTTCAAACAAAAGTGAACCAAGCTCAACAGAATTGGTAGCAACTACTCCTACAAGTGCCTAGAGCCTATATCATGCATTAGAACTACTTGAAACCATATAAATTTGACATGCAAGCTCAAGAACATGGTCACCTAGGCAGCACAAATTTGCAATGAATAAGGCACTAGAACAAAAACTAATTGGACCAATGGAGGAGTCACATACCAAGGAACAATCCCCCCCAAGGAGTTTTGTGAGAGGTGCTTTGAGCAAGGAGATCGAAAATTGCAGCAAAATGAGCTAGAACTCGTGCTTGAGCTGGATATTAGTGTTTGTGGGAGGAAGAAGGAGTGTGTGGGTGCAGGAATAAGTGGAGGAGGGCCACCGTGGGCCCACGAGGCAGGGTGCGTGCCCAGGGGGGTAGGGCGCGCCCTCCACCCTCGTGGCCAGGTGCTTGCCCCTCCTGCTGTGTTCTCAGTGCCAGATATTCTCAAATATTCCAGAAAAATCATATTCCATTTTCAGGGCATTTGGAGAACTTTTATTTTCGGGGTATTTTTATATTGCGCGGATAAATTAGAAAACTGACAGAAAAATACTATTTTTACTTTATTTCAACTAAATAACAGAAAGTAGAAAGAGGGTACAGAAGGTTGTGCCTTCTAGTTTCATCCATCTCATGCTCATCAAAAGGAATCCACTAACAAGGTTGATCAAGTCTTGTTAACAAACTCATTCCGAATAACATGGAACCGGAGAAATTTCGAATAACACTATGTTACCTCAACAGGGATATGCACATCCCCAATAATAAGAATATCATATTACTTCTTGACAGTAGGAAGAGGAAATTCAAAACCTCCAAATATAATCGATGGCTTTATTCCAATAGAATTGATACTATGAACTTGAGGTTGTTTCCTCGGAAAGTTTACCGTGTGCTCATTACCATTAACATGAAAAGTGACATTGCCTTTGTTGCAATCAATAACAGCCCCTGCAGTATTCAAAAAAGGTCTTCCAAGAATAATAGACATACTATCGTCCTCGGGAATATCAAGAATAACAAAGTCCGTTAAAATAGTAACGTTTGCAACCACAACAGGCACATCCTCACAAATACCGACAGGTATAGCAGTTGATTTATCAGCCATTTGCGAAGATATTTCAATAGGTGTCAACTTATTCAAATCAAGTCTACGATATAAAGAGGGAGGCATAACACTAACACCGGCTCCAAGATCACATAAAGCAGTTTTAACATAGTTTCTTTAATGGAGCATGGTATAGTAGGTACTCCTGGATCTCCAAGTTTCTTTGGTATTCCACCCTTAAAAGTATAATTAGCAAGCATGGTGGAAATTTCAGCTTCCGGTATCTTTCTTTTATTTGTAACAATATCCTTCATATACTTAGCATAAGGATTCATTTTGAGCATATCAGTTAATCGCATACGCAAAAAGATAGGACTAATCATTTCAGCAAAGCGCTCAAAATCCTCATCGTCCTTTTTCTTGGATGGTTTGGGAGGAAAAGGCATGGGTTTCTGAACCCAAGGTTCTCTTTCTTTACCATGTTTTCCTAGCAACAAAGTCTCTCTTATCATAACGTTGATTCTTTGATTGTGGGTTATCAAGATCAACAACCGGTTCAATTTCTACATCATTATCATTACTAGGTTGAGCATCATCATGAACATCATCATTAACATTTTCACTAGGTTCATGTTCATTACCAGATTGTGTTTCAGCATCAGAAATAGAGATATCATTTGGATTCTCAGGTGGTTCAGCAATAGGTTCACTAGAAGCATGCAAAGTCCTATCATTTTTTTTCTTCTTTTTAGAAGGACTAGGTGCATCAATATTATTTCTCTGAGAATCTTGCTCAATTCTCTGAGGGTGGTCTTCAGGATACAAAGGTTCCTGAGTCATTCTACCAGTTCTAGTAGCCACTCTAACGGCATAATCATTTTTATTACTATTCATCTCATTGAGCAAATCATTTTGAGCCTTAAGTACTTGTTCTACTTGAGTGGTAACCATAGAAGCATGTTTAGTAATGAGTTTAAGTTCACCTTTAACATTAGCCATGTAATCACCCAAGTGCTCAATCATATAAGCATTTTGTTTTAATTGTCTACCAAAATAAGCATTGAAGTTTTCTTGCTTAACCATAAAGTTATCAAACTCATCCAAGCATTGGCTAGCAATCTTAGTAGGAGGGATTTCAGTTTTATCATATCTATAGAGAGAATTTACCTTTACTACCTGTGTCGGGTTATCAAGACCATGAGTTTCTTCAATAGGTAATGGATTAAGATCATATGTTTCTTCAACATGCGGTAGATAAAGACCATGTATTTCTTCAACAGGAGGTAAATTCTTAATATCTTCAGCTTTTATACCTTTTTCTTTCATAGATTTCTTTGCCTCTTGCATATCTTCTGGACTGAGAAATAGAACGCATCTCTTCTTCGGAGTTGGTTTAGGAATAGGCTCAGGAGCTGGCTCAGGAAGTGTCCAGTTATTTTCATTTGTCAACATATTATTCAATAGAATTTCAGCTTCATCCGGTGTTCTTTCCCTGAAAACAGAACTAGCACAACTATCCAGGTAATCTCTGGAAGCATCGGTTAGTCCATTGTAAAAGATATCAAGTATTTCATTTTTCTTGAGAGGATGATCAAGCAAAGCATTAAGTAACTTGAGAAGCCTCCCCCAAGCTTGTGGGAGACTCTCTTCTTTAATTTGCACAAAGTTGTATATTTCCCTCAAAGTAGCTTGTTTCTTATGAGCAGGGAAATATGTAGCAGAGAAGTAATAAATCATATCCTGGGGACTACGCACACAACCAGGATCAAGAGAATTAAACCATATCTTAGCATCACCCTTTAATGAGAACGGAAATATTTTAAGGATATAAAACTAGCTAGATCTCTCATCATTAGTGAACAGGGTGGCTATATCATTTAATTTAGTAAGGTGTGCCACAACAGTTTCAGATTCATAGCCATGAAAAGGATCAGATTCAACCAAAGTAATTACATCAGGATCAACAGATAATTCATAATCCTTATCAGTAACACAGATAGGTGAAGTAGCAAAAGCAGGGTCAGGTTTCATTCTATCATTAAGAGATTGTTGCTTCCATTTAGCTAATAACCTCTTGAGTTCATATCTATATTTGCAAGCTAAAATAGCAAAAGAAGCTTCTTTATCAAAAACAAAACCCTCAGGAATAACAGGCAAGTCTTCATCATCACTTTCATCAATATAATCAGTTTCAATAATTTCTTTCTCTCTAGCCCTAGCAATTTGTTCATTAAGAAATTCACCAAGTGGCACAGTAGTATCAAGCATAGAAGTAGTTTCATCATAAGTATCATGCATAGCAGAAGGGGCATCAGCAATAACATGCGACATATCAGAACGAATAGCAGAAACAGGTTTAGGTGTCGCAAGCTTACTCAAAACAGAAGGTGAATCAAGTGCAGAGCTAGATGGCAGTTCCTTACCTCCCCTCGTAGTTGAGGGATAAATTGTTGTTTTAGCATCTTTCAAGTTCTTCATAGTGACCAGTAGATATAAATCCCAAGTGACTCAAAGAATAGAGCTATGCTCCCCGGCAACGGTGCCAGAAAATAGTCTTGATAACCCACAAGTATAGGGGATCGCAACAGTTTTCGAGGGTAGAGTATTCAACCCAAATTTATTGATTCGACACAAGGGGAGCCAAAGAATATTCTCAAGTATTAACAGTTGAGTTGTCAATTCAACCACACCTGGATAACTTAATATCTGTAGCAAAGTATTTAGTAGCAAAGTAATATGGAAGTAGTGGTAACGGTAACAAAAGTAACGGTAGCAAAAGTAATATTTTTGGTGTTTTGTAGTGATTGTAAAAGTAGCAACGGAAAAGTAAATAAGCGGAGAACAATATATGAAAAGCTCGTAGGCATTGGATCGGTGATGGAGAATTATGCCGGATGCGGTTCATCATGTAACAATCATAACATAGGGTGACATAAAACTAGGTCCAATTCATAAATGTAATGTAGACATGTATTCCGAATATAGTCATATGTGCTTATGGAAAAGAACTTGCATGGCATCTTTTGTCCTACCCTCCCGTGGCAGCGGGGTCCTATTGGAAACTAAGGGATATTAAGGCCTCCTTTTAATAGAGTACCGGAACAAAGCATTAGCACATAGTGAATACATGAACTCCTCATACTATGGTCATCACCGGGAGTGGTCCCGATTATTGTCACTTCGGGGTTGCCGGATCATAACACATAGTAGGTGACTATAGACTTGCAAGATAGGATCAAGAACGCACATATATTCATGAAAACATAATAGGTTCAGATCTGAAATCATGGCACTCGGGCCCTAGTGACAAGCATTAAGCATAGCAAAGTCATAGCAACATCAATCTCAGAACATAGTGGATACTAGGGATCAAACCCTAACAAAACTAACTAGATTACATGATAAATCTCATACAACCCATCACCGTCCAGCAAGCCTACGATGGAATTACTCACGCACGGCGGTGAGCATCATGAAATTGGTGATGGAGGATGGTTGATGATGACGATGGCGACGAATCCCCCTCTCCGGAGCCCCGATCGGACTCAAGATCAGCCCTCCTGAGAGGTTTTAGGGCTTGGCGGCGGCTCCGTATTGTAAAACGCGATGAATCCTTCTCTCTTATTTTTTTCTCCCCGAAAGAAAATATATAGAGTTGGAGTTGAGGTCGGAGGAGCTCCAGGGGGCCCACGAGGTAGAGGGCGCGCCCTAGGGGGGCGCCCCCCACCCTCGTGGCTAGGGTGTGGGCCCCCTGGTCTTCATCTTTTGCAAGGATTTTTTATTATTTCCAAATAGACGTTTCGTGGAATTTCAGGTCATTCCGAGAACTTTTGTTTCTGCACATAAATAACACCATGGAAAATCTGCTGAAAACAGCGTCAGTCCGGTTATTTCCATTCAAATCATGCAAGTTAGAGTCCAAAACAAGGGAAAAAGTGTTTGGAAAAGTAGATACGACGGAGACGTATCACGCACGAGCCAAGGTGCACCTCGCCCCCCTTCTATTTAAGCCCCCTCGAGCTCTCCTCTCCTCACCACTCGCCCTCTGCACCACCAAATCATCCCCCTGCACCCCCAGTTCCTCTCCAGAGCCGCCCGAGCTCGAGATCAAGCTCGAGCTCCGCCGCTTCGGCTCACCGGAGTTCGCGAGGTACAGGCCGTCCCCGCCTCTTTCCTCTTGATCTGGAACCTATGCATCACCCGGATCCCTTTCCTCTTGTTTCCCCTCTGTGTAGCTGCCGGAAACGGACGGAACCGCCGCTACCCAAAGATCCTCCGCCGTGCCTCCTCGTCGCCGGCGAACCAGGCCACCCCGGAGACCGCAACCACCACCACCCTAACGGCGACACGACGCTGAGCCCAGCCGTGCCCTCGCCCGACCTCGTCGTGCCCTGCATCATCGCCGATGAGCTCGCCAGCCGTCTGGACTCGGGGTTAGGGATGACAGGCCGCCTGTCAACCTCTCCTCTCCATCGCCCCTCCCTCTCTCGCTGACGCCTGGGACCCGCCCGTCAGGTTTGAACTGGCGTCTTGGCGTGGACCCGATCTTGTTGGGCCGCCTCTCTCTGGGCCTGCTCAAGGCTGCGGCTGTTGCAGCCCAGCAGCACAAAGTGCCCCTTTCCCTTTTTCTTTTCTGTTAAGCTTGCAAAAACATCCACAGGATTAAATATTAATCCAAATGCAATAATTCTAGTTCCTAAAATCTTGTAAAAATCCTACCTATTTAATGGTATAACTTTAACTCATGACCAAACAACTTTTATGTACTGTTCATATTTAAATTCAAATTTGAATATAACTAAACCCCTGTGAAAATCCATTTCTCCCATTCTGCTACTCCAAATCCAAAACTAGGAATTTTTCCCCTTCTTAGTTTTCACCCTAGTATTTAAAAAAAATAAGTTGACATTTTTTCTGAGCACTTTGGTTTTTCTTTTTTTATTGCCTTATTTTTCTCGTCATTATTTGGCGATGATAGATTGCGTTGCTGACGAAGGAGTTGGACCAGAAGACTTTGAAGACCTAGAAGACTTCGCTGAGCCAGGCAAGCAGCCCTTTGACCATGTCTAAGAAACCCTTTTTATACATGTCATATGGCACTTTTATTGCTTGCATCAAAGTCATGATGATGTGGTGACCACTTGACATGGTCTGCCTCCGTTGCTTCTCTCGTTGACACTTGCATGATGCATGACCCTACCTTTCTATGAGGGTTATGTGGGTGGGTGTAGTTAGGATGCTAAGTAGTTGCTACGCAAATGGGATGGGTATATGCATGGTGAAGGAAACCAAGTTGTTTTCAAGGACTTTTCAAAAAACCCGTCGGGTGCCAGAAATGCCCGAGGGAGATGGTGAGCTAGGTTACCGCTTGATAAAAAGTGGTGTGCCGGAGCAAGTTGTGTGGGAGTGTTCTCGAAAATGGATTAGATTTAAGATTTGTCGACTGTCCCAACTGTCGTGGTTTTGTCACGGCAGATGTCCTCATGAAAGGACTTAGTCGTGGAGCCATCGCTACGGGTTAGCTTGAAGGGGTTAAAGCGGACACAAGGACGCAAGAGAGTTTATACTAGTTCGGCCCCTTTGATGAAGGTAAAAGCCTACGTCTAGTTGTGATGGAATTGATGGGGGTTTCGATGACTAGGGAGCAAACAAGCTTCGCCTAAGTCTCGAGTTGTTGTCTGTTGTCCTGAATCGCCGTCGGGTCGCCCCCTTATATACATGGGTGACGCCCGTCGGTTTGTAGAGTCCCGAGACCGGCTCATAGACGTGTCCGGTTCGGTCTCTAGTATTTCTAACTTACAACACAAGTTACATACTAATACCGGTTCACGGCTACAAGCCTTAAACGGTTACGGGCCTTGGGCCCTTATAGAATATCCTCACGGGCTTCAAACATACTTGACTACCGATGAAGTTAACCCGGCCTCTCTGGCGGTTTCATCGATAGTAATATCCCCAACATTAGGCCCAGATTGATTTGAACAGGTTCATGTCAATCCTTAGTAAAAAACTTCGTCTTCAACATCTTCTTGGTTGAACCGCCGTGACGTCATCTGTCATAAAGAACTGTATATAACATCTTTTCATTAATGAGTCTGCAACAATCGAGGCGACAGCTCCGCTTCCAAACTTCCGGCCCCTTGATTTTCGCGCCTGACACACATATCCCTTGCCTTTCTAAATAGACCGAAGGGTCATTTACTTTTTCCCCTTCGTGCCCCTCTGCTTCGTCTTCCTCGCGCCGCCCAGCTTCGGAGCTCCGCCGCCGCTGTCAACTTCTGCACCAACCTTGGCCGCTGCATCACCCTGAACGTACCAGAGCATCGCGGCGACCTTCCGCTTCTTCCTCAGCCCCGGTAAGTCTTCTGTCCTTTCACCATAGATCTGTTCTAGGGTTTCCCTGTTCTTCGGTGCTCATCGCTTGCTTCTTGTTCATATGCTAACTTTTAGTTAAGTCTGCGAATCTTTGTTCCGCGTAGCGGTAGTTTTTTAGCATCCACTGTCACTTGCGCATCTCAAGGTCATAGATCTCCCTGCATCCTTGCTCATTGATTCGGTACCGCTCCGTTTTGGATCTTGAATATTTATTTATTTTCTGAATATGCTCCAGATCCAAAACTGTGATAAGCTTTTGTGAAACCTGTTTTCGCACATCTACTCTTGATTCATCAATGTTTCATACCAGGCGGTTTAACTTTGTAGAGAAATTGACAACTCGGCATATACCATTAGTCCCCTTGTTGAACCGCCAGGGTTTTCCAGTTTATGTATTGCCACCTTGCAAAACTCCGGTTTATAAACAACTTCTTCTGGTTTAACAGTGAATGTATCAATATATAGCCTTCCAACATACTCTTGAACCGGTATTACTGCTTTGCAGATTGCATCATGGCCAAGCAAGTGTACGAGTGTAGCGGGTCCCTTCTCGAGTGGTGAAACTCAAGCTGGATAACTTAGTCCTTTTGGCGCCTTAGGCAAAAAAGATGTCATTCACTGGAGGGTCCCTGGCCCGGAGAGTTCTCCAGAACCCAAGGATGGAGAAGTTGTTGTGTTTGCTGATCATTTAGCCCGGGGCTTCAGTCCACCCGGTTCAAAGTTTTATCGAGATGTCTTGGCCAGCTTCCAACTGCGTCCACAAGACATTGGCCCCAACTCCATAACCAATATCTGTCACTTTCAAGTGCTTTGTGAGGTGTTCTTTCAAGAGGAGCCCACAGTTGAATTGTTCAGAGATTGCTTCCATCTAAACCGTCGCACTGAATTTTCTGACGGTCCCAATACTGACTTGGGTGGTGTGGTGATTCAAAAGTGGAAAGAGGTCACTTACCCTCACGCCAAACTGCACAGCCATCCCAAAGAGTGGAACTCAACATGGTTTTACTGCAAAGATACCTCTCCTGAGGGAGAAAATCCTTTAGCGGGTTACCGTCCGGAGTGGCTAAGCAACACACATCCCCTCCCTCACAGACTGACTGCTACGGAAAGAAGCAAATATGCCCCTCAACTATCCAAGCTCCGGGCCTTCATGGCCAACGGGTTGACAGGAGTTGATCTTGCTCGCTCTGCTGGATATCTTGGAGTATCTGCCCCGAGCTGCGCTCTGGTTTGATGTGCAAATACACAGAAGATGTGAAAGACCCTCTACGGCATATTGAGATCCAGCTGACAGACGATGAAGTTACTGAGGCTATTAAGAGGATGTTAAACGAACCGGAAGCTGCTTGCGCCCAAACCGGCCTGGCTCCCTTTTCTGCCATTAACAAACCGCCAGCCGTAAGACTCATATCTTATGCCTTTATAAAATCTGACTATGTTTAAGTACTCTTTGTTGATATTAACATCTTTCAAACAGGGTGATGATCCATTTTGGAGCAGGAAGACTCCACAAGAGAAACCGGTGGCAATAACCCGGTCCAAGACCAAAGTTGTGAAGAAACCAGCAAATAGAAAGAAAATCACTGCCTCCTCCGATCCACCAGCTGACGATGATGTGGGTAATCCGGATCTTGTGGTAGAACTTGACTCACTTGGTCTATTTTTTAAACGCCTTATTGATAATGATTATTGCCAGGATGATGCTGAAGCTAGTCATGCTGGTGTTGTAGAGGTAATCGCTCTTTCTTCCGATTCAAACCCTTTACCTTCAGTAAAAATCCGTCGGGCAAACCGGAAAGTTAAATTTTCTCATCCTCTTGCTTACTTGGATCGAAACTTTCTTATGAAGACATAACAGCATGAAGCTCGTCGCGCAACCCGGCACAGCGGCCAGGTAGTCACCTCCACCGGTTTACCGAACAGTCCGGTTCGGAAACACCGTTCAGAGGTCTCTAACTGTTTCGTCAATGCTTATCCTAAAGCGGGTTGCATTCTTCAACCTCTTAATCCATCTGACTCCGATTATCAGGTGACTTCTCATTCTTCCTCTGGCGAGTCAACAGGCACCCAACTCCCACCACTCAAGACAGTGATTGGGTGAGCCATATTCCTGATAATGCTGTTTGGTATACCACTTTCAATGTCCATTGGACTGATCCGTCTTTTTCCTTTCAGGGCCAAGCCTAGGCCAAGCAAGAAAGCTCGTCTGGATAAAGCGGCAGAAGACGATGCTCCTGAACCGACCCAAATACAAAATCCCGAGGAACACATCCAGGATGATATACTGACCGACCCACCATTGCAAGACCATGATGTTACTGTTGAAGAGGCATATGTTGATACCACCGGTCCTTCAAATCAACCCACGAGTCCTGCTCAAACTGACAAGACAGCGAGTCCACCAAAGTAGATGGATAAACCGGCAACCCCAGTGCGAACCCGCGAAGCCAAGGATGACGATATTGTGATTACTGGTTTTGGCCATTCCGAGCCAGGTAATCCTGTTGCTTTGTCCAAGCACACTGCAAAGGATGAATTTACTGTGTTTGGTAAAGGCAAGTGGCAACTTATGCTGCTTTGAATCCCCAAGATCTTCATTACGGTTATCTGAACCGGTTATATACCAGCCGTGATTATGAAGCCGGTTTGGTAAATATGATTAAGGACAAATATGAGGTAAATTCCATATGACTCCCTGCTTGTATATTTCAATCTGTCAAATCTAATAGCCCCCAAGTAACGGTTTAAGATGTGAACCTAAACCGGGACTTCCCAATATAATCCTGAGCAAAGCTTTACTTTTGGGGAAGTAGTCCCCCAAGGGCCGGTTCAACTTAATGTAGTTAAACCGGGACTTTTATAAGAAATCCAGTATCCCTCAAGGACAGAGCAAATAAGCATTAGCCCCCAAGTGCCAAACTGAATACTTGTATTGAGCTTGGGACTTGATATATAGAAATTGTAGGATGAACAGCAAATATGCATTAGCCCCCAAGTACCAAAGGCATAACTTGTTATGGGGTTGGTACTTCAAGTCTGCATCTTAATCTTTATCAAATGATTTTCTGTATGTAGGCTGATCTGAACAAGAAAGAAAGCCAAATCGCTGATCTCCAAGAAAACCTGGAATCCCAGCAAGCTGAAACTTCCAAGGCAAAGAATGAATTAACCAGCGCTTTAAGCATCATGGAAAAGCTTAAGGAGGGCTTCAACAAGGAGCGGGCGGATTGGGCCACTGAAAAGGCCGCTTTAACTCAACGGGCAGAAAATGCTGAAGCTACCCTTAAACCGGTGGTGGATGAACTGTCCAGTGTAAAGCGGCAAGTGCATGCCATGACCGCCGCTGTCTTTGGTAAGCCTTTTTTGATTTCTGACATAATGAAGCTTTCTCATGTAATTGCCGGCTTATTAACACTTTGAATGATATAGGGACACGCATTGCCCACTTGGGATCAGATGTGCGGAAGAAATTGAAAGCCTCTTATACATTGATAGAGCAACTCTATACTGGTGCGCAGTGGATCATTAGCACCGCTTATCATAACAACCCGACACCGACCTTGATCCTGGACACCCTTAAAAGGTTGTCAATGCTTCCTGCCCGGTTTGAAGAATTAAATAAATCTGCTGCTAGAACCGGTGCCATAAACGCCTTAATCCGGGCCAAAGCGTGGGTGCCGGACTTTGATCCTGTTGAAGCGGCCCAAGGCTTCCCAAGCTTGAAGGAAGACGGGACGGAATTCAGCGAAGAGGATCTTCGAGCTATAAACCGGGAAGTGCGCCCTTTGGCTTGTAATAGACTAGTTGGTTGAAGAGGCAAATTTGTCTCACTATCAGGCCCAATATGATGGATAAAGTAAACGAGTGTCTGCACCGATTCCTGAAGCGGAGAACCTTATACCGCCAATCCGTAAGCATACTTACGCTCCTGACATTGAACCGTCGTTGCTGATCAATGATGAAGCCGTATTCCAAGCATTAATGGGAATCATTGACGATTGTTGATTTCCGGCCATTGGGTAGGGAATCGAAGTTGAAGCGGCGCAGATGACCCGCAACCATCGAGGCCAAGTCGGCAATCAAGCATAAACCGGAGGCCGGTTTACATTACTGCTTCCTTATGTTATACCAAAAACAATTATCTTATCTGGGCACTGTGTTGCCTTGTAATAGACTAGCTGCCACACTTTGTGTTGATATGCCTTCGTGCATATTTATTACAACTTATGTTTTTGTTGAATCATCAACCTTAAACTGTTGTCTGCAGCAAAAAGCTTAAAACGCCATTGTGGTTGTACCACCAGGCGGGTCATCATATCCATGTATATGAAACTAAAGATAATACTTTAGACTAAACATATGATAAAATATGGGAATATATGATACCTGCCATCGTAGGGCATGAAGTCGGTTGTGCCAATCTTGAAGCGGAGTTGTAAGAAACCCGCTCTGCTGAAGGAGAAAACAGCTCCTGTGTATATAGGGTCGGTTTACCAGGTAAACCGTTCCGGGTTAAGATGAACACCGGTGTTACTCCATAATAGGATGTTTATCAAAAATCAAACCGGGCAAAGTGTCTCTGGATGAACAACCAACCTTATCCTGTCAACTGACAGTGGAATCGGTTTAATATTTGTCGGTTTAAGAACACAACAAGAGAAATATGCAAAAAAGACAAACAAATTTCAAGCAAAGACAAAATCTTTTGCGAAAAGAGGTTGTTTGAGCCGATCAAGTGGCATTACCATGGTCGGACACGACCAAGCCCCCAATAGGCGTAGCTATGGTTCATGTCAGCCAGGTCCCCAAATGATGCAGTGGCATTACGCTGATCAAGAGGTGTAGCGATGGTTCGGGTTCGACCAAAGCCCCCAAGTGATTTTGTGGCCTTAGGCCGACCAAGAGGCGTGACTGGTTCAGACGTGACCAAGTCCCCAAGTGATCTCGTGGCTTTCGCCTGTCAAAAGGTGTTGCATTGGTTCGGACACGACCAAGCCCCCAAGTGACATAGTATAAAGCTTTGTTAAAAAGCTAACTCAAGGGGTAAACCGGAGACCACTTTAAGATAAAAACTCCATGTAACCACTCATGATGTAAAAATAACAGAGATCCCGCTTTAGCTAAGGCTCCGGTTTATTGTATTGATCATAATATATACATTGTCATAATATGTACATAAGTAAAGCTTATGGCTCAAGTATAGTAGGGCCGAAGATGAGCTATGTTCCACGGCCTGTTGGTCTCCTCCTCTGATGTACGTGAGTCTTTATGCTCTCGAATGTCAATCAGATAGTACGACCCGATGTGCAGATTCTTGCTGACCATGAAAGGTCCCTCCCAAGGTGGGGATAGCTTGTGCATATCAGTCTGGTCTTGGATGAGCCAGAGCACCAAATCTCCTTCTTGAAAGGTTACGGTTCTAACTTCGGCGATCGTGATAGCGGCGAAGATCCCTGCCGTAAATCGCCGAGCGGGCAGCTGCAATGTCACGCTCCTCATCCAACAGGTCCAAAGCGTCTTGTCGAGCTACCTCGTTGTCCGCTTCAACATAAGCTGCTACACGAGGTGAGTCATGACGGATATCACTGGGGAGAACCGCCTCCGCTCCGTAGACCATGAAGAACGGTGTGTATCATGTCGATCTGTTGGGCGTAGTATTGATGCTCCATAATACAGATGGTAACTCCTCAACCCAACAACCCGGCGTCCGCTGCAAAGGAACCATAAGCCGGGGTTTGATGCCTCGTAAGATCTCTTGGTTAGCTCTCTCTGCTTGGCCATTGGACTGTGGGTGAGCCACTGATGAAACGTCAAGCCGGATGTGCTCGCGTTCACAGAACTCCTTCATAGCACCCTTAGACAGATTGGTACCATTATCAGTAATGATACTGTGTGGAAAGCCAAACCGAAAAATCACCTTTTTAATGAATTGAACCGCCGTGGCTGCATCACACTTGCTGACAGGCTCCGCTTCTACCCACTTTGTAAATTTGTCAACCGCCACCAAAAGGTGGGTCTTCTTGTCCTTGGACCGTTTGAAAGGCCCAACCATATCCAGCCCCCAAGTCGCAAATGGCCAAGTAATTGGAATCATCCTCAATTCTTGAGCCGGCACATGAGCGCGTCTTGAGAACTTCTGACAGCCGTCACATCGCCTAACCAGGTCCTCCGCATCAGCATGAGCAGTCAACCAATAGAAACCGTGACGAAACGCCTTAGCCACCAGAGATTTTGAACCAGCGTGGTGACCACAATCTCCTTCATGGATTTCGTGCAAGATCTCACAGCCTTCCTCCGGCGATACGCAACGTTGAAACGCTCCTGACACGCTGCAATGATGCAAATCGCCATTGATAATAGTCATGGACTTGGATCGCCGGATTATCTGCCTGGCCAGCGTCTCATCCTCTGGTAACTCGCCCTGGTTCATGTATGCAAGATAAGGAATTGTCCAATCCGGAATGACATGCAGAGCCGCCACCAACTGAGCCTCCGGATCAGGAATAGCCAAATCCTCTTCACCAGGGAGCTTGACCGACGGGTTATGCAGGACATCCAAGAAGACATTAGGCGGAACCGGTTTACGCTGAGAGCCCAGCCGGCTTAAAGCGTCCGCCGCTTCGTTCTTCCGTCTGTCCATGTGATCCACCTGATATCCCTTGAAGTGGCCTGCAATAATATCCACCTCACGACGGTATGCTGCCATGAGCGGGTCCTTAGAATCCCAAGTACCAGACACTTGTTGGGCCACCAGGTCCGAGTCACCGAAGCACTTAACTCGGCTGAGATTCATCTCCTTAGCCATCCGGAGACCATGGAGTAAAGCTTCGTACTCAGCTGCATTGTTAGTACAAGGGAACATTAAGCGGGGAACGTAACAGAACTTATCACCTCGTGGGGAAGTTAATATGACTCCAGCCCCCGAGCCCTCCAATTGCCTGGACCCATCGAAATGAATAGTCCAATAGGTGTGATCCGGCTTTTCTTCAGGTGCTTGTAGTTCCATCCAATCATTGATGAAATCCACAAGTGCTTGAGATTTGATCGCCGTCCGAGGCACGTATTTCAAACCGTGCGGCCCAAGCTCTATAGCCCACTTGGCAATCCGGCCAGTTGCCTCCCTGTTTTGAATTATATCTCCCAAAGGAGCAGAACTGACCACTGTGATGGGATGTCCCTGGAAGTATTGCTTAAGCTTCCGGCTTTGCCATGAAAACTCCATACACCAGCTTCTGCCAATGCGGGTATCTTTGCTTAGACTCAATAAGCACCTCGCTGATATAGTAAACCGGACGCTGAACCGGATATTCCTTGCCCGCCTCCTTGCGCTCTACTACAATAGCTACGCTGACCGCACGAGCATTAGCTGCCACATATAGTAGCAAAGGTTCTTTGTCAATCGGAGCAGCAAGAACAGGCGGATTGGCTAGCTGCCGCTTTAAGTCCTCCAATGCTTTATCAGCGGCCGGACTCCAGACAAAGGGATCTGCTTTCTTCAGCATCTGATACAAAGGGATCGCCTTCTCACCAAGGCGGCTGATAAACCGGCTCAACGCGGCAATCCGGCCTGCCAAGCGCTGGACATCATTGATGCATTTCGGTTTAGCCAGGGAGGTGATAGTTGTAATCTTCTCCGGATTAGCCTCAATTCCCCTGTTAGACACCAGAAAACCCAATAACTTGCCTGCTGGTACACCAAAAACACACTTGGCCAGATTGAGCATCATCTTGTATGTCCGTAGGTTATCAAAGGTTTCCTTCAAATCATCAACCAGAGTCTCCTTCTCCCTTGACTTAACCACAATATCATCCACATAGGCATGCACATTACTGCCGATCTTCTTATGAAGGCGATTCTGTACACACCGTTGATAAGTTGTCTGGGCACTCTTGAGCCCAAAGGGCATAGATACATAGCAGAAGGCTCCAAAAGGAGTTATGAACGTCGTCTTCTCCTAGTCCTTAACTGCCATCTTGATCTGATGATAACCAAAATATGCATCCAGAAAACTCAAACGCTCACAACCCGCCGTAGCATCAATAATCTGATCAATGCGGGGGAGGGTAAAAGGATCTGTTGGACAAGCCTTGTTAAGATCTGTGTAATCCACACACATGCGCCAGGTGCCGTTCTTCTTAAGGACCAGCACCGCATTAGCCAGCCATTCAGGATGGAACACTTCAACATTAAAACCAGCCGCTAAGAGCCTGGCTACCTCCTCTCAATAGCTGCGCCTTTCTTCATTGAACCGGCGGAGAAACTGCTTCACGGTTTGTACTTAGGATCAACATTAAGAGTGTGCTCAACGAGTTCCCTCGGTACACCTGGCATGTCAGAAGGCTTCCATGCAAAAATGTCCCGGTTCTCACGGATGAACTCGATGAGTGCGCTTTCCTGTTTCGGATCCAAGTTGGTGCTGATACTAAACTGCTTGGACGAATCGCCAGGTACAAATTCAACAAGCTTAGTCTCAGCTGCCGATTTCAACTTTAGGGCCGGGTCATGCTCTGTGGTTGGCTTCTTCAACGGAGTCATGTCCGCCGGATCAACATTATCCTTGTAGTATTTCAACTCTTCCGTGGCAGAAACCGACTCTGCATAGGCCGCATCACCTTCTTCACACTCCAAGGCAATCTTGCGACTTCCATGAACGGTTATGGTCCCCTTGTGACCCGGCATCTTGAGCTGCAGATAAATATAACAGGGTCGTGCCATAAATTTGGGATAAGCCGGCCTCCCAAATAAAGCGTGGTATGGGCTCTGGATCTTCACCACCTCAAAAGTCAATGTTTCTGACCTGGAATCATGATCATCTCCAAAGGCCACCTCTAGAGCTATCTTGCCAATGGGATATGCTGACTTACCAGGTACCACACCATGGAAGACCGTATTGGACGGTTTAAGATTCTTGTCTGTTAACCCCATACGGTGGAAGGTCTCATAGTATAAGATATTAATGCTGCTTCCTCCATCCATGAGCACCTTGGTGAACTTATAACCTCCCACCTGAGGTGCCACCACCAACGCTAGATGACCTGGATTGTCAACCCGGGGAGGGTGATCCTCTCTGCTCCATACGATTGGCTGTTCAGACCAACGTAAATAACGAGGCACGGCCGGTTCAACAGAATTCACTGCTCGCTTGTGAAGCTTCTGGTCTCGCTTGTCCAAGCTAGTGGTGAATACATGATATTGCCCGCTATTCAACTGCTTTGGATTGCTCTGATAACCCGACTGCTGCTGCTGGTTGTAACCACCCTGGCTATTCTGATTGTTTTGATTGTTATGTCCGCCCTGATCTCCATTGAAGCCTGAACCGGCATTTCCTCCACCATGACCCGGCCCATGGAATCCTTCCAAAGGTGGGTGGCCGGCGCCTCCTTCGTCCCGTGCTTTGGACAGGGCTGGTTTAATAGATAAGTCAGGCGGTTCGGGTTGGGGTTTGGAGCTCCACCGCGATTCGGCGGTTTACCCTTCCGTCGCTGGCCCCTGTCCTGCGCGTTAATATTAGCCACAAAGTCCATGCTGCCATCTGCTTTACGCTTGCCTCCGTTACCATGACCTGCCGTGTTGTGTTGCTGCCCCTTGGAGTTGCTGTTCTTCTTTCCCTTCCCTGTCTTGTCATCATCAGACTCGGGATCCTTGGTACCATCAGAATGAGCATACTTCACTAACGCAGTCATGAGGGTCCCCATATCATTACAATGGCGCTTCATCCGTCCCAATTTCAACTTCAGAGGTTTAAACCGGCAGTTGCTTTCCAAAATTATAACCGCGGAGTCGGCGTTGATACGGTCTGATGAGTGCAAAATTTTCGAGACTTGGCGTACCCAGCGGGTTGTTGACTCTCCTTCCTCCTGGACACAGGCCGCTAAGTCCACTATCGACATGGGCTGCTTACATGTATCCTTGAAATTCTGGATAAACCGGGCTCGCAACTGGGCCCATGAACTGATAGAATTGGCTGGTAAGCTCTTTAACCAAATACGGGCTATCCCTTCAAGCATCATGGTGAAATACTTTGCACATGCCGCTTCATCTACGTCAAGCATCTCCATGGCCATCTCATAGCTCTCTACCCATGCTTCCGGAGACAAATCGGCCGTGTAATTTGGCACCTTGCGCGGGCCCTTGAAATCCTTGGGCAGGCGCACATTGCGTAAAGCGGTGACAAGACAAGGCACTCCCAAAGAACTAGAAGTAACTCCTGGCTCGATCGAGGTGGTTGGACGAACCGGCATAAGCTGACGAGCCTCATGTTGTGCTGCTAACTCGACATCCCTTCGTGCTCGGGCCCGGTCCATCACTTCCTGAGCATCACCCGCTGGGTTATGGCCACGGGGCGCTTCACGGTTCCGTGCATTACTAGATACGGCCGGTTCATCCATCCGCCTACTGTAACTCCGGCTTGGACGGGGGGTGGAATGAATTCGGTCACGGCTATATGAATATGCTTCCTGCTGAACCAAGGTTGTTCGAAGAAGTTCCTTAACCCGGCGCGTCTCCACCGCTTGCGGTGAATCACCTTCAATCGGGATGGCCTCCAGCCGTGAAGCGGCGGCGATAAGATTGTCCATTGGATTGGAATAATGACCTGTAGGTGTCTGGACAGGCTGAGGTACGATGTTATTCTGTCGAGGCGGCTCCATCAGGCGAGGCTGAACAGGCGCACCCGTCCCAGGTGCCTCCGCCCGGTTTAGCCACGGCGGGTTACTAGTCCCTGCTCCTGGGGTATTAAAGAGGTTTCTGGCATCGAAAACCATCGACAGGCGAGACCGATGCTTCCTTTTCAAGACTTCATGTGACGCGTTCTGGTCCAACATAAGCTTATAGGCCTGCGCATCCAAAGCGGCCCGCTCTGCAGCCATCCTGCTATTCTCGGCTGCCAGGTCGGCCTTGGCCTGAGTGATCTGTTCCCTCACCTTTGCAATTTCCGCGTTGTGGGCGTCCTGATCCGCCGGGTTAGCCTCCGCCATAAGCACAGCCAACACATCAAATAGATCATATAAGACTTGAGCCGGCGGGTGCACAGGGCCTCCTGCCCCGGCCGCCGCTGCTGACCCGGAGAACATCGCTGCTGCGGTCGAAGAGTGGACCGCCGCCTGTGTACCGGCCATGAATATCCCCACCTGGTTGGGCAGATCAGAGGGGTCCGGAATACTGTCGCCATCGGAACATCCCCCAATCCGGTCGTCCTGTAGCCGATACAATGATTTGGTTTCTCCGGTCGAGGACTCGTCGCCGGAATAAACAATGGTCTCGCTGCCAGATTCCGATCCATCTTCATATTCTCCTCCGTGGATGACTCCCACGAAGGCATGCTTCACCACCGGTTTAACCTGGGCAGATCTCGCACGCTGAGCTGTTTCGACGAGGTCAGTGCAGATGTCCGGCTCAGGGCCCGGTTCACCGATCTTGCCAATGAAGACGTGTATGCCACCAAAGGGGACCCGGTACCCGTACTCAATCGAGCCGGCCTCGGGGCCCCAGCCTGAACCGTCGATGTAGAGCTTTCCGCGACGACTCTTGGTCATCCGGCCCACAGCATAACCCTTGAGTCCTTCGAAGTTGCCCTCCAAGAACTTGAAACCATCGTGCGATAGCCCCACGGTGGGTGCCAACTGTCGTGGTTTTGTCACGGCAGATGTCCTCATGAAAGGACTTAGTCGTGGAGCCATCGCTACGGGTTAGCTTGAAGGGGTTAAAGCGGACACAAGGACGCAAGAGAGTTTATACTAGTTCGGCCCCTTTGATGAAGGTAAAAGCCTACGTCTAGTTGTGATGGAATTGATGGGGGTTTCGATGACTAGGGAGCAAACAAGCTTCTCCTAAGTCTCGAGTTGTTGTCTGTTGTCCTGAATCGCCGCCGGGTCGTCCCCTTATATACATGGGTGACGCCCGTCGGTTTGCAGAGTCCCGAGACCGGCTCATAGACGTGTCCGGTTCGGTCTCTAGTATTTCTAACTTACAACACAAGTTACATACTAATACCGGTTCACGGCTACAAGCCTTAAACCGGTTATGGGCCTTGGGCCCTTATAGAATATCCTCACGGGCTTCAAGCATACTTGAGATGAAGTTAACCCGGCCTCTCCTGGCCGGTTTATGCCCAGTAGTAATATCCCCAACACCAACCTTACATGCGCAACCACTCTACCCTTATATGGGAAAGGGCATTATTGATTACCTAGGCCGATACTAGCATGGTGCCCGCATACTAGTGACGGGGGGGGGACATGAGGTCACTCTCGGGACGGGGTCGTGCCAGGTAGGGTGGCCATGACTGTTATTACAGGGCACCGGACACACCGTTGGTAGCCCGTGCTTGTGGTATGTGATGAATATGGGAGCAAGGCTCCACAATTTTAAGATGTGAAATGTTGGGCACGGGGTTACTACCAATCGAGTGGACTCCATGTTAGTGTCGTCTAGGGAAAGATAGTGATCGGGTGCTTACCCCGGGTACTTGAGGTACCGCGGGTCGTGGATGACTCGGAAGTTCCTCGGATCTTGTGGGTAAAGTGTGCAACCTCTGCAGAGTGTAAAACTATTGGAATAGCCGTGTCCACGGCAAGGACAGTTGGGCAGTGCTGCTTAAACTACGTCCAGAGTTTTACAAACCACGTGTGTGTGTGTGTGTGTTGATGAAGCTAATTGGGTTAAGTCAGATGACTTGACACAATGATCAAATTGGATTGGTGTCCAACTCTGCTTATGTTGATATCTGCAACTTGTCCATACGGATATCTGTACTCCCATGATGCATACTTTACATGTTGACAGATCATGCCATTGCACTCAAAACTAGCTTTCTGCAAACTACCTATTTAATGTTATATCATTGCATTATTGTGCCTTGTTTCAATCATGGGTTGCTTGCAAGTACATTCAAAGTACTCATTGGCTTGCCACTGGTTGTTTTATTGGCCAGGCATAAAAGAACAGGATATGATGAAGAATACTTCAGTGACGAACATGCGATCTAGGACGCTTCCCAGTCAGAATGCCCGTAGGGTTAAGGCAGATGGCATGGGTTCTACTTATCGACGAAGATTTCCGCTGCTTAAGTTTATTTGGTATTCAGCCCTTGTGGCTCTATCTATGTAAGACTTGACCACAATGGTCATAATTTGTGTAAGACGGTATGTATGGATGTAAGACTCTTGTTATTCGGCTTCTGTGTGTTCAGTGAGCATTGATCTCTGGGATAACTGTACATGTGCATTCGGTGATCACGACTTATGAGTCGGGGTCCTCACAGAGCTGGTATCAGAGCCATCCTGACTGTAGGAAGCCTTAGTTAGCATGGTCGTTAGTTAGGTTAAAACTATTTTCAAAACTATTACTAACTTCGAAAAACTATCTACACTTCTCTTCCCTTTTGAGTTTTTCAAAAACTAAAATATATTTTCCTTACTGATCTCTCCCCCTTCAAAACTTTTGCAAATGGTCGCTAGTACCTTTAAGCCCCTGACCACTGGATTCCCTGTAATCCTCGTGGGTAACCGAGAAGGAATACGTCTTGCCAGACATTCACCCACACCTTCTGGACACAAGCTTGGCAACACCACGACAAGATGGAAAATGCCTTCTCAATGATTGAGGAAACCAAGACTCGGAAGATGGTGACCCATTTGAATTTGCCACAGGATAATGCAACCTTGTCCTATGACGATCAAGGTGTAAGATACGCAGGATCATGATACACATCGCTAACTGAGCAATCATGTCCTTACCATTGTTGTATCGACAACCACCGGTGGATGGGGACCTCGCCATTTGGTCCGCCTCACTATAGTGAGCAGGAAAACGGTTCTCTTCATCCCCCGCTCTTGGTGTGGATGTTGTCATCAACATAACTGACATGTTTGACCTCTACTATGCCTTGTTAATGTCATTGCATAAAGGATTACCTACTTGGTACCATCGACGCCTTAGAAGACAAAAAGGGATCGTCATGATTAAGAAGACAACAGAAGACCAAGTCAATGCCTGCTACGAGGAGCCACCTTCACCCCATCACTTCAACAGGCGAGAAGCTGTTGAAGAATCTTCAGGCTCAACCCGGATTGTTTCATCGAACAACTACAAGAGACGTAGCAACACCTGAGGAAAACCCAGAAGACTGCACGAGGCACGGAGCAAAGCACGACTACTGAATCCGAGAACCCCTAGGGTAGGATGAATCGTGTACCCCCTATGCGTAGTCGAGTCCGTATGATGGTTCGAATAGAACCATGATTGCGTGTTGCTTGTTTTTATTTGTTTGTGTTTTATGTTGCATTTTTTCCCTAGGCAACAAGTACACAACTATATCACCTGTCTTATTTTGTTGTTTGTGTTTGGCCCTTTCAGCACTTGTTTGTTTGCACTTGCACTATAGAACCCCCTTTTGGCATCCCCCTCCTCTATGCTACTCTTCCCTCTCATCTCTCTCTCCTTAACTGAAATTGGCAAGAAAAGGTACACCAAGGACTCTACTTCGACAACCAACTAGCACTGAAGAACTTTTCTACAGCCTCCTCGACCAAGTGAAACCCCGTAGAGTTATGTTTAACCCTCCATACTAGAAACCCATTCCTAGACCCTTCGAGACTTCACGAGATACCCCAGCTCGAGTCTTTAACCATGTGCTTAACCCACAGAATTGCAAGAGAACCAGTTAAGCCTCTGTAAACCTTGCACAGCATTGGGTTCATTATGGAACTAGTGGACATAGTGAACGAGCACATTATCATCCTAATATAGCACAAGAACTGGCGATGCCATAGGGAAGACCAATTTGAGGATATAGGAATAGAGGACAAATGACTTAATGAGTTTATATCAGTGACCTTGAGGAATTATCCGAGACTCTTTGGAGGATTATGAGGCTTTCATGTTGGTAGATTAACTTGGTGGGATCGTGTTAATAAAGTGGCATAACTTTCTTTTCCCCTGAGTAAATTGGATTTAGTAAGACAATTATGATCGCAAGCTAGAATTCTTGAAGGTATAGGGATTTGTCTTAACCAGGGGATATTGATAGGAGATAGTTGTTACGATAATGACTTGGGGGAGACATATAGAAATTCTCGTTGAACATGAGATTTGGATTTAAGTAGGTGATTCTAGTTGAGTATAGATGCTGAGTATATCTACATGGTTCGGAGTAAATTTGATTTAGATTGATGATCTCAATCATGATACCATGTTTCTCGGTGGACAATAAACTAGGAGATTGGATTAACTGTCGAAGTTGATATAAGCTTGACCTTAGAGTTTACTTGACCATGATAATGGAAATTGGTGGACTTACTATAGTAGAGAGAGCCCTTTTCAAGTATTTGGGGATTAAAGGGACTTTAGGAGATCATGTGGAACACCATAGACATTGGATTTGTAGAATTAATGGATTATGTAGTGGTTAATGGAAGTTAACGGGTTGTTGGAGTTGGTTCATAGGAAGGAAACAAGATTTTGGAGTGGCATACGACGTGTTTCCTTAGGATAGAGATGCACTAACATGGACCTTGGAAGAATAGGATGGGCACTTTGGATTGTCGTATTTTATTCCAGCTTGTAAGCTTGTATGCTCTACCCATGGATTTTTAGGGGTAGCCATACATATGAGTTTGGGGATCGTAGACATATATGATTTTGTTAGACCTCCTCTCGGGAGTCACGAGAATATAGATAACATGAGTGATGATTGGATTTGACCTATACGAAATGATGCTTTCAGTGGTATAATATTATTTGTTTGAAGGACTAGGTAGAACTATTGGCATCTCCAAAACCGTGCTTAAAGATAAGATGGTAAATGTTCCTCGCACACTAGAATCCTTGAAACCCTTAAGCCCTACCAAGCCACAACATGGTCGGATCATGACCATGGGATTTGGCTCTAGGTCAAGTAGACCCTGGCCAACACTCAACCATGACCACCACCAATCCTCCAGCCTACTTTATGTACCCCGTGAACAAAGTCTTCATGGAGTACTTAGACAAGATAGTGGTCATCATTATTTGGTAACCTACTTATCTACCCGAAGACGGGAGAAGAGTCGTTCAGCTGGTCAAGGAACATTTGAAGACCGCCATGCCAAGGAGAAAGAACTATACCAACCACCATCGTCAAGGAGTGAACTTTCTCGTTGAAGACCAGGTGTATCTGCAAGCCACTTCTCTCAAAGGAACCAAGCATTTCCATGTCAAAGGGAAGCTCACACCAAGATTTATCGCCCCCCTCCAAGATCACTACAAGACGAAGAAAAGACAATTACCAACTGGAGTTGCCACCTGAGTGCACAACGTTTCTTTTTCACACGACACAACTCCGGAAGTGTTTCCAACTTCCTAACTAGCCCGGTCTCTACAAATAAACCGATCACGAGCCATCGACCTCCAGCCCAATATGACCTACGCGAGAGACCCCAATTGCAACCTGGGTCAAGGAGGACGTCATACACAAAGCTACGCCATTGAGTACTTCAAGGTTCAGTGGGGCACCACTCAGAAGCAGAAGCAATATGAAGAAGTGAAGACTACCCCAGATCCAAGTTTTCGTATTCCTTTCCACGCCTAGTTTGGGAATCTCGGGGACGAGATTCTTGTAAGGGGGGTAGTCTGTCATACCCTGATTTTCATGCCACAACACTTAAGCTAATAAATCATGATAAAATATGGTTTTACAAAAACTTTTGAGTGTTTTGGTCTTTGTTTGATTGGATTTGGTTTGTTGTTTTCAAGTGCTCTTTAAAGTCAACACAACTCCACCTTCTATACTTCATCTCCTTGCTCCAAACTTCTGCCCAATGATCATACCATGTGTATAGAACAGTATAGTATTTTCTTAAAAAAAATTGGCCAAATAGTATTTTAAAAAAATAGTTTTCTAAAAACCCATGAATTGAGATTTGCACTACAAGTACTTGATTTGGGGTGTGAAAAATCTTTCAAAAGGTATATTTGAAACCTATTAGGTATAGGACTCCCATAAACCACACAAATCTAATTTTAAAAGTTATTTTCCTATTTTATTTAAAGGCTTTTTCTTAAGTCCAGAAATGGTCTTTAATTGGTTAAAATTATTTAGCTATTTCAAAAATATTTGGGAAAAATCAGGGAAACTCAATGGACATATATTTTCCATATATAAGAGTTTCAACACATGGTCGTGTTCAAAATATTGTGCAAAACCCTCCAAAACCATTTCTGTCCATTTCAAGTATTTGAAATATTTCTACAAGAAATATTTTCCAATAAATCCAGGAAAATTCTAGCAAGTCACATATGTATAATATGATGACCTTGCAAAGTTTTAGCTCAATCCAAACTATTTTTGTTCACGAAAGTGCTCCAAAACCATCTCTGTCCAGATTCAAGTTTGAACAACTTTACATTGCCAACTTATTCCAAATACCCCCAAACTTTGTGGTCATGCTCACAAGCCCAAATGATGATACTACACCAAGTGGTGCATCAAGGGGAATGGTTTTGAATGACTAGATCTTGGTAAATGCATTTCTGTTGATTTCTAGGGTTTACAAAAGTTGCATTGGCAACTTTGCCCAAATGAGCTCAAAATTGGTGGTAGGCCCTAATTATATGTGCCATTTCACCCTGTGGAGTCTAATGCCAAATGGAGTTCATTTGCTTAACCAAACAAGCATCAAACACCTTCTGCCACTTTACCAAAATTCCATTTTTGACCTCTTCCACTAATCTCCATGGGCTCAACTTTGTACCACAGCTGCTCCTGACCCTCTTCTACCTCCGGTAACTATGGCTGCATCTCAGCTCAATGATTGAGGGGTTAAACCACCTCATTTACCCCTCTGGACAGCCCATTTCCCCTCTCTCTCAATCCCACTCCTCTCCTACTGGCTCTCCAGGGCACTCAATGCCCCTTCCCTCTTCTTTACTGCCCCCTAGGGCAGCCAGACATCAGTGGTCGTGCCCACAAGGCATATAAAATGCCATGGCATGCCATTTGCACGCCCAGAAGTGCTACAGGCTTGGCGAGCATCAGAGCCGCCCCCTGCCAACCACCTCCGGCCACCTCAAGCCCCCCCAGCACGCCCGACGATGCGCCTCGACGTCCGAGACACGGCAGCTGGTCGGCCCCCTCCTTCCTCTCTCTCCTGCCCCTCCTCGCACGCGCACCATGGCCGCCCGAGAGCTCCAATGAGCACGCTCACACGCGTGATACTCTGGCCCTCCCCCGCTCTCTCTCTTCCTTCCCCTGGCCGTAGAACTCTCCCACAAGGACCCCAGACACGCTCAAGTGAGCCCCCGTGGCCTCCAGCAACGGCTAGAAGTTCGCTGGCGCACGAGCCACGGTGCACCTTGCTCCCCTTCTATTTAAGCCCCCTCGAGCTCTCCTCTCCTCACCACTCGCCCTCTGCACCACCAAATCATCCCCCTGCACCCCCAGTCCCTCTCCAGAGCCGCCCGAGCTCGAGATCGAGCTCGAGCTCCGCCGCTTCGGCTCGCCGAAGTTCGCGAGGTATAGGTCGTCCCCGCCTCTCTTTCCTCTCGATCTGGAACCTATGCATCATCCTGATCCCTTTCCCCCTGTTTCCCCTCTCTGTAGCTGTAGGAAATGGCCAGAACCGCCTCCACCCGAAGCTCCTCCGCCATGCCTCCTCGTCGCTGGTGAACCAGGCCACCCCGGCGACCGCAACCACCACCACCCGAACGGCGAGACGACGCTGAGCCCAGTCGTGCCCTCGCCCGACCTCGTCATGCCCTACATCGTCGCCGGTGAGCTCGCCGGCCGTGTGGACTCGGGGTTAGGGATGACAGGCGGGCCCTGCCTGTCAGCCTCTACTCTCCATCGCCTCTCTCTCTCTCTCTCTCTCTCTCTCTCTCTCTCTCTCTCTCTCGTTTAAACTCAGTCATAAAGGCAGTGTGGCGTGCACGGGTCAGGCCGCCTCTCGACTAGGCTCTGCGTGCTATGGCTGTTCTAGCCCAAAGAGCACAAAGTGCCCCTTTCCCTTTTTCTTTTCTGTTAAGCTTGCAAAAACATCCACATGATTAAATATTAATCAAATGCAATAATTCCAGTTCCTAAAATCTTGTAAAAATCCTACCTATTTAATGGTATAACTTTCACTCATGACCAAACAACTTTTATGTACTGTTCATATTCAAATTCAAATTTAAATATAACTAAACCCCTCTAAAAATCCATTTCTCCCATTCTGCTACTCCAAATCCAAAACTAGGAATTTTCCCCTTCTTAGTTTTCACCCTAGTATTTAAGAAAAATAAGTTGACATTTTTCTGAGCACTTTGGTTTTTTATTATTATTGCCTTATTTTTCTCGTCATTATTTGCGACGATAGATTGCGTTGTTGACGAAGGAGTTGGACCAGAAGACTTTGAAGACCCAGAAGACTTTGCTGAGCCAGGCAAGCAGCCCTTTGACCATGTCTAAGAAACCGTTTTTATGCATGTCATATGGCACTTTTATTGCTTGCATCAAAGTCATGATGATGTGGTGACTACTTGAGGTGGTCTGCCTCCGTTGCTTCTCTCGTTGACACTTGCATGATGCATGCCCTACCTTTCTATGAGGGTTATGCGAGTGGGTGTAATTAGGATGCTAAGTAGCTGCTACGCAAATGGGATGGGTATATGCATGGTGAAGGAAACCAAGTTGTTTTCAAGGACTTATCAGAAAAAACATCGGGTGCCACAAATGCCCGAGGGAGATTGTGAGCTAGGTTACCGCTTGATAAAGAAGTGGTGTATCGGAGCAAGTTGTGTGGGAGTGTTTTCAAAAACAGATTAGATTTAAGATTTGTCGGCTGTCCCAACCTTACATGCGCAACCACTCTACCCTTATATGGGAAAGGGCATCATTGATTACCTAGGCCGATACTAGCATGGTGCCCGCATTACTAGTGACGGGGGTGACATGAGGTCACTCTCGGGACGGGGTCGTGCCAGGTACACCACTTCGTATTGATGACAAGCTACACGGGATTTACGCAGCTGTTACGTGTAGACGGTCTTCGGATGTTTCACTTCCTCCTCCAGTATGTCGTCCGCCACGTCCCTCTGTACAACATTCAGAACCACGACCCTCTGTGCATCATTCAGAACCACGGCCCTCTGTGCACCATGCAGAACCTCATCCTTCACAGCCAGGGAGCTCTTCCTAGCATCAGCCACCTCCTTCATAGCCAGGGAGCTCTTCCTGGCATCAGCCACCTCCTTCACAGCTAGGGAGCGCTTATCGGCATCAGCAGATGGAACTAGGTAACACTACTCACTACATTCTTTTCAACATTGTAGTAATCGTTCCTACATTCTCAGAAGTCACTGATGCTTAGTGGTGGTGCTTCGTTCATGCATTTGTAACAATTTTACATGTTTTACTTTACCACAGGCGGCAACTAGTCGCAACCGTTCATGCATTCAGTGCAGTCACCGATGCTTAGTGGTGGTGCTTCATACTTTGAGGGCGACGGCGAGGATGATGACCAAGCTGCAAACATTTATGACTTCTCGCAGACAGTGTTTCACACTCCACCACCACCACCGACGCAGGAGACACAGACCGTGACAGACGAGGTTAACTATGGTCGTGGTTATCGCGAGCCTCGTCCACCACCTCAGCGCTTATCGCCTTCCGGTCCTCGCCCAAGGAAGACCCAGACTCGTCATCGTCCCCCGCGGTGATATGGTTATCTATCTATGTATGAGTCATTATCTATGTTAGTTTCAGACTATTCGCAGTTGTGAGTCAGTATTTATGTATGAGACATGCTTCATGTATGTGTTACTATCGCACTTGCTTCTATCTGATCAGGAGACATATATTGTTTTATGTATGCGAGAGACATATTACTATTAATTCGCATTGTTATTCCAGTTACATTTCCAAAGAGACTACAACCGATAATTAAGATACAAGTACATCTGAATTAAACGGTGCGGCTGAACTTAATAAATACATCTTACATACTACAAAATGAAATTAAGATAGAACATAATGCCTTACAATAATACAATACAAACTAATAATGCAAGTACATATGAATTAAATGGTACAACTGGAATACAACTTACATACTACATGAAGTCATCATAGTCATCCTTCGTTGATGCAGCCCTCTTGCCCTTCAATGATGCGGTCCTCTTGCCCTCCGTCAATGTAGAACTCTTGCCCTTCGAGGATGCAGAACTCTTGCCCTTGGATGATACAGAACTCTTGCCCTTCGACGATGCAGAACCCGGAAGCGGCGACATGAAGATATCATCTTCGTCCTCGCTCTCCTCAATCCATAAAAATGTATGGTTTGTTGCAGTCCTTCTGAAAGTTTCACTCTTCGACTCCACTACCTTCTTCCACCTTTCATGCAACCTAAGAAGTTCTTTACGTACCTCCTCATAGGTCCTTTCAGGCCACCCAGACCTACGTAATTCATGAGCCAACTGATTCATTATGGTGTCACTACCAGTGAGTTCGTCCCATGGAACTATCCTATTGTCCATCCTGAAATCGGTAGCTAGACTCAGAAGAGTCCTGCTCATCCCAGGGTGAAAACTATGATCGAAAGGATAATGGGACATCTCGACTACACTACACTGGACTGCTTATCCACCTCAGTCTGAAGGGGGTTTTATAGGTAGAGAGGAGAAAATGGCGGGAAAGAACGACTATGGTATGGCGGGAAAAGGTTGGCGGGAACATATGACGGGAAGGGGTTGGCGGAAAATGGGTGGCAGGAACATTTGGCGGGAAGGGGTTGGCGGGAAAATATTGAGGGGAAAGGGTTGCGCAAAAATATATCTTTTCAATGTCTAAGATGGGCAATGGTTGCATAGTATTTATATACCAAAATTAAAAAAAAATGCTTCGGCCTAACGTAAGCCGAAGAGTGGAGCCATGCAACTTCGGCCAACCATTAATGTGAAAAGCTGGGCCCAAGGGACTTTTCGGCCTACTCCTGACCAAAAAGGACCTTTCGGCCTACCATTATGGCCTAGGTACGCACCTCTTCGGCCAAGGCACGGTCGAAAAGTCCATTCCGGGCAAGGGGAGGCCGAAAACACCCTTTTCGGCCCACGCGTGGCTGACAGGGTGCTAGTTTTGATTTTTCTCCACTCTTTGCTATAGTTTCCGAATTTGCTATAAAATACTTCATAGTTTTGAAAAAAAAATCTTCCAGTTCATTTCGAGAAGCTTCTGGTTTTCTTCACAAAATATTCCCTGCGAGAGCCTGAACCTCCTAGTACAAAAATTACAGCTTCCAACTAGATTCAGTAAACTTTCTGCTACTCTAAAAAGAGCTTTCAACCCGTGCATGTTTCTCTAATGATATTTCAACTTGAACCTAAAGCTCACAAACACATCCTCGGATCTGAGATTTTTACCACCTCACACACATTTATTATTTAAAACTGTAACTTTCTACCAAAACTAAAAACCTAGCCAAAAAAGTTAGACCATTGCCACAAGCGGTCGCCTGAGTAGGAGCACAAAGTGGCACACATCATGATGGCTGTCGTAGGACAAGACTCTGTGAGGCGCGTGAAACTAGGCGGCCACGAGTCGAGACTCAGAGCAACTCATTTCGTCCGTTGGTGTCCGTTTGGGTCACCGCAGACACAAAAGGCGGCCCAACGTGCTGACCCAAACGGACGCGTGTCCTCTTGGCGTCCGCATGCCGACCCATTCCCGGCCCATTTTTAAGCCGGATTTGTGTCAGCGCGGACACAAGACGGACGCGCACGCGCCTACTCCTCTCCCCGGGCCCGCTGGTCGTTGACAGCCTCCACAATTTCCCTCCATTTTCCCCAAAACCCTCCCGCCCGCGCGCGCTCCCGCCCCACCCCCACCATGGATGACAATCTCGACGTCGACGCCGCCGCCAGCCTTGCCTCCCTTGCCTCGTCCGGCATGACGACCGCCCCCTCCGACAAAGGCAAGCCTCGCGCCCCCCGCAAGACCGCCGCAGGCGCTGACGCCCGAACAGCGGGCAAGGGAGTCGGCCAAGAGAAAGGGCCGGAGGAATGCCGCGGATGCGAGGGATGAAGTCGTCGTGGCTGCAGCCGTCGCCACCGCCGCGCAGCAGGAGGTCACCAATGCCCGCGTCGCGGCGCCAACGAGGAAGGCGCTTTATATGCTAGGGTTAAACCCTAGCCAGCACAGCCTCGTCAACCCCGCCGTGGCCGCGGCCAACACCGGCTCATCCGCGTTCCTTCGGATGGTGCTACCCGACTCGCCCCGCGCGTCGGCTTGCACCCTGATGCCCGGCTTCCACGTGTACCCGCAGGCCTCCCGCCTCTCTTGGGAGTGCTCACCCGACGTGAGCGCGGGCGTGGAACGCGCCCATCGACCTCAACGCCACACTGATGGCCGGTGACTCGTCATCCGGAGGCGCGAGGAAACACGCGCGGCAGATGCCGGCCGACGTGCTGCCGGACACCCGCAACCTGTTCGACGGAATGCCGGCCGCCGACGACGAGGACTACATGCAGAACCTCATCTTTGAGGGCGGTGCGCCTGCCGCTGGCTATGATCCCAACGAGACACAAAGCCAGGACGGCCGCAGGGCGTTCACACCGGCCGCTGGCTATGATCCCGATTAGGCGGCCTTCATGTGTGATCAGGTCGGCATGGACCTGGAGCGTCAAGGCCTGCCCCGTGAGCGGCATCGGCATGCAAGACATGGTATGCTAGCAAGCCGCCCTCTTTCGTGTCTTCAAGTTTTATGCTTGCTTATTCATTTGCATACCGTTTACCAATATGCTTGCATGAAATACATTTGTATGCGTTGCAAACTTTGGAGGCATTCAAGGTCCAACGCAATGGCAAGTGCTTCAACCTCTCCCATTGCTTTAGGGTCATCAAAGATGAGGAGAAGTTCAAGGCGCAATATGCCGCCCTCAAGTCGCGTGGGGGCAAGCAAGCCGTGGAGGAGGTTGGGGACGGCGAGACGGCACGGCCGCGGGGGAAGACCAACTCCAAGAAGGAGGACAAGCGAGATGCGGCATTGAACGCCTTGATCGCAAGCGTGGAGGGCATGATGAACAAGAAGGACTCAAGGGAGGAGGAGCGCCGGCGTTTCAAAGAAGAGAAAATGAACGCCTTCATGGAGATCCAAAAGAGGAGGCTTGAGATGGACGCGGAGAAGCAAGCCAAGATGCTTGAGATGGAGGCGGAGAAGCAAGCCAAGATGCTAGAGATTGAGGCCGCCAACGCCAAGACCAAGGCGAAAGAAGTGGCTCTCGCGAGCATGATGACCGGGGTGGAGATCATGAAGGTGGATCTCAACGCCGTGTCGCCAAGGAAGAGGGCGTGGTTCGAGAAGATGCAGGCCGACATGCTCAAGTTCACCGACGAGTGATCTCGTGGCGGCGAGCGCCATCCTTTTTTGTATGCCGGCAGGTGTGCTGGCATGACCACGGGGCCGCGATGGCATGGTCGAACTCAAGTCCCACCCCTTTTTGTGTGCTGGCATGTGTGCCAACCGCTGGTGAGTGCGCCAGCATAAACTGTGTGGCGATATTTTTTGAAGCCGGCATTGTATGTCGGCTCTAGCATGGTGCCGGCATGAGACATGGCCGCTGGCATCATCTATGGCCGCGGGCCTTTTTTAAAAAATTGAGTGCGGACATGAAATGGGTCAGCGCGTTGAACACACTGCCGACCCAAATGTAAAACAGGGCGAACGCCGGGCGGGCGGCCGACCTAAACGGACAAAGGGCGGACAAATGCGCCATCCGTTTGGGTCGGCCCGTTGGAGTTGCTCTCACTTGCCTTGAGAAATGAGTAGTAAGCGAATGGTGCCAAACGGAAGGATACATGGCAGTGGCACAGACGGATACTCAGGTGGCGATGCGAGGTCCCTTTGCCAGCAACTGCCTGAGACAACAAGAGGCAGGGTACCTGGGGCGAGCCGGCGCTAAAATCGGCCTGGGGGCGATCGGGTTCCCAGCCGACGCCCCCAGGCGCCTGTTTTAAACTTTTTTGAACATTTATTTAACTAAAATTTAGCGAACGGGACAAATATTCAACAAAACAGTACATTACTTCGGTGAACTGAAATAGTCTTTTACATAGATAAAATACATAAAAAAACAAAGAGGTCGTGACTACAAGCCGAATAACGCGCTGAGAGAGGCGAAGTCGCCGCCACCGCCGCCGGTGTCCTCGTCGTCCTTCTCCTCCTTCGTGCGGCCGCCCCTGCTGGACCCCTGCCCGGGGTCGCCCTGGCGGACCGATGGCGGCGCGTCGTCGTCGCTGTCGTCGTCGAGGACGACGACGCCTCCCTTGTCGCGGCCACGGCGCCGAGCGGTGAACTGCTCAAAGGCGCGGCACTGGCGCTCCAGCTCCGTCCGCGCCCACTTCAAGGCCGCGGCGTGTCGAGCCCTGGCTCCGTCTTCACGGCAGTGAGCCCCGGCTCCGTCTTCGGCTTGACGAAGCGGGGAGGAGGCGCGCCCGCCCTCGTTGATGACGATGTCGGCGCTGTGGGTTCGCCGGCCGAGCGGCGTCTCCGCAGGCTCGGCCTTGACGCCGAACAACACCGACGACCCGGAGGAGTAGGAGGAGAAGCGGGAGGAGGAAGAAGAGGAGCAGGCCCTCCTCTGCATCCATTGGCCGCCGCTCCGGCGGGGGACCAGGCCGGCAGGGTACGTCAACGGTGGGTCGTTGCCGCCCTCGAGGTACTGGAGGACGACGTGGAGAGTGCAGCCGGGGGCGCCCCACCACAGGCGGCGGCCCTCGCTGTTCTTGGTCACCCGCACCACCGGCGCCCTGTTGGTGGAGGCCAGCCGCTCCGCCTGCCGGCGCTGGAAGTACGCCGCCCACGCCTCGTGGTTGCCGACTACGTACTGCGGGAGGGCCCGCTGCTCCTTCGTCAGCGACGACCGCACGCGGTCGACCTCGTCGGCGAAGTAGTCGGCGCGTGTGGTAACATCGGGCAGCGGGGGAATGGGGACGCCACCGGCGCTGATCTTCCACCGCCCCGACGCGCGCATGTCGGGAGGCGCCGGGACGTTGGCTCGAACAGCATGTAGGCTTCCCACTCGTGCAATGAGCGGCGGCCGAAGCCATTGGCCGCCGCCCCATCGCCGGGGAACCTCTCGCCCATCGTCGCGGCTAGGCACGGGGAGAGAGGGGAGGAACGTCGGCGGCGGCAGCGCACGAGAAGAGAAAGAGCTCGGCGGCTGTGGGCGGGGTGCGGCCACATGCGAGGGGAGGCGCTGCTTATATAGCGGCCGGGGGGTGTGGGCGCCGTGTGTACGCTTGGCGGGAGGTGGTGCGTCGCCGCGCCACGCCGCCGCGAGGAATCAATGGAAGGCTGACCGGCGGCAACCTTGGCATTGATTCCCCGCGGAAAACCGAGGCGATGAGGACGACGAGGCGCAGGGGTCGCTGACTTGGCGGGCTCGCCGTTCTTTCGTGGCAAAAACAATTGCCCCGGCGCCCCCCAGCGCTCCGGGTTCGGCCTGGGTCCGCCAGCACCAGTTTCGACCCAAACCGGCGAAAAACAGGCTCCTGGGGGCGCGACTGGGCTGATTTTTGGGCGCCGGCGCTAAAAAATCGCCTGAAGGCCTGTTGGGGACGCGGCTGGAGATGCTCTCGTACTTAAGTTGTCAAAAAAAAGTTCATGCATACTTGGCAGGGCGACATCGCATGGAATAAAAGTTTGCTTACAACATACTCCCTCCGTAAAGAAATATAAGAGCGATTAGATTACTAACGCTAGTGATCTAATCACTCTTATATTTCTTTACAGAGGGAGTATTTGTCTTGCTGTGGCCATCATTGCAGATGTCAAGGGGCTAGTGTTGTTTGTGTCATAAGGGTCGATGATGCTTGATCTGATGGTTTGATGTGCAGTGCCTTCGCTTGTCTTGCACTGGTGCTAGTTTTACTCTGGTGTCTGGTTTTCCAACTTCATCCCTCTATGCTCCTAGTCTTCTTTCCTGTGTAGGTTTGGTCCTTTGCGGTTTTTCTCCAGAGTTTTGGAGGGAAGTTCAGATACAAAGGCGGTGGAAACCACGACTTCAGAGGACTAAATATAATGTCTGTTTCTATCGATCATTGTTTTGTACTCCCTCCGTTTCTAAATATAAGCCCATTTAGATATCTCAATGTGGACTACATACGGATGTGTATAGACATATTTAAGAATGTAGATTCACTCATTTTGCTTCGTATATATAGTTCATACTGGAATCTCTAAAAAGGCTTATATTTAGGAAAAAGGCTTATATTTAGGAACAGAGGGAGTAATAAAATGGTAACATTGCACTCAAAATCAGTATGGTTTTGCTAATAAAAAATAAATATGACTTGCTAGGACTGTAGGGCAGTCTTCCTTAAAAGGGAGAACTACGGTGAGAACCGAGTCAACAAAATATTGAAATGCATCCTTAGAAACCACTACATTTGATATTATCTTACCCATAATTTAGAAACCAATACAAAACTTGAGCCAAACCAGACAAGCAAAACTAAGATGCAACCAAAATTTATTCAAAATGAATTTTAACCTAATTACCAAATTAATAGAAGAACTTTTGAACGGAGACAACGAATTGGTTAACTTGCTCCAAGATTTCATAGTATAATCTACTTAACTAAATGTGTCCTATTTGATCATACAGAAAGGGGGGAACCGGGAAATCATGATCATGTTGTTTTCCTTCAGCCCTTGTAAGCAGGGCAGAATACTACACCCATGAACACCTACCAATCCCTATGTAACTTCAAAACAATTCTACAAGAAATGTTCACTTTCATCAATAAGCAAGGTTGTTCTGGCAAGAAAAGATGGTTCAAGGTTTTTCTGAAAATAGAGGGCTGAAGGTTACTGTTGTTATCTGAAGTTCAAGGTTACTGCCATTTCATATTTAACCATCCAATATAGAAACTGTCCTGATGCTGAATAAAATGTATTTGAACCCGTCATATAATGCTCTCCTGCTCAGTACCAATCCCACTAAATGACTGATCTCAGTAGCAACATCAAATCACGGCCATATGATGCTCTCCTAGTCGGTGTTCACTCAATCGTTGCCAGCCCGAATCGGAAGCATGCCTAATTCAAGATACAGCAGCTAGTCACCCCATCTAAGTTCCAACTTCCTGTCCTGCCTGACCAATTTCTCCAAGGCTAAAAAACAACTGAGAGCAACATAACCAGAAAATAGAAATGCTAGTCAAGGAGACACCAAGGTTTAGGAAGGAAGCACAACCCTGAGAAGCGTTCAGAAATTATCTTCTGAATGGAGACTACAAATCGTAAGTATTCAGAAATATCATATACCCCACTTAAATAAATGTGTCCTATCTGATTATACGACAAGCTCAAGGCAAACAGAACAAAATATTTTACCAACGAAGGCTAGATGTAACTTCAATACCGTTCTACTAGAGATATTTCCTTTTATTTAAGATGGCCCAAGGTAGTTCTGAAAATAAGATGGCTCAAGGTTACTGCTGCTATCTGAAGTTTCAGGTTACTGCTGTTATCTGAAGTTTCAGGTTACTGTTGTTATCTGAAGTTTCAGATTACTGTTGTTATCTGAAGTTTCAGGTTCCTATATAGAAAGTGTCATCATGATAAACAAAATGTATTTGACTGCAACCCGCAATCCCAGTAGATGTCTGGCTTCAATAGCAACATCAGATCACCAATGCTCTCCTACTTGGTGTTCATTCTAGTTTCCACCCAAAAACTTGAAGCGTGCCAAATTCCAGCTACAACCGCCCGTAATCCCAACCCAAGTTTCAACTTCCTGCCCAGCCTGATCAATTTATCCAAGGCCAAAAAACTAGGGGACAACATAACCAGAAATGCTAGCTAAGAAGACACCAAGTTTTTAGGAAGGAAGCACAAGAAGCACGTAATACCGTATACACCCGCTACGGATAACCTCGGTAGGTACCAATGAATCACTTCCTCATGTGAAATTGCTAGAACTCACGATGTGGCATTGCTGTGAATCAAACATACTAATTCAATTTCATCATGGAGCTTAAGGGGGGAAATCAAACTAAACAAACAATCAGTTACCATTCGACACAATCCATAGAGAACTTAGAAAGCTTAGATACATGCTAAGATGGTACAGTACTCTGAAACTTCAGAATCATGTTCAGTATAACAGCAAGATTTATTCCCCCAGCAGAGTAAAACAGAACCACCATGCCATGCCATATCCTTGTGATTACAACTTAGAACGAATCCGAGAGCAAGTTTTTACCCTCCCAGTTGGCAGCGGTTGCTCAGAAGTCGGAGCAGCGGCCGCCGCGCTCCCAGTCGCCGTACCGGGTGGGCTCCGGCCCGTGCGGGCCGCCGATCTCGCCAGTTGCCTCGTTTATGTCCAGGCCGCCGTCATCATCCTCCTCCTCCCCCGCCTTCCTCGCGCCAGCATCACCGCCCTGCGCCTCGTCCGCCTCCTTCACCGCGCTCTCGGCCTCGCCTTTCTCGGCTGCATCGGCCCCCGCCGCCGCCGCCGCCGCCGGCTGATCCGCGGGGGAGGCGGAGCTGGAGAACGCGGGGCGGAGGAGCGGCGAGGGAGGGGGCTTGGAGAGGCGGGAGAGAGCGGGGGCGGACGCGGAGGCGAGGCGGCGGAGGTGGTGGTTGGCCGCCATGGTTTGGTCTGGTCTCGCTGCGTTGCTTGAGTCGAGATCGCGGCGTGTGCAGAAGACGGGGGCGGTGCGCCCGTGCGCGGTGCTCACGCTGACCACGTCGCGTGCTGGTCGGTCTCGTGCATACACCAGTTCGGCCCAGCTTTCCCCCTCTGGTTTTCTTATAAGGTTTTAACTTAAATTGGGTTTCATCTGTTTTTTTTTTGTTTCTTATTCTCTTCAGATTTCATAGGTTTCTTCGGTTTTTCTTTCTTCTTTTTCTTTTTCAGTACATTTCTAGAATTTTATTACATAACAGAAACATTTTATTTATACACGTTTAAGATTTTCAAATACATGATTAACATTTATTTCAAATATATTTGGATGTCTATTTTTCATACACATTTTACATTTTTTTACATCTAAAACATTTTTGTACAAGTTTAACATTTTTTAGCATCAAGTTTAACATTTTGGAAATACATGATTAACATTATTTTAAATATGTGTTAAACAATTTTCAAATACACACTGAAACATTCTTTTTCATAAATGATACAAAATATCTCTTGTTTAAAACTATGTGAACATTTTTTTATATTGTATAGTTTTTTACATGTCATGAACATATCTATAATACCTAAATAGTTCATTCCCACTATGTGATTTCTCTACACATGCAAGCTATCCACGTCAGCAATTCACTTTCGCACATCAATTCTGCTCCATAAAGGAAGAAATCAACAAATTGTGTGATTTAGTTTGTATTTTGTACTCCAAACGAACAGAGCGGCCACAGAACAGAGCTAATCCTCTTCCGCTTCCGTAACCGAGAGACGATCCAATCTAGCAGTTTCCCTCTTCCATGGCGAAACGCCTCCCCGTCCATAAAAGCGCACCACCAGCCGCATCTGGTCACCGCATATGCATCCTTATCCTCCATCCCTCCAGCCCGGTCTCTCACGTCTTTCTCTACTCGAGCCATCGATTGCCTCACGGTGCACCACGCCTCTGCCCTCATCTCCTTCTGTTGCGCCTTGCTGTTACGTTGGTTACCCACGACCTACCAACGCGCCGAGACGTCGACTTGCCATTGCGGAGAAGCTGCGTCGTGGCCATCTGCCCGCCTAGAGAGGTTGCGGGTGGTGCTATCTTCTCGCATTGCCGGCGTGGAAGGTGGGAGTGGCCAAATTTGAACTTCTCTTTTTGCAATTAAGCAGGCGAACCTTCCATCCTGTTTCCGTGAGTGAGTTTAACAATTGATGTCCTTGCTGATTGTTTGGTAGTAATAATCAACAAACAGCAGATTGGTACATGTTCCTTACATACTGGCAGGGGTATCATCTCGGCTGCGTTGGCATTTGTCTGATTTGAGTTTGTCCAATGGAATTTATGCATGAGCACATATTCATTGTTCAAGTATTACATTCATAATAAGTAATTCGTTCCCGTTGAATAGCTCTATGTGGCACAATCTGCAAGTAGGCTCTCTCAATCTATTTTTTTAATTAAATATCTTCCTGGATGTATACAGAAGGCATAATAAGTTATATTGCTGCTTTCTGAAAGCGTATTGAAGACCGTCTTCTTTCCTGCTTCTGGTCACTATCATCTTTCATTCTTCAGGTGGACTGATTATAAGCATTACGTCCTACGTGGTGGTGCAGTCCAACTCTGAATGTTTTTTTACTTTTTATTTTCTTACTGAAGGTTAATTCCCACACACGCTACAATCTGAAGGTATATGCAAATTTTATATTTCTGAGTTGATGTACATGTTTTACTACATATCATGTTGGCTCGCTTCCTTTTTAACTGAAATTCCACAATAGTTCCTCTATACTTCCATCTATGTAAGTGTTCCATAGCAGATCACACTGAAGAGTTTCTTTTGTTTGGTTGATGACAGATCACCAAAACTGAATATTCTGGAGTTGATATATTTTCTTACTGAAGACATTCCACAAAGGTAAAGAGCATATACTATGGAAGCATAAATAGAATATTCTGGAGTTTCTTTTGCTTGGTCGACGGCAGATGACCAAAACTGGTGTTCTAGAAATTATGAACTCTTTTTACAGGGATAAAAATTATGAACACTATAGTCTCTTAAGACAATGATTTAGCTTTGTTGACTATTGATGTGCTAATTTTGCCCATTTTATTTGATTATCCACACTGAAGAGTTTACTGGTGTCACAAGCTTCTCAAATTATGACAAAGATGCGAGTTTGTAATGACTATCTCGCCATCTAGGTACACCCCAGATCCCAAAATAATCAATTAAGGTGTATATATTGCCCTGATATTTCATCAACCCTGTTACTGAACCATTAGGGAGGGAAATAATATTATCCACCGGATGCAACTCATGTTCTTCCTTTTTTTTATGAACACATTTGGCAATATCTTACTATATATTGTGTACTGCTTGAGATTTCCAATGCAATTACTTTGTAAAAGTGCAGAAGTTTGCTTTGAGGGCATGCCATCCATAATCTTCTTTGTCATTCACCATGTCTTCTTATATTACTTGATTCTAATGCGAAATAAATGTATCTTCTCTGAACAACATAAGTATCTTATTTACAGGTTGCTTTTATCTTGATTTTCAGTTTCCTTTCAGCAATTTTTATGTATTAAATATTCGACGTTACTTCAACATGTATGTATATTTGGCGTTACTTCAACATGTACGCATACTGCTACGGACTCTCCTCAGTGTTACTTACTATGAGGAAAATGGAGCAAGGTAAACCTATACCACACCTATATACATGGTATCTAACTGATTTAGCTTGGCACCACCATTTGATGCCATTTTTGTAAAGGTAATGCACCGATCAGTGGGTTAGTTTCTTAATATTTCTGCAGAATTATTTTATCAAATCCATAATATTAGTCACAGGAGGGAGCTTTCAGATAAAACGTTAACATGTAAGATACAACTAAACAGTATAGACACTCAAAAAGTGAAGCATTATGATTCTATCAGACTAGTGACATTTGCTTACTTCATGTTGTAGGATCGATCAAAGTAAATGTACTTGGAAGTTCTGATGGAAATTACACATAGTCAAGACCTGGGTTATAGCTTTGTGGTGATCTTTTAGCTTTATCTTTGAAGTTTTTTTCCCTTGCAGAAGAAGCGGAGGTGGTAGCCTATATATTGGAGCTTTAAATCAGTTGGTTCCACATGTAAATGACCATATAATCATTTGTTCTGATTGTGTTTGCTTTCCAAAATTTGGATGATATAAGTAGGAGGATAGATCTTACTTACCCGTGTACCATTATAGTCATGCATCGTTCTTAAGTATTGTTGCCAAATAACAATAATTTATTAATTGTTTTCTCTTATTTTTTTTAACAGATTCTCATACTTTTAGGAGTCAATTTTAAGAGTAAAACACTAATTTTAGACAACATTTCCCGCAGCAACGCGCGGGGAATCATCTAGTTATAATAACTCATAAGCATATTTCAGAATTTAATGTACATTTTCCTGAATGGTAGGAAGCCATTTAATGAATTTCAAGACCATTATTTTCAATTGTATAATTTTTTAATGTCACATACATTTCTCAAAACACGTGAACATTTTATAAATCTCGCAAGCGTTACATTTGAATGGTCTAACTTGCTTTTTAATATTAAGCTAACAAATTTTAAGTATTGTGTTAACATATTTTATATTAGCTGTAACCATTTATAAATTTTTAAGTATGCTAACTAAATAATTACTTTTTGTAATATATGTACTACCTCTGTCCCAATTTAATTGACGCCAGTTGTACACAAATTTGTACTAGCTTAGCTCTCCCTCCGCGTCACTTAATTCAGGACTGAGGGAGTATTTAGAATCTCATAGAATATAAAAAAAGGAGAAAAAGATAGAAACAAAATTGCTAAACTAATTCTGCTAGGCCTGCTCAATTAGAATGCCCCCTAAAGCTAAGAGGGGGCGTACCTCGACCTCACTATTAGAGAAACAAAGACATGCCCACACCTGTTCATAGATAATTGTCGCGAGGCTTTGGCACTCACTTGGAAATTGCTAGTGACCGCAGAACGATTATGGATAACATCATAAAAGGGGCGAGAGGCACTCATATCACAATCTTCAAGAAGATAAATAACAGAAAAGCACTTTTTTGCTAGTCGTAATTTTACATTCGAAGGTCGTGCTCCGAATCAGGGGGCTCATAAACTTGTAAACAAACTTGCCTCGCTTCCACAGGGTCGCCATTTGTGGCTTATTTCCCCTCATGACCCCCTCTGTATCCCTTTGATTATTGTTCCAAATTAATAAAGTATGGGATCCCTAGAAAAACCTGTTCGTAGACAAAAGGCACCGTGTATATTCGATGTCCGGGGGTGATACACCACAGCTCATGTCGAAAGAGACTCGACGAAAGCGCAGTACACAAGCAATCCGACGAGCGCTTTTGTAGAACCAAAACCCCACATACCCGGGTGGGCCCTGTCAGGGAATGTGGCGGCTATGGGCTGCTATAGATAGATCGAACTTCCCCTATGCTGGCCCAAGTATCATTGCGGGAGATAAGTCTCGCTTACCGCGTTACATTGCTCCGGATCTAATGGGCCAGCCTAATATTTTATCTATCACATGAGTTTTTCTCTCAATTGTTTTCTTATTAGGTTTACACTGTGCTGCATTGGTTTTCTTCTATCTTTCTTTGGTTTTATTTTTTCTTATTTTCTTTGTTCCATTACCTGTTTTTGTAGGCTTCTTCTGTTTATTATTTTTATTTCTCCTTTTTTCTATTTTTCAGTACATGTCCACATTTTTTATAGACATTCTACATTCCGCGTATGTATCAGAAATATTTTATTTATACACGTTCAAAAAAAATTCTAATATGATGTCTATATATTTTCATATACATTATAAATTTTTGTATACATCTAAAATATTGTTTTTACAATTTTAACGTTTTTCATATACATGATTAGCATTTTTAACATGTGTTAAAATATTTCAGATGCATATTATTTTCAGGAATGATATAAATCATTTTCTTAAGCTATGTGAACATTTGTTTATATTGTACTCCCCTGTAAACTCTTATAAGATAACTCATAAAAGATCTTATATTAGTTTACAGATATAGTATAATTATTTACATGTCACGAACATATTAGTTGTTTTAACTCTTAAATATATATATATTAAAACTCAACATAAACGTTTTTGAATGGTATGAAACCTTTTCTTGAATGGCACGAACAATTTTTTACGATGCAAATTTTTCAAAAATGTCACATTCTTTTCTCGAAATAGGTGACCTTTTAGAATCTCGCAAACATTTTATTTGAATGCTCCCAACTATTTTTTTAATATTAAGCTAACAAGCTTCTAATAGTGGGTTAACATTTTTCATATTCTCAGTAAACTTTTTAAGTATATTATTTTCTGGGAATATGTGTTCTTAAGTTCTCTTAAAATATAAAAATAAACTTTGTTAGAAAAATACATAAAAAACAAACAAATCTGCTAAACTAACTCTATGGGCCCGGCCAGTTAGAGTGCTTCATAAGGGCGGGGGCATACCTCGGTCTCGCTAAGAATAGGCCGTGTACATAAAAAAAAGTGTATCAATACCCTCTCGCTAGGGTTCCGCTTCCTCTCGGCGGCGACGCTAGATGCCTCACCGTAGAGATCTCCCTACCCCGCAGCCCTCCTCTCGCCGGCGATCGTGGGGCTCGCACCTCCCGAGCGGCGGGTGTTCGGTTCTGATGGGGACGTTACCGCCCGCGGATCAGTCGTTCTCGGGCAAGAGAAACATGGATGATTGGCCTTCAGGATCTGGCACGGCAGTGTCCGATCTGGAGGCGCTAATGGCGGAATTGGGATTGAAGGAGGATGACCTCCAGGACGTGATCATTGACGATGATGAACTGCAGGCAGAGGCGACGCGGTGGATGGCCATCGCACGGGTGCATACGGAGAAACCCTACAGCCAATATTGGTTCTGTAAGCAGATGAGGATTGCTTGGGACCTAGCAAAAGAGGTGAAAATCAGGCCGCTTGAAGATAACCTCTACACGCTGCAGTTCACCTGCTTGGGGGATTGGGAACGCGTGATGGAGGAGGGGCCGTGGACTTTCAAGGGTAAAGCGGTGATCCTGGCTCCGTATGACGGCTATACCAAGCCCTCGACAATAGAGCTCAACAAAATAGACATATGGATGCAAATTCACGATCTTCCTGATGGATTCTTCCCCAAGATCAAGGCCCTTGCCGCCACGGTGGGAGAATACATATTTGCTGAACCCAAGTCACATGACTTTGAAGGAAACTTTGCCCGTGTGCGGGTGAGGATCGATGTAACAAAACCTATGAAGAATGCGGTCTCGCTAGTCATCAAGAAGAAAGATGCCCCCCAGAGAGTTATTTTCAGAATCAAATTTGAAAGACTTCCAGATTGGTGCGCAGTTTGTGGTTATCTCGGGCACCTGTTCAAGGAGTGCGGGGACGGGGTTCATCCCCCAGCAGCACTTGTGTTCAAAGATCTTAAAGCATCATGGTTCAAGGGACCGGGCAGAGGGCCAGGAGAAGGAAGAGGTTCTGGAGGGAATAGAGGTCGAGGCAGATCTGGGAGAGGTGCAAGACGTGGAGCAGGACAGAGCCATAGCACGGGTGGTTTTGAGGAACCGCTAGATGACACAGCAATGGTGGACGCGGAAGCCAACAGAAAGAGAGATGCTGGCCAAGTTGTCCTTAGGATAGGCGATGGTACACTTTACCCGCTCCCAGCGAGTAATTCTTTGGCACTCCCACCAGCTACCATGCCGCCAAGTCCATCCAAGCAAGACCTCAAGAGGACAAAGACTGCACCGAGTGACAAGCAAGACACGATGAGTATGACTTCATCAACAAACCCTGATGCGCGAAAGGCGGGCCCCCTAGCTGGGTCGCGCCAGGCGCAATGAGTATCCTAACTTGGAACTGCCGTGGGGCTGGCAAACCCGCGACAGTTCACGAGCTTCGTGACCTCACGAGGCAACATGCCCCCTCTATATTATGTATTCTTGAAACTCAAATAGAGGGCTCGAGAGTGGAGAATCTAGTAGGTACTCTAGGGTTCAATAAAAGTTATGCTATTAGCAGCTCTGGTAGGAGCGGTGGAATTGGAATTTTTTGGAAAGATGAAACAAAAGTTGAGATTATTGGTTATTCGGAATATCACATAGATGCTATGGTCGAGGATCTAGCTGAAACGCAGTTCAGGGCCACCTTCGTCTATGGAGAGGCCCAGGTGAATGAGCGTTACAAGACGTGGAACATGCTCCGGGGCGTGGGGGTCAGCAACCTTCCATGGGTTGCTATTGGCGACTTTAATGAAGTCCTATACGCGCATGAGCACGATGGAGTTGGTCAGAGAAGTCAAGCTCAGATGGAGGCATTCCGGGATACACTGGATATATGTGGACTGTCAGATATTGGCTACTCAGGCTCCAACTGGACGTTTGAGAAGAAGGTAGCTGGAGGCACATATACGAGAGTGAGGCTAGACAGAGCGGTCGCCACTACGGAATGGCTCTTGGCCTTCCCTACGGCCGATGTAGAACACAAGCAGGCGGCTACGTCCGACCACAAACCAATACTACTCCGGCTGCACAACCTGCATGCATGCAGGAGGGCCCCACGGGTCTTTAGATATGAGCAATGTTGGGAGCGAGATCCTACACTCAATGATACAGTTAGTGCTAGTTGGGCCAGGAGCCAAGGAAATACAGTGGAAGCACTGCAGTCCAAACTGCAGAATTTGTCGGGTGACCTAGGAAACTGGGAACACTGTCATTTTGGGAATATCCGTCAGGAGATCAACTCATTAAAAAAGCAGCTGACAGTACTGCGTGAGATCCAAGGGCGATCTGGGCCATCACATGCAGAGGTTAAGGTTGCAGACAGACTGGTTGAGTTGTATCATCACGAGGAGATTCTATGGCGTCAGAGAGCTAGGTTGGACGGGGACAAGAACACGTATTTTTTTCATTTACGGGCCAGCAGGCGGAGACGGAAAAACCAGATCAAAGCTTTGTTACGTCCAGACGGCGAGATGACAGATGATATGGAGGCCTTGACGAACACCTTTTACAAAGATCTCTATACGTCTGAAGGGGTTCAAAACATGCAACAGGTGCTCGATACAGTGCCATGTAAGGTCACTCCGGAGATGAATGATATGTTAAATGCACCATACACACAAGCTGAGGTCAAAACGGCGCTGCTCCAGATGTTTCCGACAAAAGCACCTGGCCCGGATGGCTTTCCTGCGCATTTTTTCCAACGACACTGGGAGGTATGTGGTGACGAAGTGACCCAAGTGGTCCTTAAGATAGTGAAAGGAAAGGAGACGGCTGAGTACATAAACGAGACGATACTGGTCCTGATCCCCAAGGTAAAGAACCCAACGATGTTGTCTCAATTCCGCCCTATTAGTCTCTGCAATGTTTTGTACAAGATTGCTTCTAAGGTGATATCTAACCGCCTAAAGTTAGTGCTACCTGACATAATATCAGAGGAGCAGTCCGCTTTTGTGCCAGGGAGATTAATTACGGATAATATCATCACGACTTATGAGTGTTTGCACTTTATGAAGAGAAACAAGGCGAAGAAAAACCAATCATGTGCTCTAAAACTTGACATGATGAAGGCTTATGACAGGGTTGAATGGCCCTACCTACAAGCTACAATGCTCAAGCTAGGCTTCACGGATAGATGGGTACGAATTGTCATGAGTCTGGTCTCTTCGGTGAAATTTTCAGTAATGTTTAATGGCAAGAGATTGGAGAAATTCAACCCTCCAGAGGTATTAGACAAGGGGACCCGATTTACCCATACTTGTTCTTGTTGGCAGCAGAGGGCCTTTCGTGCCTCTTAAAATCTAAAAGTGAGTCATCCAATCTGCAAGGTTTGCAAGTGGCACCCTCGGCGCCATCGGTGAGCCATCTATTATTTGCTGATGACAGCCTGCTGTTCTTCAAGGCTAATGGTATGGGAGCGACCGAGGTGAACCTAGTTTTGGATATCTATTGCCAAGCTACAGGCCAGAGGATAAACTACTCCAAGTGTTCTATTTTCTTTAGTAAGGGCGTTCCCGAGGGCACAAAGCAAGAGATTAAAGCATTGCTACACGTCCCCAACGAGACCCTCAATGAGAAATACTTAGGTATGCCATCTGATATTGGCTCCTCTAAAAATGGGGCATTCAAATATTTGAAGGATCGACTATGGAGCAAGATTCAGGATTGGATTGAAAATACCATGTCAACGGCTGGTAAAGAGGTACTGGTTAAAGCGGTTGCTCAGGCCGTTCCAGTCTATTCTATGTCATGCTTTAAACTCCCGAGGGGCCTATGCGAACACCTCAACATGCTTATCAGGAAATTTTGGTGGGGTTCTAAACAGGGACAGAGGAAACCACATTGGGTGTCTTGGAAAACAATGACACAGCCAAAGAGCATGGGGGGTCTCGGCTTTAAAGACTTTGAGCTATTTAACATGGCTATGTTGGCTAGGCAAGCTTGGCGACTCTTGCAAAATCCGGATTCACTTAGTGCGAGAATTCTGAAGAGCATCTACTACCCAGACTCATCAATCCTAAAGGCGGTGTTGGGTAACCACCCAAGTCAAATCTGGAGGGCAATGATAGAAGGAAGAGACACTCTCAAATTGGGCTTAATCAAAAGAATTGGGTCTGGACAAGACACACGGATCTGGGAAGATCAATGGTTGCCACGAGGTGAGATGATGCGTCCCTACGGGTTTGTAGCACAGAACCCACCCATGTTGGTTTCAGAACTAATTGATCCAACGTCGGCCAAATGGAACATAGTAAAAGTTAACGAAGTCTTTATGCCTATGGATGTGAAGGTTATTCTGGAAATACCTTTATGCACTAGAAACATCCCTGACTTCTGGAGCTGGTTCTTTGATAAGAGAGGAAATTTTACAGTTCGCTCAGCTTATAACATGCTTGTGGCAACCAGGCAAAGAAGGGAAGCCTGGCTTGAAGGGTCTGCAGGCACGTCTAGTGCGGCCACAGAGGAGAAGGAATGGAAATCATTGTGGAAGACAGCGGTCCCCGGAAAAGTGAGAATGTTTCTATGGCGTCTGTCACAGCACTCGATACCTACCAATGATGTAAGATCACACCGACATATGTCGGATTCAAGTGCATGTGGAATATGTGGGGCGCCAGACTCATGGAGTCACTCGCTAGTAGATTGCACCATGTCGAGGTGTACGTGGGCGCTGGTTGATGAAGAGTTTGGACAACAAATTGCAGCAACCTCGGAACCCAATGCGAAACAATGGTTATTTACACATATGCAGTCATTATCGCATGAGTTGTTTGTCAAGCTATCTGTCACGTTGTGGGCAATCTGGGCTGCTAGGAGAAAGGCAATACATGAGGGTATATTCCAAAGTCCCCATGCTATACATTCATTTGTGAGTCGGTTCATCCAGGACCTGGAGATAATTCGAGATGAAGGGGGGAAAGCAGCCCGCACTGTTGGGGAACGTTGCAGAAAATTAAAATTTTTCCTACGGTTTCACCAAGATCCATCTATGAGTTCTACTAAGCAACGAGTTACTAGAGAGAGTTTGCATCTACATACCACTTGTAGATCGAGTACGGAAGCGTTCGAGAGAGTGGTGATGATGAAGACGTTCCCAACGTGATTCCGATCACCGATGACCAAAGTGCTGAAAGGACAGCACCTCCGTGTTCAACACACGTACGGGACGATGGCGTCTCCTCCGTCTTGATCCAGCAAGAGTGAAGGAGAGGTTGAGGAAGACAATTCCAATGGCAGCACGACGGCGTGGTGCAGTTGGTACGGCAGTTCTCCGGCAGGGCTTCGCCAAGCTTGCGTGGAGAAAGAGAGGTGTTGGGGAGGGAGGGTTGCGCCTTCAATGGTGTTGGCAGCCTCCCCCACCCTCTATTTATAGGAGGAGAGGGCAAGGGGCCGCCCTCTAGGGAAAAACCCTAGGGGGGGCGGCCAAGGAGAGGAGGAAAGGGTGGCTTGCCCCCAAGCCAAGGGGGCGCCTCTTCCCCTTAGGGTTTCCTCCCCAAACCCTAGCCGATGGGCCTAGGTGGGGGGCGCCCAGCCCACCGGGGCTGGCTCCCTCCCACTTAGCCCATGTGGCCCCCGGAGGGGTGGCCCTCCGGTGGACCTCGGAACCCTCCCGTGGCCCCTGCATTTTACCAGTATACCCCAAACTTTCCGAGTCCGCTTAACCACTTTCCATATATAAATCTTTACCTCGGACCATTTCGAACTCCTCGTGACGTCCGGAATCTCATCCGGACTCAACAACATTCGTAATCACATACTTGTCTTCCTATTAACCCTAGCGCCACCGAACCTTAATGTGTAGACCCTACGGGTTCGGGAGACATGCTGACATGACCGAGACTACCTCAAGTCAATAACCAACAGCGGATCTGGATACCCATGTTGGCTCCCTACATGCTCCTCGATGTTGTCATCGGATGAACCACGATGTCAAGGGTTCAAGCAACCCCGTATTCTATTCCCTTTGTCGACGGTATGTTACTTGCCCGAGACTCGATCTTGGTATCCCAATACCTCGTTAGTCTCGTTACGCAAGTCACTTTACTCGTACCGCAATGCATGATCCGTGACCGGACACTTGATCACTTTGAGCTCATTATGATGATGCATTATCGAGTGGGCCCAGTGATACCTCTCCGTAACACGGAGTGACAAATCCCGCCTCGATCCGTGTCAACCCAATGGTCACTTTCGGAGATACCTGTAGTGCACCTTTATAGTCACCCGATTACGTTGTGACGCTTGATACACCCAAAGCACTCCTACGGTATCCGGAATTGCACGATCTCATGGTCTAAGGAAGAGATACTTGACATTGGAAAAGCTCTAGCAAAACGAACTACACGATCTTTGTGCTATGCTTAGGATTGTCTTGTCCATCACGTCATTCTCCTAATGACGTGATCCCGTTGTCAATGACATCCGATGTCCATAGTCGAAACCATGACTATCTGTTGACCAACGAGCTAGTCAACTAGAGGCTTACTAGGGACGATTGTAGTCTATGTATTCACACGTGTATTACGATTTCCGGATAATACAGCTTATAGCATGAATAAAAACAATTATCATGAACAAGGAAATATAATAATAATGCTTTTATTATTGCCTCTAGGGCATATTTCCAACAGTCTCCCACTTGCTAGAGTCAATAATCTAGTTTACATTGTGATGAATCGAACACCCATAGAGTTCGGTGTTGATCATGTTTTGCCCATGGAAGAGGTTTAGTCAACGGATCTGCGACATTCAGATCCGTATGCACTTTACAAATTTCTATGTCTCCATCTTGAACATTTTCACGGATGGAGTTGAAGCGACGCTGATGTGCTGGTCTTCTTGTGAAACCTGGGCTCCTTGGCAAGTGCAATAGCTCCAGTGTTGTCACGAAGAGTTTGATCGGCCCCGACGCATTGGGTATGACTCCTAGGTCGGTGATGAACTCCTTCACCCAAATTGCTTCATGCGCTGCCTCCGAGGCTGCCATGTACTCCGCTTCACATGTAGATCCCGCCACGACGCTCGCTTGCAGCTGCACCAGCCATCGCTCCACCATTCAACATATACACGTATCCGGTTTGTGACTTAGAGTCATCAGATCGTGTCGAAGCTAGCGTCGACGTAACTGTTACTGACGAGCTCTTCGTCACCTCCATAAACGAAACATGTCCTTTGTCCTTTTCGTGTACTTCAGGATATTCTTGACCGCTGTCCGGTGTTCCTTGCGGGATTACTTTGGTACCTTCCTACCAAACTTACGGCAAGGTTTACATCAGGTCTGGTACACAGCATGGCATACATAATAGATCCTATGGCTGAGGCATAGGGGATGACACTCATCTCTTCTTTATCTTTTGCCGTGGTCGGGCATTGAGCCGAGCTCAATTTCACACCTTGCAATACAGGCAAGAACCCTTTCTTGGACTGATCCATTTTGAACTTCTTCAAAATCTTATCAAGGTATGTGCTTTGTGAAAGACCTATGAGGCGTCTCGATCTATCTCTATAGATCTTGATGCCTAATATATAAGCAGCTTCTCCAAGGTCCTTCATTGAAAAACACTTATTCAAGTAGGCCTTAATGTTGTCCAAGAATTCTATATCATTTCCCATCAAAAGTATGTCATCTACATATAATATGAGAAATGCTACAGAGCTCCCACTCACTTTCTTGTAAACGCAGGCTTCTCCATAAGTCGCAAGATAAACCCAAACGCTTTGATCATCTCATCAAAGCGAATGTTCCAACTCGAGATGCTTGCACCAGCCCATAAATGGATCGCTGGAGCTTGCATACTTTGTCGACATTCTTAGGATCGACAAAACCTTCCGGCTGTATCATATACAGCTCTTCCTTAAGATAGCCGTTAAGGAACGCTGTTTTGACGTCCATCTGCCATATCTCATAATCATAGTATGCGGCAATTGCTAACATGATTCGGACGGACTTAAGCTTCGCTACGGAGAGAAAGTCTCATCGTAGTCAATCCCTTGAACTTGCCGATAACCCTTAGCGACAAGTCGAGCTTTATAGACGGTGACATTACCATCCGCGTCCGTCTTCTTCTTAAAGATCCATTTGTTTTCTATTGCTCGCCGATCATCGGGCAAGTCACCAAAGTCCACACTTTGTTTTCATACATGGATTCTATCTCGGACTTCATGGCTTCTAGCCATTTGTTGGAATCTGGGCCCGCCATTGCTTCTTCATAGTTCAAGGTTCACCGTTGTCTAACAACATGATTTCCGTGACAGGGTTGCCGTACCACTCAGTGCGGAACGTGTCCTAGTGGACCCACTGGTTCAGTAGCAACTTGATCCAAGTACCTTGATCATCATCATGAATTTCCTCTTGGTTGGTGTAGGCATCATAGGAACATTTTCTGAGCTGCACTACTTTCCTGTTCAAGAGGTAGTACTTCATCGAGTTCTACTTTCCTCCCACTTACTTCTTTCGAGAGAAACTCTTTTTCCGTAAAGGTTCCGTTCTGGCAACAAAGATCTTGCCTTCGGATCTAAGGTAGAAGGTATACCCAAAGGTTTCCTTAGGGTATCCTATGAAGACGCATTTTTCCGACTTGGGTTCGAGCTTTTCAGGTTGAAGTTTCTTGACATAAGCATCGCATCCCCAAACTTTTAGAAACGACAGCTTAGGTTTCTTCCCAAACCATAATTCATACGGTGTCGTCTCAACGGATTTAGACGGTGCCCTATTTAAAGTGAATGTAGCTGTCTCTAGAGCGTATCCCCAAAATGATAGCGGTAAATCGGTAAGAGACATCATAGATCGCACCATATCCAATAGAGTGCGACACGACGTTCGGACACACCGTTCTACGTTGAGGTGTTCCAGCGGCGTTAGTTGTGAAACGATTCCACATTTTCTTAAGTGTGTACCAAATTCGTGACTTAAATATTCTCCTCCACGATCGATCGTAAGAATTTTATCTTTCGGTCACGCTGATTCTCTACTTCATTCTGAAATTCCTTGAACTTTTCAAAGGTCTCAGACTTGTGTTTCATCAAGTAGACATACCCATATCTACTCAAGTCATCTGTGAGAGTGAGAACATAACGATATCCTCCGCGAGCCTCAACGCTCATTGGACCGCACACATCGGTATGTATGATTTCCAACAAGTTGGTTGCTCGCCCATTGTTCCAGAGAATGGAGTCTTGGTCATCTTGCCCATGAGGCATGGTTCGCATGTGTCAAATGATTCATAATCAAGAGACTCCAAAAGTCCATCAGCATGGAGCTTCTTCATGCGCTTGACACCAATGTGACCAAGGCGGCAGTGCCACAAGTATGTGGGACTATCGTTATCAACTTTACATCTTTTGGTATTCACGCTATGAACATGTGTAATACTACGCTCGAGATTCATTAAGAATAAACCATTGACCATCGGAGCATGACCATAAAACATATCTCTCATATAAATGGAACAACCATTATTCTCGGATTTAAATGAGTAGCCATCTCGCATTAAACGAGATCCAGATACAATATTCATGCTCAAACTTGGCACCAAATAACAATTATTAAGGTTCATAACTAATCCCGTGGGTAAATGAAGAGGTAGCGTGTCGACGGCGATCACATCGACTCGGAACCATTCCCGACGCCAGATCGTCACCTCGCCCTTCGCCAGATCTCCGCTTATTCCGCAGCTCCCTGCTGTGGGTTACAAATATGAGCAACGGCACCGGTATCAAATACCTAGGAGTTACTACGATTCTTGGTAAGGTACACATCAATTACATGTATATCAAATATACCTTTGGTGTTGCCGGCCTTCTTATCCGCTAAGTACTTGGGGCAGTTCCGCTTCAAAGGACCCTTCCCTTGCAATAAAAGCACTCGGTCTCGGGCTTGGGTCCATTCTTTGACTTCTTCCGGCAACTTGCTTGCGGGCGGCAACCTCCTTGCCGTCCTTCTTGAAGTTCTTCTTGCCCTTGCCCTTCTTAAACTTAGTGGTCTTATTGACCATCAACACTTGATGTTCTTTCTTGATTTCAACCTCGGCTGACTTCAGCATAGAGAACACTTCAGAATGGTCTTTACCATCCCCTGCATGTTGTAGTTCATCACAAAGCTCTTGTAGCTTGGTGGGAGCGATCGGAGGATTCTGTCAATGACCGCCTCATCGGGAGGTTAATATTCAGTTGGGTCATACGGTTGTGCAACCTGCACATCTTCGAATGTGCTCACCGACAGAACTGTTTTCCTCCATCTTACAACTATAGAACTTGTCGGAGATGTCATATCTCTCGACCGGCGTGAGCTTGGAAAACAAGTTTCAGCTCCTCGAACATCTCATATGCTCCGTGGTGCTCAAAACGCTTTTGGAGCCCGGTTCTAAGTGTAAAGCATGCCGCATTGAACGAGGGAGTAATCATCAAGACGAGACTGCCAAGCATTCATAATGTCTTGGTTCTCCGGACGGAGCGTCACCTAGCGGTCCTTCTAGGACGATTGTTTCTGGCAGCTATGAGGATGATCTCGGGTTCGGACCCAGTCCGTATAGTTGCTGCCGTCATCTTTCAGCTTGGTTTTCTAGGAACGCGTTGAAGTTCAAGTTGACATGAGCGTTGGCCATTTGATCTACAAGACATATCATTTAAAAGATTTTAGACTATTGTTCATGATAATAAAGTTCATCTAATCAAATTATTAATGAACTCCCACTTAGATTAGACATCCTCTAGTCATCTAAGTGTTACACGATCCGAGTCGACTAGGCCGTGTCCGATCAACACGTGAGACGGACTAGTCTGCGCCGGTGAACATTCTCATGTTGATCGTATCTTCCATACGACTCGTGTTCGACCTTTCGGTCTCCGTGTTCGAGGCCATGTCTTTACATGCTAGGCTCGTCAAGTTAACCCTAAGTGTTTCTGCGTGTGTAAATCTTGCTTACACCCGTTGTATGTGAACGTAAGAATCCATCACACCCGATTAACACGTGGTGCTTAGAAGCGATTTAACTGTAGCAACGGTGCACGATTAGGGAGAACACTTCTTGAAATTGTTCTAAGGATCATCTTATTTACTACTGTCGTTCTAAGTAAACAAGATGTATAATCATAATAAACATCACATGCAATTATAAAGTAGTGACATGATATGGCCAATATCATATAGCTCCTTGATCTTCATCTTGGGCTCCATGATCATCCTGTCACCGCATGACACCATGATCTCCATCATCATGATCTCCATCATCGTGTCTTCATGAAGTTGTCACGCCAACGACTACTTCTACTTCTATGGCTAACGCGTTTAGCAATAAAGTAAAGTAAGTTACATGGCGTTCTTCAATGACACGCAGGTCATACAAAATAAAGACAACTCCTATGGCTCCTGCCGGTTGTCATACTCATCGACATGCAAGTCGTGATTCCTATTACAAGAACATGATCTCATACATCACAATATATCATCATTCATCACAACTTGGCCATATCACGTCACATGACAATTGCTGCAAAAACAAGTTAGACGTCCTCTAATTGTTGTTGCATCTTTTACGTGGCTGCAATTGGGTTCTAGCAAGAACGTTTTCTTACCTACGAATAAACACAACGTGATCTTGTCAACTTCTATTTACCCTTCATAAGGACCCTGTTCATCGAATCCGCTCCAACTAAAGTAGGAGAGACAGACACCCGCCAGCCACCTTATGCAACTAGTGCATGTTAGTCGGTGGAACCGGTCTCACGAAGAGTACGTAAGGTTGGTCCGGCCGCTTCATCCCACAATACCGCGGAAGCAAGAAACAACTAGTAACGACAAGTAAGTTGACAAGATCCACGCCCACAACAAAATTGTGTTCTACTCGTGCAAAGATAACTACGCATAGACCTAGCTCATGATGCCACTGTTGGGGAACGTTGCAGAAAATTAAAATTTTTCCTACGGTTTCACCAAGATCCATCTATGAGTTCTACTAAGCAACGAGTTACTAGAGAGAGTTTGCATCTACATACCACTTGTAGATCGAGTACGGAAGCGTTCGAGAGAGTGGTGATGATGAAGACGTTCCCAACGTGATTCCGATCACCGATGACCAAAGTGCTGAAAGGACAGCACCTCCGTGTTCAACACACGTACGGGACGATGGCGTCTCCTCCGCCTTGATCCAGCAAGAGTGAAGGAGAGGTTGAGGAAGACAATTCCAATGGCAGCACGACGGCGTGGTGCGGTTGGTACGGCAGTTCTCGGCAGGCTTCGCCAAGCTTGCGTGGAGAAAGAGAGGTGTTGGGAGGGAGGGCTGCGCCTTCAATGGTGTTGGCAGCCTCCCCCACCCTCTATTTATAGGAGGAGAGGGCAAGGGGCGGCCCTCTAGGGAAAAACCCTAGGGGCGGCGGCCAAGGAGAGGAGGAAAGGGGTGGCTTGCCCCCAAGCCAAGGGGCGCCCCTTTCCCTTAGGGTTTCCCCTCCCAAACCCTAGCCGCATGGGCCTAGGTGGGAGGCGCCCAGCCCACCAGGGGCTGGCTCCCTCCCACTTAGCCCATGTGGCCCCCGGAGGTGGCCCCTCCGGTGGACCTCCGAACCTCCCGGTGGCCCGGTACTTTACCAGTATACCCAAACTTTCCGAGTCCGTTTAACCACTTTCCATATATAAATCTTTACCTCCGGACCATTCCGAACTCCTCGTGACGTCCGGAATCTCATCCGGACTCGAACAACATTCGGTAATCACATACTTGTCTTCCTATTAACCCTAGCGCCACCGAACCTTAAGTGTAGACCCTACGGGTTCGGGAGACATGCGACATGACCGAGACTACCTCAAGTCAATAACCAACAGCGGGATCTGGATACCCATGTTGGCTCCCACATGCTCCTCGATGTTGTCATCGGATGAACCACGATGTCAAGGGTTCAAGCAACCCGTATTCTATTCCCTTTGTCGACGGTATGTTACTTGCCCGAGACTCGATCGTCGGTATCCCAATACCTCGTTAGTCTCGTTACGGCAAGTCACTTTACTCGTATCGCAATGCATGATCCCGTGACCAGACACTTGATCACTTTGAGCTCATTATGATGATGCATTACCGAGTGGGCCCGTGATACCTCTCCGTAACACGGAGTGACAAATCCGATCTCGATCCGTGTCAACCCAATGGTCACTTTCGGAGATACCGTAGTGCACCTTTATAGTCACCCGCCACGTTGTGACGTTTGATACACCCAAAGCACTCCTACGGTATCCGGAATTGCACGATCTCATGGTCTAAGGAAGAGATACTTGACATTGGAAAAGCTCTAGCAAAACGAACTACACGATCTTTGTGCTATGCTTAGGATTGGGTCTTGTCCATCACGTCATTCTCCTAATGACGTGATCCCGTTGTCAATGACATCCGATGTCCATAGTCAGGAAACCATGACTATCTGTTGACCAACGAGCTAGTCAACTAGAGGCTTACTAGGGACGTATTGTAGTCTATGTATTCACACGTGTATTACGATTTCCGGATAATACAGTTATAGCATGAATAAAAGACAATTATCATGAACAAGGAAATATAATAATAATGCTTTTATTATTGCCTCTAGGGCATATTTCCAACACGCACCACTCCAGCTCACCGTAACATTACAGCAAGAAGGCCCAAAGCGCCACCGCCGGGTTACTGTAAGATACACGTCGATGCCGGAGTTCGAGCGGGGCGAAGGGGAGTGGCAGCTGCAGTCTGTCGGGACAGTGATGGCAACTACTTAGGGAGTTCGGCATTGTCAATATACGGCCTCCACGACCCAGCTACTCTGGAGGTGATTGCATGTAGAGAGGCTCTAGCACTTGCTGCAGACCTGAACGTGCATCAGTTCGTCGTTTCTTCTGACTCAAAGCAAGCAGTTGGCGATATCAATAGTGGAGCTAAAGGAGGATACAGAGCCATTATCAAGGAGATAAAACTTCATGCATTACCTTTAATTGTTCTTTTATTTTCGAAAGTCGTACTGTCAACTACAAAGCACATAGTTTAGCCAAATATGTACTTAATCTCGGTCAGGGGCGCCACGTCTGGTTTGGCCAACCCCATGATCCGAACCGCATACCACTCCATGTGGTGTTTGATGAATAAAGTTTGGCTAAACCCTAAAAAAAAAACAAAGACGTGCCCACTCTGGTTTTGGGAACCAACTAGAAGGTTCCCTAAACTGGTTTTTCTTTTTTCTTTTTTCTTTGTTCTTTCCTTTTTCTTTTTTTTTATTTATTCGTTTCTTTTTTATTTTTCAAGTTTAATTTCGTTATTTACAAAGGTTCATATTTCAAAAATTGTTCGGCAACTCAAAAAATTGTTCATGCTTCTAAAATATATCCATTTTTTAAACAAATGTCCGTGTTTACGAAAATGGTTCATAAATTCAAAAAATGTTCACATTTCTAAAAGAAAATTCGGGAATTTTAGCAATATTTCTGTTTTCCAAAAATTGTTCGGAATGTTTCCTTTCATCTTTAGTACCTCTTTATCTTTACCTACTAATAAAGCGGGTATCGCTTCTGGTCGTCCGTCGTCATCGTTTTTGCAAAAAGCCCTCTGCATTTCGAGTATTCAACCGGCAGTCCTATTTTAAGTAGATATGAGAAAATGATTCGTTTTGCAAAAGAACCCTGCATTTTGTGTATTCGACCATGATCCTTTTAGGGCCAAAACGCGCGCGCCCGAGCCACGAAGGGCTCGCCCGACCCCGCCTTCCTCCGCTGCCTGCCCGCCGGCCGGCCTCACCGGAGATCACCACCACCACGACCAGTCACGTCGCCCTTTGCCTTCTCCTCCTCCTCTCCTTCATCCTTCCTCCCATCATTTCTCTCCTCTCATTGCAGCGCCGCCATGGCTGCCCCAAGCCGCCCGGCAGCCGCGCGCCTCCCTCCGGCCACAACTCCGCGGGATCCGGCCGCCTTCTTGATCCGCATCCTCCGCTCCTTGGCGCCGGATCCGCCACCACCAAGCCTCCCGCTGATCCGCCCGTCCATGGCCTCCCCTGCTCGATCCGGGTGGACGGGTGAAGTTTCCGACTTGCCATTGGAGTTGACCCGAAGCTCCGTTGGTGAGGAGCATTGCCGCTGCTGCAGAGTAGGGAGGAGGGTCGAGGCAGCCACGAATTCCATCCTGCACTACTTCAACACCGGCCTATTCTTGCATGAATCTTAAGCCGTGAGGTATTTTCTTGTGCACTTGGACGCTTGTGCCAATATTTAAGGCTTTTCGTTGGTGAAATTGAGCACTAGCTGGTCAAACTATAGGTTTACTTCATGTTTCTTCCCTTGGTAATTTACACATATTTCCTGTATTTGATGATATGGTCCTAAATTTCGTTTGAAATTCAGGATGTGATTTTCAGCCCTCAAGCAAAAAAGTGATTGAGGATTCCAGCTATCTGATTTAATTTAATTTCAGCAATTTAAGTTTTCACTACACTTTTTGCAAACACTGGTTAAATTTCCTTTTGCTAAGAAGACCTCACATGCTTGAGGTTGAGGTTTATTTCCCGTCTTTGAAATTATGATATAAGGATTTTATGCTGCTGTTTAAGTCAGCACTGCCTCCTCTTTTTTTTTTGTGTTTTTAACCTATATGAGTGCAGCTGCATAATTTGCCACTAACATCACCATTATATATGCAGGATTTGATGCAGCAAGGGCCATTTGTTTGACAGAAATAGAGTTGTTACAGCAAGAGAGGTACAAATCAAGGACCGAGGAGGAATGCGTGTGGATTTGTTCTAGGTGATGTGATTGCTTTGTTATTTCATTTAATTAATAGAAAAATTGATGAGGCAATTGGAAGAATCAAGCAGCAATTTTACTACAGATCTGCGCCATTGATTTGGTCATCTTTGTCACTAGCAAGTTGCATAAGAAAGAGTGTGGCGTTGCAGAGGCGTGTACAATTGTGAGTCCCACAATTATAGAGCGGATCCAGGTGAATGATGTAGGTGGTGTGCGGATTGAACTCTAGATCGGGAACCTGCAGTACTAGATGCACGATAACTATGCTTACAATTGTTGACCGAACACTTTGAGGTATGTGCCTGTCCCTCTTCCACCCATATCAACATGTAATTTTGTAAGAAGCTAATTTAGTGTAGCAAGAACATCATATTTTAGACACGGTCTACAGATCGATGTACTTTGTCCGTCTTTCCTTCACCAAAGCATGCGTTGTGAGATCATGATTGCTACCAGGTACAACATTGCAATTTATTTTCCAGAATGTTCCTTGAACACACTCCCAAGTTCCCAACCATCAGCAATTATAGTCTCCTCAATTCAGATGCATAGGAATGCAACTTTTATCCGAGAATGTGCAACAAAAGCATGTTGTTTGTATCTGTTGACCATTGAAATCCCAAGACCAATGCATGGAGAAGTAGCCTGTGAACCCTAAGTTATTTCTAGAGAAATTAAACCACATATTTGACTACTTATTGATCTCCGAGCTCTATAATAATATTATCCTTAATCTGTTTTTTGTGAAGACAGAGGATGAGAAAGAAACAGTATCCAGGACCGTGTACTATACTAACATTGTAATTATGGGTCCGTGCCACCTATTTCTATTTTGAAGCAGTTCTTTTAGGAACAGATGATTACACATGAAGTAATGGTATCCATGACTATGTACGATACTAACATTAGTAATTATGGGTCCATGCTAGGTATTTATATTCCGAAGTAATTCCTTCAGGAACAGATGATCACACAATATCTTTTGATAAATATTTTTGCCTAGCTCTGATTTCTATTATCAGAAACAGATTGTCTGTACTTACAAGAAACATCTGTAAACAGCCGTTATTCGTTATTGTGCTCTTCCATGTCGCACCGCTGACGAGAGGGTGGAGGGTGTTATTCATCGTCGCGGAGAAGAAGAAGGGTAACCACCAAGCAGGAGGGAGGAAAGTTGTGCCCGTTCACTGGAAGCCAGGCAACCTGGCGCCATCGCCAAGGAGAGTGAGGAGGGGCTGGACTACGCCACCACAGGGGTGAGCTGCGAGGGGCTCCGGCGTCTCTTCATAGGAGGGGGGAGAGAAGCCGCCACCGCACCCCGTGATTCTGCTTGAAACTCCTCGGAGCTTGCACCAGGCTCAAACGTGAGTCCACTGCTCTTCATATTCAGGCTGCAACATTTTCTGAATTTTAAGTTTGGCTGAAGATGCTCTTACTCGTACACTAGATCAACCGTACAAATTGCTCTAAATGTACTGCTTGACGACTTATCTTTATTTTAATCATTTTCTTTGGCAGCTCTAAATTTTTAAATTGGCTCATTGTCTTTCCCTGGTGTACAAATGCTTTCAATTTTTAGTTTGGCTCGTTATGCGAGTCTCTTCAGAAATCTGAAGAAAACTGTCTGTGGAAGGATAGCAATATTATTTGCTGCTTCTCGTCAATTGTTTCTTTGCGTAAAACTCTAGCTTTGTTTCTGCTCATGTTTATGCAATGCAAGTATACATGATAGCTTTTCTGCAATGTTGTTTTATTCAGTAAGTGTTCTTTTTCAGTGGCTGTTGTTTGTATTGTTAACTGACTAAAAAACTGATGTTTGTCTTTCTAATGGCTGAAAACGGCCAAGTCTAAATCATGGTTTTGTTCAGATGTGCTGGCCTTTAGGCGTCTGTACCCGTGGGTTGTTTTCACTTAGGCGAATGACAATTAATATCTGATCGAACTCAGTTGGAGGCCAAAGAGGTTCGGCTTTCGGACTGCCACCAATAACGCTCGAAGACACCGATGTGCAGACTGTAAGTTTCCTCCTTCAGTCCTGATATATTGGTGCGAGACACCCTGCATTTACATGATATTGCTATGAGCACGTGCAAATTACATAATTTGTTATACATGCTGCTTAAGTTGATCACTGTTATCCTGTTAATTGGACCTCAAGAATAGAGATGACACCTTACCATAGGCAGCTCTTGATTTTGTGCACGTGAATTCAATTCTCAAAGTTGATTCAAGTCTGTAGTGCTTGAAGTAGATTCATAGAAGCTACACTTATGTTAGTATGTGAACAAAAAGCTTGTCTTATATGTGTGACTGGAGTTGCAGAATATGAATAAGGGAATGATCATAGATGCCAACACCTACAGTATGATTTATCTTGATAGAGGTGCAGTGGATTCGTAAGTAGTTTTAGGGTTTTTTGTAGCTCAAGTACTTAAGCTTCTGCAATCATGAAAAATGAAACAAGGGACCAGTAGTCAGGTTCCATTAATCCTTCCGTAGGTGTTCTCTTTGTTCCCTTGCCCCCTTCATTACCAGTACAATGATGCTTTCTCTGTTGAAATCTTGACACTATATTATCAATCTCAATAGCTTAATCTATTCTAAGCTCACTAGAAGTATTTGTTCAGAATTTGGATCATCTATCGCATATGCTTATACCCGAACCCTCTATAACGTGGTATTCTTGTGCCAGATTTTTGCCATTCGGTAATAGTTATAATTGCATACTTCGATCTGGGAGTGATGGTTGTACCAGGATGCGTCTCATGTCTTACTTTGTGACAACAGTTGGTCGCATTTCAGTGACAGTCAATTCAACCTTGAACAAGCATCTAAATAGCAGGTCTTCTTTGGTTGGAAGCACCACATCTCATATGCGTTGCTGCAAAACCTTTTCATTATTGGACCAAGCTTATGGGATATGCATTGCAGTATGTATTAGTTACCATGCTCAGTTTGTGCGGCCGATTTAATTACTTCTCTTGCGTGGAGAAAAACACTTTAGTTGCTTCTTTTGTTTGTCACTTCAAAAATGTCCTTTTCTCCTAGCATGTAAGATTATGTTATGTGGGCAGGCTGATTGATTTGCAGGTCAGTAAGGCTGTACATTATGTGGAGGGACTGAATGTGTATCCTGTCAGTGCACTTCGATGAAAACTGGATTCAGAAAAGTAAAGTATAGAGGCTGGAGAGTTCGGCGACCAGCTTGGTAGCACTTGTGTCGCATCTATCATCGATCAGCACCCTTACTGCGACGTCCTACCCGTGGTCCTGATGGCGCCGTTTACATAGCATAGACAGTGACTTGGTCGGCCTCGGCATGTTCTCCTATTGTGGCCAAGGACAGTGATAATGTAGAGAATTTCAGAATTGGGTTGCAGGGTTTAGGCATGATGCTCAGAACTGCTCTTTAGGGACTTCGCAAAATGATCTTTCCTGTTACGCAACAAAACATTCTCATGCAGTACCGGAGGTCATGGAGGAAAAGAGCGTGTATGATCGTGATGAGGTCGAGCGTTTGGCTGCCGCTGTGCGGGACCACAAGAGCGTCAGTGAGATCTGTGACCATATGCGGCTCCTTTCGTGCGAGAGGAATTCTCCGGCAGCTACGAGGACGACCAGAACACGTCCGCCTGGAAGCAGCGGAGAGCTGTATTTGAGGATTTTGTACTATCTGTGTCCTTAACAGACTACTACTAATCACAAACTAAAAGGAAATGGATTACTGGATCGGATGTGGAAGAGGAAAATTTCAGAGATTGGACACCCAGATTAGTACACAGAAAAGTTGGACTACTTGATCGAGCATGTCTACATGTACTGAACCAGTAAATCGTTCATGGATATTTCTTTATAATGTTTGCAATGACTCGTTCGTCGTTATTTAAAATTTTGATTAGTCTGATGGTCCTTTATAATGTTTGTGCAATCTATACGAATAATTCCATGTGCATATGTAATTTACCACCAAAATCATCAGTAACTAAGGGGAAAGACTACGTCCTACTTTCCGGGAAGCTTAATGATCAGGATCGGAACTTATCATCTATGGGACAAGTGGTGGTGGAGGTAAAAGCCATGATCAGAACTTTGAGTGAGTTCACCTGGGTCCGAAAGACAGCAAATGGTGCTGCCCATTTGCTAGCGCGCTTAGGAATAAGCAGTAGAGCATCAATGGTGCTTTGGGACTCAGTTCCCCTGATTGTATTCTTAGCGTTGTATCAGATGAAATTCCTAATTTAGTTTAATAAAGTGGGGGTGTGAACTTAAAAAAAGTGTTTGTTTGGGACAAGCCCAAATAGTGTTCAATTTTTATGAAAACGTTAACTTTTATTATACCAAAATTAACCTAATTATCAATGTTTATTTAAATTAGATATAAAAATGATGCACAATGCCACATGAAGCAGATTGTGTCTCTTTTTTTGCCCGGTGCAATGCACGGACATTTGTACTAGTTTTAAATAATGACCAGGATTTGAAAAAAGTGTCTGTTTTAAAAAATTGTTCACAAATATTTAAAAAACGATCTCTTTTTCAAAATTTTTTCACGTATTCAAAATTTGTTCCTGTTTCAAATTTGCTAATGATTTTCAAGAAAATTCTCCATTTCAATTTTTTTCTAAAAATTCAAAATATGTTCGTGATTTTAAAAATATGTTCTCATTTTCAATTTTTTGTTCACGGACACAAAATTTGTTCCGGTTTCAAATTTGTTTGGGATTTTCAAAAAATTTCTCCTTTTCAAAATTTGGTCTAAAAATTCAAAATATTTTCGTGATTTTAAATTTTTTTGAACAACATTCGTAAATTTGTAATTTTTTATCCTGTTTTCAAAAAATTGTTCGTAATTTCAATAATGTTCGCATTTTCTATTTTGTTCCAATTTTTGTTGACAAAAAAGTTTGAGATTCCTCAAAATTGTACATGTTTTGACAAAATATTTGAGTTTTTAAAATTGGTTCAGAAATTTGCAAATTTTCACATTTCAAAAAATTGTTCGCTTTTCTGAAAAATGTTGAAATCTTCAAATTTTGTTCGCAAATAACTAAAAATGTTTTGAGCTTCAATTTTGGTTCATTATTGGGAAAAACATTCAGGATTTCAATATTTATTTATTTTGAGTAAAAATTAAAATTTCAAAATTTGTTCAAGTAATTTAAAAATTGTTCCAAACTAAAAAGATCACCTGCAGAAATATTGGTTCTTGTTTTTAGAAAATGTTCACAACTATTTTATAATCTGTTTGAAGTCCCAAAACGAATTCGTGTTTCCTAAAAAAAATTGAATCTAAATTTTTATTCACATTTATTCAAAACTTCATTTCGTGTTTTCCGAAATTTGTTCAATTTTTAAAAATGTATACATATACAGAGAATAGCATGCAACATGGAATATCCTGCAACTTTAAGTCTTAAATAAGGTCCCGATGCGCTTTGAATCACAAGTAACAGTTTGATCCAGTGACTAGTACGACTCTTTGAGGAGGTGGACGTCACAAGTTCGATTCCTCGCTTCGTCACCTTTTGTTTTCGCAATTTTTACTGACTAGATAGGAAATGCGGCTTGCCGCACCCCAGCAGCAAGCTGCCGGGTATATCTATATACAACCACCAAAACATTTCAAGTATAAGAAAACCACAAACACAAATCCATAAAAAAGGAGCAAAACAACAATCTTACAGAGAACAATATTGTAAAAAACAATGACCCTACTCATTTAGTTATTGTGAGGAAATCAATCAGACACAGGGAACAAAACGATGACATCCACGCGTGCTAACAAAAGGGACACATCGGGTGTCCAAATGAATAAGATGTCAAAATTTCCACACGCAACAAGCAGTATCAACCATACAATATATACTACCAAATCATTGTTATATATATAGGACAAATGTTTCCTACAAGCAGTGGTAGTTACCACCACTTGCGTTTTGTATGTTGTATGTAGTATCTGTCGGAACCGAGAGTATGTACGTGTAGCATGTAGTATATAACAATGATTTGGTAGTATATATACTAATTTTTAGGTAGTATGTACCTTTTTTGAGTATGCTCATTTTTACGTACAAATATGTACGTATTTTACAAATATAACAAAAACTATGGGCTCATATGCAATTTTTTCATGTAACTTGCTTTGAAATATCTTAGATATAGTATATAAACATATTTAAAATAATAAAATAGTATATATAATACCACATGATAGTATATGAGACATGTGGGGTAACTACCACCGGGTGGTAGGATGGATTTTCCCTCTATATATATATATATGTGTGTGTGTGTGTGTGTGTGTGTGTGTGTGTGTGTGTGTGTGTGTGTGTGTGTGTGTGTGTGTGTGTGTGTGTGTGTGCATGATCATCCCAGACGTAATTAAAGAAATGGACAACATGCACACATAGACATATTTAAGTCATTTGCCAACAACAACCATAAGCACCACAAGTTTGCGTCTGCTCATACTCCACTACATCGTCGGCGACACACATTCAAGCAAACAGGTAATAATAATGTAGGTTTTGTTCAAATTTAAAAGTACCCACGGCACATACCCCCTAAAGGAAATAAAGCAGCAGATTATATACTAAGTGACAGGTCTTCATGTAGGCAGGTCCGTACGACGAAGGGGCTTCATCGTTGAGCACGTAATGAAGCACCACGGATATCAGCAAATCCAGGTATCGTCGTACGTCCATAGCCAACCGTCATGGACCTGAGACATGAAAAGCCGAAATCAAAATAAGAATAGCACACGCACAACGCGAGTGAAAAGACACCAAAGATAAGGACAAGGCATATATACCAAAATAGTGGATCAATCGGCGTTAGCTGCTCTAGAGCTTATGCCTTTTTCTGGCACTGGGATCCTCGCCTCCCTCCTCTGCATCAACACCCCTTCAAAAACAACCAACAGTTGAACACAACAGAATGGAATCGCATCAACAAACATAACAGCTGATTCAAAATATCTGGAAAAGGGCAAGCACCTTAAAGTAACCCCATCAACATCCTGTGTTTTAGGATCAACAACTGGATCCGTGGCCTTAAGAAAGAAAGCCAGACAGGCGTCAATGCTAAATTAAGAATCATCTTGTCAGTCGTAAGATAATACAGAGCAAGCACCTCATTAGTAGCAGGAGGAAGCAGAGGCACATGCACAACATTCTTCGATGCCTTATTCTTTTCCATCTGCTTTGCACTGGTACTGCAATCCAGAAACATAACATAGATTATCCCGACAAGTTGGAATGTAGTATTTCCGAGGAAGTAGAAAATGCTGATTTTCAGTGTGCTTGCATCACTTACACTTTGTTGACAGATGCCGGAGCTTTTTAGAGTGGATCTTGTTCACTCCCTAAGCACCGCTAAATGGCAAAAGGTATATAACATCTTCTTTGATGTGTTTATTTTGAAACAACCAAAACTCAAAGCTTCCCTGAACACTTCTTAGCCAAGTTAACATGAACAATGCATAAAACAATGGACCATGGGAGGATATAGCTTCCAAGCAAATTTATATTCCGTAAAATGAGATATATTGGACATGAACCTAAACCTGGAATATGTCTTGGCTTCCATAGGGTTTAATATAAATCAGTAAATGGTTATGTGCTGACGACTGTTATCCAAAAAATGCATTTGCAAGGATTTCTTGAACTCAACTCGCACATATGTACAAATGAGAATAGGCACATGTCATGCAATTTCTAGAGCAAGATTACCCTGGTTGTTTTTGTTGCCTTTTTCTAACCGAATAAGAACTTATGCCATTTAGCTACCCATGCATGGTTACATAGTAGTCAACAAAGACTGGTATGAAATAAAGAAATGACTACAATGGCAGAGGTAGCTTGTAATTAAAAGAAAATTGGAAGAAAAATAGTACATGAAGAAATAGGAACCACGACGTCTATATCTATCAATTACCTCCTCCGAGTCTCTATCAATCATCTACTTCCACAAAATCACAGGAAATCTCACCCTGGAACAACAGGGTACAAAACACATAGTCAACGGACGATGCTAACCATCTAAATGTACCACCGAACAGTAAAAACCATATAGAAACATGACCTTCATTAGAAATAGTGCCCTGGTTGACCTATGACTAAAACTACAATCTTGAGCTTTTGTAATTTCACGCATTCAAATGGAACCATCTTCAGGAGTAATAAATCAGGGGAAAGTGTATTCCAAGGAATGAAACAACACATGAATTATTAAAAAATAAATTCATAAAACATCACACGAATGTAGCCAGCTATTTTCCAATTTAGTACAAGCATAACATTAGTTCTCCGGGCATGTAATGCAAATATTAAGCTGAAACCTCGACACTTATAGCAACTACCATAACTCAGATTTGACCGAGCAGAAGGCCTGACAAAGAATATAAAGGACAATTTTTATAGCTATTTCTCCTTTTAGTTTAAACCTAGTAGAAACAACAAAAAAGGAAAATAAGTAAGGTAGCATTTGGAAACTACTCTAATAAAATGTCATTCAAAATCTTCAAAGTATGTTTTAAGGAGAAGGGTCAATTACCTAGAACGACTTTCCGATTAAAGGAAAACATCAAGCATCTAACGCAATAGGACACTCTAATTAGTTTTTTTGTAAGAATGCAGCATCATGACAATTTCAGCGGGTCACGCTCAATTCCACTTTATGTGTGTACCACACCTGTGATAGTGACAGGATCAGGAGTGAACATAAAAGCACTATAACATGGCCATTAGTTCACAATGTTGTGAAGTTATACATAGTATCAGTATTGCGCAACCGCCAAGCCAAGAAAGTTGACGTGCCTGATGCATCCCTACATCTCAATATGAACATACTGATCGAAGACACTACAACACTGGATCCTAAGCAACAGCTGAGGCATACAAAACTACAAGTGTTTGTTATTTTCATATATAAACAACCTTTAGTATCTCAACCAGAACCAAAGCAAAACAAAAATCATGGTTAAGTAACCAGCAAAGGAAGAATGAACCTTTTTGGAATTTTAAAGTAGCAAGACATGAAAAGTTCTTTTTTGCCTTCAATACTACACACATTAGGGGAGGTAGCTGCAGTTTTATTGCATAGTGGGCTCAGATTCACCTTACCTCGATCATATAACCTACCCCCATCATCTCTTATCACCAGATCGATCTCTTTATACAGTAGAGCTGCCCTGGTTATTAGTCAACAAGAATGACCATCCAAGGACAACAATAAGTATCACATGATCAAAAAGGATTCTAGAGACAAGAGGGAGGATCCAACTTGATACCCACAGGTGCCTTGATTGCTCAAAGGCGCAATAATTCCAGCCAAGGTAATCATCATCGCCCTAGCACGAACACCACTTGAGCATAAATAAGCAACCCCTTTAAATACAAATAAAAATGGTTCAGGGTTCATTGCATAGTTGCCACGGACGCCATCGTCGGCGCCACTGGTCTGCTGCCCTCCTCCGTGGCCGCTGCCGCCATCGCCATGGGAACCACCTGCGTGGGAGGGAGGGAGGCAGCTACAGGAGCGAGTGAGAGAGAGGAGGCGGCAGCTAGGTTTTCATCGCAGGAAGCCGCGGTCATTTTATACCCCTGCCCCCCTAAGCGAAATGACCCAGATGCCCTGGTGGGGGCACGGTATTTACATTCTATTGCCACTAGAATTTTATCCGACGGCTCACAACGATCTGGTAAATATCCGACGCCTCACGTGAGCCGAGCCCGAGATCCGACGGCCAATCGCATCAGGAAAACGATCGAACGGTCCAGAATCCAAACGAACGAGAGAGCTCCATTTTGCTTCAGACTCTAACAAGGGGATACAAACAGAAAGGGTTCAGGGTTCATTGCATAGTGGGCTCAGATTCGCCTTTCCTCGATCATATAACCTACCCCGTCATCTCTTATCACCAGATCAATCTGTTTATACAGTGGAGCTGCCCTGGTTATCACTCAACAAGAATGACCATCCAAGGACAACAACAAGTATCACAGGATCAAAAAGGATTCTAGAGACAAGAGGGAGGATCCAACCTGATACGCACAGGTGCCATTATTGCTCAAAGGCACACTTATTTCAGCCACGATTAATCATCATCGCCCTAGCACGAACGCCACTGATGAGCTAAGGAAAGCACAATAACTAAAACATGCACTCTTGTGTATACCTTAAAACCCGAAAAGGCGGGAAACCGTGTACTTAATAGATAAAGCAGCCTCAAATAATCTACCAAAAACTGTATATATTTTAGTTACCTTTTTTGGTGAACTCGGGTCTAAAATGATTTACTGATAAAGTAGTCAACAGAGCCAGAGATCTTTCCAGCAATCCAGCTTGAGTATAAATGCGACATCAGGAGCTTACTAAGAGAACAAACATGGCAACATGCTTAAGATTTAGCAATATTAAATTATAAGCACGAATTATGTGCTACTAGCGTGCTCACGGGTCTCTTAGTAGCAAGTATACCTTATTAAACACCAGATAAGCTGCTTATTCTTATGGTAGCAAGTATACATTATTAAACACCAGATAATCTGCTTCACTCCAAGAATGAATGCAAGGACGGCGTGCTCACGGGTCTGGTCATTCTTGGAGGCATCATCCTCAAAACAAGCAGTGGTGGAGTCATTGATGAGCACATCATAGTAAACCTGGGATAAACAAAACAAAAAACACAATTTCAGCAATATAAGACAGATCAAAGAGAGAGAGAGAGTTTGAGGTGTGAAAAGAAAATCACTACTCTGGACCATATTGCCATCATAGAAGTATTTCTTCTTTTTCTTATCATAATCAAACAACTAAAAGAACACGGACAAAATGGGAAATTAATATAAATGAAAAACGGTGGCGCTGGGCGCGCTGTACCTGGAGGCCGCGCTGGTTGAGTCCCTTTTACGGCGACGGTGATGCGATCTCCCTTGGGGTCGAGCGGGCAGACGGATCCTATTTAAACGCTGCTGAAGATGCCCTTGCCGTCCAAATATGAAATCAAAGAGCCTGCATTCATTGTCCAGATATGAAATGAAAGTTGCCATGAAGAAAGAAAAAGATAGGCAGCATGATCCTTACACAAAAACTCAAAACCTACCAAACACCAACACAGACTATTGGATATTTTGCCAAAGGCACAACAAATCATTATACTACCAGCACCATTTATTCTTCACCTAATTCAACAGCAGCATAACACGCATATTGCTCAATATATCCAACTAATATATATCGTTCACCATATCTGTCACTGCATCTAACCTCTACTTAAATTATTACTACTGTAAAAAAATACACTGCATATGTACCAAGAAAAGTAATCCTTGATTTTCCTTTGCGTAGCATAATCCGATAAAGCAAAGGAGAACACAAAGCTCTTACATAGACATGATAACCAGAAGAAGTACGTGCATAAATCAGCAACAATGGTTTACAAATTTACCACCAAGTAGTTGCTCGCTTATAAGGGCGTAAATGTATGGATTCACTTAATAGCAGTCACCATGTATGCAACATTATCATCTAATCAGAGAAGAGTGTTTGACAAATCAGAGATTTTGAGTAATGTTTGAACAATGGAATAAAAGGAAATCTGAAACACAAGTAGGTAAACATTGCAACTACTACCGCTGATCATGCATATTTAAACTAATTCCCTTCATGAGACTTTATGGTTCAAGCCTATGTTTTCTCTAAATTTGGCATGTGCTTACTAACATGACGTACCGAGCCATGTGGTTACTGTAACACCACAACACCAACACAAAATGCAAGAAGCTTGCCCTTAATATCTGAAGGAATACATAAGCAATTCCACCGGAAAGTCATTTCTCTTCGAGCATAGTAGAACTTAATGAAACAATGTTTTACGAATGCCTCACAAGAGATGGCCGTGTATGAAATCAAGCTCCAAAGACAAGGATGTCTCTTCACCTCTCATTGTTATCCAGGCAAGCACTGCAACATATCTAAACATTTATAATACTACTATAACTCATTTGGGGGTAAGACCACCGACATGGTTATTGTGACACTCCAAAAATATTCTTTTGGTTTTCTTCAAAATTTTTGTTGGATTTGAAGAAGGTCTTCTAAACCCTTCCAAAAATCTCTCTCAAAAGCTTTTTCCCTTTAGCAAATATTTTATTTTTGCTTCTCCTTCAACTCCGGTGTTTGGTTTTTTAAATTTTTCTTCTGATTGCCCTCTTCTCAAAATTTCAAGAAAAATCTTTGGAGTTTATTTTCTTTCAAAAAGAAACTCTAGGAGTTTTGCATCTTCTCCAATATTGAAATCCACCCATGATTTTACCATGCACCACATGGTAAAACTTTCCCAAAAATCTCTCCTTCCACTTTGGGCAATCCAAACATTCAGTCTCAACAAGTTCAACCCTTTTCTGAATTTTATTTCATTTATTTCTCCTCCCAAATCTTTTCTGTCCATTATTTTGAGCCTAGGAGATTTGCAAAGCAAGTACCAAATGCATTTGAGCTTTGACCTCAAACCAACTCCCCTGGATAGTCCTTGGTACCCACAACCTAGAATAATCAAGATCCACTCCTCTTCTTTTCAAAAATTTCAAATTTCAGTCTCTGCAAGTTTGGACCAGATTTGTCAAATTTTGTGAAATTCATATCTTCCCTGCTCCAAAAATTCCACAAAAATTCAGGAAGCCTCTAGATGCAATGAGAGGCCCCTCCACCAAAAATCAGCTCAAGCAGAGCCTCCCACATACCAAAAACATTCTGTCGAACACCTGACCTACACTGTTTCATTGCACTTTCAGAGATTCAGAGAGATTCAGAATTCAGTGTCGCTTCTCTTTGTCAGACTTCGGTCACGCGACCACAGTGCGCTCTGGCACGATGCACACGGCCTCTTCCCCCTGGCCAGCACCCCGCACGCACGCTTGGCCGATTCCTGGCGTCGGTGGCGACGAGCATCGCCGGCGTTGGAAGCTTCTGCGGTGGCCGCGCCACCGTGGCGGCGAGAGAGCCCGAGCCCTTCAGAACGCCACCGGCGCCGCCCATCGCCCCCTGGCTCTCCGCGTGTCCCTGCCTTGCCAGTGCACGCCCGTGGCACCGTCGCCGTGGCACGGCAAGCACAGAGCGTGCTCGCTGCCGCCGACGGGCCCGCGCCGCCCCGTTCCGTCGAGCACGCCCTAAGCAACCAAACCCCGACTAGTTCAGCACCTAAACGGAACCAGTAAACCCCCACGACGGCGCTCAACCCCTGAACCTCCCCGATCAATGCCCTGCGCCGCCGTAAGCTTCACGGGAGAACCCCGTTCTCGGCAACCGCCTCGGGCCGGCTATATATAGCACCCCCGAGAGCGCTCTCGCCCCCGCACACCTCCACCACCTCATTAGTCCTCGCCAAGCCCCTGGAAGGGCCTCGAGGGGCTCTTCTTCCTCGACTCCGGCCGCCTCGTTCTGCCTCGGCCTCCACCTCGATTCACTCCGGTGAGGTCGTCCCCGGCACCCAAATCCCGTCAGCTACCCTCTCATGCTACCACAAGTCTAACCCCCTCCTCAATTCCTCCTCCGCAGCACTCTCCGACGAGACCCACGACCACCCGAACCGCTGTCCGCCGAAGCAGGAGCCGCCGTCGACGTGGTGCTCGCGGCCACCACCACCACCACCAACCGACGCGAATGACGCCTGAACACGGAGGTACCTCCGATCTCCTCGCTCGCCGTGGATCGCCGCTTGGCGACCATCATGACTCTCGGCGCCGTTGAGCCCCGTCTCTCTCATTTGAAAGTTTAAACCTGACGGGTGGGACCCGCCCGTCAGCCTCTCTATTGTTTTTTTGAAACGTTTTCTAAAAGCGTACTCTGGCAAATATGCCTTCTACTCTGAACCGTTTTTCTGCGCTTTTCTGTTTAAGCCCCTGAGAGTTTTCTGTTTCATTACAGATGGGTCCTTGGACCAAAACCCTTATAACTTTTTAACAGAAAGGAATGTTTGAGTGATTCTTTTTCTGTCCTCTTCAAAATTTTACCTAGTTTTTTTATCATATTTATTTGAAAATTATTTGGATTACTTTTCTGTACCCCACGGTATTTACGTTAGCGCGTGTGCTTTGTGTACCGTAGATACCGAAGGAGGTGACGGAACCGCGAACTTCGCCGAGCTAGACCCCGACTACTCCGAACCAGGCAAGCAATGTTTGAACTTTTGATATGATGAGTGTTTGGGCATGTTTGCATTATTTTTGTATCATGGCACGTTCATGAGCATTTCGATGATAGTTTATCTCGTAAGAATTGAGGCAAGTGAGTTCGGAAAATCCATGAGTTGTTGGAAACATGTTGCATGGCCATGAGTTGGCATGAGTATGGGTAAGATGGCAGTGTTGTAGCATGCCAGGCTTATGCCAGATCGTTGACCCCGCGTCAACACAAATCAGTCAGATTCCGGTCCGTCTCCCCTTTCGTACTACCACCTGTTTCCCGCAAGGGATACGGCTTAGTAAGTTGCAAACCACTTCCTGGTACACACCAAATCGAGAGACTGGGGTGAAGGTTCCATGGCCCTGGATTAAAGCCTTTCATCCGGTCAGGGGGCATGGGTGTTTCCGGTTGGGACCGAGAGGGGGGCACCCCTTAGAGCGCGCGTAAATAAATTTGATCCCATGCTATTCGAGATTGTGATCTCCCCGTCTCAAAGTTTTTCTTAAACGCTGTCTAGGGTGATTCCTGGCAACGTGAGGTATGATGGGTGTGTACTAGTTAGTTGTGTTTCCTCCGAAATACCGTAAACGGAACTAGTCCTTCATGACTACGAAAATCCGTTGGCTGTGGACAATTTTGGTACAAACTCTGCAGAGTCAAAATTCTTGAATTCATCTTATTCATGTCCAAGTACCGTGTTCACCTTATCTTGTCAGATGTCAGTCTCGGTGACAGAAACTCCTGATAACCATGTGAGTGTTAAATGTTTATTTCCTGTGAATGGACTAACCCGCTTATTGTCTTGTGATGAATATTTTCCGTGAGCACCATATCTTGTCAGTTATGAATAATGTATTATAAGCCCTTTCTGCGATGTCGGGGACGTCCGACTGCGGCATTGTTACTATTTATTTTTGTTATAAGCCCTTTCTGCGATGTCGCTCAGACGTCCGACTGCGGCATTGTTACTATTTATTTTTGTTATAAGCCCTTTCCGCGATGTCGCTCAGACTGCGGCATTGTCATTATTTACATTTTGTTATAAGCCCTTTCTGTGATGTTGCTCCGACGTCCGACTGCGGCACGCATGTATTTTCTTTCAATATAAGCCCTTTATGAGGTGTCGCTTAGACGCTCGACTGTGGCATGCTTTACTTATTTGTTCACCCTTGAGGCGCCGCTCGCGGACACCGATCGGTTTTGAGTTTATCTTCTTTGGGTTTTCGAGCGGACTACCGCCGATTCCCTTTTTACTTACTTGTGTTACTGATTTGATAGCACATTGTTCTAAATTAATCATGTCGCATTCATGCATTCATTTGTTATATCTTTTGTCCGAACTGTCTTGCGAGTACTTTCAAAGTACTCACCTGGCTTGTTGATTTGGCCAGATGCCGACGAAGGCGATCTCATGGATGAAGAGTTCGATAGCGAGTCCGACGCCTAGAGGAATCCCAGTCAGTCTCGTGGGACCCCTGGATTAGTCATTGTGATATATCCGCTTCCGCTATCCAAATAAATTCATCGAGCCTCCCCTCGACGCTCGATGAGCCGCCAGTGCAGTAGTCTTATTAACCACCCCACTGTGTTATTCCACCAACCACTCATACCTCGAGTCAGTAGTATTTCCACCCCACACCATTGTGTCATATCCGCCAACCTGTATAATTATCGGCGTGTTTGTAATAATTGGTTGGGCATCTTCAGTCCGACCCTGTAATATTGTAATGCTACTGGCTTATTGTATCAAAGTTTTGTCTACCGGTATGGAGGATTTTCCTCATATTGGACTTCATAGGTCGGTTGTTCAATAAATATTTTTATTGAAAAACCGGTCGTGACAGTTATGGTGATGCCGTCTAAAGCGCCGACCTCATTGAAAAAAGAGAGAATCAGTTACTTGGATTAAGATATAAACATGAGCCAAAGTAGAACATAACTTCAAAAATGTGATCATTTCTAGCATCATCTCCTAGAAGCAGGAAAATCCGAAGTGGTTGCTATATGTACAGATAAAGGGTTATTGCTCATCCAGAAAGCTATACCCTGCATAAATACACTCTCATTTGTCACACAGGTCTAGCAAAGCCAGCAATGAACCATCTGCCTATCTATTATAATTAGTGTCCTTTAAATCTGATAACAGGACCCAAGCAAGAAAGTGATCCCCTCTGTCTCTCTCTCTCTCTCCCTCTCTGTCTGAACAAAAATCTTGATCCTAATCCACTGCACACAATACAAATTCACCAACGCATTTAGATTTAAACAACGAGCTATGATGTAATTCCACATGGCTTAATAGCATATTACTCCATATATTTGTAATTAATCATCTCAATTTATTCAAACAGTAAAACTAATCCAGCGATTTCACCGAGGAATGAAACAGTCCATTGGTTATTAACACCTATCAGGATGAGTGATTGAGCAGGACAAACAAAACAAACATTTCGCCTGTAGAGTAAACAATACTAATTACACTAAAGAAATCAGATATACTTTTATGTAAGTTGTTGCTTGCTGTGAGAGGTGAGGAATACGCACGGAGGTGGTGGCAGGTGGTGGGTGAGGGAGAAGATGATGGATTTTCGGTTGGGACTGTATGAAGGGTCAGTAACACATACGACTGAATCTTGTTTCCCATTTTCCCTCTCCAATCCAAGGCAGAATCGGTTCCAAGCCTAAAGAAGACCCCAGGTCATTTCAACTACTTCAAAGAAAAGAAGAAACAAACAAAGAAAATTACGACACAAACTTGCAGTAGTATAAAAACAAGAAATGGTAGACAAGATCGTAAAAGCTAAGTTTTGAGAAACTGAACTAAACAGGTGCTAAGTTTTGAGAAACTGAACTAAACAGGTTGTGTCTCAAGCACATATTGGTACGTTGTCCTATGCCTAGACTTATTATTTATTCTCTTTGATCAATGGACAGTCAAAGTAATTTATTAGACGCTTATTGCGCAAACAACAACCGGATACAATAAGAGCATCAATTAGTTTTCCTTCATTAATTAGCCTATATAGATCAAATCTAATTGTCAAGAGAAAGTTGCAAAAGAAAGGTCATTCAAGGTCTGCACCATATGTGATAGTAAATATGTATATCCACAGTGAAACAAACACTGAACAACAAAACAAGGATGATTTGATATTACCTTGCTTTCAGGAATTCAATTTTGACGCCATTTGACGATTGAGCCATGAAAATAAGGACATATCCAAACTTGAAGTGCATGAAGCAAGGCAATGAGCTAATTAGTGCATCTAGTACATATTTGACTCACTCTACACTCTAGGCTTTCATAGCATCACAATAATCTCAGGTCACTCATCGGAAATAAAACAAATCGAAGACCAAGATTTGCAAATGGAAAATAGAGGAATGAAGCCATACCTGCAGGAGAAATTCTTGCATTCGTTCTACAAACCCCAAAAAGGAAAATCAAACCTCCTCTCTAGAGTCTCTGCCATGTTAATTTCTTAGACACATAAGCACCACAATGGAAGATTCCTAAGACATTTATGCAAAAAAAAAATGATCTTGTGAGCACCTGCACACTATGAATCATGATATATTTCTTGTTTCTTACTGAGATATAACAACAGAGTATTCAGTAACATGATTTACCTGAGAAATCAGGTTTAGTTTTCGATCTTGTGAGCCATCAGTAGGTAGTTCTGCTATTAGATAAAATCTGAAAAAAGGAGACGCATACAGATATATCTCAGGAATGTACACCAAATATGATCAGTTGCTCATTATACATGAACTCAATTACTCAAAAAAGATACGTCTAGTCATACAGATGTTGCTCTTCCTAGTTCAACTCAAAAGACAAAGAATTTCTTCTTCTTCTTAAACACAACATCACCTTGGTCCAACCTCATCATCATACAACCGTTCGTTCTAGCAAAGGAACACAAGAGAAAAAAGCTAACGAGAAACCATGGCATCCCCTTATTATATTGTAAAACCACCTACTAAGCACATATTAACAATACTGCATGTCAAAAAATTCTCCAGGAGCAGTAGGGGAAATAACAATGGAAAGCAGCTCTTGAAGCCCAGCAATATTTAGAACTGCTGAATCTTTTGCTCGGATCCGCTGGGATCTAGGGTCGGGGTTGAGCACAGGTGGATGGGGGAGGACGGGTGAAAGGACATGCGGTGCCCCCATGTGTGGTTTTGGTAATTGATGACAATCTCTATGGACTAATGGTTGCCTTGAGTTATATTTGAAGGGTTTGTCCATAGGCCTTTCTTGGAGTCATTTGTTGGTTTCAAGGAGAGTTTGTGATGACCAAGTTGCTATTAAGGAATTATCCAGAGATTGGTCTTATGAGTGTTGAGCTTATTGCAAGCATGTCTTGAAGAATAAGATTGTGTGATCATTCATGTCCACCTTCAAGACATCATCCAAATGAAGAGAGTTGGAAAGATTCAACACACAAAGCGTACAAGATGTACAGAGGGATCAAGTGATCCCATGGTATGGTAAGCATTGTCCATTATGCTTTGTGTGCTAACCCATGTCTTCGTGAGAGTTCTTTGTGGGGTTAGGTTGCGGTGTGCAAGTTCAAGTGATGCATCACGAAGAGATCAAGTGCTTGAAGCTTGCCGTCCATTGTGGTGACAATGGACTTGTGAAGATGAGCGGAAGAGAGGCTCACCCACAGTAGAGTATGGGGGAGCAATCAACTAGTCTTCTTCGAGCCAACGCAATCAAGAAAGGTGGTCCAACTTGAGGGAGTCAAGATCGTCATCGTCTAGCTCAAGTGGACCATGTGCAAGGCAAAGGTTTGCCCTTGATAGGTTTTCTAGTTTACCGGTCTCATGATGGTAGTTGGGAGACCGGGTTATAGGATCGATTGCCGTACTATCAAGGGGGGCTCTCGATGAGTAGCTTGATCGTATCATTCGTAGAGAGCTCAAACCATTGCATCCTTGCATCTTGTTTCTTGGTTCTTGTTTGGTTCTTCTCCTTGTGAGATTTGGAGCTTATGGTCATTTTTATGACAAGCTCGAGTTCATCGAAAACGGAGTTCTCATGCATCTTCTATGATGTTTTCGATGTTGGAGGGTATGCCGGTTCTTCTCGGTTGGAGGTTTCACTCCTTTGTTTGCTAAGCATACCTCCCCTGCCTCTTCTTACTCGGCGGCTCGCTGTTTTGATGCTACTCGTTGTCTTGTTTCAAACAAGCTTGAGTTTGCTCAATTCGGAGCTCATATGAAGAAGTTATGGCAGTTCTGGTTTTCCTGGAGTATTCTTTGTCTTCGTGGTTGTGGCTTAAGGTTGGTGCCAGCGGTAGTACCGCCGAAGCTCCCCAGCGGTAGTACCGCTCTCGGAGCGGTAGTACCGCTCCAAGCGGTAGTACCGCTCTCCGAACGGTAGTACCGCTTGGGAGTTTCGGCCGTAGTACCGCTGTGCGTCTGGGCTACTTCCGCCTCGATTCTCGAACGAAGTTTTTCGTGTCGGGTTTTGCGGCACTAGTAGCGGCAGTAGAAGCGGTAGTACCGCTCTGAGCGGTAGTACCGCTCTTCCCTAGCGGTAGTACCGCTCTGGGGCCAGGGCCTTGACCTTCTCTTCAGCGCGGTAGTACCGCTGGATAGGGAGCGGTAGTACCGCCCTCAGCGGTAGTACCGCCCTTCCCTAGCGGTAGTACCGCTCTGTGCGGGGATTTTCAGTGGGGTAACGGTTGGATTTTCCCCCTCCTATAAAAGGGGGTCTTCTTCCCCATTGAACCTTATCCTTTGAGCTCGTGTTCTTCCCCCATTGTTGACCTTCTCCGAGCTTGCTATCTCTCAATCCCTCCATGGATTCTTGCTAGTTTTTGGGGGAAAAGAGAGAGGAGATCTAGATCCACATTTCCACCAATCACTTTCTCCTCTATGTGAGGGGAACCCCTTGGATCTAGTTCTTGGAGTTCTTGGTGTTCTCCTTCTTGTTCTTCCTCTCATTTTCCTCCCTAGCATTAGTTGCTTTGGTGGGATTTGAGAGAGAAGGACTTGGGCACTCCGTGTGCCCTTGCCATTGCATTTGTGCATCGGTTTGAGTTCTCCACGGTGATACGTGGAAGTTACAAGTTGAGAAGCTTATTACTCTTGGGTGCTTGGTGCCCTTGAGCTTGTTCCTCTTGGGTGCTTGGGCGCCCTAGGCGGTTGGTGGTGTTCGAGCTCAATCATTGTGGTGTAAAGCTCGGCAAGCGTCGGGTCTCAATTAGGTTGTGGAGATCGCCCGAGCAATTTGACGGTACCGTGACCGCCCCAAGGGTTGCCAAAGTGTACGGGTTCGGTGACCGCCCCAAGGGTTGCCATTTATGCGGGTTCGGTGACCGCCCTCAAGGGTCCCTTAGTGGAATCATGGCATCTTGCATTGTGCGAGAGCGTGAGGAGATTACGGTGGCCCTAGTGGCTTCTTGGGAGCATTGTGCCTCCACACCGCTCCAAGCGGAGATTAGCATCCGCAAGGGTGTGAACTTCGGGATACATCGTCGTCTCCGCGTGCCTCGGTTATCTCTTACCCGAGCCCCTTTACTTATGCACTTTACTTTGTGATAGCCATATTGTTCTTTGTCATATATCTTGCTATCACATAGTTGCTTATCTTGCTTAGCATAAGTTGTTGGTGCACATAGGTGAGCCTAGTTGTTTTAGGTTTTGTGCTTGACAAATTAACCGTTAGGTTTATTCCGCATTTGTTCAAGCCTAAACCATAATTATTTTAAAGCGCCTATTCACCCCCCCCCCTCTAGGCGACATCCTCGATCTTTCAACGGGGGCACGTGAGAGAGAGGAAGAGGAGGGGAGGTGGCAGCGGCTAAGAGGGAGGTCGAGGAAGAGGAGGGAGGGTCTGGTGGGGGTGTGGGCGTACCGAGCATGGTCGCAGCAGTCGCCTTCACGGTGGTAGAGGCGCAGCTCGGGGCCAAGCACCTCGCTGGCGTGGGTGACGGGTACGCGCGCTCGCGTTGGAGCTCGCCCTTGCCCCTCTCCCGTCCGTCGCCTCGCTGCACCTACCTCTCTCTCTCTCTGTGTCTCATCTGCTTGAGCGCCGCCTCCCCTTCCTTCTCTCTCCCTCTCATCTGCTCGAGCGCCGAGGAGAGGAAGGGGAGGAGGAGGTGCTGAAGGGGGCGAGGCGGCCGTGAGGTACGGGGAAGAGGAGGAGGCGGCGGCAGCATGGAGAAGAGGAGGAGGCGGCGGTGACATGGAGAAAAGGAGCCGGATGGGGAGGAAGGATGGAGAGAGAGGAGAGGCGTGGGAGGGAGGGAGGCGGCTGCAGGAGCGAACGAGGGAGGAGGTGGCTAGGTCTCCGTCAAAGGAGCGGCCCCTTTTATACCCCCACTATGCGAAATGACCGAAATGCCCTGGTGGGGGCATGGTATTTACATTCTGTTGCCATTGGAATTTTATCCGACGGCTCACAGCGATCTGGTAAATATCCGACGCCTCACGTGAGCTGAGCCCGAGATCCGACTTGCACGTACAATGCACGTCTCATTCGACTTAAAAATTTGAATATGCAAAGCTTCAGTAAATTCTAATCCACATATAGCTACTTGTAATTCACTCTGCAATGATTTGTACCACCTTCAATATGCTCTGCGAGTTTGAAACCTGGTAGGATCCACTACTTCAGAAATCACAAACTTGCATAAAGAAGCTATAGTACCGATTGCGTACTCTCGAGAAAACAAACTTGCATAAAGCTTATATCGACATTAAATCAATTGACATAAATTCTCTGTTGATGAATCAATAGAAACCTATTTAATATCATACGCTTATATGGGGGTACCAGATCAGTATCAAAGGCAACTTACCCCTTTTCTGGTGTAATGCACACATGCTTGTACCAATGACTGGTACCACATATATAAGCCTATATATTGTGCGATGCTTAGAAGGGGCGTGCTTTCAAATTCCCAAGAAAAAGAGCACTTGTATAGTCCGTCAAATCGGGTCAACAATTCAACATGCCTGTAGATGTCGAGTGATGTGAGTTGACTATAGACAAATAGCTAAATAAAGGAGATGAGGAAATTAATATTAGTAGTATAATGAACTTCATACTGACTGCAAGTCACGTACATGTAGTCAAGTTGAGGCAGAAATCACTTTTCTTGGAACATAATTTGGTAGCACTCCATCATTGCCATGAAACCTGTAATTTCAAATGTCAGTCTTCAGATACATAATTATTAATTTAAGTCTTAACTGAATCTCTGCAAGCAAGCATGATGGTTTTAGCATCAGATACATAAAGATTAGGATAACCTGGCATATAAATCACCTCAAATTAGGGTATACCAGGATTGCAAAATTCACAGTTGTAGCACGGTACTATATAGTATAGTGAGTAGCTTGTGCTTCAGGCCACCGACACACAACATACTGGAAACAGTAATACCCATCTGATGACTTGTACCGGTGAAATTATGCAAAGAATAAGGTGAAGAGAGCATAGAGAGAAGGTCAGACAACATGTGATTACGACCGACTCCATTTGGTAAAGGAAATAGAGGATCCCTGCCCTCATCTAGAACCATCCATTATATAGTTTTAGTGTTCAAGTACGTTATTAAACCTTCCAATATGGATTAGACGACATCATCAGCAACCTGTCGTGTGTCCATCGGAAGTATCAATTGGACTACTCTGAATGGGAAAGATAAAAATCCCCAAGGATTAAATACCGGTGAACAAAATAATATCATAACAAAAAAATTATTAGACATGCAAAACCACTACAATTTTCAAAGTATATAGCTAAATTCACTTTTATTTTTCACTTCTGTACGTATGCAAAAATGTAATAAGGGTTTTATAGACTTGTGGTACCTCTTTTAGTTTTTTTAGTGATGCGTCCTCAAAAGTATAGCAATTAAGAAAAGGCCGGCATGCCTGCAGTGGCGGAGGTGGGATTAGTGGGATTAGGATGTTGGGGAGGGCCGGTTGGAGCAGAAAACAAAAGTCAAATGCTGCACTATTCATGTGTTTATTATGAACAAATCCATAGTATTGGGAGGGGGGCAGGGCCCCTTGCTGGTCATGTATTTATCGCCACACAATGCCTGCAAATAAGAACAAATTTTTTTCTCACTACAATGATTTTGATAGTTAAATTTATCGGTACACATTTAATTGGGAACAGAAATATTTTAGATGATGTACTCCTAATCCCTCATTCGAACGGTTGATTACTTCATCTGTTGACGAACCAAAAAAATGATAGGGGCACATACATACTCGTAAGTCAATTTATAAACCTTGATGGAGATGGAGATATTAACAAATAGACTGATATTTGTCAGTTGTGACTGAAATTAGGTAATTCATAGAAGGATAAACTCTAAAAATTAGCAGAAAAGAGGAATATGGAACATTAGCATGGAGTTTTATAGTCGGAGATCTGATGGTGTAGATGACCATTGTTGAATTGTAGTTTGATCTATACCCTAACCACACACATAGTAAAGGTGGCAGTGGCTCCAGCGTCCACGAAGGCAGTGAAACTGGGACTCCGAAATATCCTCGTTTCCTTGTTCTGTGTTCAAGGGCTGCTCGAAAGGGTGGTATTTCAACAATTAGACAATAGCTAGCTGATTCATATCAACTCATAGCACGACAATAAAAGGCGATAAAAAACAGCAAAAAAGAAAATGACATCTAAACACTATACCACTCAAACAAATGCTTTTTTTGGTATTCCAAACTGCAAGACTACAATGAACCTTGTATCCATCTGTTTATAAATAAGCATTTGTAGCTAAGAATGGATCGATCAAACTGTGACAGAGAAACAAAATTGCATACAGAGTTGTAGCAAGGAACCAAAATCAAAGGGGTTCCTAACCCGGGTTGGGGAAACCTATCAAACTTGCAATCTGAGCAAGCTAAAAAGGCGATGAAATAAATGCTCTCACCTAAAGCAAGGAGGAAGCTTGCATGTGGTTGACAGTGAGGTGTAGAGGTTGAGGTTGTTGAACCAATCACACATGCACAATTCAAGATTTTCTATTTCCTTGTGAGACACATACCTTGAATAATGAAAGAATGACATCGCAAGACACTGGACAATACATTTCAATTTAGCATCTAGAAATTGTTCTCCCGGTGGAAAACCTGCAAGCATAGAAATATAGGATATCGTGGTGAACAATTTGAATAATATTCTTACTGAAGTACAGTGAGAGCAAAACATAGCACACAAAGCGTAAATAGAAGACCTCAATATTTCAGCATGAGTATTAAACTATTAATGGTAAAGACAAATGAACAGGTTTGCATTTCATTGAAGATGCTCTAGCCATAGGGTGAAATTCATTTGAAAAATCTGAAAACACACATTTGTTAACCATTGCCTTCGGAACTGAACACACACATCCAAAACACCTGAAATCTGGTTTCCATGATTCTTTGTGGTACACAGCTAAATTGTAAACCTATTAATATATTTCGTTGCTTATTTGATTCTACAAAGAAAATTTTGGATACCATTGAGAACATCAGCACTATAAGCCTGTGATGCATACTGTCTATATTCCTACAGCATGTGCAAGTAAAATGCAAACACTGTGTCATGATAGAAGGACGTTTTTTTTTTTTTTTGCTTTGTGATGCGAAACCTCCCTTTCATCAGTCACAGACAGAATTGACGTTTCATCACTTAGATTATATCATCACGCAGCAAACAGAAATACAAATTAACAAAAAGGGGGGGGGGGGGGGGTTGATCTTGCCTTATCAATTTCCTGTTGCTCTTGCTCCTCCCTCACATACTCGGATCCAATGTGATCCCCTGCTACTACAAGGAATCATGAGTTGGACAAGAGAAGGTGCAGAACTGTGTATGTGAGAGAGGAAAAGTAGATCAGAGAAAGAAAGAGATGTACCTGCAGGTTTCATTCATCAACGACAAAAGGGTGTGGAGCTAGGGTCCCTCACCATCGGATGCAGGGTTGCAGGCACACCCCTTCGGAGAGGAGACACGCGGTCGGCATCTGCCTCCCCGCCGCGCACAAGGCCACCTCCCTCGCCTATGTCCTCACCGACGCCTACGCGGCGCTCGCCGACTGCGCCGTCCCTGGAGGGACTTCCCCTTCGCGGGGCACCTCTTCCTCGGCGGAGGCGGCAGTGCGTGGAGGAGGGATGGCGGCGACGGCGGACCGGGCGGCGCGCCGGCGGCCCTGACGGCTCGGCTCTCGTCTGGGCGCGGCGCGTTGTGGACGAGGCGAGGAGGGGCCGGACAGAGCGGCGCGTGGACGGGGCGGCCGAGCGGCTGGAGAGTGGGCGTGGCGGTCCGGCGGCGTGCAGACGGAGGCGGCGGTGGCTGGCGGGGAGTATGTGGGGGGAAGAGGTCGGGCAGGGGCCAAACTGGCCGAGGGCGTGGTCGCGGGAGGGCGCTTTTTTTTTCAAATTCTTTAAAGTGCACGCGCACTTTTTAAGGAAACAAGTGGCCGGTCTTCGCAGCCATGCATGAGTTGTTTTTTTGTTTACTATAATACATGTCATTTTTTAAGGAATAATACATGTCATTATTAGTATTAAATGCGTTCACGCTGATTAGTTCGATTTGAAAGAAAAAAGTTCACGTGCAATTATTTCGGTTTTTCGAATTTTTAAAAAGTCATATCTTTTAAACTGTGCGTCGGAATTCAGATCCGTCTTCACCTTTGGATTCTTCGCGACGAGATCTTTGAAACTAGATCCTGCATGGGTATGTTTCGACGAATTTTTTTTTTATCCCAACTTTGACGCTATATTATGCAACTTCAGTACTGCATTGTGCAACTTTAATACTACATGGTGCAATTTTTTTCAAAACCAGTTTTTTGAGCTGCATGATCTAACTTCACATGAGGTTACAACCTAGCAACCATGAAAATTTGATGTGCAACTAGTCTACTGTCTCGACCAACTATGTAGTAGTCGATGTACAACCCTTGTCCTACTCGTGGATGTGTAGTTTTTTACAGTTGACACACCTTGCCCCACCTTCCCTATCAGTGATATGTGCAACTTAGTCTGTTGTTCGAGCCAATTTTCTATTACTAAATGTTCAACTCCTTCCCCTCCCTACTTGTGGATATGTAGTTTCAGTTGGCGGGGGCAACAAATGGAGTTGCACAAAGTCTGCTAGGCAGTTAGCCGGAGCAACATAGAAAGTTGCACATCTCACAAGCAGGGATAGTTGGATGGTGAAAATTCCATATTCATGAGGGTAATGAAAAGTTACATACTCATAAGGATAGTAAAAGTTGCATATAAACGGGGCGCTAAAGTTGCACATCCCACTAGACGTGTGTTTCCGAGTGCTTGTAAGAAAATTACACATCCATGAGGTATGAGGGATAGTTGCACATCACTGGTAGATAGTTGGCGGTGACAGTATCCGAAGTTGCACATCCACTGCTAGACAATTGGCTGATGCAGCAAACAGTGAAAGCATAATCACGGGTAGGGGAAAAGTTGCACATGAACTACTAGGCAGTTGGCCTGGGCAAAACACGAATTTGAACATCTCACTAGGAGGAGGTAGACTGGGAGTAGATGTGCCATCAATGAAAACTATACTTCCGCAAGGTAGACGAAAAGTTGCACATCCAATGTCAGGTAGTTGGACATCGACTGTTAGGCAGTTGCACAAAACGAGGGACTTAGTTGGCATCAAAAAAATTCATCGAAATATACACATGCCAGATCTAGTTTCGAAGAGCACGTCACGAGGGTTCCAATGGTGAAAACGGATCTGAATTCCGACACGCGGTTTGAAAGATATGGCTTTTTAAAATTTTAAAAACCCAAAATTATTACACAAAAGACAAGGTGAGCAGGAGGTATGCAGACATCCATCATATGACAAGAGATCACGTGGAATGATTAATTAGCAGCATTCATTTTTATCACTTCTGGTTCACATGAAAGATACTATTTTTTTTAAAATCACATTAGGACAAATAAGTAGGCCACTCTGGACAGCTAGAAAGCAGTCGGCCGCTCCCTAGACGTGCCCTTTTTTTTGATTGGACGTGTTTATGAGGATTGTAACCCAACAACATGGTGGGTAATTAAGGCCAGATGTGTTTATGAGGATTGTAACCAAACGGCATGGTGGGTAACTAAGGCATAAAACACGTTTGGTGTTTTGAAGCGATGTAGACCATCGGATTACAGGTTTGAATGGATAGGATGATTTTGTTCTCCGCACTCTCTTCCTTTTATAGGGGTAGTAGATGATTATTTTGCTTTTATTTTTTATTTTATGGTCTTCTATTTTTCTCGTCCAGATTTGTGTTTTCCTAAAAATTTTCAACATTTTCCTAATAAGTGGTGAATATTTTTCAAATGCTCACAACTTTTCTTCAATGTATGTATAATTTTTTTTAAATACAAACTTGAGTTTTTTTTATATAGTGTGATTTTTTAAATTTATGGTGAACTTAATTTTCAAATACATACTGAACATTTTAATATATACTCTTCGTCCGGGAAAGCTTGTCCCCGATGACAATTTGTGACAATCCCCCTCGCTTTAATCTGACAAACGACACAGCCCGCACCGCGTCCCCCCATCCTCCTCCTCGATTTTGCGATGGCTACGGTGACAACGTCACCCCCGGCCGCCTGCTCAGTCGCCTCGCCGCGCGCCGGCTGCCTTCTTCATTTCATGTCGCCGCCTTTCTTCGTCCGTGTTGCCTGATCCCGACGAGGGGGGAGGGGAGGGGAGATCAAGAGGAAATGGATCCCCTTCTCAATTTGCCGACTCTGACGTGCTGTGGCGCCAAGGCCAGGCGAACCGGAGTGCGCTGCTGCTAGTGGCCGCCGTCGGATCGCTGGCCTCCGACGCCCCCCTCCGCGCCTCCGAATACACGGCGGTGTCGCTGGCCTCTGACGTGCTCCTCCTCCTGGCGGTGCTCCTCCGACGGGGCAACACCAGCACAAGAGAGGCGCCAGGCGTGCGACGCTCACCTCCCATGCAAGCTCCCCTCCCCTGCAAGCTCCATGCATGAAGATCCATCAGAAGAAGGGCATCAAGGTTTCATGCGTGGTTCAGTCTAGATAGGCCGAATATGTTGTTGATGTGGTCACAGAGATCAAATTTGTTTATGTATACAGAGTATGATCATTTTAACTTTCCTGTCAAAAGTTAGTGCAAGTTCAGCATGTTCAGTTCAGTTCTTTTTGCTGCCGGATCAAATTTGTTTCTCCCATTTTACAGAAACAAAATGTGTCCAAAATCTGGAGTAATTGACTGGCAGAGAGGATGCATGTAAGACTTTTCTTAAATAAACTGCTAAACAGACATTGCTAGTTTGCTACTGCTTGCTAATTTTCTATTACTATTGCTTGCTAATGTTGCTACTACTGCCATTGATAACTGTATCTTCCTACTGCTAATGATGGAGTATTTATCTTGTTATGTTAGTGGACGTCTGTATTGTTTGTCTATGGCCATTGATAATTCGGAATTGGAACTTGTTTGAACTTGAAAGTTTGGAATAAGGAAGTACTCTGAAAACTGCTGTCATTTTAACTGAATTTGGTAAACTGAAAATTGATGTTATTTTAATTAAATTTCTCTAAAAATATAATTGCAGTGGCTAGTCCTGGATATTGGTGAGAATCACAGTCTTATGGCTGAAATTCTTCCACAAGTTCAATCATTGGCTTTATAACATTTTAATCGTTACATTATAGTCTCTTGGTTCATGACAACTAAAAGATCAGAATCTGTTCTAAAAGGACAAGAATGAAGAAGAAGACTCGGGTCCATGGGGATTTGCTTTTGTAATTAACTACTCAAACTCAATTTGTAAAACGTAGTACTCCATCAGATTGAATTCTCTAACTGAAATTTTCAATGATCATCATCATTCTCAGTTTCAATGATCATCTAACTGAATTTGATTTATTACTAGTACAAATGCCCGTGCGTTGCACCGGGCAAAAAAAGAGACACAATCTGCTTCATGTGGCATTGTGCATCATTTTTATATCTAATTTAAATAAACATTGATAATTAGGTTAATTTTGGTATAATAAAAGTTAACGTTTTCATAAAAATTAAACACTATTTAGGCTTGTCCCAAACAAACACTTCTTTTTTTGAAGTTCACACCCCCACTTTATTAAACTAAATTAGGAATTTCATCTGATACAACGCTAAGAATACAATCAGGGGAACTGGGTCCCAAAGCACCACTGATGCTCTCCTGCTTATTCCTAAGCGCGCCAACAATTGGGCAGCACCATTTGCTGTCCTTCGGACCCAGGTGAACTCACTCAAAGTTCTGATCAAGGCTTTTACCTCCACCACCACTTGTCCCACAGATGATAAGTTCCGATCCTGATCATTAAGCTTCCCGGAAAGTAGGACGTAGTCTTTCCCCTTAGTTACTGATTTTGGTGGTAAATTACATATGCACATGGAATTATTCGTATAGATTGCACAAACATTATAAAGGACCATCAGACTAATCAAAATTTTAAATAACGATGAACGAGTCATTGCAAACATTATAAAGAAATATCCATGAACGATTTACTGGTTCAGTACATGTAGACATGCTCGATCAAGTAGTCCAACTTTTCTGTGTACTAATCTGGGTGTCCAATCTCTGAAATTTTCCTCTTCCACATCCGATCCAGTAATCCATTTCCTTTTAGTTTGTGATCAGTAGTAGTCTGTTAAGGACACAGATAGTACAAAATCCTCAAATACAGCTCTCCGCTGCTTCCAGGCGGACGTGTTCTGGTCGTCATCGTAGCTGCCGGAGAATTCCTCTCGCACGAAAGGAGCCGCATATGGTCACAGATCTCGCTGACGCTCTTGTGGTCCCGCACAGCGGCAGCCAAACGCTCGGCCTCATCACGATCATACACGCTCTTTTCCTCCGTGACCTCCGGTACTGCATGAGAATGTTTTGTTGCGTAACAGGAAAGATCATTTTGCGAAGTCCCTAAAGAGCAGTTCTGAGCATCATGCCTGCACCCTGCAACCCAATTCTGAAATTCTCTACATTATCACTGTCCTTGGCCACAATAGGAGAACATGCCGAGGCCGACCACGTCCCTGTCTATGCTATGTAAACGGCGCCATCAGGACCACGGGTAGGACGTCGCAGTAAGGGTGCTGCTCGATGATAGATGCGACACAAGTGCTACCAAGCTGGTCGCGAACTCTCCAGCCTCTATATTTTACTTTTCTGAATCCAGTTTTCATCGAAGTGCACTGACAGGATACACATTCAGTCCCTCCACATAATGTACAGCCTTACTGACCTGCAAATCAATCAGCCTACCCACATAACATAATCTTACATGCTAGGAGAAAAGGACATTTTTGAAGTGACAAACAAAAGAAGCAACTAAAGTGTTTTTCTCCACGCAAGAGAAGTAATTAAATCGGTTGCACAAACTGAGCATGGTAACTAATACATACTGCAATGCATATCCCATAAGCTTGGTCCAATAATGAAAAGGTTTTGCAGCAACACAGATGAGATGTGGTGCTTCCAACCAAAGAAGACCTGCTATTTAGATGCTTGTTCAAGGTTGAATTGACTGTCACTGAAATGCGATCAACTGTTGTCACAAAGTAAGACATGAGACGCATCCTGGTACAACCATCACTCCCAGATTGAAGTATGCAATTATAACTATTACTGAATGGCAAAAATCTGGCACAAGAATACCACGTTATAGAGGGTTCGGGTATAAGCATATGCGATAGATGATCCAAATTCTAAACAAATACTTCTAGTGAGCTTAGAATCGATTAAGCTATTGAGATTGATAATATAGTGTCAAGATTTTAACAGAGAAAGCATCATTGTACTGGTAATGAAGGGGCAAGGGAACAAAGAGAACACCTACAGAAGGATTAATGGAACCTGACTACTGGTCCCTTGTTTCATTTTTCATGATTGCAGAAGCTTAAGTACTTGAGCTATCCACAAAAAACCCTAAAACTACTTACGAATCCACTGCACCTCTATCAAGATAAATCATACTGTAGGTGTTGGCATCTATGATCATTCCCTTATTCATATTCTGCAACTCCAGTCACACATATAAGACAAGCTTTTTGTTCACATACTAACAGAAGTGTAGCTTCTATGAATCTACTTCAAGCACTACAGACTTGAATCAACTTTCAGAATTGAATTCACGTGCACAAAATCAAGAGCTGCCTATGGTAAGGTGTCATCTCTATTCTTGAGGTCCAATTAACAGGATAACGGTGATCAACTTAAGCAGCATGTATAACAAATTATGTAATTTGCACGTGCTCCTAGCAATATCATGTAAATGCAGGGTGTCTCGCACCAATATATCAGGACTGAAGGAGGAAACTTACAGTCTGCACGTCGGTGTCTTGGAGCGTTATTGGTGGCAGTCCGAAAGCCGAACCTCTTTGGCCTCCAACTGAGTTCGATCAGATATTAATTGTCATTCGCCTAAGTGAAAACAACCCACGGGTACAGACGTCTAAAGGCCAGCACATCTGAACAAAAACCATGATTTAGACTTGGCCGTTTTCAGCCATTAGAAAGACAAACATCAGTTTTTTAGTCAGTTAACAATACAAACAACAGCCACTGAAAAAGAACACTTACTGAATAAAACAAACATTGCAGAAAAGCTATCATGTATACTTGCATTGCATAAACATGAGCAGAAACAAAGCTAGAGTTTTACGCAAAGAAACAATTGACGAGAAGCAGCAAATAATATTGCTATCCTTCCACAGTACAGTTTTCTTCAGATTTCTGAAGAGACTCGGACAACGAGCCAAACTAAAATTGAAAGCATTTGTACACCAGGGAAAGACAATGAGCCAAATTAAAATTTAGAGCTGCCAAAGAAAATGATTAAAATAAAGATAAGTAGTCAAGCAGTACATTTAGAGCAATTTGTACGGTTGATCTAGTGTACGAGTAAGAGCATCTTCAGCCAAACTTAAAATTCAGAAAATGTTGCAGCCTGAATATGAAGAGCAGTGGACTCACGTTTGAGTCTAGTGCAAGCTCCGAGGAATTTCAAGCAGAATCACGTGGTGCGGTGGTGGCTTCTCTCCCCCTCCTATGCAGAGACGTCGGAGCCCCTCGCAGCTCACCCCTGTGGTGGCGTAGTCCAGCCCCTCCTCGCTCTCCTTGGCGATGGCGCCAGGTTGCCTGGCTTCCAATGAACGGGCACAACTTTCCTCCCTCTCTCCTGCTTGGTGGTTACCCTTCTTCTTCTCATGACGATGACTAACACCTCCACCCTCTCGTCAGCGGCGCGACATGGAAGAGCACAATAACGAATAACGGCTGTTTACAGATGTTTCTTGTAAGTACAGACAATCTGTTTCTGATAATAGAAATCAGAGCTAGGCAAAAATATTTATCAAAAGATATTGTGTGATCATCTGTTCCTGAAGGAATTACTTGAATGTAAATACCTAGCATGGACCCATAATTACTAATGTTAGTATCGTACATAGTAATGGATACCATTACTTCATGTGTAATCATCTGTTCCTAAAAGAACTGCTTCAAAATAGAAATAGGTGTACGGACCCATAATTACAATGTTAGTATAGTACACGGTCATGGATATTGTTTCTTTCTCATCCTCTGTCTTCACAAAAACAGATTAAGGATAATATTATTATAGAGCTCGGAGATCAATAAGTAGTCAAATATGTGGTTTAATTTCTCCGAAATAACTTAGGGTTCACAGGCTACTTCTCCATGCATTGGTCTTGGGATTTCAATGGTCAACAGATACAAACAACATGCTTTTGTTGCACATTCTCGGATAAAAGTTGCATTCCTATGCATCTGAATTGAGGAGACTATAATTGCTGATGGTTGGGAACTTGGGAGTGTGTTCAAGGAACATTCTGGAAAATAAATTGCAATGTTGTACCTGGTAGCAATCATGATCTCACAACGCATGCTTTGGTGAAGGAAAGACGGACAAAGTACATCGATCTGCAGACCGTGTCTAAAATATGATGTTCTTGCTACACTAAATTAGCTTCTTACAAAATTACATGTTGATATGGGTGGAAGAGGGACAGGCACATACCTCAAAGTGTTCGGTCAACAAGTGTAAGCATAGTTATCGTCCATCTAGTACTGCAGGTTCCCGATCTAGAGTTCAATCCGCACACCACCTACATCTTTCACCTGGATTCGCTCTATAATTGTGGGACTCACAATTGTACACGCCTCTGCAATGCCACACTCTTTCTTATGCAACTTGCTAGTGACAAAGATGACCAAATCAATGGCGCAGATCTGTAGTAAAATTGCTGCTTGATTCTTCCAATTGCCTCATCAATTTTTCTATTAATTAAATGAAATAACAAAGCAATCACATCATCTAGATCAAATCCACACGCATTCCTCCTTGGTCCTTGATTTGCACCTCTCTTGCGGTAACAACTCTATTTCTGTCAAACAAATGGCCCTTGCTGCATCAAATCCTGCATATATAATGGTGATGTCAGTGGCAAATTATGCAGCTGCACTCATATAGGTTAAAAACACACACAAAAAATAAGAGGAGGCAGTGCTGACTTAAACAACAGCATAAAATCCTTATATCATAATTTCAAAGACGGGAAATAAACCTCAACCTCAAGCATGTGAGGTCTTCTTAGCAAAAGGAAATTTAACCAGTGTTTGCAAAAAGTGTAGTGAAAACTTAAATTGCTGAAATTAAATTCGTCGTATAGCTGGAATCCTCAATCACTTTTTTGCTTGAGGGCTGAAAATCACATCCCCTGAATTTCAAACGAAATTTAGGACCATATCATCAAATACAGGAAATATGTGTAAATTACCAAGGGAAGAAACATGAAGTAAACCTATAGTTTGACCAGCTAGTGCTCAATTTCACCAACGAAAAGCCTTAAATATTGGCACAAGCATCCAAGCGCACAAGAAAATACCTCACGGCGGAAGATTCATGCAAGAATAGGCCGGTGTTGAAGTAGTGCAGGATGGAATTCGTGGCCGCCTCGACCCTCCTCCCTAATCTGCAGCAGCGGCAATGCTCCTCACCAACGGAGCTTCGGGTCAACTCCAATGGCAAGTCAGAAACTTCACCCGTCCACCCGGATCGAGCAGGGGGAGGCCGGCGGACGGGCGGATCAGCGCGGGAGGCTTGGTGGTGGCCGGATCCGGGGCGCGGCGGAGCAGAGGATGCGGATCCGGGAAGGGGCGGCCGGATCCCGCCGGAGTTGTGGCCGGAGGGAGGCGGGCGCGGCTGCCGGCGAAGCTTGGGGCAGCCATGGCGGCGCTGCAATGAGAGGGAGAGAAAATGATGGGAGGGAAGGATGAAGGAGAGGGAGGAGGAGAAGGCAGGTGCGACGACGTGACCTGGTCGTGGAGGTGGTGATCTCCGGTGAGGCCAGCCGGCGCGGCGAGGCAGCGGAGGAAGCCGGGGTCGGGGCGAGCCCCTCCGTGGCTCGGGCGCACGCGTTTTTGGCCCTAAAAAGGATCGCGGGTCGAATACACAAAAATGCAGGGTTCTTTTTCAAAAACGAATCGTTTTCTCATATACCCACTTAAAATAGGACTGCGGGTTGAATACTCAGAAACAGAGGGGCTTTTTTGCAAAAACGGTGACGGCGGACGACCAGAAGCGATACCCGCTTTATTAGTAGGTAAAGATTTTTGGTACAATCATCATTCTAAGAAGAAGAAGAAGAATTGAGAAGAAGAAGAAGAATCTAATCAAGACAGTACTCCAAATTAGTTAGCCATCAATGCTTCAGATTCTTCTTCTTTTCCATCCTTGTAATGACCCTATACATGTGAACTTCACAGAGAGGGGGTAGTTATTGAAGATATTATTTCTCTCAACTGGAGTTCTGTCTTTACATCTTATCATAAGATTTAAATAAATCCAGATAATCCAAATAATTTGAAATAAAATCAAATATTTCAAAAAAACAAATAATCCAAATAAATTCAACTAAATTCAAATAAGTTCTAATAATCTAGCTAATTACGAAGAAGAAGAACAAGAAGAATCTAGCTAATTCAAATAATTCCAAATTAATTCAAATAAACCTAGCTAATTCAAATAAATCCAACTTAATTCAAATAATTCCAACTTAATTCAAATAATTCCAACTTTTCCTTTTCCTTTCTTTTCAAATAAATCCAACAAGACATACACATGGCATACACATATACACAAGACATACACATGACACATGACATGCACATCACATACTCCTATCCTTTATTTTCCTTTTCCCTTTCCTTTTCCCTTTCTCTATCTACTCATTTCCTTGTTCTATAATGTCCTTCGTGTGAGCAACTAGCTTCATGCTGCAATATACACCAACTATTTCCTCTCCAGCATTCTGTAGATGTTCCTTATGCAGATTGGACATCTTGTAGTTGTTTCCTCCTTGATCTTTCATCACTTCGACCATGACTGCTTGCAACATCATAAAGCTTTTGAATAGCTTATGGGCATTGGTTCTCAAACTCCTCCTCTACACCCTGTACCAATTCCTGGATATTCATAGGTGCTCTACAGTCGATTAGGAATTGGAGGGAGCAGTGGAAACAAAGATCTAAAACATTGAGCTTAGGGCTGTTTGGTGGTTGTTGTAACAATCGAATATCCAGATCTGTCTGTGCCAAAGCTTCTAGAAAATCAACATCATTAGGGAGGACTTGCGGTGCTGCATTATCTTGTTAGAAAATCAACATCAGTAAAGGGGTGCAGCAACTTTTCTTCTTCTTTTTTATCTAGTGTGCCATGTCTTTTCTTCTCCTATGTATAATTAGTAAATGTCCAGAATTATGTTGTGTATGCCAGTGTTGTGTTAACACTTAACATGCATCAGTTTTGAGATATCTGTAGTTATGCAAATATCTTGTTGTGTGGCTTCACTGTAATCCAGAAGAAAGGAAGAAGAAAAAGAAGAAGAAGAAGAAAACACTAAAGATGCTCAAGACACTTTAGTGAACATGTCCAATTTGATTTGCTTCTGATGACTGAAAATGTGAATTAACAGCAACAGTAACTAGCCAATATTGTGTTCTCACTGCTCACAAGCAACAATAACATCAAGCATGTAATACTTTGAAGGCTTCAGTGGTGAAGATGTTGATTAAATTGTCAACAGTAACATCAAGCATGGAATTCAGGTAGCAACAGTAACAGCAACATGGTTATCTGTTATGTTCTCACTGCTCACAAGCTAACAGTAACATCAACATGATTTAGTTTCCGAAGCTAACTGAATTTTCTGAAGCTAGCAGCAACGACTGGTACGCGTCGGTGCTATACAAACGGTTGTTAACCCCTTTTCGCGATGGTGTTCGGAACCGTCGCCAAGTGAGTGACGGCAATAGGGGGTCCTTCCCACACGACCCAAAAACCATCGGGGATATTCCCTCCTGGCACACACGCTCAGTAAAATAAGGTCGTGTGCGATCGGCGAGCGCTCAAATACGGAAATACATACAGTAGAGCTAAAAAAATACAATTATACAGGCGAAATTGTTTCCGGTCGCAAGTACATCCCACACAGTCAGTCCCCGCTAAACGTTTCCGTTCGTATGTACATCTCATAGTCTCTCCAAGGAAAACATTTCCGTTCACAAGTACATCACACACAATTTTCCCCGTTAAATCGTTTGTGATAGCGTTGCCATTGCACACGATATTAACAATTTTATCGTTTGCGTTATTGAATGCATCACACACCGTGCGTAGAAGAAACTGTGTGGTAAAGTCTGTCCATCACACACAGTTTTTATGTGGTAAACGTTTGTGCAAGGTGGCCTAACGCAAACAGTTTTCAAGAGGATGTCGTGTGTGCAGTGGAGATTGATCGCACACATAGTGGATCCTAGAAACGTTTCTGATCTCCACGTCTATCGCAGATGTTTCGCTTTCGCAAACCGTGTGCAATGTAATCCCTAATTAATCCCTAATTTAAAAATCACATGTTTTGAATTTGAAAGTAGGCAATCACTTATTTCATATACAACCATGTTTGTTACAAATATAGGTTCAACCACCAATGCATAATTCGATGCACAAGTACATATACTGAAGAACTATAGAAGCACCAAGTAAAGAATGATGAAGCACAGTTGTACTAAAGACTGTAAAGAGAGAGGCAAAAGACATTCTGGTTGCTGGAGAAGGTGAAGCGGAATGCCCATATTGTGCACTCCTCCATGCGTAATGCGCGCACGACTCTAGGCCAACCCCTTGTGATGGATGCCCGTCCATCCTTCACTGTCTTCATTACGACTTCTTGATGCTCATTGTAGTCTGGATGGAATACTTTAACCTTCATTGCGTGTCCACCAATCATGTACTTTGCAAGGTAATCTTGAGTGAACTGCTTCGGGAACCACTGCGAACGAAAAAGATTCAGATATTGTTGTCTAACAACTCATTATGGGCAGTAAAAAGAGAAGGCTGCAGAGTTTGTAGTTACCATCCTACAGCTCACTTTTGTGTTGGATAGAGCATAAACAAATAATTTTCTTGCCACCATTCGCATCCTTTTGCTAATAATCCTTATCACTTTCCTCACTTGATGCTTGTTCATGAATATCTCATTGCCCCATACGCAAAAAGGGTCGATGCGTGGATCCTTGCCAAGGGCATATGTACCTACAAGCAACAAGTCAATATTAGAAGCTAACAAGTGTCCAGGTCTGGATCTGTATGCACTACATTATGGAACGACGGGGGGAGTACAAGCCGAGGGATGAAGTTAACCTCCGCGGAAAATGGTGGCCACTCCTGTTGTTGTCATGCATAAGTAGTGGAAAGGCATGATAAGTACAACAACCTTAACTTCAAACAAATATAGCAAAGGTAAACAACATCATCTCCAAATGATAGCTTGAACGTGTTGGTTTCAACATGCTGTTAAAGCAGATATAAAATGGAAGGCAATGTTGCCTACAGCAGGCTTAACAGCCATCAAATATTGCAATTCAAACTGGTATTGTTGAAAATGAATAGAACGTAGGTAATGCTTAAACATCACACTGGATAAATGTGTAAAACTGAAATGAAGGGCATGTGTTAACTACACCACGAATAACTGGAACCAAATATAGCCGTTCAAACTGGTATTGATGTAGTCGAGCGGCACAGTTCTGACTTGCACATAATGAACAACACATTGTGAATGACTGAAATAAACAAGGCATAAATGACCAGTATAACAACCAAATATAGCCATTGAAAACTGGACAGAGTCTCACTGCAACCAACCTAACAAGCATATACAGATAAACAAGGCATATGCTTGAAAACTGGACAAATGCTCACTGCAACCAACCTAACAAGCCGATACGGATAAACAAGGCATCTGCTTGATAATTAGACAAAAATGCTAAAAAACAACCTAACAACCAATACAGATAAACAAGGCATCTGCTTGATAATTGGACAAATGCTCACTGCAACCAAACTAAGAACCAAATACATATAAACAAGGCATTTGCTCGATAACTGAAAAAATGCTCACTCCAACCAACCTAACAACCAAATACAGATAAACAAGGCATCTACTCACTATAAACAACCAAATATAGCCATTCGTGAAACTGAAGTGGACAATTCATACTTAAAAATCACATAGCCCTATTGAACAATACATTTTTGCATAACTGAAATAATTAAACATGGCACAGTTAAAGCACCGCACGGCAAATGCCACTACAACAAAGGGTACGGGTTGGCAAGCTAGAAAAGGTAAGATTTGCTGATAGAATGTTGCCTCACATTTCATGGACATGATCCTTCTAGTTGGAAGAGCACAGACCCATGGTGCACTCTCTGATATAATAGATGGGCTATTTCACCTTGGAAGAACCTTTGTGGGTGCCATCCTCGTGGTCGTGGTCGATGAGATCTGACTTGGAAATTGCGGATCCCAAGCCGCCGCCGTAGAACGTGTCCTTCAGAAATGACAAAATGGGCTCGATGGCATATAAAGCTCACAAATCCTTGACCGCATGGTGGAGGAGATCAGCGGCAGGGCCGTCGAAGAGATCGAAGGCGGTTGAACCAGAGGGGTTGGGGATGGACCACTTAAACTGTGACATGCCCCGCGTGCAGCCGTCGCTGTGGACGAGCTTGATGTTGTAGCCGGCTTTCCCGAAATACAGTAATACACTAGCCCGCTGACATGAAGCCTTCGACATGGCAACATAGTCAATGTCTTCGCCGGCTTCCATGGCGATGTGTTGCTCCGGGATCGACAGGTCGGGGCGAACGGCGGCCACCTCGGCATCGTCCGCTGGAGAGCCCATGATAAACCTCTTCTTGGCCGAACGCTCGTCGGGCTCCCCGGGATACGTGGTCGAGGTTAGGTTGCGACATTCTGGAGCAGGGGATGTGGATTTGGCGGGGAGGGACACCGCAGGCCTCATCTAAAAACTCAGGTGAGTGGGGCGACGGTATGGGAATCACTGGGTAATTAACCTGAACTTTTTTATCTAAGCTAGGAGGAACGGGCAGACCGGTAGGGGTTGGTGGTGGCACCGGCGGCAGCCGCGAGCTATGGTTCGAGGGGGGAGGGGGTGGGTGGGGGACTATGGAGTGGGGGGTGTTTGAGGATACGCCACGGCTACTGAAAATTTTAGTAATGGTGGGTGGAGATAGTGATGGACGAGGGAGGGCGACGGTTCAAATGCCTTGGCTACTGCAATTTTACTATAAGGTCGGTGCTGGAGGAGTGTGGGCGTCGGTTGAAGTACGATGGCTACTAAAATTTGGGTAAAGGAATTGATGCGGGAGTGCCCAAGATCGTGCACAGTCCAATAACAATATGCGCGTATGATAATAATGAAAAGTGGCGTGGAACCGCCGATTTTTGCAACGCTCAAGGCGGGTAGTTTGTTTTTATATTTCTAGCTAGCTGGTTTATCGCACACGGGTTGTCCTAATTTCCAAATAAACTTACCCGCCTTTAGCTTGCACAGGTGGTGGTTTTACATGCACTTGCATCGCACACGGTTAAGCCAGTACCTCCACCCTTTGCTCGCGCTTGCACGGTCATGGTGATTTTACATTGCACACGATTGAGCCAGAACTCCACCTTTGCTCGCACTTGTGCATGCGTGGTGATTCACAGCGCACTTGTATCGCACACATTAAGATATTATACCCGTATCCGTTGAGCGTCATCAGAGTCTTTGCAGCAAAAAATAGCGTCAGAGAGGGTCAGAAGACAACCACACCAGCATGTGGCCCAAATATATATGAGTGAAAAGGGTGGTCTGTGATGTTCGAAATTCCAATGCACAACTTTGACCGCACGGGCCCATGGTTGGGCGCGTCGTCGAAGATCGATGAGAGGGGCCAAAAGTCAAGAACCATCTGGAAGTGGCCAAATATATGTAGGAATATTGGGGATGTTTAAAACTTGAAATACACAATGCATAATTTTGGTGGCACCTGCCTCGCAAACCCGAAAGCACCCTTGGATATATAAAATGACATAATGTCGTACCTAGCTAGGATGCTTGGCCCACCACCTCCCACTTCGTGTCAGCGGGGCGGATGCGCGCAATGATCGATACTTTGGTCATACATGCATGCCTCCACGACCTACCATAATACGAACCAATGAATCTATCGTTTGGTCAAACGACAACTGTTGTTGTCGATAAACCACTTGGGCCAATAGATTGAACCATCATAAAAATCGCATGAGAGGGACCACAAAACTAACACCTCTTGCATGTGGCCCAAAATGATATACGTTGGGAAGGGGTGATGCATGTTTTCAATATATAATAATTTACAATTTAGATGTGGTGCCTACCTCTTGATACAGACAACAACCATGAAGGCAAGGTAGTTAAGGACGAGATACACAGGGTATGATGTAGGTCGAACCCAGCAATCTGAGCACGTGGGAGGGAATCCTGACAACGCATGAGCTCGAGCTTTGGTTGAGCGACATGTGACGGTGATCAGCCCTAACACGATCTAGGAGGAATCCATTCATGGCCAACACATACCCCTAATTACCGGTCAAAGGGATGATATATATACACTCGGGGAGCCCACTGATATGCGTGTCGTCACAAAAAACCACACAAGGGAGACGTGGTCGATTAGAAGACCCCGTATACACTGCATGCGGCCCGAAAATATGTATGGGTACGGTGGGGCGTGATGTGATTAAATCCCAAATGCACAACTTCCATGGGCCACCAACTACATTACAAACCGAACACCATACCCGACTCCAAGCCTGGTTCAATACGTACGATGTCAGTTTCCCAACTTCGAGGCGGCGGGGGCGGGGGGTCATCCCACGCATGCGCTCAAACTTTATTTTGTCTAGCATGGGACACATCTATATCTATACCCCTATATAGTGTGCGAATAATTTTGAAAGTTGGTCGTTGGATGAAGCCAACCTGATGGTACAGAGATGGCAAATCCGAGCACTACTGGCCATTGGATATCATCTACATTCCACCAGATTCTGCCACATGTACAATCCAGAAGACTCCATGGTTGATGAGGGAGTCCCGGACTAGGGGGTGTCCGGATAGCCGGACTATCGTCAGGGCCGGACTCCAAGACTATGAAGATACAAGATTGAAGACTTCGTCCGTGTCCGGATGGGACTTTCCTTGGCGTGGAAGGCAAGCTTGGCGATACGGATATGTAGATCTCCTACCATTGTAACCGACTCTGTGTAACCCTAACCTATCCAGTGTCTATATAAACCGGAGGGTTTTAGTCCGTAGGACGAACAACAATCATACCACAGGCTAGCTTCTAGGGTTTAGCCTCCTTGATCTCGTGGTAGATCTACTCTTGTACTACCCATATCATCAATATTAATCAAGCAGGGGTAGGGTATTACCTCCATCGAGAGGGCCCGAACCTGGGTAAAAACATCGTGTCCCTTGTCTCCTGTTACCATCCGCCTAGACGCACAGTTCGGGACCCCTACCAGAGATCCGCCGGTTTTGACACCGACATTGGTGCTTTCATTGAGAGTTCCTCTGTGTCGTTGCCATCAGGTAGGATGCCTCATCTCGTCTTTAAAGACGATACTATCGCCAAAGGAGCCTTGGCCGCTGGCCAGACTCTTCGGCTAGGTGGTTTTCTTATGACCGCCAGTCCGGCCACCACGCCGACGATGACCTCTCGGGTCATCGAAACCAATCTTCATGTCAATTCGGAACTTGCCGAACAATTAGATCCGATCGAGCTCTCCTCCGTAAACGAGCTCTTGGATCAAATCGCCGCCCTGGGAGTCGCCACAGACTACGACCGGATCGGGCCTAAAACCGATCTGAGAGAGATCAACTCTCCCCAGGCTACCCATCATGTTGCTGTGATAGAGGAGCAATGCGGCGATTCTTCTTTTATCTTAAGGACTAGTTACGTCCGGATTCCCGATCCCTCCATGCCGGATTCCCGCGGAGGGACGGATGTCGATCAAGCCCTGAACCTAAAGTCAGGCGGCGGGTCGGACTCATTGGATAGCACTCAAAAATCCAAACTTCCGAGTTCGGAAACTTCTCGGCCCCTGAGTCCTAAATTGGACGGGGTTCCGGATTTAGTGCCACCCGCCCACCCAAACATTAGCGATCTCTCTAGAATTCGGCAAGAGCCCGCCAAAACAGTACATCATTACTGGGCCAGATTCCTCCTGGTGATGAATAGGATAAAGGACTGCCGAGAGGAGGACGCAATCCCAATCTTCCGCAATAATTGCACGGACAAGGGAATCCTAAACACCATAAGTCGTCGCGAAATTACACACTTTGCTGACTTGGTGACCATAGTACAAAAGTACTGTGCGATGGAGAGCGCCTGGAAAACCGAAAGTAAATTTTGGGATAATCCGGCCCCGAACACATCCCTAGTCCGAAATAAAAGGGTGCATCATTACCAAGCACCTCGGTTAAATACCAAAAAACCAAAACCCCCTAAAGGGTACGGAACCGTACTGGAGGGTTGGCTAAACGGACCCTGCAAAATTCATAGCACAGAGGGCGCCACTCCAACTCATAGCCTTCGAGCATGTTGGATACTACGGCAGGTGGCCAAAAGTGGCGAGGAGCTTCTAGCTTCGAATCCCAGCCCAGCAACACCAAGACGGTGTTAATAGTCTTGAGACTTTCACATCAAATAACATGTGAAACGAACACTCCATAACCTTGTCAAGTCTACCAAGTAGCAACAATAAATCCATGGGTGACACGGCTATTACATTTAATGCCGGATTTAACCTAAATTCGAACTGCCGGGCACCACCGCATTGGTCCTCGGTCCGATAGTGGACGGCTTTCGCCTTACTAAGGTACTCATGGATGGCGGCAGCGGACTAAACCTCATCTATGAGGAAACCCTCCGAAAAATGGAAATAGACTGGAACCGCATTGAGCGAAGCAGCACAACCTTTAGAGGAATTATCCCTAGCCGGGAAGCATGCTGCACAGGAAAAATTACACTGGACGTAGTGTTCGGCTCGCCGGACAATTACAGGTCCGAGGAGGTCACATTTCAAGTGGCCCCGTTCAACAGCGGATACCATGCTTTATTAGGACGAGATGCATTCACAATCTTTCAAGCTATACCCCATTATGGGTACATGAAGCTTAAAATGCCCGGACCTAACGGAATCATCACTCTAGCTAGTGATCCGAACATAGCACTCCGCGCCGAAAACAAGACAGCCGCACTAGCCCTCGAGGCACTATCCGAAGCCCTAGCGGCCGAGGAACTCACCGCGATGCGCTCCACGGTGAACAGGGACGATGTGATACTTGATAAAAGATCTAAGTCCACCTCTTTTAAACCAGCGGATGAGATAGTCAAATTCCAAGTCCACCCAACGGACCCTGCAAAGACGGCCTCCATTGGGGCACAATTAAACCCTGATGTAGACGCCGCACTACGAGAATTTCTACAAGAAAACTGGGATATCTTTTCCTGGCACCCTTCAGACATGCCAGGAATCCCACGTCAGCTGGCCGAGCACAGCCTAAATATCCTAAAAGGATTCAAGCCAGTCAAACAGGCTCTTCGGCGCTTTTCCGAACCCAAGAGACAGGCCATGGGAGAGGAGCTAGCCAAACTTTTGGAAGCCGGATTCATCAGAGATATAAAACATCTGGACTAGCTAGCAAACCTGGTGATGGTACCAAAGAAGGATAAATCATGGCGCCTATGTGTTGATTTCAAAGACCTTAATAAGACTTGCCCAAAGGATCCCTTCCCCCTCCCTCGAATTGATCAAATCATTGACACTACAGCAGGACACGACTCATTGTGCTTCCTCGACGCGTACTCCGGCTACCACCAAATCAAGATGGCGGAGCCAGACCAAGCTGCAACAACATTCATCACTCCATACGGCCCGTTCTGCTTCAACACAATGCCCTTTGGGCTCAAAAACGCCGGCGCAACATATCAGCGCATGATTCAGACATGTCTGGCAAACCAGATCGGCAAAACGGTGGAAGCATATGTAGATGACGTGGTCGTCAAAACCAAGCACGTTGAAACTCTAGTAGACGACTTGAGGCTCACATTCGACAATCTTCGAAAATATGACATCAAGCTCAATCCGGAAAAATGCGTCTTCGGCGTTCCAACCGGAAAGCTCCTGGGCTTCATTGTGTCCGGTAGAGGAATTGAAGCAAACCCAGCCAAGATTCGAGCTCTGTCACAATTGGATATTCCAAAAGACCTCAAACAAATACAAAAATTGACGGGATGCGTAGCGGCTCTAAGCCGCTTTATCTCCCGTTTAGGAGAAAAGGCATTACCTCTTTACCGCCTCCTCCGCCGCACCGAACACTTCGAGTGGACGGATGCCGCCACGGCCGGACTCAAAGAAATAAAGGCCATTTTGGCAACAATCCGTCCTGGCGCTACCAACGTGGGCGAACCAATGCTATTATATATCGCCGCAACACATCAAGTTGTCAGCGCGGTGCTCGTTGTCGAACGAGAAACGGACGGACACCGGTTCCCTATCCAAAAACCGGTTTATTATGTGTCCACTGTCCTAACTCCATGCAAGTCCCGGTACCCACACTATCAAAAGATAGCATATGCGGTGTTCATGGCATCCCGGAAGCTGCGACACTACTTTCAAGAGTGTTCGATAACGGTGGCCTCCGAAGTACCTCTTAATGACATTATAAACAACCGCGATGCGACGGGCTGGATTGCTAAATGGGCCATAGAGCTCCTCCCATTCGACATAACTTATAAGCCACGACGGGCTATTAAGTCGCAGGTTTTGGCCGACTTCGTGGCCGAATGGACCGAAGCCGAACTCCCTAAAGAGTACGACGCATACTCCAATTGGATTATGCACTTTGACGGCTCCAAAATGTTGGCCAGCCTGGGGGCTGGCGTCGTCCTGACGTCCCCAACCGGGGACACAGTCCAATACGTCCTTCAAATAATGTATACGGACTCCAACAACGACCAAAATGAGGCTCGCTGCATAGTGCGGCGCTCTAAAGCCTATAAAGTGCATGAGGGAGAGCTTTATAAGAAAAGCACTACCGGAGTCCTTCAAAGGTGTATCTCCGAAGAGGAAGGGCGAAACCTCCTGGCTGAAATTCATGCCGGACTGTGTGGGCACCACGCCGCAGCCTGGGCCCTTGTAGGCAAGGCCTTCCGTACAGGATTTTATTGGCCGACGGCCCGGGCAGATGCGCAGGACTTAGTCCAACGATGCGTCGGTTGCCAGCTTTTTGCTAACCAAAGCCACATGCCACCCACCACCCTTAAAACTATACCCATCACCTGGCCGTTCGCGGTCTGGGGGCTCGACATGGTTAGACCCCTCAAGGGAGGAACCCACAAGCAAAAATACCTATTGGTCATGGTGGATAAATTCACCAAATGGATAGAGGCCAAGCCTGTTAAAACGGCCGAATCCGGACAAGTGATAGACTTCATATTAGGGGTGGTGCACCGTTACGGTGTCCCCCACAGTATCATCACTGATAATGGCACCAACTTCACGGCCGATGAGGTCAAATTATGGTGCAAAAGCATGGGAATCAAGCTCGATTACGCCTCAGTCTATCACCCTCAAACCAACGGCCAAGTCGAAAGGGCAAATGGTCTAATCATGAGCGGCATTAAACCCAGACTAGTGCGGTCCCTCAAGGAATCTAACACGCACTGGGTTGAGGAGCTCGACTCCGTACTCTGGGGGCTATGGACCACGCCGAACCGTACTACCGGATTCACACCATTCTTCATGGTGTACGGCGCAGAGGCAGTCTTGCCCTGCAACATAATACATGACTCACCTCGCGTGCGCATGTATGAAGAAAGAGAAGACGAGCTCGATCGGCAGGACAGTTTGGACGCATTGGAGGAGGAGCGCGACGTGGCAAAAGCTCGTTCCGCATTCTATCAACAGCAGGCTCGAAGATATCAAAGCAGGGAAGTACGGGCCAAAGCTTATAACATTGGCGAACTAGTTCTACGCCTGCCAGACAAGAAAAAGGACAAACGCAAGCCCAAATGGGAAGGTCCCTTCATCATTGACCAGGTCCTGACCGGCGGAGCATACCGTCTGCGAAACGCATCGGATAACCGACTCGAGCCGAACCCATGGAACGCAACCCGTCTATGAAGATTCTACGCCTAAGTGTTGGACTCCAAGTTCGTCTCCTTCCTCCGTACGCATTCTTTATTTTTGCTTTTGTGCTGTCTTTTATTTCTCTCCTTCCTTCTTCTTCTTCTTGTAGCCTCTAGAGGCTCGTTTGCGCTTTTTTCGCACACACTTGACACGCTGTCCGCGCTCATTATACCTGGGGGCTTCTTTAACAGAAGCTTATTTATATGGGCTTCACGCCCAACACATGCGTTAAACTTCCGCATGTACCTTTTATTCACCATTATATGCATCGATATGACTTAAGTTTTGGCCAAGCTGGGTTGCCTGGCTCGTGTGCTTACCCCTACGTTCCCGATTGTTCGGCTAGGTGGTAAAGGGAGCACCTCTGTGATTGTTACTGCCGGGTCAGCCGGATGTGTACCTCGACCGGGTGAAGCCGAAAGCTAGCGTTCTTAAGGGAATATTCGGTCGGTGAACTGAAAGATGATTTTAACTATTTACCCATCTGCCCCTGATGATTTTCTGCTTTCATAGCAGCTTTGACATGCACTTTAGGGCATGCATCCCAATAAAGGAACCCTTAACGGAACTATTCTCCCGGAAGATGTTTCTTACTACCCATGTAATATAACATAACTAGTTGGGCACTTGTCTGATACAGCAATAATGACCCCTACGCCTTGTCTCCATGCATACCACGGTTCTTATATAACCACGAAGGTATTCGGACACACTCCGGACTATTGGGTCCGGAGGTCGGGCTTAAAAGGTCCGCTATGACAAACGATCTACAATCCGCTAGAAGACATCCTTTCATGTCATATTTTTACATAAGTCAACTCGACTCATTGTATTCCTCCTCAATGCCATCTAATAGGCTATCTAATTTACAATCTTGCTGGGAATACTTGGCGGCCAATTCTACTTGGCCGTACACTAAGCTTACAGGGATCTCCATCCCGTCCGGCCCCACAGGTCCGACCTCGGCCATGTGGTTTGGGTCAGCATTCGTGTACCGCGTCTTCACCATGGCCCAGGCCTCCCTGGCGCCTTGACGGCAGGCCGATATTTTCCATAGCCGGAAGCGCCGCCGTGCTCCTTGAAGCCGCTCTGCCAGCTCCCCAATGCCTTCGTGCAGGGAGATAGATGGCCACAAGGCCTGGCCGACGCCTTTCATCACCTGCCGGACTCGTTCGTGCAGGTGACACGATTCGGGAAGAAGATCGCCCAAGAACTGGGCATCTCCTCCTCGGGACGACACTGTGAGCAAACCTACATACATGTTTATGTTAGTTGCCTTCCTCGCGAACTCTTTCAAAGTTCGCTCAAGCACTTATTGAAAATGCCGCGACGAAGCCGCCGATTCTCCTTACAGAGTCGACATACTGAGCACGAACATCTTTTAGTTCCTCACCCAGCTTGGTGTTGGCATCCTGGAGGTTATTTTTCTCCTGTCGCACCCTCGTAAGCACGCTCTCGCCGGCCTTTAGCTGGTGCAAGAGCTGTTTCTTGTCCGGATCCAGTCCGGCGCCATCTGCAATGTTTTTGTCAGATTTACACACCCGCCGCACTTCATAAACTATTTATCTTCTGAAGCGTATATTACCAGAGGGGGTCTCTGTGGCTCGCCCCCTGGCGGCTAGTGCGGCCTCAAGTTGGGCCCTGCACTCTTCAAGCTCCTGGGACAGTCGGGTATTCTTTTCTGTAAGATCCTACATAACAAATGATCTTTAAATCAGTTATTCTAACTATTTTAAGTCTCGGGGGCTACTGGCATAGATAACTGTCAAATTCTCTTACCCGTATGTCCTTTACATACTGCTCCGTGGCTCTGGCTAGACCATCTTGAGCGGCACGGAGGTGCGCATCTCCCGAATCAAAGGCATTCAAGGCCTCTTGGGAGAAACATGCGTCACGAAGAACTGTCCGGCGACCCCTGTGATTCAAGGCGCTCTCCACCTCGGAGTTGGTGGCGGAAAACCTGTCGGCATCCTCTGTCGGAGGAGCATCCGACGCACGTCTCGTGCTCACCTCAGCCTCCGGACCCGGCTTTGAAGCTTGGCCGGTGAAGGTTCGATTGGCAACCTCTCCGGACTCAGCCCGGCGAGCGCTCTTTTTCCTGAAAAGAGCATCAGCGTTAGTACGCCTTCCAGGAATCAATCCTGGGAGTATGGTGACACGCCATACTGTTGCGGCGGAGTTTCAATCCGGACCGCACTTCTTTTTAACCTGCGGGGCCGCACTGCCCTTTGTTGGCCAGCCGCCGCGGGCTCGGCTTCCTGCCTCGAAGGTACCTCCTGCGAAACACCATTGGTATGCGGTGATAAAAAATAAGCATGGATGGGTCATTATCAGGGTTTTGGGATCTCGGTCTCGTTTACCTGTGAGGCTGGAAGTATTCCGGGGTAATCAGCCGTAATGGCAACCAAAGCATTGTCGATGCTAAGTTGGTGGAATACCCCGTCGATCAACTCCACCTTTATATCCGGATCCTCTTGGAGGTCGGATCGAGGACCGCCCGGATCCTCGGGTTGTGGGCGGGCTGTGTATCTTCTCCATACCCAGTCAGCGCAGTTCTGCAGAAACCACGAAATAAGATACTTAACCATGGGAACATGGATCGGACAGGTCACAAAGATGTTTGCTTACCCAGCTTCGAGGATTATTCGAAGAAAACTCCTTCAGTGGGTTGACACGGAGGAAATCCTCCTCCTCCCCTTTATACATGGCAGACAAGATCTTCACCAGTTCGGTGACCGATCCTGGCCCTTTGCGGCCATGGCGGGTGGCATCGTCCTCCCCGTTGAAGTCCCACATGGGGTGGCCGCTGTATTGGAGCAGCTGCACTCCCCTCATAATGCAGATTGCCATGACTCTTGTCATGGTCAATCCGGCATGAGCCAGTAACCTTATTCGGCTCATCTAATAAAGGACATCCCTGTCATCTTCTCTCCGGGGGCTCCGAGGGCGCCAGCTTAGGCGCTTCTTCAGAGGAGCATTGCTGAACTCCGGAAGGCCGATCCGAACAGGATCCGGCAGCGGGACGTCCTCCATGTAATACCATTCCGAAGGCCAGTCTTCGGACGCCTTCTTCAGGGTTCCGGATAGGTATCCGGTCCCAGCGATGCGCCATAGCTCGGCTCCGCCCACTTGATATATTGACCCCTCATGAGAACGGGGTACTAGGCAGAATATTCTCTTCCACAGCCCGAAATGAGCCTCGACGCCCAAGAACAGTTCGCAAAGGGCCACGAAGCCCGCGATGTGCAAGATGGAGGCAGGAGTAAGATGGTGCAAGCTGAGGCCGTAGAACTCCGAGAGCCCCGGAGAAACGGATGAATTGAAATCCGAGTCCTCTTACTAGATAAGAGATGAAGCATACCCGCTCTCCTTTAGAGGGATCAGGGACGCTCTCCGCTTGCTTTCCGCCCTTGTAGGTGGCAAGTCCGGCTCGAACCGGGACCATGAAGGCCGGAGTATAACTAGCTCGCTATGCGGGACTGAGCATCTCTCCCAATTTCCTGGCTGGGGGCTGGGAGCGCGAGAGGAGGAGCCGCGTCGACTGTCCATGATGGAATGGGCTTTGGTCAGAGGCGCTCTGATGAAAGCTCTCAAAGGGGGGATGGTGTGACTCAGATCTAGATCCTTGCCCCTTTTATAGGCAGCTCATTTGCGCGGCTAGGGGGGTAATTGTAAAAATACCCTGGCTTTTCGCATTCATTCAAACACGTGGAAGATGGCCATTATTGGGCGTAGAAGCCGAGGAGCGCAGCATTTATCAGAAGCCGGACACTATTCGACAAGTATATGGAATTCGGAGAAGAACCCGCCGCAATGTGAAGACAATCAACGCGCCGGACTCATCGTCATTGAAGCCTGGTTCGGGGCTCTTGAGGAGTCCCGGACTAGGGGTGTCCGGATAGCGGACTATCGTCGTGGCGGACTCCAAGACTATGAAGATACAAGATTGAAGACTTCGTCCCGTGTCCGGATGGGACTTTCCTTGGCGTGGAAGGCAAGCTTGGCGATACGGATATGTAGATCTCCTACCATTGTAACCGACTGTGTAACCCTAACCTATCCGGTGTCTATATAAACCGGAGGGTTTTAGTCCGTGGGGACGAACAACAATCATACCACAGGCTAGCTTCTAGGGTTTAGCCTCCTTGATCTCGTGGTAGATCTACTCTTGTACTACCCATATCATCAATATTAATCAAGCAGGAGTAGGGTATTACCTCCATCGAGAGGGCCCGAACCTGGGTAAAAACATCGTGTCCCTTGTCTCCTGTTACCATCCGCCTAGACGCATAGTTCGGGACCCCCTACCCGAGATCCGCCGGTTTTGACACCGACAGTTGAACTTAAGCATAATGCACAAACCTCAAAACACAAGCACTTCTCCTTTGTTCTCTAGAATCTTCCATACCTTAATTGCCCAAACTTTTTTTTCTAAATTAATTGTCACTTTTTTGTTTTTTACTATGCTTTACAATGCACAATTCCATGAATCTAAAAATATATTTTTTATATAGAACTAATTAATTTTGGATGAGATGAACTATAAGAATTAAACGAACATCTACATCATGCATATATGACTCAAAGCTTACATGCTATAGTGTAGTATTTATTCATAATTTGGTTACAAATCTCATGCGTGCAATGCACGTGTACCTTACTAGTATCAATAGAAAACCATCATGGTCAAACCCTTCTCGTTGTTGGGTCAAAGGGATAGATTGTGTGGGCCCCCCTAATTGTCGGTAAAGGATAGTATATATATACCTCGGGGAGCCCACAGATATGTGCCGCGTCTATAAGCCGCACAAGGGAGACATGCTCGAGAAGAACACCCTGCCCCCTATACCCTGCATGCAACCTGAAAAAGGTTTATTTAATCGCCATGACAGGTCAAGTCAATCGTTCTTTAATTTTTTAGAGGAAAAAATAACCCATAAAAAATAGTAGGTTTATATAATCTCCATGACAGGTCAAGTCAATCATTCTTTAATTTTTTAGAGAAAAAAATAACCCATAAAACATAGTTTACAAATTAGCAAAACAAGGATCCCAAGGTTTATATAATTGCCATGATAGGTCACTATAGGGTATAATATATCTCTATAATGACTGTGTCATGGCATTTAAATGAAGCTTGAGAAATGCAACTTCCCACCGGGTCACCCATCCTTGGACTACTCCAGCCCGAGCACGCTTAACTTTTGCATTCTATTCAACTAGGCTAGCGGATGGGAAGCCAGCCCTTGCTGACAAGAATTGCCTCCTTGCCATTAAGGCGTTTCACGCTGGTCACCCTATGGGACATTTGTGCTTTTATAAACCGCGTGGGATATTTTACATGGCCGGTGTGTCGCCGCTAGCCTTCAATGAGCACCGACACTAGTAGCGGGAAAACGATGGGAGAAGAGGCGGGAAACCGATGAGAGGAGTGGCGAGAAATGATAGGCTGTTTAGAAAATCTAGTAGAGAAGGAAGCGTGAGCTAGCACGACGCATGCACACAGTGCTTACCCATGTACTGCATGTGTTGTCCAAAGGGCTCAGGGTTGCCGTTTGATCTGGGAGCATCCAATGGTGCACACGTACGATCTGTGGGGTTTGGGTTCTGGCCAATCAGAACGCCATGACTCATATCGGGAGCGCAGCAGGGGGGAGGGGGGCATCGGCCACGGTTTGGTATCCACATGGCTTTCGTGAGTGAACCGTGTGCTATTTGAAAACATTTCGTGAGAAGAATCTTGGTTTTTAAATCCCCGTAAGTCCAAAACTAAGCCGGAAATCGTGAAACCTGGCATGGTGTCACGACATGGCACATATATGCCGAGCAATTTTTTTCGTCCATTTTGGCGCAAGTTTTATTACAAGCCTCTTACACACCGGAGCTTCTCTTAAAGAAGCCTCGTGGTTCCGATAAGGAAACGTGTTCCCCTTGTGGGCGAAACGTAATCACTGCCTCTTTTTGCCTTGTATTTTCTTCTATGGGCAACATGGAACGACAGGATATCTGATACGTCTCCAACGTATCTATAATTTTTGATTGCTCCATTCTACTTTATCTACTGTTTTGGACTATATTGGGCTTTATTTTCCACTTTTATATTACTTTTGGGACTAACCTATCAACCGGAGGCCCAGCCCAGAATTGTTGTTTTTTTTGCCTATTTCAGTGTTTCGAAGAAACGGAATATCAAACGGAGTCCAAACGGAATGAAACCTTCGGGAACGTGATTTTCTCACCGAAAGTGATCGAGGAGACTTGGACCCTACTCCAAGAAGTGCAGGCGGTCACAGGAGGTGGGCGCCCCAGGCGCGCCCTACCTCATGGGCCCCCGACGCTCCACCGACGTACTCCTTCCTCCTATATATACCTACGTATCCCCAAACGATCAGAACAGGAGCCAAAAACCTAATTCCACCGCCGCAACTTCCTGTATCCACGAGATCCCATCTTAGGGCCTGTTCCGGAGCTCCACCGGAGGGGGCATCCACCACGGAGGGCTTCTACATCAACACCATAGCCCCTCCGATGAAGTGTGAGTGGTTTACTTCAGACCTTCGGGTCCATAGCTAGTAGCTAGATGGCTTCTTCTCTCTTTTTGGATCTCAATACAATGTTCTCCCCCTCTCTCATGGAGATCTATTCGATGTAATCTTCTTTTTGCGGTGTGTTTGTTGAGACCGATGAATTGTGGGTTTATGATCCAGCTTATCTATGAATAATATTTGAATCTTCTCTGAATTCTTTTATGTATGATGTTGGGGAACGTTGCAGAAAATAAAAAATTTCTATGCTTTCACCAAGATCAATCTATGAGTTCATCTAGCAATAGGAGAAAGGAGTGCATCTACATACCCTTGTAGATCGCGAGCGGAAGCGTTCAAGAGAACGGGGTTGAGGGAGTCGTACTCAACGTGATCCAAATCACCGATGATCCTAGTGCTGAACGGACAGCACCTCCGCGTTCAACACACGTACGGTTGAGGAAGACGTCTCCTCCTTCTTGATCCAGCAAGGGGGGAGGAGAGGTTGACGGAGATCCAGCAACACGACGGCGTGGTGGTGGATGCAGCAGTGATCTCGGCAGAGCTTCGCCGAGCTTCTACGAGAGGGAGAGGTGTAGCAAGGGGGAAGGGAGGCGCCAAGAGCATGTGTGCGGCTGCCCTCCCTCCCCCCTTTATATAGGCCCCCTAGGGGGGCGCCGCCCGGGAGATGAGATCTCCAAGGGGCGGCGGCCAAGGGGAGGCTTGCCCCCAAGGCAGTGGGCGCTTCACCCTAGGGTTTCCAACCCTAGGCGCAGGGGGCCCAAAGGGGGGGCGCACCAGCCCACCAGGGGCTGGTTCCCCTCCCCACTTCAGCCCACGGGGCCCTCCGGGATAGGTGGCCCCACCCGGTGGACCCCCGGGACCCTTCCGGTGGTCCCGGTACAATACCGGTGACCCCCGAAACTTTCCCGATGGCCGAAACTGCACTTCCTATATATAATTCTTCACCTCCGGACCATTCCGGAACTCCTCGTGGCGTCCGGGATCTGATCCGGGAATCCGAACAACTTTCGGGTTACTGCATACTCATATCTTCCGGGATTAACTCCCAGCTGAGTCAAGCGGTTGTGCAACCCAGACATCTTGAGTATGTGCTCACTGACAGAACTATTTTCGTCCATCTTACAGCTGAAGAACTTATCGGAGACTTCATATCTCTCGACCCGGGCATGAGCTTGGAAAACCATTTTCAGCTCTTCGAACATCTCATATGCTCCGTGTTGCTCAAAACGCTTTTGGAGCCCCGGTTCTAAGCTGTAAAGCATGACGCACTGAACGAGGGAGTAATCATCAGCACGAGACTGCCAAGCGTTCATAACGTCTTGGTTCTCTAGGATTGGTGCTTCACCTAGCGGCGCTTCTAGGACATAATCTTTCTTGGCAGCTATGAGGATGATCCTCAGGTTCTGGACCCAGTCCGTATAGTTGCTGCCATCATCTTTCAGCTTGGTTTTCTCTAGGAACGCGTTGAAGTTGAGGGTAACGTGGGCCATTTGATCTACAAGACATATTGTAAAGATTTTAGACTAAGTTCATGATAATTAAGTTCATCTAATCAAATTATTTAATGAACTCCCACTCAGATTAGACATCCCTCTAGTCATCTAAGTGATACATGATCCGACTCGACTAGCCCATGTCCGATCATCACGTGAGACGGACTAGTCATCATCGGTGAACATCTCCATGTTGATCGTATCTTCTATACGAATCATGTTCGACCTTTCGGTCTCTTGTGTTCTGAGGCCATGTCTGTGCATGCTAGGCTCATCAAGTTAACCTAAGTGTTTATGCGTGTGTAAATCTGTCTTACACCCATTGTATGTGAACGTTAGAATCTATCACACCCGATCATCACGTGGTGCTTCGAAACAACGAACTTTCGCAACGCCGCACAGTTAGGGGGAACACTTTCTTGAAATTATTATGAGGGATCATCTTATTTACTACCGCCGTTCTAAGTAAACAAGATGCAAAAACATGATAAACATCACATGCAATCAAATAGCAGTGACATGATATGGCCAATATCATATAGCTCCTTTGATCTCCATCTTCGGGGCTCCATGATCATCTTCGTCCCCGGCATGACACCATGATCTCCATCATCATGATCTCCATCATCGTGTCTCCATGAAGTTGCTCGCCAACTATTACTTCTACTACTATGGCTAACGTGTTTAGCAATAAAGTAAAGTAATTTACATGGCGTTTCTCAATGACACGCAGGTCATACAAAAATAAAGACAACTCCTGTGGCTCCTGCCGGTTGTCATACTCATCGACATGCAAGTCGTGATTCCTATTACAAGAACATGATCTCATACATCACATATATATCATTCATCATTCATCACAACTTTTGGCCATATCACATCACAATCACATGCTGCAAAAACAAGTTAGACGTCCTCTAATTGTTGTTGCAAGTTTTACGTGGCTGCAATAGGGTTCTAGCAAGAACGTTTTCTTACCTACGTAAAAGCCACAACGTGATTTGTCAACTTCTATTTACCCTTCATAAGGACCCTTTTCATTGAATCCGCTCCAACTAAAGTGGGAGAGACAGACACCCGCTAGCCACCTTATGCAACTAGTGCATGTCAGTCGGTGGAACCTGTCTCACGTAAGCGTACGTGTAAGGTCGGTCCAGGCCGCTTCATCCAACAATACCGCTGAAGCAAAATAAGACTAGTAGTGGCAAGAAAGTTGACAACATCTACGCCCACAACAAATTTGTGTTCTACTCGTGCAAAGAGAACTACGCATAGACCTAGCTCATGATGCCACTGTTGGGGAACGTTGCAGAAAATAAAAATTTCTACGCTTTAACCAAGATCAATCTATGAGTTCATCTAGCAACGAGAGAAAGGAGTGCATCTGCATACCCTTGTAGATCACGAGCGGAAGCGTTCAAGAGAACGGGGTTGAGGGAGTCGTACTCGACGTGATCCAAATCACCGATGATCCTAGTGCTGAACGGACAGCACCTCCGCGTTCACCACATGTACGGTTGAGGAAGATGTCTCCTCCTTCTTGATCCAGTAAGGGGGGAGGATAGGTTGACGGAGATCCAGCAGCACGACGGCGTGGTGGTGGATGAAGCAGTGATCTCGGCAGAGCTTCACCGAGCTTCTACGAGAGGGAGAGGTGTAGAAAGGGGGAAGGGAGGCGCCAAGAGCATGGGTGCGGCTGCCCTCCCTCCCCCCTTTATATAGGACCCCTAGGGGGGGGGCACCGGCCCTGGGAGAGGAGATCTCCAAGGGGGGGCAGCGGCCAAGGGGGAGGCTTGCCCCCCAAGGCAAGTGGAGGCGCCCCCACCCTAGGGTTTCCAACCCTAGGCGCAGGGGGGCCCAAGGGGGGGCGCACCAGCCCACCAGGGGCTGGTTCCCCTCCCCACTTCAGCCCACGGGGCCCTCCGGGATAGGTGGCCCCACCCGGTGGACCCCCGAGACCCTTCTGGTGGTCCCGGTACAATACCGGTGACCCCCGAAACTTTCCCGATGGCCGAAACTGCACTTCCTATATATAATTCTTCACCTCCGGACCATTCCGGAACTCCTCGTGACGTCCGGGATCTGATCCGGGAATCCGAACAACTTTCGGGTTACTGCATACTCATATCTCTACAACCCTAGCGCCACCGAACCTTAAGTGTGTAGACCCTACGGTTTCGGGAGACATGCAGACATGACCAAGACGCCTCTCCGGTCAATAACCAACAACGGGATCTGGATACCCATGTTGGCTCCCACATGCTCCTCGATGATCTCATCGGATGAACCACGATGTCGAGGATTCAAGCAACCCCGTATACAATTCCCTTTGTCAATCGGTACGTTACTTGCCCGAGACTCGATCGTCGGTATCCCAATACCTCGTTTAATCTCGTTACCGGCAAGTCACTTTACTCGTACCGTAATGCATGATCCCGTGACCAGACACTTGGTCACATTGAGCTCATTATGATGATGCATTACCGAGTGGGCCCAGAGATACCTCTCCGTCATACGGAGTGACAAATCCCAGTCTCGATTCGTGCCAACCCAACAGACACTTTCGGAGATACCCGTAGTGCACCTTTATAGTCACCCAGTTACGTTGTGACGTTTGGCACACCCAAAGCACTCCTACGGTATCCGGGAGTTGCACAATCTCATGGTCTAAGGAAATGATACTTGACATTTGGAAAAGCTCTAGCTAAACGAACTACACGATCTTTGAGCTATGCTTAGGATTGGGTCTTGTCCATCACATCATTCTCCTAATGATGTGATCTCGTTATCAATGACATCCAATGCCCATAGTCAGGAAACCATGACTATATGTTGATCAACGAGCTAGTCAACTAGAGGCTTACTAGGGACACATTGTGGTCTATGTATTCACACGTGTATTACGATTTCCGGATAACACAGTTATAGCATGAATAACAGACAATTATCATGAACAAAGAAATATAATAATAACCATTTTATTATTGCCTCTAGGGCATATTTCCAACATATGATTGAGTTATCTTTGCAAGTCTCTTCGAATTATCCGTTTGGTTTGGCCAACTAGATTGGTAGTTCTTGCAATGGGAGAAGTGCTTAGCTTTGGGTTCAATCTTGCGGTGTCCTTACCCAGTGACAGAAAGGGTTGCAAGGCACGTATTGTATTATTGCCATCGAGGATAACAAGATGGAGTATTTATCATATTGCATGAATTTATTCCTCTACATCATGTCATCTTGCTTAAGGCGTTACTCTGTTTTTAACTTAATACTCTAGATGCATGCTGGATAGCGGTCGATGAGTGGAGTAATAGTAGTAGATGCAGAATCATTTCGGTCTACTTGTCTCGGACGTGATGCCTATATACATGATCATACCTAGACAACCTCATAACTATGCTCAATTCTGTAATTGCTCAACAGTAATTTGTTCACCCACCGTAGAATACTTATGCTCTTGAGAGAAGCCACTAGTGAAACCTATGGTCCCTGGGTCTATTCTCATCATATCAATCTCCATCACTTTATTTACTTACTTTGCTTTTACTTATCACTTTGCATCTTTATACACAAAATACCAAAAATATTATCTCTATCAGATCTCACTCTCGTAAGTGACCGTGAAGGGATTGACAACCCCTAATCGCATTGGTTGCGAGCAGCTATCGTTTTGTGCAGGTACGAGGGACTTGCGCGTGGCCTCCTACTGTATTGATACCTTGGTTCTCAAAAGCTGAGGGAAATACTTACGCTACTGTGCTGCATCATCCTCTCCTCTTCGGGGAAAACCAACGCAAGCTCAAGACGTAGCAAGAAGGATTTCTGGCGCTGTTGCCGGGGAGTCTACGCAAAAGTCAACATACCAAGTACCCATCACAATCCCTATCTCTCGCATTACATTATTTGCCATTTGCCTCTCATTTTCCTCTCCCCCACTTCACCCTTGCCGTTTTATTCGCCCTCTCTTTTCCGCTTGCTTCTTGTTTGCTTGTGTTACCATGTGCCTTATATTTGCTTGCATCTTTGCTTGCTAAAAGTCTATTGTTATGGATCCACTTAAAGTGTTCTACTTGGATCATCTTGATCCTTATCTTTCAGGTTGAAACCCCAACTAGCCTAGTTGATGGAAATCTTTAGATGAGCATGCTCATTTTGTGCGTCATCGTTTGTCTGAAAAAGGGAGACTATTATGGTATCATATAAATAGTCTGCTATGCTATGCTTTGAATCTTTGTGAAATGTGTGATTTTACTTGTTGCTCTAAGAGCCCTAAAAAACACCTTCCCTGCCTATGTGAGTTCAATGATAATGAAATCTTATCTTCTTATGCAAAGGGTGTTTATAGTTACTATGATATCGAACAAATTGAAGAATTTGTCGTTTTTCAGGGTGCCCATGAAGTTGCTTCTTTGATTGAAAAGTATGATTTTACTCTCAACAAATCTGAAAATTCCGTCATACTTAAATATTGCAATGAAAACTTGGCTCATAATGTCTATGTCCAAGAATTTATTGAAAGAATGACCGTTGTGTTGGAAGGAAATAATGATATGCATGAATCTATAGATAATGATGATTCCGATGATTTGATTGAAATATCCCTTGATGAACATGATGCTTGCTATTCTTGTGGCCATGATGCCAATATTTATGAAGATGAATTTGCTATAGTTCCTTATGTTAAACATGAGATCGTTGCTATTGTACCCATACTTGGTAGTTCCTTCGATGAAAAGCATGATTGCAATGATTTTACTATAAATTATCTTGATGTCAATTATGCTAATAATATGCAAAACCCTAAGCTTGGGGATGCTAGTTTTGCTATGTCTACTACTTGTTGCAATGATCATGATTGGGGTTATTCTTCTTATGATCTTGAAAATTTATTTAATCCCCATGATGAATATGAGATTAATAATATTGTTTGCAATAATATTGAAAGTGGGTTTGGAAGAGTGTCAACTTTATATCCCACATATTTGGATAATGTTCAATCTTATGAAGTTTTTGATAAAAGTGGGTTTGGAGAGGTCATGACTTTAGTTAATATTAATCCCACTATTTCGGAAGAGTGTCAACTTCGCATGCATGTGGATCGTGTTGATAATATGTTATGTGATAGCTATATTTTTGAATTTTCTTATGATCCTACATGTAATTATTATGAGAGAGGAAAATATGGTTATAGAAATTTTCATGTTACTAAATTACCTCTCGTCATGTTGAGATTGCTATCGTCTCTTTCTTATTCCTTGCATATGCTAGTTTTTGTTTGCCTTGCAAATTTGTTTGCTTATAATATGCCTATGCATAGGAAGTATGTTAGACTTAGATGTGTTTGTCACGTGTTTCATGATGCTCTTTTTGCGCTTCAATTCTTGTCTTTCATGAGAGCATCATTGAAATCTCAATGCCTAGCTAGGGGCGTTAAACGATAGCGCTTGTTGGGAGGCAACCCAATTTTATTTTTTAGTTTTTATTTTTTGCTTATGTTTAGGAATAAATAATCCATCTAGCCTCTGTTTAGATGTGGTTTTATCTTTTAATTAGTGTTTGTGCCAAGTTAAACCTATTAGATCTTCTTGGGAGATAGTTATTTGATCTTGCTGTAATTTCCAGAATCTTTGCGCTCAGTGCCCGAATTGTTAAAAATCACCAGAACGTGATAAAATAGTGATTACAATTTATGATGATCAATAAACAAATTGTCCAGGTCGTCTAATTTTGGTAGAATTTTTTGGGTTCCATAAGTTTGCGTTAGTTACAGATTACTACAGACTGTTCTGTTTTTGACAGATTCTGTTTTGCGTGTGTTGTTTGCTTATTTTGATGAATCTATGGCTAGTAAAATAGTTTATAATACATATAGAAGTTGGAATACAGTAGGTTTAACACAAATATAAATAAATAATGAGTTCATTACAGTACCTTAAAGTAGTCTTTTGTTTTCTTTCTCTAACGGAGCTCACGAGATTTCTATTGAGTTTTGTGTTGTGAAGTTTTCAAGTTTTGGGTGAATTCTTTTGATGGATTATGGAACAAGGAGTGGCAAGAGCCTAAGCTTGGGGATGCCCATGGCACCCCTAATATAATACAAGGACACCAAAAATACAAAGCTTGGGGATGCCCCGGAAGGCATCCCCTCTTTCGTCCACTTCCATCGGTAATTTACTTGGAGCTATATTTTTATTCACCAACATGATATGTGTTTTGCTTGGAGCGTCTTGTATTATTTGCGTCTTTACTTGTTAGTTTAACACAATCATCCTTGTTGTACACACCTTTTGAGAGAGCCATACATGATTTGGAATTTGTTAGAATACTCTATGTGCTTCACTTATATCTTTTGAGCTTGATAGTTTTTCTCATAGTGCGTCACTTATATCTTTTGAGCGTGATAATTTTTGCTCTAGTGCTTCACTTAGATCTGTTAGAGAACGGTGGTGGATTTTTTTTAAAGAAACTTGATCTCTCATGCTTCACTTAGATTATTTTGAGAGTCGTTAATAGCATGGTAATTTGCTTAATGTTAATATACTTGGTATTCAAGATATGTGAAACTTTCTTTTGAGTGAATTGAATACTAAGATAAATTTAATGCTTAATAATTGTTTTGAGATATGGAAGTAATAATATCAAAGTCGTGCTAGTTGATAATTGTGAATTTGAGAAATACTTGTGTTGAAGTTTGCAAGTCCCGTAGCATGCACGTATGGTTAAAGTTGTGTAACAAATTTGAAACATGAAGTGTACCTGGCTTGTGCATCCTTATGAGTGGCGGTCGGGGACGAGCGATGGTCTTTTCCTACCAATCTATCCCCCTAGGAGCATTGCGCGTAGTACTTGATTTTTTATGGCTTCTAAATTTTTGCAATAAGTATATGACTTCTTTTGACTAATGTTGAGTCCATGGATTATACGCACTTTTACCTTTCCGCATTTGCTAGCCTCTTCGGTACCGTGCATTGCCCTTTCTCACCTTGAGAGTTGGTGCAAACTTCGCCGGTGCATCCAAGCCCCGTGATATGATACGCTCTTTCACACATAAACCTCCTTATATCTTCCTCAAAACAGCCACCATACCTACCTATCATGGCATTTCCATAGCCATTCCGAGATATATTGCCATGAAACTTCCATCATCATCATGACATACATTACTTTTGTCATATTGCCATTGCATGATCATGTAGTTGACATTGTATTTGTGGCAAAGCCACCATGCATAATTTTCCATACATGTCACTCTTGATTCATTGCACCATCCCGGTACACCGCCGGAGGCATTCATATAGAGTCATATTTTGTTCTAAGTTTTGAGTTGTAATTGTTGAGTTGTAAGAGAAATAGAAGTGTGATGATCATAATTATTAGAGCATTGTCCCAAGTGAGGAAAGGATGATGGAGACTATGATTCCCCCATAAGTCAGGATGAGACTCCGGACGAAAAAAAGAAAAGAAAAAGCGCAAGGCCAAAAAAAAGAAAGGCCCAAAAAAAGAGAGAAAAAGAGAGAAGGGACAACGCTACTATCCTTTTACCACACTTGTGCTTCAAAGTAGCACCTTGTTCTTCATGTAGTGAGTCTCATATATTGTGCTTCAAAGTAGCACTAAGATCTTCATGATAAAGAGTCTCTCATTTTGTCACTTTCATATACTAGTGGGAATTTTTCATTATAGAACTTGGCTTGTATATTCCAATGATGGGCTTCCTCAAAGTGCCCTAGGTCTTCGTGAGCAAGCAAGTTGGATGCACACCCACTTAGTTTCTTTTGTAGAGATTTCATATACTTATAGCTCTAGTGCATCCGTTGCATGGCAATCCCTACTCCTCATGTTGACATCAATTAATGGGCATCTCCATAGCCCGTTGATTATCCTCGTCTATATGAGACTTTATCCTTTTTTGTATTCTCCACACAATCCCATCATCATATTCTATTCCACCCATAATGCTATATCCATGGCTCACGCTCATGTATTGCGTAAAGGTTGAAAGAGTTTGAGATTATTTGAGTATGAAACAATTGCTTGGCTTGTCATCGGGGGTATAGAAGTTGGGAACATCTTTATGTGACGAAAATGAAGCATAGCCTAACTATATGATTTTGTAGGGATGAACTTTCTTTTGCCATGTTATTTTGAGAAGACATGATTGCTTTGATTAGTATGCTTGAAGTATTATTATTTTTATGTCAATATGAACTTTTGTCTTAAATCATTCAGATCTGAATATTCATATCACAAGTAAGAAGATTTATATTGAAATTATGCCAAAGTATCACTCCGCATCAAAAATTCTTTTGTTTATCATTTACCTACTCGAGGACGAGCAGGAATTAAGCTTGGGGATGCCTGATACGTCTCCAACGTATCTATAATTTTTGATTGCTCCATGCTACTTTATCTACTGTTTTGGACTATATTGGGCTTTATTTTCCACTTTTATATTACTTTTGGGACTAACCTATTAACCGGAGGCCCAGCCCAGAATTGCTGTTTTTTGCCTATTTCAGTGTTTCGAAGAAACGGAATATCAAACGGAGTCCAACCGGAATGAAACCTTCGGGAACGTGATTTTCTCACCGAACTTGATCCAGGAGACTTGTACCCTAATCCAAGAAGTGCCAGAGGCGGTCACGAGGGTGGAGGGCGCGCCCCCCTACCTCGTGGGCCCCCTGACGCTCCACCGACGTACTCCTTCCTCCTATATATACTGACGTATCCCCAAACGATCAGGACAGGAGCCAAAAACCTAATTCCACCGCCGCAACTTCCTGTATCCATGAGATCCCATCTTGGGGCCTGTTCCGGAGCTCCGACGGAGGGGGCATCCACCACGGAGGGCTTCTACATCAACACCATAGCCCCTCCGATGAAGTGTGAGTAGTTTACTTCAGACCTTCAGGTCCATAGCTAGTAGCTAGATGGCTTCTTCTCTCTTTTTGGATCTCAATACAATGTTCTCCCCCTCTTCGATGTAATCTTCTTTTTGCGGTGTGTTTGTTGAGACCGATGAATTGTGGGTTTATGATCCAGCTTATCTATGAATAATATTTGAATCTTCTCTGAATTCTTCTATGTATGATTGAGTTATCTTTGCAAGTATCTTCGAATTATCCGTTTGGTTTTGCCAACTAGATTGGTAGTTCTTGCAATGGGAGAAGTGCTTAGCTTTGGGTTCAATCTTGCGGTGTCCTTACCCAGTGACAGAAAGGGTTGCAAGGGACGTATTGTATTGTTGCCATCGAGGATAACAAGATGGGGTATTTATCATATTGATGAATTTATTCCTCTACATCATGTCATCTTGCTTAAGGCGTTACTCTGTTTTTAACTTAATACTCTAGATGCATGCTGGATAGCGGTCGATGAGTGGAGTAATAGTAGTAGATGCAGAATCATTTCAGTCTACTTGTCTCGGACGTGATGCCTATATAAATGATCATACCTAGACAACCTCATAACTATGCTCAATTCTGTCAATTGCTCAACAGTAATTTGTTCACCCACCGTAGAATACTTATGCTCTTGAGAGAAGCCACTAGTGAAACCTATGGTCCCCGGGTCTATTCTCATCATATCAATCTCCATCACTTTATTTACTTGCTTTGTTTTTTACTTTGCTTTTACTTATCACTTTGCATCTTTATACCAAAAACACCAAAAATATTATCTCGATCAGATCTCACTCTCGTAAGTGATCGAGAAGGGATTGACAATCTTTAATCGCGTTGGTTGCGAGTAGCTATCGTTTTGTGCAGGTACGAGGGACTTGTGCGTGGCCTCCTACTGGATTGATACCTTGGTTCTCAAAAATTGAGGGAAATACTTACGCTACTGTGCTGCATCATCCTCTCCTCTTCGGGGAAAACCAACGCAAGATCAAGACGTAGCACTAGTCAGTGCTTGGATGAGTTTGATAACTTTAGGTTGAAGCAAGATGACTTTAATGCTTATTTTGGTAGACAATTGAAACAGAATACCTTTATGATTAAACGCTTGAGTGATTATATGGCTAATATTAGAGGTGAACTTAAACTTGTTAGCAAACATGCTTCTATGGTTACCACTCAAGTAGAGCGAGTACTTAAAGCTCAGAAAGAAGTGCTTGATGAAATGAATAGTAAGAAAAATGATTATGCTGTTAGAGTGGCTACTAGAACTGGTAGAATGACTCAGGAACCTTTGTATCCTGAAGGCCACCCTGAGAGAATCGAGCAAGATTCTCAGAGAAATAACATTGATATGCCTAGTTCTTCTAAAAGGAAGAAAATAAAAAATGATAGAACTGTGCAAACTTCTAGTGAACCTATTGCCGAACCACCTGATAATCCAAATGATATCTCTATGTCTGATGCTGAAACACAATCTAGTAATGAACATGAACCTAGTGAAAATGTTAATGATGATGTTCATGATGATGCTCAACCTAGTAATGATAATGATGTAGAAGTTGAACCTGCTGTTGATCTTGATAACCCACAATCAAAGAATCAATGTTATGATAAAAGAGACTTCGTTGCTAGGAAACATGGTAAAGAAAGGGAACCATGGGTTCAGAAACCCATGCCTTTTCCTCCGAAACCATCCAAGAAAAAGGATGATGAGGATTTTGAGCGCTTTGCTGAAATGATTAGACCCATCTTTTTTGCAATGCGATTGGTGATATGCTCAAAATGAATCCTTATGCTAAATATATGAAAGATATTGTTACAAATAAAAGAAAGATACCTGAAGCTGAAATTTCCACCATGCTTGCTAATTATACTTTTAAGGGTGGAATACCAAAGAAACTTGGAGATCCAGGAGTACCTACTATACCATGCTCCATTAAGAGAAATTATGTTAAAACTGCTTTATGTGATCTTGGAACCGTGTTAGTGGTATGCTCTCTCTTTATATCGTAGACTTGACTTGAATAAGTTGACACCTACTGAAATATCTTTGCAAATGGCTGATAAATCAACCGCTATACTGCCGGTATTTGTGAGGATGTGCTGTTGTGGTTGCAAAGCGTTACTATTTTAACGGACTTTGTTATTCTTGATATTCCGAGGACGATAGTATGTCTATTATTCTTGGAAGACCTTTCCTTAATACTGTAGGGGCTGTTATTGATTGCAACAAAGGCAATGTCACTTTTCATGTTAATGGTAATGAGCATACGATACACTTTTCGAGGAAACAACCTCAAGTTCATAGTATCAACTCTATTGGAAAAATTCCATCGATTATATTTGGAGGTTTTGAATTTCCTCTCCCTACTGTCAAGAAGAAATATGATATACTTATTATTGGGGATGTCCATATCTCCGTTGAGGTAACATAGTGTTATTCGAAATTTCTCCGGTTCCATGATTATCGAAATGAGTTTGTTAACAAGACTTGATCAACCTTGTTAGTGGATTCTTTTTGATGAGCATGAGATGGATGAAACTAGAAGCACAACCTTCTGTACCCTCTTTATATTTTCTGTTCTTTAGTAGAAATAAAGTAAAATAGTATTTTTCTGTCTGTTTCTTGATTTATCCGTGCAATATAAAAATATCCCAAAAATAAAAGTCCTCAGAATGCCATGCCAATTTAATATGATTTTTTCAGGAATATTTGAGGATTTTAGTGCAAAAATCACCGCTGGGGAGCTGCCACTGCCACGAGGTGGAGGGCGCCCTACCCCTGGCGCGCCCCTGCCTCGTGGGCCCATGGTGGCCCTCCTCCACTTATCCCGGCACCCATCTTCTTCCTCTGCCTCACACAAACCCGAAAAACTAACTCAAGCTCGTGTTCCAGCCACTTTTGCTGTGATTTTCGATCTCCTTGCTCAAAGCACCTCTCGCAAAACTGCTTGGGGAGATTGTTCCTTGGTATGTGACTCCTCCGTTGGTCCAATTAGTTTTTGTTCTAGTGCTTTATTCTTTGCAAATTTGTGCTGCATAGGTGACCATGTTCTTGAGCTTGCATGTCAAATTTATATGGTTCCGAGTAGTTCTAATGCTTGATATAGGCTCTAGGCACTTGTAGGAGTAGTTGCTATCAATTTTATTGAAGTTGGTTCACTTTTGTTTGAAGTTACTAAAAATTTCAGAAATTTTTCAGAGGAAACAATATGTTTAGGAAAATGTTCCAAGGTGGTTCTTCAAGGAAGCAAGGTCCCAGGCTTGCAATGCGTGATGCTGACGAGGAACCACCAAGAGACGCTCTTGTGAGGCCCTGTGAATGGCCTTCGGAAAATTTCATGGATCAAGCGGGAATCAAAGAAGAATTTAACGCATATTTGCGTAATGCCAGTCTTGAGGACTTTGAGGCTGACAAATGCCCCCAGTATCATGATCTCACAAGTTCATTTGTGGGGAGGTTTGAGTTTTCATCTTCGCGTAATTCTCCTTCAGTCATGTTTGACCTTTATGACAAATCTTATACCATGGACTTAGAGGATTTCACTTTTGCATGAAACTTCCATCTTGGGGTAGTATCAGGGATCCCCCTAAATCTGAATATAGAGACTTTCTTGCTAGAATAACTGTGGGGGAATCTAGAGATATAACACAAGCCACTATAGGGAGCATTCACTTTCCTGCTATACATTATTTTGCTCTCTTCATAGGTAGATGCATAAATGCTAAGGATGAAGCATGTCACATGTGTGCCCTCGATCTCAGATTCTCGAAGTGCTGTGTTAGGAGACCAATCTTATCATATGGGAGCCATTGTAGCTCGTAGGTTGCATCATAATAGACATAACGGAGATTTCTTTGGAGGAATTTATGCAACCCGCTTAGCTAATTTTCTTGAGATAGACATTCGTGAGGGTGATATGGAGTTACCCCCTACTTATTTAGTTTTTGATTCTATGGTTTCCCACCAGTTTGTTGAGAGGACTGAACCACCTCTCCAGTATCGACTAATCTTTAACAAACGACATGTTGTCCATGTCACTCTTCCTGCTCCTGCGTTCTTTGATTTTTAGACGAGAGGAAGATATACTATTACCAGAGAGGAGGAAGATGAGTCCGAGAGGAGAGCGGAGGCGTCTCGACGCCACGCTGCAGCTCAGGAGGCGATAGCCGCTGCATCACAGTACGACCCCAGCTACACCTACGGGTATCCGCCAGGCTATCCCTGGCAATAGACCAACTTAGGCCAAAAGCCTAAGCTTAGGGGAGTACGTATTCCCACCAACATTACATTTATGTTCACACACACTCATTGCTAGATGTCGGTGCTCATACTCTTTCACTGTAATATCCATGCTAGTTTATTTTATTTTTCCTGCTTTCTTCTTGTGTGTTTAATAAACCTTAGAAAAATCAAAAAAATTAGTAGTAGTTTATTTTTCCTGCTGTAGTAGTAATAATTAAAAAGAAAAAAACCCAAAAAAATATTTCCCGTTCTTCTTTTGCTTGTTGGGAGCTTTCCCGTGTAAATAGTTTTTATTTCTTTTCTTTTCTTTGGGGGTCAGTAGGAGAAGACCATGATTAAATTGTTGTAGTAGCTCTTATATGCATCATTGTTGATTTAACCAAGAGCCCATATTGCCTTGTCTTCTCCTGTTTATTGAATGCTCGCAGATTCCAGCTAAGTCCAATGCACGTGCACTCTTATTGTTATTCACATCGTTCGGCCGTGCAAGTGAAAGGCAATTATGATGATATATGATGGACTGACTGAGATGGGAAAAGCTGGTATGAACTCGACCTCTTTTGTTTTTGTAAATATGATGAGTTCATCGTTCTTGATTCAGCTTATTATGAATAAACATGTTTGCAATGACAATTAGAGATCATAGTTGCTTGTGCCATGCTTGATTAGCTATGAGTTATAATGGTTTACCTTGCGTGCCAACATGCTATTGAGATGATTATGATGTGGTATGATGGGGTGGTATCCTCCTTTGAATGATTTAAGTGACTTGACTTGGCACATGTTCACTCATGTAGTTGAAACAAATCAACATAGCCTTCACGATATTTATGTTCATGGTGGATTTATATCCTACTCATGCTTGTATTTAATGTTTATTAGTTTTAATGCATGTTCATGACTGTTGTCGCTCTCTAGTTGGTCGCTTCCTAGTCTTTTGCTAGCCTTCATTTGTACTAAGCGGGAATACTGCTTGTGCATCCAATCCCTTAAACCCCAAAGTTATTCCATATGAGTCCACTATACCTTCCTATATGCGGTATCTACCTGCTGTTCCAAGTAAATTTGTATGTGCCAAACTCTAAACCTTCAAATGAACATTCTGTTTTGCATGCTCGAATAGCTCATATATCAACTAGGGCTGCCCTTATCTTCCGTGTTAGGCGGGTTATTCTTAAGAGGAGTGGACTCCGCTCCTCACTCACGGGAAAATGGCTGGTCACCGGAATGCCCAGTCCCATGCTTTATGCAAACTAAATCAAAATAATTGCAAACAAAACTCCCCCTGGGACCCGTTGAATGTTGGAGGGACTCGTTGTTTCGAGCAAGCCATGGATTGATGCTTGTGGAGGAGGGGGAGTATAAACTTTACCATTCTGTTCGGGAACCGCCTATAATTTGTTTAGCATGGAAGATATCGTCATCTCTTAGTTGTTATGTTGACAATGAAAGTATGCCGCTCAAAATATAATTTATCTCTATTTCAAAACCGAGCTCTGACACCTCTACAAATCCCTGCTTCCCTCTGCGAAGGGCCTATCTATTTACTTTTATGTTGAGTCATCACCCTCTTATTAAAGACACTAGCTGGAGAGCACAGCTGTCATTTGCATTCATTATTGTTAATCTATATCGGGTATGACTATGATTGGATCTCTTTTACCATGAATTACAATGTCTAGTCAGTCCTTGTTCTTTAAAGGTGCTCTGCATTTATGTTTTGCGGTCTCAGAAAGGGCTAGCGAGATACCATCTTGTTATATCATATTATGATTGTTTTGAGAAAGTGTTGTCATCCGAGATTTATGATTATGGCTTGCTAGCTGATTATGTTATTGATATGAGTAAACATGAGACCTAGGAGTTATTGCAAATGTGGTTAGTTATGATCTTTGCTGAAAACCTGAATGCTGGCTTGACATAAGTGCAACAACAAGAGCAAACAGAGTTTGTAAAAGTTTTTCTTTTTCTCTTTTAGTTTGTCAACTGAATTGCTTGAGGACAAGCAAGGGTTTAAACTTGGGGGAGTTGATACGTCTCCGTCGTATCTACTTTTCCAAACACTTTTGCCCTTGTTTTGGACTCTAACTTGTATGATTTGAATGGAACTAACCCGGACTGACGCTGTTTTCAGCAGAATTGCCATGGTGTTGTTTTATGTGCAGAAAACAAAAGTTCTCGGAATGACCTGAAACTCCACGGGATGTCTTATAAAAAATAATAAAAAATCCTCGCCAAAGATGAAGACCAGGGGGCCCACACCATGTCCACGAGGGTGGGGGGCGCCCCCCTCCTAGGCGCGCCCCCTACCTCGTGGGCCCCCTGGAGACCCTCCAACGCCAACTCCAACTCCATATATTGGCTTTCGGGGAGAAAAAAATCAGAGAGAAGAAATCATCGCGTTTTACGATACGGAGCCGCCGCCAAGCCCTAATCTCTCTCGGGAGGGCTGATCTGGAGTCCGTTCGGGGCTCCGGAGAGGGGGATTCGTCGTCGTCGTCATCATCAACCATCCTCCATCACCAATTTAATGATGCTCACCGCCGTGCGTGAGTAATTACATCGTAGGCTTGCTGGACGGTGATGGGTTGGATGAGATTTATCATGTAGTCGAGTTAGTTTTGTTAGGGTTTGATCCCTAGTATCCACTATGTTCTGAGATTGATGTTGCTATGACTTTGCTATGCTTAATGCTTGTCACTAGGGCCCGAGTGCCATGAATTCATATCTGAACCTATTATGTTTTCATGAATATATGTGTGTTCTTGATCCTATCTTGCAAGTCTATAGTCACCTATTATGTGTTATGATCTGACAACCCCAAAGTGACAATAATCGGGATACTTCTCGGTGATGACCATAGTTTGAGGAGTTCATGTATTCTCTATGTGCTAATGCTTTGTTCCGGTTCTCTATTAAAAGGAGGCCTTAATATCCCTTAGTTTCCAATAGGACCCCGCTGCCACGGGAGGGTAGGACAAAAGATGTCATGCAAGTTCTTTTCCATAAGCACGTATGACTATTTATGGAATACATGCCTACATTACATTGATGAATTGGAGCTAGTTCTGTGTCACCCTATGTTATGACTGTTACATGACAAACCGCATCTGGCATAATTATCCATCACTGATCCGGTGCCTACGAGCTTTCCATGTACTGGTTTATGCTTATTTACTTTTCCGTTGCTACAGTTACAATCACTAAAAAATACCAAAAACATTACTTTTGCTGTCTTTACTTTTGTTACCGTTGCCACCACTATCATATTACTTTGCTACTAAACACTTTGCTGCAGATACTAAGTTTCCAGGTGTGGTTGAATTGACAACTCACCTGCTAATACTTGAGAATATTCTTTGGCTCCCCTTGTGTTGAATCAATAAATTTGGGTTAAATACTCTAGCCTCGAAAACTGTTGCGATCCCCTATACTTGTGGGTTATCAGGGTGGGATGACAAAAGGTAGCGGCGGCGAGGGGTGGGCCTCAATCAGGCGCTTGGTCGTCTCGCCGTCGGGTAGACCCGCATGGCCCTGCCTGCCGAAGCCGCCAGAGAGAGGATCAGCGGCCGCGGGCGTGAGGAAGCGGCCTGGGACGCGAGCAGCATCACACACTCCTGGTATAGGTGGTCGACACCCAAGAGCACACGAAGCTCGAGCAGGACGACCTCAACAGGATCAAGGCAAGAGGCTCCGGCGACGCGGGGAGGGCATCTTGGCAGGAGTGGAACGCGTGGTGGGGATCGTGGCTGGAGGGGAACGCGCATAGGTGGTCGTGGCGGGAGGGCAATGCGCTGGCGTGGGTCCTCAGCGGTGGCGGAGCAGTTCCTGGACGGCGCACGTCCTGGCCGGCGCAGGTGAAGAATCCTACGACGGCGCCCGTGGTGACGCGCGGAATCGCGCAAGTGCAGGTGGGTGGCGGCGATGGAATCAGGGGCATAGGTGGTGGGCGGCAGCGGAATCAAAGGCGCAGGTGGGCGGCGACGAAATCAGCTAGGCGGCGCCTGCCCAGGCGATGCGCGGGGATGACGGAGGAAGAAGATGGAGACAGAGATCTATCTGAGACAATTTTAAAACTCCGAGGGCTTTTTTGCAAAAACACCAGTATACTGCGCGTTGGACAACTTTTTCCGAACGGAGGGAATAGTGAACTTTATTTTAGTGTTTAGTAAACTTTTTGCAGTAGACACTGATATTTTTTGTAAAATACACACTTACTATTTGCTAAAATTACTTGCATTTTAAATAGTATTTTACTTTTGGACCGCTTGAAACATCTGACAAAATGGTTTTTTCAGAAAAACCCAGCCGACAAAAACCATAGAGGTAAAAACAAATGGTTTTGGATGGTTAGGGGGACTATGGTATCCCAGCCCACCAGGGTTCAAGTCCTGGTGCTTGCATTTATTCATGGATTTATTTCAAAATTTCCGACGATGTGCATTCAGTGCAAGGAGACGTTCCCATTGAAGACGAGGTGCCTACGATGACTTCGTAAATTTCAATAAGATATGCCGGCTCAGTCTTTCGGAGGTGCTCATAAGGGTAAAATGTGCGTTCATGCATTTATAGGGATGAGTGTATGGGCGTGTATATAAGCGCTTGCGTCTGTACGGTGTTAAAAAAAGTGTAGGCTGACCATTGTTGACTAGGCTCAGGCATCACATCGCCACTTAAACGAAATTTCTTACAGGCGCACATCCCCCCAGCCCTTATAGGTTTGGTAGCGCGTCGGCCAATATTCGTGCTGCCCGATTTTGTTTCTGTGTTTTTCACCTGGATTTTCTATTTTTCTATTTTTCTTTTAATTTTTTATTTTTCCTGATTTGTTTTCTTATTTTGTTCTTTTTTTAGGTGCGTGAAATTTTTCAAAATAGATGATTTTTTAATTTGTGAACTTGTTTTCAAAATTGATGAATTTTTTATCTAATTTGATCAACTTTTTTACAAAACTGATTAAAGTTTTTCCAAATTGAAAACATTTTCTCAAATTCCTAAACATGTTATTAAATTGATGAAATTTTTTTATATCCTTGAATTTATTATCCAAAATCGTTGAACTTTTTTCTTAAAGTCGTGACTTTTTTATATTTTCTGCAAACCTTTCGGGATTCTTTTTCCTTTTCTTTGAAAGTCAAAAGTTGATTGGTGAGTCAACCGAGATGAACCAGGTGTTCCCTGGATGAGCGATTGGTCGCATGCTTGGCAGGCCGGCCCATTTATGCTTATGCGTGGGTGCTGGATCTTCTAACCGGCGCATAAGGCGCCGGTTAGGACGACACACCAACCTGTATCCAATCGGAGAAGTCGACTTACGTACAAATGGAGCGAGCTGGATATAACACTCTACTTATAATCCACCGCCCAAAAAGCAGTTTTTTGGGGTTTTGTCAGATGAACCAATTATTAGTCATACGCGCCCTCTTTGAGCGTGCTAACCGACCGCATATATTTCCCTTTTGCTTTTTATATTTTCTATTCCTTTTACTTTTATCCCTTTTCTGTCTTGTTCTTCACTTTATTTTCCTTATATTTTTGTTTATTTTTATTTTTTCATTTCCTTTTTCTTTCTTCTTGTTTTCATCATGTATAATAAGAATAATCATAGTATTTTTAAAATTGTTCGTTGTGTATTAAGAAAAGGCTCATGTCGGGTTAAAAAAAAACATTGATTGCATACTAAAAGTATGTCCATTGTTGTATTAAGAAATGTTGATCATGTACTTTCTAAAAGTTCGCCGTTGTATGATAACATTTTTAATACACGTACGAATGTTTCTTAAATAGAGAAGGAACATCTTCTTGATACTTGACGAACAGTTTTTTCAATCATTAAACATTTTTTAGATACGTGATCAATCTTGTTAACATACCTTTTTTGAGTTACACAGTGACCATTTCTTAATATTCAGTATAGAAATTGTTCATCATTGTGTAGAAATTGTTCTATCTTTTCCCATCATTGTTCATCAAGCATAGAAATTGTTCGATGTGTATCTAGAAACTGTTCATCACTTTTCGAAAATGTTCATCGTGTAATGAAAAATTCATTGTGAATATTAAAATATTTCATTTTTAAAACTGCAAGGAAATTTTTGTGCACACGCGAATGTTTCAAATAAATTTTACAATACATGATGATTTTTTAAATACGTTGAATATTTTCTTGATACTCAATGAGCACTTTAAAAATATGAATATTTTTTAAGGTATGAGATGTATTTATTTAAAATACATGTTGATTTTGTCGAAATTCACTATCAACATTTTGTAATAGGCGACGTACATTTTTAAACATGCAACAAACTTCTTGAAATACATGACGAATAACTATTTTCAACTGCATCATGAACACAGTTGCGTAACAAAATAAAATATCGCTCTAACTATATATTTTGGTGGATTTGTAAAAGTAATGAAAAACAAAGAGAAAGAAAACTGGAACTTGAGGGATGTTTGAGACCGACTTGCTACTGCGTGGTTGGGCCTGGCCCATTTGCTGAGCGGGCGAGCGCTTGATCCGACTCACGTGAAGCGATATATTTACGTTAGAGCCACATCTCACTTACTGCGAGACCGAAGGAGTGTCGCATTTAGCATCCCCTCGAATGGCCAGGTCAACAGCGGTTCTGCCTATGTTAGCTATTTTGCCACAGGACCTCCCCTACAGTATCGTCACCGCAGTAGAGTTCAACCACCAAATTCGGGATGGATCGAAGTAATGTCACTCGACTATTATCAACCTGACCGCAATCTTTTTCTGTCGGTAAGGATTGCACCAGAGCACCTTCCAAACTTCTAATAGGCCATGAACTATAGATAGAGAAGAATCATTCTGAGCGTTTGGGAAGGTTGTATCTAGAGTAAAACTTGTTTAGGAATCCTTTCGTATTGTTTTTTTGTTTTTTCTTTTCTATCATGTTTTTCTTAAATTGATTTTCAACGGGTTTTACTTTCTTAAAAATTTTCTATATTTTTTGAATATACGTCGACCTTTTTTCATACACCTTAAACTAATTATAGAGGTTGAACGGTTTTCTTATACATATTGAACATCTTTTTAATACATGTTGAGCATTTGTCAAATACGTGTAGAACAGCTTTCTAAACACGCGGTGATCAATTTCTGAATACGTTTAGAACTTTTTTTAGATACACATTGAACATTTTTTAGATACACATTGAACATGTTTTAAATACACATTGAAAATTTTCTGAACACATGCTGAACATTTCTTTAAATCCATATTGAATATTTTTTCAGTTATATGGTGAACATATTATAATCACACGGTGTACATTATTCAAACGCATTTTCGTTTTTCTAATACATGTACAATATCTTTCTATGTATCGATGTACATGATGGATATTTTTAATATGAGTATAAAACATTTCTTAAAAAACATGTAATTTTTTCCATCCGTGATTATCTTTTGTATATGTGAACATATTTTGACCATGTAAACTGAGATGTTTTAAAATGTATATACACATTGCTTACCCGCAAAAGAAAAGTATATATACAGTGCTGTTTTTAGCGTAAGGTGACTCGTTATGACAAACCAGCATGGAAAGCTAACTCAAATTCGGGAGTGACAAATGGCAATACTGAATTCCACCTCTCAATGTCCACATCGAAACACAGTGTTAACGAACATGGCGAACGTGTGGCCGAGTCTGGTTGCTGGGAAGGCCCAATGTGTGTTGTAGGCGACGGCACCTACTCTATTGCTTTAAGCAATACATAGCAGCACCCTCTATTTGTCGCCTCTTGCAAGTTGGATGGGTGACTTGTCAACAAAACTCCCCTATACCGCACACCTACCGCATGTGTACTTTTTTTCGCCTTTTTCTCTCTATCCTTTTTAGGTAAAAATACGAGAACCTTCATCATGTGTCAAAAATATGTTTACAATTTCCAAAAATACACGAAGTTTTTATAAATACACAAGGAACTTTAATAGACAGAATATTATTATTATTACTCAATAAACACTTTTCAAATTCATGATGAACGTTTTTAATAGCGAATTTTTTAATATACATGAGGAAAATATTTTAAATACAGGATGAAAAGTTGTGTAATATGCAAATAACAATTTTAGTGTACACAACAAACTTATTTTAAATACTACTATTTAACCATTTGAAATACATAGTACTTTTTAAGTACACAATGAATATTTATAAATTATATGTGAACATTTTTAAAACACACATGACTTCTTTTAATCATGATGAACATTTTAAATACACAGGAAAAAATTAAAATTCGTGATGAACATTTTTAAAATAAATGATGAAAGTGTTTTATAATATAAGATGAAAATTATTTTAGATACATGTAAAATACATTATTTTTAAATGCAGAATTGTTTTTGAAATACACCTGAACATCTTTTAAAATATACAATGAACATTTTTCTAAACGCATTGAACATTATTAAAATACATGATATGTTTTTCAAATTCAATGAAAAAGGAACCTCAATACAGAGAATAAAGTAACAAAAGAAAGCTGTTTAAAGTAAGTGTTGAACAGAAAAAGTGCATAGAAGAAGCAAATGAAAAAGAAATATATTGAAAGTAAATTAAGTTTAATTATTTAAAAACTGAACAAAAAAGAAAGGAAGAACAAAAGATATAAACAAAAAATAAAAATATAAAAAGGAAAAAGGAAGAAAACCGTAATAGAAACATATCAGGACGAAGCGAGAGGAGCCAGAGGACACCGAAGGGCACCCTTGTGGGCCCCCATGAGGTAGGAGCCCACAACCTAGGCTGCATGGTCAGGTCGCATGGAGGCCCTAGAATTCTTCTCCACTGCATCTCGGTCCTCGTGCCTTTATATTGCTTTAAAACCGCCCTAATAATTTATAGAGGAAATTTCTTGCCGCCGCCATGAGTTATGAGGCGATCCAAACCAGAGTCCTTTTCAGCATGTCTATGTGTAAGTAGTCCTCCTTGCCGCCACCATGTCTACGTGTAAGTAGTCCTCCTTGGACTATGTGTCCATAATGGTAGCTAGATTAAATCTTCTCTCCCTTGCTTCTCAATACAAATATCATATGAGCTTGCCTACATGATAGTGATTCATCTGATGTAATTATCCATGCGTTTGTTGCGGTGTGATGAATTGTCACTTTATGACGAGATCTGTATATGATTTATTTTTGATTATTTTGTGTTAGCTGTTGCATGATTCATAGACATATATGCTCTATGATCTATTAGTCTTTCACTGACCACGTTTGATTGTCAATATCCAACAGGGAGTTGTGTATGTTAGTTGTGTTTAATCTTGAAGTAAACTATCCCAACGATAGAAAGGGAAAACGACTTGTATTTTTTATTGGTACTAAGGGTAAAAAGGCAGTTGACTAATTTTTTTGGTGATGAAGTGAAGGTAAATAGAATATACGATCAACATTATACCAATTTGCTTAATGCAATGCTCTTAATACTTTTTTTTGAAACTGAATGCTCTTAATACTTAGAGATCCATGTTTGATAACAATCCTGGTTGGAGTATCAGCTATAGATGCAGTTGGATAACAGTGTATAGAACAAGGATGTAATGCATATATGCAATCATGACATGTATAATCAATCATAAACAGTGAAATTTAATCTATACACAATTGTAACTTGTTCACCACACCTATGCTATGTTTGTAGAAAGATGCCACTAGTGAAGTTATGGACCCTGATCCTTTATTCTTCATAATCACAATCTCGACATGGTCCTAATATATTATATTAAGTTTGCCCCCTCTTTTTATTCACTTTATTACTTCTATTCTAGACCCTATCCCTATGGTATATTCTTATGAAATATTAAATTAGAAGGTATAAGAAATGGACTCTTTTACCGTTGTTTACAATCAAGACCATTTCATTTACTTACATACAATCATCAGTCCAAGCACATGATTCGTTAATCATTATAACTAGCAAACCCACAGAGACTAACAATCTCACTATTTAACTGGGAGACCAAGAGTAAGATCTCTAATTGTGTGTAGGGGATGATCACTGACTTTACTTGGGGAATCCATCGAATTGATACTTTGATTCTCAATTGAGGGAAATACTTGTGGTGTGCTGCAAACTTTTGCTCTTTAGGGACCAATAGTTGCTATAGAGGGAAGCAGAAGCATTGAGCATTTCTGTAGGAACGAAGTATGTCTACCAGAGGGGGGGGGGGGTGAATGGGAGTTTTAAATTTTCTTTGAAAAACTTAAATCTCTCAGAAGCCAGTAGCGGAATAAATGATAAACAAGCTATGAAGAATTACATTAGAGTACCGAAGGGAAACTAAAGCATGCATCAAAGTAAATAACATGACTAGAATGCATCGAAAGTAAACATGAGTAATAGAGGTAATCGAAGATGCTCGATGGCGACAAGATATTTGTTCGACCAGTTCGTCCTTCTGCAGAAGGACTACGTCTGGTTGGAGGGGCTGTGACTTAACACGAAAGATAAACTCTCTTCACCCTATTCTCATCGACAATCGATTCGTCAACCGATGCCGATCACTTGTGGTAGATAATTGAAGGTGATCTCCGAACCTTTATAGACTTCTTCTTCGAGAACTACAATCACTCTTGGTCTCTGAAGAAATTGACACCTAACCGTCTAGAGAGTTTGCAGCTCTCAAGAGTAATAGGCGGAGCGTACTAAACTTAGATTCCAGTGATGCTAAACCACTATCTAATTCTTCGGCTCTAGGGTTTTTCTCTCGGTGGATTTTAAACTCAAATCGCTCATAGAGTGGGTTGCTCAACAATCTTCTCAGAATCAAATGGAGTAGCCACCGGTCAAAGCTGACGCGTGGTGGCTATTTATAGCCGCAACCTTACCAGATGGGAAATGACCATTTTGGACACGAGGTACAACTAATGGCCAACCGACACGTTCACAACGGTCGGATTTTGGAGCAACGGTAACATTACTTGAGGAACAAGTAATGCTAACTCCTCGGTCCGAGGCAAATCTCTCACAGCAAAGAAGATCACAGTCTCTTGCTGGCAAGTATTTGCTCGGATCACAAAGATATTTCTCTCATAGCTTTCATAGGATTTGGGTTTAGCATCAGAGAATCAAAGCTTCGAACGCTACACCCCTCTTAATAGTATGGTGGTCCTATGACTCAATGAAAGAAGAAGAACAATGAAATAAATGCTACATCTTCACTTTGTCTTCATTCTTCCTGGAGCGCAGTCATTTGCTTCGAACATGCACCGAACCAATTGCTTAAACTTCAGCAATTTTTAGGGGCACTCTTGTTAGCTTTATATTCGGTGATAACCTTCGCTGCCACGCAGGGAGATTATCTTCATCGTTTGCATCAAACTCCTCAATACATCAGGGACCTGTTACTTTGTGTGCACTAGCAAACACATAAGTGCCATACTGTTTATGTCAACAAACTCCAAAACATAAGGGGCCTATCATTGCACCAACAATCTCCTCCCTTTTGGACGGTTGTTGACAAAACATATAATCATCAAAGTGAAGAAAGATAATTGAAATGTAACTCGAAAAGAGTGAACTTGCGTTACTTGACTCGATGATGAAATATACCCCCCTTGATGTATGCATGATACACAATGAAGGTCCATGCAATTAATTTTAGTGTGTGGAGGATTTTCAATCATACGAGGTAATGATTCGCACTGATGAAAGTTAATCCACTCGATAATATAGTGCAATCATTCATGACTTCTGTCAATAATTCCACCTGCAAAACAATAAGCTTCAAGAGAGAATAGTGCATCAGATGGGGTTATTAATATTATAGCTCATAACAAAAATTTTTACATCAGAGCACATGAAATGGCATAATTGTCTCAAAAGATAGAGCAAGAAAGCACAAAAAACCAAATTCAACAGAGCAAATCTATCAAACTCTCGATCTTACTCTCCCCTTTTTGTCAACTAGTGTAAAAAGGTGATGAAAAACACGAGTGCGAGGAATATGTGAATATGATTCACTCCGAGGCATCGCCTGAGGAACTGCCCGAAGAAGTTTCTGATTCGGAGGTTTTGGGAACATCTTCGTCTTCAACAACAGCAGATCCTACAAGACTGGCTTGGCGCTGAGAAGAGGAAGGCACATTGGGATCAGCCTCGTGAGTCTTGTGAGACAGATGATTTTCTTCGCCAGGTTTTTCAGTTGGCGATGCGGCTTCTGATTCATCGATTAAGTTGCGCAGCTCAATCCGAAGCAAATTCTTTGTTGATTCACGAGCTGGCAAAGGCGGAGTAGTGTGATCTTGGAAATCTTCAGCAGTGAACCCTTGGTCAATGTACTGATAGAGTTCTTGGAGGTGAGAGTGACTCAGTTGCTTCTTTGAGAAAAATTTCGGAAGCAATTTCCACAAACTCTTCTTGTTTTTTGCTGTGATCATGTGCACTACTTTTGTTCGGTTGTGAATGGCATTAAGTTCAGCTGCCAAATGCTCTTTCTCTTGACGGTCTTCGGCCATATGCTTCAGCAGAAGCTGTTGAGTGCGCATGCTCACTTCGAGATGCGAAGGAGGTTGAGTGTTTGGCAGATGATCACGTTTAGGTAGCTTGGGTCCATTGAAGGTAGTATGATAATCAGGACTTGACGCTGGAGCTTTGCCCGAAGAGAAATCTTTCATTACTTTCAGCGTATCATGCACATGAGGAATGAAGCTTTTATGGCCGACCTTGGCAAGATATTCAGTTTTCATTGCATAGTCAACCACTTTCTGAATCCAGGGCGCAAATACCTTAATAGTTTTTGGACACCGAGCTGAATCCATTAGTATGCGCAAAAACATGTCTTCGACATCGAAGATATACCCTTGTGAGATGGCATGGATGGTGTTCCGAAGAACATCAGAGATAGCATTATCAGTATTTATCCCAGCCAGCGGACAAAGGGTGTATGTGAGAATGTGATATAACGTCTGATTGTCGAATGTCAAGTGCCCAGGCAGGGGAGGACCATTGTAGTCACAAATTTATCTTCATCCATTGTGCATCGGAAATCTTCATCAGTGATTGCATCAATGTTATGAACCCGAATCTCAGTTTTGCCATGTTCAAACCGAGGGATGAAAGTGAGATACAAAGTCCATATTAGAGCATTTGATACGTTTTCCTTTTTTCATCCATTCCATAATCCATTTTGTGCTATCTGACTCATCTCCGGAGATATACAATGTTGCATAAAACTGAAGAATAATCTCCCTATTCCATGGATGCTGATAGCCTAAGACATGTGTGAGACCAAAGTCTTCGATGTCTTGTAGAATTTGATTGAAACAACCGATGTTCTTCATAGTAGCAAAGTCTAGGAACTCACGAGGGAAAATCTTCAGGCTGTCATAAAGAATTCATGAATAGTAAATTGCCCTGTGTCCAGAATCAAGGAGATTCAGATGTACTGGGCTTGCTGTAAGGACTTTATCAAAAGAAAACTGGATGAGTATTTCTGTTGAACAGAGGCCCTTTGGTGCCAACGCCGATGGAAAACAATGGCAGTCGCTCGCGAGGATAAGGATACTTGAGTTCATCTTCAACAGAAAGCACTTCATCGCCATAGATGATGGAATCTGAATGCTGAGCTGACGGTGATTTTGCTGCAGAAGGATCAAGATTTGAGGTTCGTCGTGCAATGTTGAGTGAGATCCTTAAAGGAGAGGGATTTGACACTTGTTCAGGGGCTGAGTCAGGCGCGAAATATTTATCAGTCATTGGCGGCCGTTGTGGAATTGCTTCAGATGTAGTTGGAGGAGCAGAGGGTGGAACCAAATCATTTGGTTCAATGCGGTCAGGAGAAGCTTGTCATTCAGACCGAGGAATTTCACCTTCTTCGACACTTGGTGCTGAGAAGGATTTGCTACATGAGCTGGAGAATCCACAGGCACTGCTTCAATTGGCCTTGGCGAATTTGATGCGTCTGCAACTGGTTCATGAGTAGCCGAAGGACTTGCTTGTACAGGAGAAATTTCTCTCTATGTATTAGCATCTGGAGGAGGAGGAGCATTTTTCTTCGCAATCTTCTTCTTCTTCTTTTGGTTCGATGGATCAATGTTCCCTTTGACCAGATCATTATAACCAGTCACTTTGGCTTGGTGATTAAGGAAAATCTTGCGAACGATTTGATCCAGACCCGAATGAAATCCTAGCCTCCTGTCCCGAAGAATTGTTAGAGCCTTGTTCACATCCTCATAAGATTCTTCGAGCTGCTTGATGACAAACTTGGATTTCGTATCTTTCATATGGTTGTCGAGCTCCTTGAGTTGTGCAGTGAGGTCATTGATCTTAACTGAATCATTTCTCATATCTTGGCACGCTTGAGAGATAACTTCATAGGGAATGGGCAAAGATGCCACTTCTCCATCAAACAAATCTTTGACAAATCTGTCCAGCTGCTCCATGACAAACGAATGATCAAAAGAATGTGGTGCATCAGAGTCATTTTCAATTTGTGTAGCAGCCTGAGTAGAGGGAGCAGTCTGTGCCATATTTACTTTGGCTAGAGGCATAGAAGCCAATGGTTGAGTCAGTTTCGAAGCAAATTTGGCAGCCCTTTCATTCACAACATCAACACTTGGAGCCTTTTGCTTAGCAGCAGGGGCTTTGATTTGCTTCACCTTCGGTTTTGGAATCTTTTCTCCAGGCTTAGCTATGCCATTAGGGGCTCCGACCACCAAATCTTGCAAGTTAATTGCATCAGGATGAGGTTCTATGTTCACTTTTTCAACCATTGTGACAGTGGTTGCAGGGGTGTTTCTCTTCAACGGTTCTTCTTCGGAGGTGCAACTGGGACTGCACATGCTTAGAGGTCAGGTAGAACAGTGGATGTGGTGACATTCACCTGTTCGAAGAGAGTTGCATCAGTTTCTTCTCAGGTGAGCAGAGGATCATCTTGATCAGAAGAGTCACTTCCAGGTTCAGCCGTCTTAGCAGGCCTTTTTCTCGGTGCACTCTTTTTCCTCAGAGCAGCAGATTTTGGATCATGTTTGATCTTCATTCGGCGTGTACTTTTCCTTCAGCCTTTTTCTTCTCGACGTCTGATTTGATGAGACGACGATTTTCTTCTTCCTTGGCCAGATCTTTTGCGGCCTTCTTGGCTCGCTTTTCAGCATTTTGAGGCGTTTGGCCTTTTCTTCAAGATAAGAGTCAAGAGTCATGGTGGACGTTTCATGAGCGTCAGGAGGTGGTGCAGGCCTTTGCTGGGGTTCACTTGCTCGTATGAGCCCAATCTCGCGACAGTCACCCCATGGGTGACGAAAAGCAAAGTTCTTGGCGTACCAAGGATGAACCATCTTGTAGTTAAACCACTTCCTTACCCAGTGACGCCGAATCTTTTGTACACATCCTTTCCTCTGAGTTGAATCTTCTCTTGGAACTGTGTTATACTCATCATGAGAGACAAGTTCAGCTGTATTTTTTAGAGGTTGCCTGCCACCTCTCTTCTTCTTCAGAGCATCTGCCTCTTGTTCATCTGCATTTGGTTCGGATCTTTTCCTCTTGCTGGTTGACGGGCCTACCGTTGGGCCCATTGCATTTGGTGCTTTTGATTCGCCCACTGTGCCCATGAACGCTTCTTCGTCATCAGCTATACTGTGTGGCTTAGCCGAATCGGCAACAAACTACATTCACCTGTGAATAATAGGTACGAGGGAAGATGGGGACAGGGTCACAAATGCTCACAACAAAAGTTTTCTCGAACAAAAACATTTTGAGGAAGAACCATATATATACTTTGAGAGATGTTTCGAATAAATGAAGCATATAGGTCGTGCTAGTAGGTCCAAAGAATAATACTAGACAGCGAGCTAGGCATTTCATTCGAACGAAGCATAACACAAACCCTAGATCTGACGGATTCAGATGCGAGGAATAACTACAAACCACATCTGCACTAGAGAAGTAACAACCTAGATCTAAGATATGCGGTAAAAGCGGAAAAACAATAACCGTGGACGAACTCGAATCATGAAGGATGGAAGTCCGAGGACGAACTACACGTACCCTACCTCGGTGACGTGCAGCAACTACGGCGGCGCGAGGAAGAAGATGTCCTGTGTAACATCCCAAATTTTCAATTTGGAATGTTATACATAGATCATTCATGAATATCATATTTTGCTGCATTTCGTTTCACGATCCTCGAAATTCTAAGCAACTCAAGGACCCTCGGAGAGAGCTGGGGATTTCATTGTTTTCATATTTGAGTTTTATCAAATATTGAAACGAGGATTGTTTGTTTTAATTATTTTTCTCCCCAAAAATATTTCATATTCAAATATATGAGAGGAGATAACATGACTTCTCCAAAATAAATGAAATATCGGAGGAAAAATATTAAAATCAAATATTTGATTTTTATTCAAATTTTATTGCTATTTTATTTGCATTAGAAAAATTGCACGTTTTCAAAATTGCACTTTAGGGCCAAGAAAATGTTCATCTTGTTCTAAATATTTTATTTAGACGGTGAAAATTTGTTTTTGCATTTTTAGGTTTTTATTTATTTTTCTAGGATTTATTTTCGGCGGAACGTTATTTAAAAAGAACTTCAATACCGACCGGGCCAAGCTCAGCCGAGCAGCAGCCGCCCGCGCCAGGCCACCGCCTCCTCGCGCCCGTGCCTGCACCGGACTCGCCGAGTCCGAGAAACCGCCGCCGCCTCCGGTTGCCCCGCATAGCCGGAGCCCTTTTATAAGCCGCCGCCCGCCCAAATTGCCACCACCACCATCGCCAGAAGTCAAGAAGAAGAAGAATGCCGCTTGCGCGCCTCGCCGCTTGCGCCAGCGCCCGCCGCACCGCACCGCCGCCGATGCCGCCACCCCGCAGCCCCGCCGGAGCCGCCGCCGCCGTTCTGATCCGATCCGGAGGCGCTCGGTTTTTTTCGGTTTAGGTAAAAACCGCCGGTTAAAAAAAACCTAGTTATGCTTTTCTAGATTGGTTCACCGGTTTTCTCGGTTAGTTTATTTAGCGGACGTTCGTCCGTGCGTTTGTTTTAACGAACGGTTTTCACTCGTTAGTTACAGACAACGAACATTCGTTCGTTAGCCTGTTCGTCAGTTTTCTTTTTCTCGGAATTTTTACGATTATTTTCGATCGCGATTTCTGATCCGATTTTTGTTTTAGTTTATCTTTTCGCTCGTTTATCGGAATCAGGCGATTCAAGCGCCTAGATCTTCGTCTCGAAACCCTCTTTCTGTTTAACCAACTTGAACAAGATTTTGGTACTGTAAAATTTGACTTTAGTTCAGATTAGTAAACGGATCTTGTTTCTTTCGCAGTTTGAGTTCCGTTGCCCCATTTGATTTGATTCTTTTTGCAAACCAGAGTTCTTAAGTTGAACTTTCTGCTTAGATCTTCTTATTTAAGTTTTGCCCGTGCTTCTTTGTTTGATTGCTTATGTATGCTATTGTTTGTTTGCGATAGGATTCCCGTAGTGCGAAGCATGCTACTACGAGTCTCTAGGTTTTGCGGATCGTCAGCAAGGCAAGTAACACATTGATCATACTCTTTTCATATCCAGTTTTTATGCATTAGCTCCAATCCTCAAACACTACATGATTAGGATGTGATTAACTTGTGGGTATTGGGAAGTAGTTGATGAGGTAGAACCTATTGCCCTGTTACTATCAAACCCTTGGGAGTTACTTCTACGTATTGCTTATATTTCTATGCTATGCTCGTAGACGTGGTATGGGTGAGTGAATTCATGCCAGATGTGAGATTGTTAATTAATGGTTCAACTTAAGGTGGCAACTTTAATACACATCTCGGTGGATTGCTTGTCGGGCACTTGGAGATCCAGTGTTGTCCTAGGATATCCCGGAGTACCCGTGTGATCATCCTAAGGTCCGCCACCCAGGCTCAAAGGGAACTGAGATATTTCATGCTACAAACTTCCGTGTGCAGCCACAAGCTATTATGGGCTCTAGCATAGTTGAGTAAGTTGCATGAGCTCTTGAAGAGGTGGATCAGCAGGTAGAGGGATGTAGGTTTGGTATGGTCTGCCCGGAGTAAAGAGTTAATGTTTCTGAAAGACTGTGTCTCGGTCATCCATTTCTCAAACACCCTGCAGTGCGAGAAATCCAACGGAGGAGATCGAGTATTGTGGGGGAAAGTGTGCAAACATCTGCAGAGTGTATAATCTATTCATGGTTAGCCGTGTCCCCGGTTATGGACAATTTTGAGTATCTAGTACTTGGATTATCATAAGTATCTCATCACTCTAATTTAATATTGTTGGGTTGATAATTACTTTAATTGGGATTGAGTTGGAGGAACCTTCTCAATGATGTTTCAACCACCATGATAGTTAAAATAAAATTCATTCCCTTTTTGTAGGGAAAAATTGGCTTTTCGCAAAAACTATAACCATAGAGCTTTCCATCAGCCAAATATGCATGTAGTGGTAGCATTATTCTGTTCTTGCTCTACTGTGTTACATTGCCAGCATATTCCATGTGATGACCCGTTTTCGGGCTGCAACGTATTATGTTGCAGACTTTTCAGACGAGGAGTAAGGTTCGTTAGGTCGTTGCCGTGCAGCTCAGCTATGCCGTTGGAGTTGATGGACTCACTTTATCTTCCAAGCCTTCCAGTGTTATCGTATTAGATGGCCTTAAGCCATATTTATTGTAATAAGATCTCTTTTGAGACATTCAAGGTAATAAGAGTGTGATTGCTACTATGTTATAAATCCTTCGAGTACTGTGTGTGTCAGCATTACCGATCCAGGGATGACACTGAAGCACAGAGACTTGACCGTTTGAGGTCGGGTCGCTACAAGATGGTATCGGAGCACACGCTGAGTGCAGGACACGACCAGTAAGCTAAAACCATATGTCACTCTTCTCTACTCATTTCTGACTCGTCTCCTATTTTCTACTCTTTAGGATGGCGGATACAAGGATCAAGTTCACTCAACCGGATGAAGACACACCCTTTGGACGCCACTTGAAGGAAGTCACTAGGTACCTGAACATCGGAATACCAAGCTTCACCGGGACCTACAACGCCACTTTACCAGAAAAGGAGCATTGGATGATTCAAGTTCAAGTTCTAGGAAGGACGTTTGCGCCAATCACTGAGCCCATAGAGTTTTCTTTTGATGCACCAACCTCGAGTCTAGGCAAGAGCATGGCATCCCACATCGCCATGGGACGCATTGGAGAAGTCTACAACAAGGATCTTAAGGATACTATCAATCAGATATGTGGGCTCCGAGATGAGCAATGGGAGATAGTTAGCACCAGGAAGGGCAGATCCATTGCAGCTTTCATCCAGGAGTTAAACCAGCACATTCGACACCAGGAGAATCAGATGTGCGTAGACATGTTAGAATTGAAGAAGGTGAAGACAAGGATCACCGAGCTGGAAGAAGAACTCAAGTTTACACGCGATGGATATGAGGAGGAAATTGCAACACTATTGGAGAAGAATGACGACCTGATAAAGAAGATCGGAATATTCATGGGAGACCCCGCGCCAGGAGGAGATGACAACGATTCCACTTGCCCGGAGAACTACATCATCATCGACGACACTGACTTCGACCCCAGTGAAGATGACTTTGAAGACGAAGCTGGAGCAGACATTATGGAGTCTTCTACCGATCAAAATTTCTAGATGACCACCACATAAGTAGTAGTATTCCCCCATGTATATAGTAGTAGTTGAGCACTTTCAACGATAGTTCTAGACCATTTGTATGCCCTTGCTTGATTGATTGAGTGAAATGATTGTGTTTGTCTCATGTGCATATGGGTAGTGCTTTCTCATTAGACCCCTTTCTATTCTAATCTCTCCCCTCTAAACCCATCAGATGCCTCCGAGACGTGACACCGGATTTGCCTTCCCGCCGGAGCTCACTCAGTTGATCCAGCAGCAGAATGACTTGATGCAATTGTTAGTCCAGAACCAAGGCAACAACAACAACAACAACAACAACAACCCGCCTCCAGTTGACAACTTAGCTCGCTTTCTGAGGTTGCAGCCGCCGGTGTTTTCCAGTAGCACCGAGCCTATAGTTGCAGATGATTGGCTATGCCGTATTGGAAGGGAGTTGACCACCGCAGGTTGCACAGATGCTGAGAAGGTGCACTTTGCTGCACATCAATTGGATGGACCAGCAGCCTCATGGTGGGAGAATTATGCGACCACTTTCCCCATAGCCAACGTCACTTGGGATCAGTTTCATCAAGCTTTCCACACATCCCATGTCTCAACTGGAGCTATGAGCATAAAGAAGCATGAGTTTCGCAACTTACGCCAGGGGAACTGTACTGTAGCTCAGTACGTGGATGAGTTTAGTAAGTTATCTCACTATGCCCCTGATGATGTGGCCACAGATGCCACGAAGCAAGAGAAGTTTATGGAAGGGCTGAATGATGAGATGAGCATGCAGTTGATGGTGGCAACATTCAACAACTACCAGGAGTTGGTAGATAAGGCTCTTATGATTGAAGGGAAGCAACAACAGATTGAGAGCCGTAAGAGGAAGTATGGGCAAGGAAGATACAACTCCGGAGCTCAGCAGAAGCCTCGCCTAACCTCGAACTCAGGAGGACTTGTTCATAATCATGGAGGTCATAATCACAACGGAGGAAGTTCACATACCACAATGGTTCTAAGAATGGGACAGGGAACGGAACAAACAATAATCAGAACCGCTCCAATCCAGCCACATCTGCCAAGAGAGACCTAAGTCACATTACTTGCTTTAAGTGCGGGAAGACTGGACACTATGCCATGGAGTGCCCTGAAGCGAAGAATGGAAACGACAATGGGAGCGCTGGGAAGAAGCCCAATCCATTCAACAAAGGACAAGTGAACCATGTTAACGTGGAGGAGGTTGAAGAGCATCCAGACGCGGTTATTGGTAAGTTTTTGGTTAACTCTTTTACCACCCTCGTTCTTTTTTATACTGGTGCATCTCATTCATACATGTCAAGGGGATTCGTGGTTAAGTTTAAACTACCAACCCAAACCCTTAGGACCCCTCTGTTAGTGAGTTCACCTGGAGCAGAGTATATGGCTAGCCGATGGTGCGACCAGGTACCCTTAACCATTGGTAGCCATGTTTTTCCGTCCGACCTAATAATTTTGGAGTCACAAGGATTGGATGTAATATTAGGCATGGACTTGATGTCAAAGTATGGAGGAAGCATTGACTGTGCTAGTAAGTCGACTTATCTAACCACCCCTGAGGGAAAAAGGATTAAGTATGTATCTAGGCATGCGCCTAGGAGGGGCCAAGTAAATACCCTCACGTGAGTTGTCCAGGAGGAAGTGTCTGCTGTGAAGGATTACCCGGATGTTTTTCCAGAGGAGTTACCAGGCATGCCACCGGATCGAGACATCGAGTTTTTGATAGAGCTATTGCCAGGTACAAGGCCCATATCAAAGAGACCATACCGGATGCCCGCAAATGATCTGGAGGAGATTAAGAGCAGATCAAGGAGTTATTAGAGAAAGGTTACATTCGACAGAGTTCATCGCCATGGGGAGCCCCAGTGCTATTGGTTGAGAAGAAGGATAAATCTCTAAGAATGGTTGTTGATTATCGTGCGTTAAATGAGGTGACGATCAAGAACAAATACCCACTGCCAATGATCAATGATTTGTTTGGCCAGTTGCAAGGAGCTAAGGTGTTTTCAAAGATCGATCTGCGATCAGGGTATCATCAGCTGAAGATTCGTGAGAAGGATATACCAAAGACAGCATTCACCACACGGTACGGGTTGTATGAATATACGGTCATGTCATTTGGACTGACTAACGCCCCTGCCTATATCATGAGCATGATGAACAAGGTGTTCATGGAATATTTGGATAAGTTTGTTGTGGTGTTCATTGATGATATAATGGTATACTCGAAGAATGAGGAGGAGCACAAGGAGCATTTGCGTTTAGTTCTCGAGAAACTCAGGGAACATCAGTTGTATGCCAAGTTCAGCAAATGTGAGTTTTGGTTGAAGGAAGTCGGATTCCTTGGACATGTTATATCAGGAGAAGGTATAACAGTAGATCCCACCAAGGTTCAGTCAGTCACTGAATGGTTGGCACCCACTTCAGTTAGGGAGATCCGCAGTTTCTTGGACTCACAGGATACTATCGGAGATTCATCGAGAATTTTTCCAAGATTGCGAAGCCAATGACAGAGTTATTTAAGAAGGATACCAAATTTAAATGGACGGAACAATGTGAGGCGAGTTTTCAGGAGTTAAAGGAACGTTTGACTACAGCCCCAGTGCTGATTCTGCCGGATATACGCAAGGATTTCCAAGTGTATTGCGACGCCTCTCGCCTAGGACTTGGAAGTGTTCTTATGCAAGACGGAAGAGTTGTTTCGTATGCCTCACGACAGCTGAAACCGAACGAATTTAATTATGCCACACATGATTTGGAGTTAGCAGCTGTAGTGCATGCACTCAAGACTTGGAGACATTACCTTATTGGAAACCATTGTGATGTGTACACAGATCATAAGAGTTTGAAGTACATTTTCACACAGAAGGAGCTGAACCTCAGGCAGAGGAGATGGTTGGAGCTTATAAAGGATTATGACATGAAGCTTCATTATCATCCAGGCAAGGCCAATGTCGTAGCAGACGCTTTGAGTCGAAAGAGTTATGCTAATACCCTAGTAAGCACGGGATTGCCAAAGGAGTTAGCAGAGGATCTCAGGGAACTTCGATTGGAGATTGTTCCTAGAGGTTTTGTTGCGACAATGGATGTTCAGTCTACATTGTTAGGGAAGATTCGAGAAGCTCAGAAGGATGACAAAGATATTGCTGAGATAAAAGAGAGAATGAGCAAAGGAAAGGCCAAAGGTTTTCGTGAGGATGAGCACGACACCTTATGGTTTGAGGACCGTGTTTATGTGCCCAATAACACAGAGACCAGGAAGTTAATACTTCAGGAGGCTCATGACTCACCATACTCGATACACCCCGGAAACACCAAGATGTATTTGGATTTGAAGGAACGTTTCTGGTGGACTGGTATGAAGAAGGATATTGCCGAGTATGTAGCCGTATGTGATGTATGTCAGAGAGTGAAGGCTGAGCATTAAAAGCCAGCAGGACTGTTACAGCCTATGCCAATACCCGAATGGAAGCGGGATAAACTTGGCATGGATTTCATCACCGGATTGCCCAGGACCAAATCAAGATATGATTCTATATGGGTAGTAGTTGATCGCTTGACCAAAGTGGCTCACTTTATCCCGGTGAAAACCACCTATACAAGTGCGAAGTTGGCCAAGATATACATGACTAGGATCGTATGTCTGCATGGAGTTCCGAGGACCATCGTATCAGACAGAGGAACACAATTTACTTCAAAGTTTTGGCATCAGCTGCACCAGACTTTGGGAACAAGGTTGGAGTTCAGTACAACATTCTACCCGCAGACGGATGGACAGACCGAGAGAGTCAACCAGATTCTGGAGGACATGTTGAGAGCCTGTGCGCTAGATTATGGATCTAGTTGGGATGACAATTTGCCCTACGCGGAGTTCTCATACAACAATAGCTATCAAGCCAGTTTGAAGATGGCACCATTCGAAGCCCTGTATGGACGAAGGTGCAGAACACCGTTGATGTGGGATGAAATTGGAGACCGATAGTTGTTTGGACCAGATTTGATCAAGGAGTCTGAAGAGAAGGTTAAGTTGATTCGCGATAGACTTAAGGTCGCTCAGTCCAGGCAGAAGAGTTATGCAGATTTGAAATGCAAGGAAGTAACCTATGAAATTGGAGACCGAGCATATCTGCAAGTATCACCTCTGCGAGGAGTGAAACCTTTTGGAGTTAAGGGAAAGTTAGCCCCGAGATTTGTAGGACCGTACCGGATTTTGGAACGTATGGGAGAAGTTGCCTACAAGTTGGAGTTACCCGAGGGACTGTCAGGAGTCCATGATGTGTTTCATGTTTCACAGTTGAAGAAATGTCATGCTGAGATGACCAATATATCACTAAGAGATACAGTGCCCTTGGCAGCGATTTAGTTGGACAGTGATCTGACCTATGAAGAGAAGCCAGTCAGGATTCTTGAATTTCCCAGCTGAGTCACCCGCAGCAGGGTTATCAAGTTTTGCAAAGTTCAGTGGAGCCACCATACCGAGGATGAAGCCACCTGGGAACGAGAGGACGATCTTCGCAAGGACCGACCACACCTATTTTCTAGCCAACCCGAATCTCGAGGGCGAGATTCATCTTAAGGGGGGTAGGTTTGTAACATCCCAAATTTTCAATTTGGAATGTTATACATAGATCATTCATGCATATCATAGTTTGCTGCATTTCGTTTCGCGATCCTCAAAATTCTAAGTAACTCAAGGACCCTCGGAGAGAGTTGGGGATTTCACTGTTTTCATATTTGAGTTTTATCAAATATAGAAACGAGGATTATTTGTTTTAATTATTTTTCTCCCCAAAAATATTTCATATTCAAATATATGAGAGGAGATAATATGACTTCTCCAAAATAAATGAAATATTGGAGGTAAAATATTAAAATCAATTATTTGATTTTATTCGGATTTTATTGCTATTTTATTTGCATTAGAAAAATTGCACGTTTTCAAAATTGCATTTTAGGGCCAAGAAAATGTTCATCTTGTTCTAAATATTTTATTTAGATGGTGAAAATTTGTTTTGGCATTTTTAGATTTTTATTTATTTTTCTACTCCCTCCTTTCCAGTTTATAGGGCTCAATTCAAAAATCTCACCAACCAAGGTAGATCGTGAGTGGTGGAATACTTTTTTGTAATTTGCAAAAGCATCCAATTAATGCTCTTGTTTTCTTCAAAATTTTATGTTTACCAATGTATTAATTACAATGCATGCATGCATAAAGTACATGCATTGGTCAATTTTCTCTTAATACTTGCATGCAATTATTTAATGCACCTTGGAATCTGAACTTGTGATGGGGAACAACCAAATTGAGCCTTATAAAATGAAAAAACTAAGATTTTGAGATAAGCCCTATAAACTGGAAAGGAGGGAGTAGGATTTATTTTCATGAACGTTATTAAAAAACTTCAAGACTGGTGGGCGAAGCTCACTGAGCGAAGCCGCTGCCGGCCAGCGCCCAGTCGGCCAGCCGCGCCAGCCACCGCCTTTCTCGCGCCCGTGCCCGCCGGACTCACGAGTCCGGAAACCGCCGCCGCCTCAGGCTGCCCCTCCGCAAGCCGGAGCAGCCCCCTTTAAAAGCCGCCGCCGCCTCCAAATCGCCACCACCACCGCCGCCAAGCCGCAAGAAGAAGAGCCACCGGTGCCGCCGCCGCTTGCTGCGCCTCACTTTGCGCGCCGCGCCACCGCCGAGACTTCCCGCCCGGGCCGCACCGCCCCCGCCGCGCCGCCACCCGCAACCCGCCCGCCGCCGGAGCCGCCGTCGCCGCCGTTCGATCGATCCAAGCCGCTCGGTTTTTCGGTTTAGGTAAAAACCGTCGGTTTAAAAAAAAACCTAGTTACGTTTTTTAGATCGGTTCACCGGTTTTCTCGGTTAGTTTATTTAGCGGACGTTCGTCCGTGCGTTCATTTTAACGAACGATTTTCACTCCTTAGTTACAGACAATGAACGTTCGTTCGTTAGCCTGTTCGTCAGTTTTCTTTTTCTCAGATTTTTCGCGATTATTTTCGATTGCGATTTCTGATCCGATTTTCGTTTTAGTTTATCTTTTCGCTCGTTTATCGGAATCAGGCGATTCAAGTGCCTAGATCTTCGTCTCGAAACCCTCTTTGTGTTTAACCAACTTGAACAAGATTTTGTTACTATAAAATTTGACTTTAGTTCAGATTAGTAAACGGATCTTGTTTCTTTCGCAGTTTGAGTTTCGCTGCCCCATTTGATTTGATTCTTTTTGCAAACCAGAGTTCTTAAGTTGAACTTTCTGCTTAGATCTTCTTATTTGAGTTTTACCCATGCTTCTTTGTTTGATTTCTTATGTATGCTATTGTTTGTTTCTGATAGAATTCCCGGATGCGAAGCGTGCTACTACGAGTCTCTAGGTTTTGCAGATCGTCAGAAAGGCAATTAACTCATTGATCATACTCTTTTCATACCCAGTTTTTATGCATTAGCTCCAATCCTCAAACACTGCATGATCAGGCTGTGATTAACTTGTGGGTATTGGGAAGTAGTTGATGAGCTAGAACCTATTGCCCTGTTACTATCAAACCCTTGGGAGTTACTTCTACGTATTGCTTATATTTCTATGCTATGCTCGTAGACGTGGTATGGGTGAGTGAATTCATGACAGATGTGAGATTGTTAATTAATGGTTCAACTTAAGGTGGCAACTTTAATACACATCTGGGTGGATTGCTTGTCGGGCACCTGGAGATCCAGTGTTGTCCTAGGATATCCCGGAGTACCCGTGTGATCATCCTAAGGTCCACCACCCAGGCTCAAAGGGAACTGAGATATTTCATGCTACAAACTTCCGTGAGCAGCCACAAGCTATTATGGGCTCTAGCATAGTTGAGTAAGTTGCATGAGCTCTTGAAGAGGTGGATCAGCAGGTAGAGGGATGTAGGTTTGGTATGGTCTGCCCGGAGTAAAGAGTTAATGTTTCTGAAAGACTGTGTCTCGGCCATCCGTTTCTCAAACACCCTGCAGTGCGAGAAATCCAACGGAGGAGATCGAGTCTTGTGGGGAAAAGTGCACAAACATCTGCAGAGTGTATAATCTAATCATGGTTAGCCGTGTCCCCGGTTATGGACAATTTTGAGTATCTAGTACTTGGATTATCATAAGTATCTCATCACTCTAATTTAATATTGTTGGGTTGATAATTACTTTAATTGGGATTGAGTTGGAGGAACCTTCTCAATGATGTTTCAACCACCATGATAGTTAAAATAAAATTCATTCCTTTGTTGTAGGAAAAAATTGGCTTTTCGCAAAAAAACTATAACCATAGAGCTTTCCACCAGCCAAATATGCATTTAGTGATAGCATTATTCTTTTCTTGCTCTACTGTTTTACATTGCCAGCATATTCCATGTGCTGACCCGTTTTCAGGCTGCAACGTATTATGTTGCAGACTTTTCAGACGAGGAGTAAGGTTCGTTAGGCCGTTGCCGTGCAGCTCAGCTATGCCGTTGGAGTTGATGGACTCACTTTATCTTCCAAGCCTTCCGCTGTTATCGTATTAGATAGCCTTAAGCCATATTTATTGTAATAAGATCTCTTTTGAGACATTCGATGTAATAAGTGTGATTGCTACTCTGTTATAAATCCTTCGAGTACTGTGTGTGTCAGCATTACCGATCCAGGGATGACAGTGAAGCACAGAGACTTGACCTTTGAGGTCGGGTCGCTACAAGATGGTATCAGAGCACACGCTCAGTGTCGGACACGACCACTAAGCTAAAACCATAGGTCACTCTTCTCTACTCATTTCTGACTCCTCTCCTATTATCTACTCTTTAGGATGGCGGATACAAGGATCAAGTTCATTCAACCGGATGAAGACACACCCTTTGGACGCCACTTGAAGGAAGTCACTAGGTACCTGAACATCGGAATACCAAGCTTCACCGGGACCTACAACGCCACTTTACCAGAAGAGGAGCGCTGGATGATTCAAGTTCAAGTTCGAGGAAGGACGTTCGCGCCAATCACTGAGCCCATAGAGTTTTCTTTTGATGCACCAACCTGGAGTCTAGGCAAGAGCATGGCAGCCCACATCGCCATGGGATGCATTGGAGAAGTCTACAACAAGGATCTTAAGAATACTATCTATCAGATATGTGGGCGCCGAGATGAGCAATGGGAGATAGTTAGCACCAGGAAGGACAGATCCATTGCAGCTTTCATCCAGGAGTTAAACCAGCACATTCGACACCAAGAGAATCAGATGTGCGCAGACATGTTAGAATTGAAGAAGGCGAAGACAAGGATCACCGAGCTGGAAGAAGAACTCAAGTTTACACGCGATGGATATGAGGAGGAAATTGCAACACTATTGGAGAAGCATGACGACCTGATAAAGAAGATCGGAATATTCATGGGAGACCCTGCGCCAGGAGGAGATGACGACGATTCCACTTGCCCGGAGAACTACATCATCATCGACGACACCGACTCTGACCCTAGTGAAGATGACTTTGAAGACGAAGCTGGAGCAGACATTATGGAGTCTTCTACCGATCAAAATTTCTAGATGACCACCAAATAATTAGTAGTATTCCCCCATGTATATAGTAGTAGTTGAGCACTTTCAACGATAGTTCTAGACCGTTTGTATGTCCTTGCTTGATTGATTGAGTGAAATGATTGTGTTTGCCTCATGTGCATATGGGTAGTGCTTTATCATTAGACCCCTTTCTATTCTAATCTCTCCCTTCTAAACCCATCAGATGCCTCAGAGACGTGACACCGGATTTTCCTTCCCGCCGGAGCTCACTTAGTTGATCCAGCAGCAGAATACCTTGATGCAATTGTTAGTCCAGAACCAAGGCAACAACAACAACAACAACAACAACAACAACAACAACAACAACAACAACAACAACAACCCGCCTCCAGTTGACAACTTAGCTCGCTTTCTGAGGTTGCAGCCGCCGGTGTTTTCCAGTAGCACCGAGCCTATAGTTGCAGATGATTGGCTACACCGTATTGGAAGGGAGTTGACCACCACAGGTTGCATAGATGCTGAGAAGGTGCGCTTTGCCGCACATCAATTGGATGGACCAGCAGCCTCATGGTGGGAGAATTATATGGCCACTTTCCCCATAGCCAACATCACTTGGGATCAGTTTCAGCAAGCTTTCCGCACAACCCATGTCTCAACTGGAGCTATGAGCATAAAGAAGCGTGAGTTTCGCAACTTATGCTAGGGGAACCGTACTGTAGTAGTTTCTTTTAAGTCAGTTGATTTTACATTGTGATTGTTCATACTTTTTTCTAAAAGATTGTTCAAAGTAGAGATACTTTGACTGCAGACAAAACTTGTATGCAGACTAAAAAGGAACGGATGGAGTACATGTGAAACTGCTGCAAACAAGGTGATCACCCTGGGAATAATCCTAGTATGTATTGTTTTGCATGTTCATCCAATGCCAGTGATACAAGAATTCGAACTAATCGAACTAAATTCATTCATACACGGTCGGATTTCATATAAACATGTTGGATTTCATTACATTTCATACATTCTTCAACTAAAAAGGGGTGCGCTAGAGGTATAATTAATTAACTGAATCTACCCACCTGTATCCGACTGAGCCTAACAGAAGCTTATTCTCCAGTGGACTGAGCTTTAGTGACTTAACTGCAGGTGCAGTTGCGTAACTGACATGTGGCCCAGATGCCTGTTGGGCCCATGTGTCAGTGACCCAACTGCACCAGCAGTTAATTAACTGAAGCAGCGTCCTTATCCAACATAGCTCTCCGACTCCACGTCGCCGCCAAGAAGCTAATCAGCCATCAATGGTCAACCCGCCTAGATTGGCTTCAACCGGAGGGTAGCAGCGGTGGCCATACTTGGACCCGAGCGGTGGTGACCTACTGTGTTCTACTCTTCCTTGTTTTCTGTGTGGCATGGCCTCGTTGGTAGCGGGGCGGGGCCTCGACGGAGCCGGCGATGTCCTCTGTCTCGTTGTCGGCAGGGCGGCGCCTCGGCGGAGCGGGGGAAATCCTCCCCCTCTTTGCCGGCAGGGTAGGGCCTCGGCTGAGCCGGCGATGTCCTCTGCCTCGTTGTTGGCGGTGCGGGGCCTCGGCGGAGTAAGGCCTCGCTGAAGACGGCGAGGTCCTCCGCCTCAGTGCCGGCGGGGCGGGGCCTTGGCAGAGCCGGCGGTGTCCTCTGCCTCATTGTTGGCACCGCGGGGCCTCGGCGGAGCAGGGCCTCGTCGATGCCAGCGGAGCGGGGACTCGGCGGAGCAGGGCCTTGTCGACGCCAGCGGAGCGGGGACTCGTTGGAGCCGGCATTATCCTCTGCCTCGTCCTCGGTCTCGCCAAACAGCGGCTCACCCGCTTCATCACCCTCTTTGTAGGCGGCCGCAGCCTCCGCCACCCACATGTGGTACCGCTAGCGCTCGAGGTGGCCCTCGCGGGCGAAGCGGTACGAGTCGAGCAGCGACTCCTGCTCCGCCTGCTCCGCGGTGATCTGCTCCTCCACCTGCAGGTGCTCCTAGAGGAGATGGTGGTTTTAGGCAGCGTCGGCCTGCGCCTCCTGGAACTGCTCCTGACGCTTCTGCCTCACGTGTCCATGTATTGGGCACGTGCCTCGCCGATGGTCATGGTGCAATGCACCGGCGAGGATGGCACCGTGGAGGGGGTTGGCGCTTGCTACGTCTCGAGCTTGCGTTGGTTTTCCCCAAAGAGGAGAGGATGATGCAGCACAGTAGCGTAAGTATTTCCCTCAGTTTTTGAGAACCAAGGTATCAATCCAGTAGGAGGCCACGCGCAAGTCCCTCGTACCTGCACAAAACGATAGCTACTCGCAACCAACGCGATTAGGGGTTGTCAATCCCTTCACGGTCACTTACGAGAGTGAGATCTGATAGAGATAATATTTTTGGTATTTTTGGTATAAATATGCAAAGTAAAAAGTAAAAGCAAAGCAAGTAAATAAAGTGATAGAGATTGATAAGATGAGAATAGACCTGGAGGCCATAGGTTTCACTAGTGGCTTCTCTCAAGAGCATAGATATTCTACGGTGGGTGAACAAATTACTATTGAGCAATTGACAGAATTGAGCATAGTTATGAGGTTATCTAGGTATGATCATGTATATAGGAATCACGTCCGAGACAAGTAGATCGAAACGATTCTACATCTACTACTATTACTCCACTCATCGACCGCTATCCAGCATGCATCTAGAGTATTAAGTTAAAAACAGAGTAACGCCTTAAGCAAGATGACATGATGTAGAGGAATAAATTCATGCAATATGATAAATACCCCATCTTGTTATCCTCGATGGCAACAATACAATACGTGCCTTGCAACCCTTTACATCCTGGGTAAGGACACGCAAGATTGAACCCAAAGCTAAGCACTTCTCCTATTGCAAGAACTACCAATCTAGTTGGCCAAACCAAACGGATAATTCGAAGAGACTTGCAAAGATAACTCAATCATACATAAAAGAATTCAGAGAAGAATCAAATATTATTCATAGATAAGCTGGATCATAAACCCACAATTCATCGGTCTCAACAAACACACCGCAAAAAGAAGATTACATCGAATAGATCTCCACGAGAGAGGGGAGAACATTGTATTGAGATCCAAAAGAGAGAAGAAACCATCGGCTACTAGCTATGGACCCGAAGGTCTGAAGTAAACTACTCACACTTCATCGGAGGGGCTATGGTGTTGATGTAGAAGCCCTCCGTGGTGGATGCCCCCTCCGGCGGAGCTCCGGAACAGGCCCCAAGATGGGATCTTGTGGATACAGGAAGGTATGGTGGTGGAATTAGGTTTTTGGCTCCTCTTCTGATCGTTTGGGGATACGTAGGTATATATAGGAGGAAGGAGTACGTCGGTGGAGCATCAGGGGGCCCACGAGGTAGGGGGGCGCGCCCAGGGGGGGCGCCCTCTACCCTCGTGACCGCCCTGGCACTTCTTGGAGTATGGTCCAAGTCTCCTGGATCACGTTCGGTGAGAAGATCACGTTCCCGAAGGTTTCGTTCCATTTGGACTCCGCTTGATATTCTGTTTCTTTGAAACACTGAAATAGGCAAAAAACAACAATTCTGGGCTGGGCCTCCGGTTAATAGGTTAGTCCCAAAAGTAATATAAAAGTGGAAAATAAAGCCCAATATAGTCCAAAACAGTAGATAAAGTAGCATGGAGCAATAAAAAATTATAGATACGTTGGAGACGTATCAGGCATCCCCAAGCTTAATTTCTGCTCGTCCTCGAGTAGGTAAATGATAAAAAGAGAATTTTTGATGCGGAGTGATACTTTGGCATAATTTCAATGTAAATCTTCTTAAACATGGTATGAATATTCAGATCCGAAAGATTGAAGACAAAATTTCATATTGACATAAAAATAATAATACTTCAAGCATACTAATCAAAGCAATCATGTCTTCTCAAAATAGCATGGCAAAAGAAAGTTCATCCCTACAAAATCATATAGTTAGGCTATGCTTCATTTTCGTCACACAAAGATGTTCCCAACTTCTATACCCCCGATGACAAGCCAAGCAATTGTTTCTTACTTAAATAATCTCAAACTTTTTCAACCTTCACGCAATACATGAGCATGAGCCATGGATATAGCACTATGGGTGGAATAGGATATGATGATGGGGATTGTGTGGAGAAGACAAAAAAGGAGAAAGTCTCACATTGACGAGGATAATCAACGGGCTATGGAGATGCCCATCAATTGATGTCAACATGAGGAGTAGGGATTGCCATGCAACGGATGCACTAGAGCTATGAATGCTCAACAAAAGAAAACTAGTGGGTGTGCATCCAACTTGCTTGCTCATGAAGACCTAGGGCATTTTGAGGAAGCCCATCGTAGGAATATACATGCCAAGTTCTATAATGAAAAATTCCCACTAGAATGAACAAGAAAATTTATGAGACTCACTATATTAAGAACATGGTGCTACTTTGAAGCACAATATATGAGACTCACTATATGAAGAACAAGGTGCTACTTTGAAGCACAAGTGTGGAAAAAGAGATAGTAGCATTGCCCTTTTTATTTTCTTTTATTTTTAGTTTTTTGGGCCTTTTTTTGTCCTTTCTCTTTTTTTGGGCAATGCTCTAATAATGATGATCATCACACTTCTATTGATTACAACAATAAGGATTACAACTCGAAACTAGAACAAGATATGACTCTATATGAATTCCTCCGGCGGTGTACCGGGATGGTGCAATGAATCAAGAGTGACATGTATGAAAAATAATGCATGGTGGCTTTGCCACAAATACGATGTCAACTACATGATCATGCAATGGCAATATGACAAAAGTAAAGTATGTCATGATGATGATGAACGGAACGGTGGAAAGTTGCATGGCAATATATCTCGGAATGGCTATGGAAATGCCATAATAGGTAGGTATGGTGGCTGTTTTGAGGAAGATATAAGGAGGTTTATGTGTGAAAGAGCGTATCATATCACGGGGTTTGGATGCACCGGCGAAGTTTGCACCAACTCTCAAGGTGAGAAAGGGCAATGCACGATACCGAAGAGGCTAGCAAAGGTGGAAAGGTAAAAGTGCGTATAATCCATGGACTCAACATTAGTCAAAAGAACTCATATACTTATTGCAAAAATTTATAAGTCATCAAAAATCAAGTACTACGCGCATGCTCCTAGGGGGATAGATTGGTAGGAAAAGACCATCGCTCGTCCCCGACCGCCACTCATAAGGATGCACAAGCCAGGTACACTTCATGTTTCAAATTTGTTACATAACTTTAACCATACGTGCATGCTACGGGATTTGCTAACTTCAACACAAGCATTTCTCAAATTCACAACTACTCAACTAGCATGACTTTGATATTATCACCTCCATATCTCAAAACAATTATCAAGCATCAAACTTATCTTAGTATTCAACGCACTCAAAAGAAAGTTTCACATATCTTGAATACCAAGTATATTAACATTAAGCAAATTACCATGCTATTAACGACTCTCAAAATAATCTAAGTGAGGCATGAGAGATCAAGTTTCTTTAAAACAAATCCACCACCGTGCTCTAAAAGATCTAAGTGAAGCACTAGAGCAAAAATTATCACGCTCAAAAAGATATAAGTGAAGCACATAGAGTATTCTATCAAATTTCAATTCATGTATGGCTATCTCAAAAGGTGTGTACAGCAAGGATGATTGTGGTAAACTAACAAGCAAAGACGCAAATAATACAAGACGCTCCAAGCAAAACACTTATCATGTGGTGAATAAAAATATAGCTCCAAGTAAATTACCGATGGAAGTGGATTTAAAGAGGGATGCCTTCAGGGCATCCCCAAGCTTTGACTTTTTGGTGTCCTTGGATTATCTTGGGGGTGCCATGGGCATCCCCAAGCTTAGGCTCTTGCCACTCCTTGTTCCATAATCCATCAAAAGAATTCACCCAAAACATGAAAACTTGACAACACAAAACTCAATAGAAATCTCGTGAGCTCCGTTAGAGAAAGAAAACAGAAGACAACCTTAAGGTACTGTAATGAACTCATTCTTTATTTATATTGGTGTTAAACCTACTGTATTCCAACTTCTCTATGGATTATAAACTATTTTACTAGCCATAGATTCATCAAAATAAGCAAACAACACACACAAAACAGAATCTGTCAAAAACAGAACAGTCTGTAGTAATCTGTAACTAACGCAAACTTCTGGAACCCAAATAATTCTACCAAAATTAGAAGACCTGGACAATTTCTTTATTGATCAGCAGCAATTGGAATCACTATTTTATCACGTTCTGGTGATTTTTAACAATTCGGGCACTGAGCGCAAAGATTCTGGAAATTATAGCAAGATCAAATAACTATCATCCAAGAAGATCCAATAGGTTTAACTTGGCACAAACACTAATTAAAAGATAAAACCACATCTAAACAGAGACTAGATGGATTATTTATTCCTAAACAGAAGCAAGAAACAAAAAAAACTAAAAATAAAATTGGGTTGCCTCCCAACAAGCGCTATCGTTTAACGCCCCTAGCTAGGCATAAAAGTAAGGATAGATCTAGGTGGTACCGTAGTAATAAGATAGATCGGTGAAACTCATTTCATATTCTCTATGTTCGGCATCAAGTTTTCTTTGAGTCAACCAAAAGTAATCAAAAGGGCTAAATTTAATAGGACAAAAGTCCCCAAGATCAATTTTAGGAGGTATAGGTTCCTCCTTCGGCCCTTCGTATTGCACAACCAATTCATCATTATAAGCATTCTTTTGGCATAACTTGGTAAGCCTATACTCAAGAGAGCATCCTAGCTCATTATTTCGAATAGCCAAATCATCATTAAGCTCAGAGATTCTATCAATTAAAATATTGGTAGGCACTTTTTTCTAATATTTTCATTGAAAGCAACATAGTCGATAGATTGAAAACACATTATTTCTTCTTGATCAAAAAGGATAGATTCTATGGGAGGACGGCCAGCGTCCACCCTATAATCTTATAAAGATTTCTTTGGCTTCTTTTATTATAAATCTGAATTCATGAGCCAAAAGATAGTAGCGACACACTTAACAGAGGAGTGTTCAATATTAGAAAACTCTAGGAAAATTCTTTGTATAGAAGGTGCATATGCATAAATTGCCTTTCAAGTTCAACGATAAGCATGGCAATAGCGTCCATAAGACTACTAGTTCTATGGAGAATAGAACCACCCATAGAGGTAAAGCACCAGCACAAGTAAAGAAATCTTGAATAACTCCTTTTCCAATAATATTACCACTACCGATTCGAAATCTTTTTGTGTGATAGGTAGGGGATTCTTCAGCAGGAGCTTCAGAATTTTCCATATTATTATCACCCATATCAGCGATAATTTCCCCAATTTCAGACATAGCGACAAGCAAACAAACTAACACACGAGCAAATAAATGGGCAAAGGAAAAAGGAGGAGGAGATTGGGAAAGAGAGGGCGAATAAAACGGCAAGGGTGAAGTGGGGGAGAGGAAAACGAGAGGCAAATGGCAAATAATGTAATGCGAGAGATAGGGATTGTGATGGGTACTTGGTATGTTGACTTTTCCGTAGGCCTCCCCGGCAACGGCGCCAGAAATCCTTCTTGCTATGTCACGAGCTTGCGTTGGTTTTCCCCGAAGAGGAGAGGATGATGCAGCACAGTAGCGTAAGTATTTCCCTCAGTTTTTGAGAACCAAGGTATCAATCCAGTAGGAGGCCACGCGCAAGTCCCTCGTACTGCACAAAACGATAGCTACTCGCAACCAACGCGATTAGGGGTTGTCAATCCCTTCACGGTCACTTACGAGAGTGAGATCTGATAGAGATAATATTTTTGCTATTTTTGGTATAAAGATGCAAAGTAAAAAGTAAAAGCAAAACAAGTAAATAAAGTGATAGAGATTGATAAGATGAGAATAGACCCGGGGGCCATAGTTTTCACTAGTGGCTTCTCTCAAGATCATAGATACTCTACGGTGGGTGAACAAATTACTGTTGAGCAATTGACAGAATTGAGCATAGTTATGAGGTTATCTAGGTATGATCATGTATATAGGCATCACGTCCGAGACAAGTAGATCGAAATGATTCTGCATCTACTGCTATTACTCCACTCATCGACCGCTATCCAGCATGCATCTAGAGTATTAAGTTAAAAACAGAGTAACGCCTTAAGCAAGATGACATGATGTAGAGGAATAAATTCATGCAATATGATAAATACCCCATCTTGTTATCCTCGATGGCAACAATACAATACGTGCCTTGCAACCCTTTACATCCTTTGGGTAAGGACACGCAAGATTGAACCCAAAGCTAAGCACTTCTCCTATTGCAAGAACTACCAATCTAGTTGGCCAAACCAAACGGATAATTCAAGAGACTTGCAAAGATAACTCAATCATACATAAAAGAATTCAGAGAAGAATCAAATATTATTCATAGATAAGCTGGATCATAAACCCACAATTCATCGGTCTCAACAAACACACCGCAAAAAGAAGATTACATCGAATAGATCTCCACGAGAGAGGGGGAGAACATTGTATTGAGATCAAAAGAGAGAAGAAGCCATCTAGCTACTAGCTATGGACCCAAAGGTCTGAAGTAAACTACTCACACTTCATCGGAGGGGCTATGGTGTTGATGTAGAAGCCCTCCGTGGTGGATGCCCTCCCGTGGAGCTCCTAACAGGCCCCAAGATGGGATCTCGTGGATACAGGAAGATGCGGTGGTGGAATTAGGTTTTGGATCCTCTTCGATCGTTTGGGGATACGTAGGTATATATAGGAGGAAGGAGTACGTCGGTGGAGCGTCAGGGGGCCCACGAGGTAGGGGGGCGCGCCCAGGGAGGGGTGCGCCCTCCACCCTCGTGACCGCCTCTGGCACTTCTTGGAGTAGGGTCCAAGTCTCCTGGATCACGTTCGGTGAGAAGATCACGTTCCCGAAGGTTTCATTCCGTTTGGACTCCGTTTGATATTCCGTTTCTTCGAAACACTGAAATAGGCAAAAAACAACAATTTTGGGTTGGGCCTCCGGTTAATAGGTTAGTCCCAAAAGTAATATAAAAGTGGAAAATAAAGCCCAATATAGTCCAAAACAGTAGATAAAGTAGGATGGAGCAGTCAAAAATTATAGATACGTTGGAGACGTATCAGCGCCTGATCGTCGACTACCATGTTATCCATTGGGACATCGTCGTCCTCCGGCTGCCTGCCGGCCAGCCAGTCGGCAGCAATGGCTGCCATCTCCTTGTGGTCCGTCGTCCGCCCATCCCGAAGAGCGCTGAAGCGCGAGGAAGCCATGGTGGGCAGTAGTGATGTGGACAGGAGAAAGGGGACGGAGGCGGATGACTGCGGTTATGGCCGGCGCAACAGTTTATATAGAAATGCACTAAAAGAATACACTTCCGTGATGATACGTGTTTGTCATAGTAGGTCGCGTTTTTTGTCATGCATGTACATCCATGACAAATTTATGACAGAATCAAGATACTCATACCTGTGCTGTCGTAGAAGTGTTCCATGACATTACCAAAATTATCATCACGGAAGTGTCCACTTCCATGACGATAAATCATGCGTCACAGAAGTGCTTTCGTCAAGGGTGACCAACACGTGGCATCCACCGTAATGGAACACTGTTAAGCTATCGGGTCGGGTTTGGATCCGATAACCCGTTAATAGCATCGACCAATGGGGATTTTCCACGTGTAAAATCATCATTGGCTGGAGGAAACACGTGTCGGCTCATCGTTGGGACAGATGTCGTCCACTCATTGGACGGAAGGCGCCTATGATACGTCGACACATGGCATGGCCCAACAGAGGCCCATTCCTGTGAAAAGGCCGGCGCAGTAAAAATTAGCAGGCCAGCCCATATAAGGCCTACTTGTGTCAGGTCCATTTAAGCCCACGACCCATACGAGATGTGCCAATTCGACTCGTCAACGGCCCGTTAAAGATTTGACACCATTGCAGCCCATCGTCAGTTCGAGCCCGTTAACAGCCCGCTATATATTTGGGCTCAATATCGGCCCGATGAGATTTTGGCCTGTTAACGGCCCATTTAATGGATGGGCCAATTTTCAGGATGTACATCTTTCGGCCTTTTAGCGACCCATTTAAATGTTGGGCTAGTTTACGACCCGGTGTGTCTTTCAGCCTGTTGATGACCCATAAATCTGATGGGCCATTTGTTGTCGGACCTGAGTTTCGGCCTTTTAGCGGCCCATTTAAGTGTTGGGCCAATTTTACGGCCGGTGTCACTTTCACTGTTGACGGCCCATAAATCAGTTGGGCCATTTGTAGTCGGACCTGAGTTTTGGCCTTTTAGCGACCCATTTAAGTGTTGGGCCAATTCCCGGCCCTGTGTGCCTTTCGGCCTGTTAACGGACCATAAATGAGTTGGGCCATTTGTAGTCGGACCTTAGTTTTGGTCTTTTAACGGCCCATGCCCTTCATGGTCCAATACCAGCCCGGTTTCTCTTTCGGCCTGCTAAAGGACCACAACACAGTTGGGCCATTTACAATACGACCTGACTTTCGGCCTCTTAGCGGCCCATGGTCTCCATGGTCCAGTACAAGCCCGCTTTCTCTTTCGGCCTGCTAAAGGCTTACAGTATAGTTGGGCCATATGTAGCCCAAACTTTGTAATGGTCTGTTAACGGCCCGTGAAATAAACTGGGGCCACCTGTTGCCCGCTTTGATGTCGGCCTGTTAACGACCCGGGAGGTAAGAGGGTCGACCATTAACTTTCGGCCTAGTAACGGCCCATTAACTTAATGGGCCCACTAAAGTTCGTACGTGTCTTTAGGCCAAATTAGATAATTTGAGCCCATTACGACAAGCAATTATGCACAGGACCAAAAACCGATCACACAAAGGTACGACATACAGGGAATAACATTGCACATCCATCATATACTACAGGAAATTACATCCACTGGGCAATCAAAGATTGATGCCAGTGCAAATAAATGAGTAGAACCTAACCATCTACAACGTCACAATCTGCAACCTCAAGATGATGGCGCCCATAAGCATCTTGGCAAGTTCTTTTCGCTTTGCTACACTTCCTCTGAAAACATTGATCATTTGTTGTGTCGCACGACTCTGCACCTCTCGATTCATCCACCATTTTCATCATTGCTTCAGCCATTAATTGGTTCACAAACATACATTTATTCCGTTGCATTGAGATGAGGATCTTGAACAGATTCAGATGGCGATTTTGGCGAGCTTGTATTATTGATAGTGGAGAGTGTCTCAAACCCACGCATCATAACAAAAATTAGGACGGAACCAAACAGATTAATCATGAGTTATTGCCATATTACCTGGCCTAGATTTACTGGAAAGAAACAATGGGGTTGCCTTGCTGTTTTCAGAGTTTGTCTTCTTATCTTCAGCAGCCTGCACAAAATTAACACACTAGCATTGCTATCATTGGCCAAGTCAAATAATAGGAAAGCAACATTGACACAACGAACATTTGGGCAGCTAGCCTACACCAAATTAACACAATATGGCATAGCTATCATCAGCCAGGTAAGGTAGTACGAAAGCAACATTGCCACAATGAATGAATGGGCAACCAGAGAAGCACTACAATTCAGTAATGTGCGTGATATAAGATAGTACATTTATGCAGCTCGGTATGCAAAACTACCAGGCAGTTTTCCTTACAAAAATCAACATTGGCGCCTTTAACATTTTGCTACAACTAATTTTAGATCAGATAAAGGTTAGATTCATGCCGATTAACAAAATACATGTTGATGTAAAAATATAGTGATATACAACAGGTACTTACATCAGCATTGGAGCATAGAGAATTCCCGCAAGATATTTTCCTCGAATACGATCCCAATGGAGGAAGTCTTCTATCGTTTAACCTTATTTTCTAAAAGAGAGATGGGTAAGAAACATGTAGAAAATATGATCAGAATGCTATAAAATTTCATGATGCGAGGATACGCACACGCTTCTTGGAATGGAGTTGACATTCTTTTGCTGGACTGGAGCGGACTAGTTCTTTGGCCTTTGGAATCTGCTTACTATCGATGGGACTTGGGTTTCTCTGTCTTTGGAGCAGTATCTATGAAAATGGAGTTGGTTTATTATCTCCTGGCGTTTGGATCTTTTGCAAAGACCTGGTTTGTAACCCTTCAGATTCTAACATAGCCGTCTTCCCCTTGCATGCCTTATATAGAAGAATGGTGATTCAGTTATAAAACATGCTACAACAGAGATGGAATAGGTACTGAAGAATAGAAAGGCATAACATATTGACATGTATTCCCTCCATCCGGAAATAAATAGACGGGTCTAGGCGTATTTCAGTTCTAGATACATCCAGTTTTATACATTTCTGTGACATTTAATCCGGATGGAGGGAGTATGATGTAAGAGCTAGGGATACGACAGGACAACACAGGAAAAAACACTGAAAAACCAACTGCAGAACCAAAGTATTCAAACCCACTGATATGAGATAGTACACTCATGCATCTTAGGATGCAAAACTACCAGGCAGTTTTCCTTACAAAAATCAACATTGTGGCCTTTAATCATACATTTTGCTACAACTAAATTTAGACCAGATAAAGGTTGGATTCACGCCGATTAACAAAATACATGCTGATGTAAAAATATGGTGATATACAACAGGTACTTACATCTACATTGGAGCATAGAGAATTCCTGCAAGAATCTTTCCTCATAAACGATACCATTGCAGAAATTCTTCTATCTGTTCAGCTTATTTTCTAAAAGAGAGATGGGTAAGAAACATGTAGAAAATATGATCAGCATGCTATAAGATTTCATGATGCAAGGATACGCACACGCTTATTAGAATTGAGTTGACATATTTTTGCTCGACTGGAGCGGACTAGTTCTTTGGCCACTGGAATCTGCTTATTATCAGTAGGAGTTGGGTTTCTCTGTGCTGGAGCAGTATCTATAGAAACTGGAGTAGGTTTATTATCTCCTGGCGTTTGGATCTTTTGCAAATGCCTTGTTTGTAACCCTTTAGATTTTAACATAGTCGTCTTCCCCTTGCATGCCTTGTATAGAAGAATGGTGATTTAATTATAAAACATGCGACATCAGATAGATGGAATAGGTACTGAAGAATAGAAAGGCATGACATATTGACATGTATTCCCTCCATCCGGAAAAAAATGGATGGGTCTAGGCGTATTTCAGTCCTAGATACATCTTTTTTATCCATTTCGGCAACATGTAATCCGGACGGAGGGAGTATGGTGTAAGAGCTAGGGATACGATAGGACAACACAGCAAAAAAAACACTAGTTGAATGTAAAACTATATGCTAGCGGAATACGTACAGAAATAACTAAGGCAACATACACGTGTATGATTGGGAAAATAAGATGGCATTGCAGCGAGCACTAGAACATCACTTCAATGTAAAAAACATGGTATGGCGAGACGGATGAAGTACATACCGATGAATAACAATGCATAAGATATTCGAAGCATGATGTCCAAATTAAGCGAGATGGCATTGCGATAGAGTAGAATGACAGATGCTTGAATTTGAAAACATGTTATCATGAATGGAATAGGTATTGAAAAACAGGAAGGCATGACATATTTACATGCATGATCAGCATGCTAAGCACATGGCATTGCAACAGAGTAGATACACTCCAGGACATTATATGCATGTTGTACCCATATCACAGGCCAAGTTAGAGCAAGGACCTTGTGGGGTGAAGAGGATTCATCATCTTTCTGCAAGTCTTCTGATGAACCGCCTTTACATGTTCCATCATATTGGGTATCATTGACATCAAGTTTATTGGACTTTACATTGCTCCGTGAGGTTCTTGTGGATATATCAGTGTGTGCAATTATATCTGACATGCATGGAAGACAACTAGTAGTTAGATTTATGTAAATGAGTGCCTGTAGGAGATGACATAAATAGTAGGACTGGGGTTAACTAGCAGCAACAGGTCTCATAAACTAAAGGGAGAACACAGATGAAAGCTACAAAATATGTATCGTTTGTACTCGAGATTAACTAGATGGCACACAAAAGTATTAAAGAACAACATAGGTAATACTAGAAGTGGTATAATACTATAATCACCAACCTGTGGGATAGCATTGGCTGATGGATGATAACTATGGAACAGCGTTACCTAAAGAACAAGTATCTTAGCTGAACTATGGAACAGCGTGAACTCCTGAACAAGACCCGTAAGAGATCAGCATGAACATACAGTCAAATGTGATGATCTATTTTCCGTGCTTAAATGAATAGCAAAGCCATAAATGTTGCACACAAGTAAGATGCGGGTACAACCTATCTGGCTGCCATCCATAGGAGTGAGCATCATGTGCTGACTTGTCGATGGCCCTGCAGTTGTTGTGGCTGTCCATGTCGGGCACGCGCATTCGATGCAGGGAACTATTGAGTGGGGACTGTAGCTCCCTTCTGGTGTATGCTTCCCTTGTTGGAGCAGCTACGGTGAGTCGGAAGACGGTGTGTCTGAAGATGCAGATAACACATAATGTTAAGAACGACATATCTCTTTGAACCGAAGAAATACACTAAGAGATCAACAGCAAGGTACGAGAGTGGTCACACGTCTGTTGACTGAAGACTAAATTGGGGTTGTCGGATTTCGGGTTCCAGCAGACCCTCTAGGTTCGAACTCTGGGGTGCGCACGGAGATCTCACCCACTACCTACCTGCACCTCGTCGCCTTGCTACGGTCTAAACTACCAAAGGAACAACACAAGAGACACAAGGTTTATACAGGTTTGGGCCACCATTGTGGTGTAACACCCTACTCCAGTGTGTGGTGTGGTGGATTGCCTCTTGGGCTGATGATGAACAATACAAGGAAGAACAACCTCGCGAGGGTGAGGTGTTCTTGTGGCTAGGCTCTCGATCGGATTGGATCAAGCTAAGATGAGGCGAGATGTCTCCATCTCTCTAAGATTCAAGATGCCCCTACCCTGTGGGTGGCTAGTCCTATTTATAGGCAAGGGCCCTGGGCCTCTTCCCAAATATTGAGCGGGAAGGGTGCCAACAATTGGCCATTTTGAAGTGGAACATCTAGTACACTTATCCTGACGAAAGTTGGTCCGCTTTGTCAAAGGCTCGTGGTGGCCTTGGCTTGGGCTCCACGATGACTTCCTTCCTGCTGTTGCGACGGTCTTGGTCTCGTTGCACCGAAACAGGTGCCTTTGCTTGATGCTCTCGCCTGCGCTTGCCCCCTTTACACCAAAGAGGAAATGAGGACACTGTGCGGGCTGGCGCCCGCCTGGCGCCCTTGGTCGTCATGGCTTGCGTCATGGGCACCTCGTGAGGTACCCCGCCTTGATCTCTCCGCCTCCTCACGAAAGCATGCTCGACGAGGCGCGCCGAGGAAGCTTCTGTCGTCCGCCCATGAGGCTTGGCCCCTCGCGAGGGTCTTGAGCTTGTCCGATGAAGATGGGCCGTCTGGGCCACCCTTGAGCCACGCCGCGGGCGCAGGCGAGCAAGTCTGGTACCCCGTTCCTGGAACGCCGACAAGAGCCCGGGCCCAAGGCGCGCCTGGACTCGGCTGAGCAGAGAAGCGAAGGGGCAAGTGCGAAGCGCCACGGGCCCTAACAACCTGCGGCCTCGGGCGCCGTGTGGCTATTGATTGGACGTGGGCGCCTTAGCAACTGCGCGAATCGACAAAAGAGCGGCACCCATCTAGGCTTTGCCTCCTTTGCCTCCTCCGGTGCCGCTCTTTTGTCGATTCGCGCAGTTGCTAAGGCGCCCAGATCCCCTTTCTTGCGCCTTTCCTTCCTTCCTCCGAAATCTCCAGATCTACTTCGACCGCGTGCCCTAGCAAGACATGGCGCCTCGCCAGACCCCGGCCGGAGCTTGGTATTCACCCGCCTTGGACTCGCCGAACGTGTCGGAGAAGGGCCTTGCCCGGGCGCGCTGGATGGTGGCGGCGCAAGGCAACGACGGGGCAGCGGTGCTCAGGGCTGGCTCCGCCCTTCCCGAGGGCCAAGGAAGCACCTTCTATCCGCTCTTCGTGAGCACCATTGCTGCCGGTCTGGTGCCTCCCTTTTCTGAGTACTTCTTTTCTGTCCTCCGCCATTACAAACTGCAAGCTCTGCACCTCCACCCCAACTCTGTTCTTCTTCTGGCGATCTTCGCCTACTATTGTGAGGCTCATGTCGGGGTGCAGCTCTCAGTGGCCTTGTTGCGCCACTACTTCTACCTCCGGACCTCTCGCGGGCCCATCTCCGCGTGCACGAGCTTTGTCGCGTATGGCAGCTCCAACGCCACCTCGAAGCCCGGGAAGAGGATTGAGGGCTTCAGGAGCAACTGGGTCATGGTAGACGCTGGGCGCATCCATCCTCGGCTGATTCTGCCCACGGAGCAGCCCACGACCTCCGATGATTGGTCTCGCGCGGAACTCGTGGATCCCCGCGCGAAGGCGGTGCTGGAGAAGATGAACGCGGACCTGTGGCCGGGCAACATGGCGACGGGCGGCTGACCGGGCTTCGCTCTGAGGGAGTTCTGGAGCACCAGGTGGCCCCGCTTTGTCAAGATTGCCTCACTGTGGAGGCACCGCCCGAGGCCCGCAATCTTGGCCGACGAAGATCTGGCGCGGTCCTCCAATCTTTGGTTGGGGAGACGTGGCGAGGCCGGAGGGCGCTCCTGCACCCTGTTCTTCGAGATGATTGGGAGCAAAGGTTGAATCCATGCCCGTCTTCAATGGGGGACGGGCCTGTGCCCGCGGAGGTTCCCGAGGACCCGGCGGCCCTGGCGACGGTGAACATGTCCTCCAGCGACTCCAGCGGAGAGGAGGAAGAAGAGGAGCGGGAAGAGGGGCCTGACTCCGAGGCGACCGACGGGGAGTCGAGAGCGCCCCTCCCCCGGCGCAGGTCCCGCGCTCTCCGCTTCTTGCCGAGCGACGACGAGGATGGCGATGAGCGGGGCGGCGAGAGCTTGCCCACAATCCCGAAGAAGGACAGGACTGGGCTGGTCCCCCGCGGGTCTGCCCAGGCTCCGAGGCGATCCGCAGACGTGCCCCCGGCTCCCGGGCCTCTCGAGGCTGATCCCTGCAGCCGGCTCTCGGGCTTCAAGTATGGCCGGAGGTTGCTTGAGCCTGCGAGCGATGACCAGTAAGTGCTTAATTTTTGTTTTATTCCTTGCTTTGTCGCTGAGGCTTGATATCTGTATCCCTTGGCTAGGCCGGCGCCTGCGGCGAAGAAGCTGAAGGGGGCTCCTGAGGCTTCGTCTGGGGCAACGCCTCCGCCCGCGAAAGAAGGTGACGAAAAGACACGGGCCTCTCCTGCCCGGTCATCCTCGCGAGGCTTGGCAGAGCTAGCTAGGGCGAGCTCAGCCCCCATGGCCCAAGCGACTCCTGAGGTATCCTTGCCTGATGCCACCGCCGCAGCTGTTGGGGCGCAGGAGGTCCTGCCTCAGATCTTGTGGTTACGCTGCCGTCCCTCCTCCTACTCCACCAACTCGCTGTCTCCGACTCCTCCCACTGCCCTGGATTGTGCTGCTGGCTGGACCGGCTGGCAAGATCTTACAGGCGCCGACCCTCGCTTGGTGGCAGGGTGCTTGAGCTGGCCTCCGCTGGGTTCGCTCGACGCTTCGATTCGAAAGGGCGCTGGTTCAGGCCGACGGCTTATGACGAGGAGAAGCAGGCCGTCCTTGGGGCAAAGGCTGCTCGCGCCGCCGCCTTGGGGGAGGTAGCCGATGTCCGAGGTCGCTGCAAGGCGCTGGAGAGCGAGCTACAGGGCTTGCGTGACCAGCTTGCCAAGGAGGCCCGCATTCTCCAAGAGAAGGAGGAAGACATGAAGGCTCGCGAGGCGGCTGTCAAGGACTGGGACGCCAAGCTTAACAAGCGCCGTGACAGCCTGGGTGCGCTGGAGCAGGAGTTGGAGGCGAAGAGGGTCGAGCTGGACGTCAAGGCGCGGGTCCTCGCCGAGGACCGCGTGGCCTTCGCGGAGATGGAGGTGAAGGCTCACACCTTGCTTAGGTTGCTTTACGACAGCGGCCTGGAAAGCCTGCTGGCCGGCGCCGAGGACGGCCCTGCCAAGCTGCTTCCCTTCCTGATCCGCGCCCTTGAAGATGTCACCCTTGGCCTTGGCCCTACGGCTGAGGCCGAGGCGCGTGTCCTGTCTTCTGCAGCGCTGACGCGCGTCCTTACCCACGTCTACCTTCGCGATCCCGACGTCGACCTCGACAGCCTGCTGGAGCCCGTGAGCGGCGAGCTTGCCGCTGCCGCTGCTGAGGCCGTGAAGGGTCGAGCGAGGCTCACCGACGGTTCCGGCCTTCAAGACTAAGCCAAGCGAGGCGCTGCCGGTCCTGAGGCTTCACGAGGTGAACCCGCGCCGCGCAGCTCCGCCGCCAACAAGTGACTCCTTTGTGGCTCCTGTTCTGCTTCCGGCTCCTGCAACATGCATCATGCCTCGGGAGGCTTTTAAACTTGCGTTTGGCGTTGTGAAAACAGTTATGGACTGTAATATTTGCTTTTGAATTCCTTGAGATTTGCGCTTTTCCTTCCTACTAGTTTATGTTCTACGCCGGCAGAGCCCGGCCCCGCGCATACCTCAGCCGCCATTAGCCCCGACCGGAAACCAGGACGGGACCAAGGAGTGAGGGGCTACGTGACAAGTTAGGCTCCTGAGTCGCGATGCTCAGGAGTCCCCCTTGGCGCACGAACAACAAGTAGGGAGGTGAGATGCATGGGTGAATTTGCCATTCTACGTCTGCAGAGCCCGGCCCCGCGCATACCTCAACCGCCGTTAGCCTTTCGGAACTAAGGAGTGAGGGGCTACGTGACCAATTAGGCTCCCGAGTCGCGATGCTCAGGAGTCCCCCTTGACGTTCAAACGGCCTTCGTACCTTGGCTCCGCTCGGGGAGGGGCGTCAGCACGAACCAGGCCCGAGAGGCTGGCTGGGTGGCGTCGTCTGGGCGTGACCAGGCGTAGCCCGTGCCCACCCCCTCAAGGCACTCCCGAGGGGAGGCATTGCGACGAGGCGGACATTGAGCTCTGGGCTCCACGAGGTTGATCTGGCGGGGCCACCCTCGATTATTTATCACCAGCTGAGCATAAGCGCTTCCGTATGTGTATGGGCATAGCCGCTCCTCGGCGATGTCGTCGGCCGGTCAGGAGCATGGTGCTTCCATCGGTGCGTGGGAGGGCTCCCCCGGGAGGAGCCCCTGAGGCGCAGGTACAGCCCCGCCTCGACACATGGCTAGCACGGTAGGGCCTGACGAGGTGTATCTGGGCACCTATGAGCCAGCGCGGGACTCACGGGCCCTACCTCAAAGGCGGGTTGCGCTGCACCTGAGCCTTAACTTGTGATGTGTTCCTGCAAGTTTGGTTAGATGCCGACGCTCTACGTCCTCGGGTCCCGGCCCTCGAGCGGGTCTCAGCCGTCGCTGGTATGCCAGGTCGCGATGCCGTGGACAAGGCCAGATGGTGAGGGCTGGAGAGCCAGTAGGAGCCCATGAGTCGCGATGCTCAGGTACCCCCCCTTTAACGTGCAAGCGGCCGACATGAAGGAAGAAGGGGTGCCATGGACAGGCATCAAATAACAATCATGATGGGTTGAACGCATGACCCGAAATAAATGCAAGAGGGGTACATGCCGCTGGGTCTGGCCTGAGCGACTTGGGGATGATGCAGCCCGAGGGGCGCCCCCAACAAAGTAAGCTAGGAACATGAAGTAAAAGGGATACACGGCGCAGGGACGGACCCACGCGGCCTGGGAATGATGCAGCCCTGGGGGCGCTCCTAGCTGGAAATGAAACTTGAAGGATGTCACCTGATAACGTTGAAGACGAAGGGATGCTGAAGTAGCGGACGTCGTGGGCTGCGGAAGCCGATCTTCACGAGCCCAGTGCCCAGAGCCTCGGGAGGCTCCGGAGGCACCAGTGGCTCTCGCGACCATCTCCATCTCCGCCAGACTGCGGAACGCCTGGCCTCTTGAGCCTCGGGATGCTCCCCATGAGGCGCTGGCGTGGCGGCGCGTTGAGTTCGGCACGCCGTAGGGCATGCGAACGTAGCTGTGGGGTGGGCCTTTGCAGCGCCCCACGCGTGAGGGCCAGAAGCGCTCCTGAGAGGCGGCTCGGTTGAACCCTGGTATGTCGATGCAGACGCGCAGCCCACCATCCTCACCTGGATGGGGAGCTACGGTGGGTAAGCGGCAGCTGCCACTCATGACTCTTGACTCCTGCAGCTCCTGAATGATCTGGTGACGAACTCCTGAGGGTTTGGCCCTCCTTGCCTCGCTCCTTCCGAGGGAAGCGTGCTTTGAAACATGCCTCCAAGTGGTGCCCAAGCGCCTCCCTCGTGACCTTAGCAAGGTCGGTGGCCCTCGTGAGAGAGCCCTGAGCCTTGCTTGAGGAGGGCGCCGGGCGCGCCTTCCTATGCGACAGAAGGAGGTGCCCCCTGAACAGGCGCGGACCCTGAGGGGCCTGCCTCCCGAGGGGTCGGGCCTGGCGATGTCTTCTTCTTCTTGGGAGCAGTCTCGGGGAGCCTCCCGCTCCTGCGATCTGGGTCTTCAAGTGATGCGGCTTGAAAAGCTCGCTCCAGGGAGCACACTGCGTCTCTTTCTTCACAAGGCACCGTGATGACTCCGCCGCTTCCTGGTATCTTGAGGACGTTGTAGCCGTGATGAGTCACGGCCATGAACTTGGCCAGAGCTGGGTACCCGAGGATGGCATTGTATGGCAGGCGAATGTGGGCGGCATCGAAGTCGATGAGCTCGGTGCGGTAGTTGTCGCGTGCCCCGAAGGTGACGGGGAGGCGGACCTGCCCAATCGGAAGCATGGAGCCATCAGTGACTCCGGAGAAAGGCTTGGTTGGCTGAAGCTGATTGTAAGGCACTTGGAGATTGTTGAATGTCTCTACGGACAGGACATTGAGCCCTGCTCCGCCATCGATGAGGGTCCCGGTGACTTGCACGTTCTTGATGATTGGGGAACAAAGCATCGGGAGGACTCGGTGTGGCGCGCGACTTGAGCTGATCCATCGAGCTGAACGTGATGGCGCCGCCGACCACCGAGAGGGCGCGTGGCCTCGAGCTTGGGGAGGACTGCATTCACTTCATGGGCGAACTGCTTGAAGATGCGTTGAGAGGCTGGGGCTTGAGCTCCGCCCAGGATGCAAGCGATCGCGCGCGGCTCCTGGAAGCCCCCAGCCCCCTCGTCCTGATGATGGTCCTCATTTCTCCTTGGCTGCGCGGCAGAGGAGGGAGTCCTGCGTTTCCTTGCGGTCGATCCTCGTGAGGCTGATCCCTTCAGCCTCCCTCGCGACGCTGATCCTGCCAGCGATCCTCGCGAGGTCGGTCACGCCACCCTTGGCGAGGGCCACGGTCTTCCCAGCGTCCTGCATTTCTTCCTCCTCCTCGGCCGTAGGCTCGATCGTTGCGGTCGGGGCATCGACCGATCCTCCCTTCTCGCACGGCTCGGAGCTCTTGACATTCCTTGGTGTTGTGGGTGTGGAGTTCGTGGTACACATAGTACCGGCTGCCCTTGGAAGACTCGGGCCGATCTCTGCCTTGCTTGGTATCTGGTTCTGCCGCGAGCACGGCAGCCCCCTTGCGCTTCACGTCCTTGGCCTTGGGCTTCTTCTCTTCTGGGTCTGCGGCTGGCAACTCAAGGAGGGAAAGGCGTCCTTCCTCAGCCCTGGCGCACTTGGTCGCCAAGTTGAACAGCTCCAAGGATGTGCACATATCGTCATGCATCGCCAGCTCCTCCTTCATCTTGACGTCACACACACCGTCGGAGAAGGCTGAGATGATGGCCTCCTCGGTCACCTTGGGAATCTTGAGGCGTGCGTTGTTGAAGCGTTGGATGTACTTCTGCAGGGTCTCCCCTGGCTGCTGCTTGATGCGGTGCATGTCGCTCACGGCAGGAGGCCGGTCACGAGTACCTTAGAAGTTGGCGATGAAGCGGGTGCGCATCTCGTCCCAGGAGGAGATCGTGCCAGGAGCCAGGTTCAGGAGCTAGGTGCGGGCCCCGTCCTTGAGTGTCATGGGAAACCAGTTCGCCATGACCTTCTCGTCCCCGTTGGTGGCTTTGATGCCCAGCTTGTAGAGCTGAAGGAACTCCGCAGGGTCGGCCGTGCCGTCGTAGCGAGGAGGCAGGCCTGGCTTGAACTTGCAGGGCCACGCGACACTGCGTAGCTCGGTGGTGAAGGCGTGGCAGCCTGCTGTGGCCACGGGAGGCCTTTGGTGACGAAGAGCCTGGTCTTGCGGGTCCCCATGCGCTGCCGCTGGGAGCAGCGTGGGGTCTTGGCGTGCTGGAGCAGGAGCGCGGTCGTGACGAGTCGGTGCAGGGAGCACTTGGGCAGCTTCTTTGGGGCGAGGGACCTCTTGACAGCTCTGCTCTTGCTGCGCTGGCACCGGACGGAGTGGGTTCCGCCCAGGGGCCACACGCCTTGGGGCCAAGGCGCCTTCTTGAGGGGGAGGCGGGCTTCATCGCCCGCGCAGGGCGGGGCGTGGTGCAGCGAGAAGGACGGCGCGGGGGAGCCCCCTATGGCACGGACGAGCTCGGCGACGCGGTCGAGCCACTCTTCATAGACGTCGTCGACAGGGAGGCAACACAGGAGCTCGTTTTTCCATGAGCGCGCTCAAGTTTTCCATGGGCGCTGGAGCGCCTTGATGAATGAAACCAGCTGGGCGAGTGAAGGAGTAGCAGATATGGCCGTCTCGCCTCATGGACGGTGTTGGGACGATGCTTGTTGCTCGTTTCGCCCGGGCCGGTGGCAGCGTTGACGGCAAAGCGACGGGAACGGCGGGGCGGCCGCCGACGGGGCCATCTGGGCGACGCGGCACAGAGAGCGGCTCGGCGCTTCGGGCGCGGGCCCGACGAGCGCCCGACATGGATGCGATGGTCGGCGAAGAACAGTAGCGGCGAAGAGGCAATTCCGTGCACCTTTACCGGCGCGCCAAATGTCGGATTCCGGGTTCCGGGAGACCCTATAGGTTCGAACTCTGGGTTGCGCACGGAGATCTCGCCCCCTACCTACATGCACCTCGTCGCCTCGCTAGGGTCTAAACTACCAAAGGAACAACACAAGAGACACAAGGTTTATACTGGTTCGGGCCACCATTGTGGTGTAACTCCCTACTCCAGTGTGTGGTGTGGTGGATTGCCTCTTGGGCTGATGATGAACAATACAAGAAAGAACAGCCTCGCGAGGGTGAGGTGTTCTTGTGGCTAGGCTCTCGATCGGATTGGATCAAGCTAAGATGAGGCGAGATGTCTCCATCTCTCTAAGATTCAAGATGCCCCTACCCTGTGGGTGGCTAGTCCTATTTATAGGCAAGGGCCCTAGGCCTCTTCCCAAATATTGAGCGGGAAGGGCGCCAACAATTGGCCATTTTGAAGGGGAACATCTAGTACACTTATCCTGATGAAAGTTGGTCCTCACCTGTCAAAGGCTCTGGTGGTGACGCCGGCTTGGGCTCCACGATGACTTCCTTCCTGCGCTTGCCCCCTTTGCATCAAAGAGGAAATGAGGACACTGCGCGGGCTGGCGCCCGCCTGGCGCCCTTGGTCGTCATGGCTTGCGTCATGGGCACCTCGTGAGGTACCACGCCTTGATCTCTCCGCCCTCATGAGCCAGCCCGATGAGGCCGCGCCTGAGGAAGCTTCCTAGCGCCCGCCTCATGCAGGCTTGGCCTTCGCGAGGGTCTTGAGCTTGTGCCGATGAAGATGGGCGTCTTGGGCCACCCCTTGAGCCACGCCGCAGCCGCAGGCGAGCAAGTCTGGGTACCCCTGCCCCTGAACACCGGCTGTGGGTCACACAATTTTATTTTATTTTGGTACTGTCCGATCTACGCCGGATGGCTTGATGGCCGTCTTGTGCCTCCTGGCTGACACTGTTTCGAATCTTCCCCAAAGAGCCAGCGACCAAAGGCAGAGCAGCCTGCCTCCGCCGTCCGTGGCCCCAGCCAAAACCCGCCCCATACATCAAGACTGCCGTGGTTGCGCCGCCCCCGGGCCAATCCACAAAGACTCCCCGTCATCCAGATCCGGCGGCGGTAGTACCTTCAACCCACACAACTATAAAAGATAGCCATCTAAGTGTTGCTTCCGCGGAGAACTTGCGGCCCCGCACCCTTATGTTAGACACCAGCCAACCGGCAGCCTAGGAGCTCCGCCGCCTCGAGGGGTGCTGCTTCCCATTGGGAATCGATTGGCCCAGAATAAAAATTCAGACAACTGACGCCTAAATAAAGTGATTTCAGACGAGGGTGCGACCTATCTGGCGGCATGGTGAAGTAGGCAGGTCCAGCTGCCGAGTCGGTGAGGCCGGCGCGGTTGCGGTGGCGACCGGCGGCAGGGAAAGAGCGATGTCGCCACGGTCGATAGTTACGCGGAAGCAGCGCCAGGGCTCTGGACGGATCCGAAGTTGGAGCCGCTCCGGCACCGTGAACAACAGCGGGGGTGAATCGGCTCCGGTACGGTTCACGCGGCTATCGTCGAGGCAGCACCAGCAGCACGGAGTAAGAGGCACACGGCCCAGTGCACGACGGCAATTGGACAGCGTCTCCGGCATTAGGGAGGAGGGCGGCTATGAAATTGGTGCGGTGGGGGGCGCCATGGAGGTGGGGCTGAGGTTTCGCGGCTTGGGAGAAGGGAGCTTCCCGGGGATAAGGTGATTTGGTTCCCACGAGGTATGAATGGGGGGGGGAATTGGGAGGAGGAACCATGTCTTACGGACGATTTGTCCGAAATGTGAGGGGAGTTACAGTTCTACCCTTGCCTATAGGCTTCTCGGCCTGGGTCTGTAATCGAGTGTCGGGATAGTAGAGTAACTTTGCTTCTCCCCAAATAGTGGGCGGAGCGATTTCGGGCGTGTTTTGAACTATAGTGGCGCGAGAGATTTCAAGCGAGGAGCGTGTTTTCAAATAGTGGGCGCGAGCTATTTCGAGCGAGGAGAGCATGTTTTGCCAACCATGGTTTATAAATTATTCGCACATGTCATTTCGCCGAGGAGAAGGCGCTTGGATGAAGTTACTGAACCTACCTCGATGTACAACGGGCCAATTGATGCGTGTCCCACATAGGACGGTAATTTCGCTTCCCATTTATTTGCTCGGCTAATTCCACCGAGCAGAGAGGATGTTTAACGTTCGCTCAAATTTTGGGAGAACGAGCATCCACGTCTACATTACCAAGTCGATTCAATCAAATTTTGAAATATTAGCTTGCCACTTTTTTTAGATGAAGAGATGATGCTCGGAATAATGTGTTTTACATGCTCGTTGCTAGCGATTTACTATATGACAAATAGTTGACCCACTCAAAAACGCGAATCAAACCCAAAATGAAATATATCGATTCAATGAACTAGCTCGTTCAGTAGGTCAAAATAGTGAACTAAATCCAAAATTGAACACCTCAATTGAGTAGCATATTGTACAGTGTTATAGTACTCCATGAACATGTTGAAAGTCAAATTAATGAACTTGTTTGATATACGCATATATCCGTTCATGTGTGTATTGCACAACATGTTCTCCAATTTAAATATTTGAATGCAAGTTTATATCGAAACATGGTTTATATCAGTCTTTGATGCATAAAACGCGACCTCCCCCCTCTCCGGACTCTCTCTCTCTCTCTCTCTCACACACACACACACACACACTCTCGCCGACAATCTTCAATTCTGTCGACGATCCCACACAAAACCTTGTTGGTCCCTCTCCTTTATCTCTCTCCTCTCTCTCTCTCTCTCTCTCTCTCTCTCTCTCTCTCTCTCTTGTGTGTGTGTGTGTGGGGGGTCTTTCTAGTTCGCATTCATATATACACCATCTATAGGTCTCTCTCGACACTATGTATGATACTCTAGCTAGTCCAAGCTAGATATCTTGGGTGCACTCATCGACGCACACAAATTCCTTGGCTCTTTGCAGTAACTCTCTCACGCACCACTATGTCGCCTCTGAGCTCTTCCCCTCTCTCAAACTCTCCATCCACCTGGTCACACATACACATGCATATCTCACTGCACTGATAGGCCCATCTAAAACTCTATCTCTCTCCCTCTCTCTCTCTCCATCTCACACGCACACACACACACACACACACACAATCTCATGCCCAGCTAGCCAAGTATGATGGTCTCTCACTCAATTGTAGGCACACGCAGTCCCCTATATGTATATGACTAGCTAATCTTAGTCTCCATCACAAACATGTGCATGGTCTATCTCGATTTCTCTCGGGCATCTTTCTATCGCGCACGCACTCCCTCGATCTCCCACCCATATAGTCCCTCACGATCTCGAGGGATCTCCCTATCACAAACACACCTCTCTCCTCCCCATGCGCCCATGCCATCCATGTGTCCCTCTCGACCTTTTTTCCTTGTTGGCCAGACCTCTATTGGACATGTGCTACAGGGTGTCTCTCTCCGCTGCAAACAATCACACACTAGCTATCTTCGTATCTCCTCGCCTCACTTTTCCATCTCGGAGATGCATGCGTGATATGTTCGCATAAGAAAGGAAAAACACACACTCTCTCTAATTTATCATTTGTTGTCACTTTCTCTTTCACACATACTCTTTTTGCATACTTACTCATTCTCCTTCACACGCACTTGATCTGTCTCGACCGAGGCACTCTCCTCCGTCCATAGCACATAGATTTATTGAAAAGTCAAACATCACAAAGTTTGACCATGTACGTGGAGAAAAGAATTACATCTAGTACTGCAAACATATACCATTAGATTCACCATGAGATGTAGTTTTGTATGATGTATCTTTGGTATTGTAGATATAAATAACATTTGCGTAAACCTGATCAAAGTTTCCAAAGTTTGACTTCTAAAAATTTACATGCACCTGCATTATCGAGCGGATGGAATATCTCTTTCCCCTCTTAGCTATCTCGACGCACCACTCAGCCTTATCGGGCTCCTCAATCTCTCTCAAACTTTATTGGTCAGTTTGGTTCGTGACTGACCCTCATGCCTTGATGGCGGTACTGCCGGTGTGGATGTGAGATGTAAATATTTCTGCCCGCCAGCTTGTGTGGTGCTGAAGCGTTTGGTTCATGCAGGCCAGCAAAGCATCAACGTCCCATCAATCAATCCATGCATCAATTATTTAATGCTAATATCCATCCATGTTGCTGTTAGCCTCGTGTCGCACGACCGAGCACGGCCAGCGCTCAAATCGGTCGCTTGGGCGAGGCTACTTGCAAGTGTCCGGAGTTCAGCCAAAGCTAATTAAAGTGCAAGGAACCCAGCCCAGGCGGGCTTTCTTTTTCACAGGATAGCAACCAAACAAGCGTGCATGAAATCCAGCCACAACCCCAGGCCACGCAAAATATGCTCACGACGCAAGCCAAACTGGCCTTATATCTCCCTGGTTCACACATACACATGTCTCGCTCGCGATCCAACACTCTCCGCCCTTGTTCTCTCTCCATGTGACACGCACCCCCTAAGTACCATAATCCCTCACTCCATCATCGGCTCTGTTTGGATCCATGGGTTAGAGTTAGTTTGGGTTAGTTTGGAGTCAACTAACCCAAAAAGATCCAAACATGAGGGTTAGTTTAGGTTAGATGCATCTAACCCATCCAAAAAAACTAACCCATCCAAGAGGTGCTTATTTGGGTTAGTTCTTCTCGGGACCACTAATAAACACTTTTTTCTCTCGCTCTCCCATGCAGATCCTCCCCACTTCCTCAAGCTTCTCATCCCTCCTCCTCCCCTCTCGCACCACAGTGAAGGTGCCTCGCCGATCCGTGCTCCATCTAACCCTGCCATCCAAACACCTCTTTACTTAGAGTTAGTTCAGGGTTAGAATCTAACTCTAACCTCTAACTGAGTTAGAGTATCCAAACAGGGCCATAGGCGCAAGCACTCCCCCCCTCCTAAGTATAATTATCTCTTACTAGCCATCAGGAACACACGTATTGTCTCCTTCCGTCCATACGTCTATCTCGATATCTCTCGGGGCATCTTCTATCGCGCACACACCTTGTCACTCGATCTCCCACCCATGTAGTCCCATCACGATCTCTGGGGATCTCTATGACAAACATACACTCTCTCCTCCCCATGTCTGCATTTTCTCCGACGTCTCTCTTGACCTCTCTCCTTGTTTGTCGACCCCTCTTGGCCACGTGCTAGGGTCTTCTCTCTCGGTTCCAAACAACCACACACTATCTCCTCACCTTGCCTCCATTGTCGAAGATGCATGTGTGATATGTTTGCATAAGACACGCACGCCTTTTCTCCACTTTCATCGTGTGTTGTCCATGTCTCTTTCACACACGCGCACTGTCGTGGTATTCTCACGGGGGTGTTCAAGACGACATATGCCACAAGGTGGCTTCGTGTGAGGGCAAGACTGCTGCCGGAATATCCAGGGACGGGTATGCGAGTAGCACGCGCTTAGTTTACCTGTGTTCGGGCTCTCCGAGAGATAACACCCTACTCCTCGCATGTCTGAGTATATCTCGGTATATCTCGCACAGAGTGCTCTCGAGCTGTATTCGAGGTCGGTGCCATAGGCATCGGCATCCGCCTCGATATGCATATCAGCGTAGGTGTGTGTGTGGCCGCATGTGCCTGAGCATGCATGCGTGAGTGTGTGGGAGAGTGAGTCCATCCTGGATGGATGGATGGATGCTCATATATATAGGGGGAGTTAGCTTAGGATGTAAGCCATGTAGGCATGGTAGCTAGCTAGCTAGTGGCATGGTGGGGTGTCATCCTTGCCCTCTGGGTCACTTCATAAATAGCGCCGGTGGACAAGTGACACCGCACATGATGGCTGGGGTGTCACATGAAGCAAAGGCTTGGCACGGTCGCCACGCCGGGTCGCGTCGGCTGCAATCGGCGGTCGGTTGGTTGGCTTAGTCGGCACCGGCTGGTTGGCGAAATCGGCAGCCATCATCGGCAGCCGATCGGCTGGTGGTGCGAAGGCAGCCAACAGCGGTTCGGCTGGAGCGGTCGACACCAACTGTCGACTGGTGGAGCAGTCGGCAGCCAGCGATCGGCTTGGGCGGCGGGAGTCGGCAGCCAAGATCACTGGTGGTGCGGCAGCCAGCAGATCGGCCTCGGTGGCGCATCCAACAGCCTGCAATCGGCTGGGCAGCCGGGAGTTTCGGACCGAGGGCTTTGCTAGCCCAGATGTCTTGAATATCGTCTTGCCGTCTTCGGGTATCCGTGTCCAATTACTCCGACAGTAGCCCCCAAGCCTCCGGACAACTTGGCAAAGTTGGGTGGAGGTTTTTTGGCGAGTGTTCGTGGAAATGATCATGAAAAAAGACAAAGTTAGTCCACACAGATATATCAAATGATTGCTTTTAGCATTGCAAGTTTTATGCGGAGGGTGCCGACTCGGTTCGTCCGAGCCCCTTAATTTTTTCATGTTCCTCCGCTTTTGGCTTGTGCTCTCGTCACGGACAGCCGCGCTCTGCGGTCATGGTGGCTGAGTGGGCCGAAGTGGGTGTCTGAGTACTCAAAGTCTGGGAGCAGATTCAACCGAGTTGATACTTGTGAAGTAAATGGTCGGTCGCCTGCTGCGTTTCTTCCCGGACGTTTTTCATGATGAGCGACCTCCAGCGCTCACTCTTCCTAGCCGGACAGCCGCTCTGCGGTCCGTGGCTGAGAGGTGGGCCTTTGGTACTGCACACGCTACTAAGCCGCTGCGGGAAAAACGCCTCTCGAAAGCGCCAGCCCTCGGCTAACTCGCCTGGCGCCGGGGTGAGCAGGTGCGACAGCAATAAAATGCGGAGATAGCCCCGAGCATCGCTCGGTTATCCGTGCTTTGCGTGATGCAAAATATGCGTGAGGAGCTCACATTGATTTTTGTGTAGCCGAGGCGGAGTTTGCTCGAGACAGCCGGGCGCTGCTCGGCGCCGCTGAGCGCTACGCGCACCTGGCTGGTGTGGCCTTCGAGCCCCGGTGCTCGGCGGGGCCCGCCGGTCAGCTTGACCGCCAGCGGCGAGGCGCCTTGCAACGCCTCTTCTTCTTCTTTTTTCTCTTCGCATTGCTGGCCGCAGCCGGACGAAACTCTTCTTTGTTCTGCAATTTTTGCGGAGCGCCAACAAGACCACTGGTGTAGCCCCGAGATTCGGGCTGATCATGAGCAATCAGGCCGGATCTCCCAGAACTACTTTGTCTTCTTCGGGGCGATCAAGCGCATCCGGCTGGTGTAGCCCCGAGATTCGGGGCGATCGCTGAGCAATCGGGCCGGATCTCCCGCGATTACTTTGTCTTCTTTATGGGGCCACAAGACTCGCTGGGTGTAGCCCCCAAGATTCGGGGCGACTGCTGAGCAGTCGGGCCGGATCTCCCGGCGACTACTTTGTCTTTTTTTTTTTAGACGGACTCCTCCTCGTTTCTTTCTTTTTTCTTTTGCAAAACAGCCGCCTCGTAGAGATTTCTCCAGCCGGCCACTGGGCAGTCGGGTTTTTTATTTTTCTCTCAGCCAGCCATCGAGCAGATGGCCCCTTTTTCTTTGTCTCAGCCGGCCTCTCTTCTTTCTTTCTTTCTCTGTTTTGGGCACTAGGCCGCACAGGCGGCTGGACCTGGAGCGCAGCAGCCGGCAGCAGGGGGGAGCCGGGTGCGGGGCGGAGCCGGCCGTCCGGGTGCGCGGCGCGATGCAGGCGCGGAGCAGCAGTCGGCCAAGGGCGACACGGATGGAGGAGTCCGGGATGCCGGGAAAGCCAGCGCACGGGAGCCGGCCAGCCGGCCAGAGCGGAGGCGGAGCCGGCGCTGTGTGCGGAGCGGACGGGGGCGAGGGCTCGGACCCAGCCAGACACCGGGAGTTGAGCCGGGCGCAGAGGACCCGGGCGCGGGCATCCGGGCGGGTGGAGTCGGGCGCAGAGGCCGGACGCGGGCTAAGCGACGCCGGGCGACGGGCGGCCGAGTTCGGGCGCGGCGCGCAGTGGCCGGAGGCGGAGGGCTCGCAGCGACCGGCCGGTGGAGGACCCTGGTGGTCGAGGCGGTGAGGTGGCGGACTTGGCGCACGGGCCCCGCGAAGTACCATCCGGACGATGGGGAGGCCGAGACGAGGCGAAGGCGGGGCCCCGGCCGCCGGGACACGAGGCGGAGCAGCCGGCCGAGCACAACCAGGCCTCGGGCCGTCGCATCGTGGGCAGCCGGACGGAGCCGGCGGAGAAGAGGTAGAGCCGGCAAGCGCTAGCGCGTGGCTGGGCACGGAGCTAGCCGACGATGAGGAGGGCCGGGCGCGGTCGAAGCAGAGGCCTGGCGGAGCCGGACCCGCAGCGCGGCGAGCCGGATACGGCATATGGGCGGCGGAGCCGGCCGGGCGCGGCCGGCGGCGCGAGCAGGCGGGCGCCAGCGCGTGCGGGCGGGCTGCAGGCGGAGAAGTCGGTACGGGAGCCGGGCCGGCCGGGATGAGGAGGCGGCCAGCCGGCGCGGGGGGCACAGCGGACGACGACGCGATACTGTTGATGATTGCGGGTACTGCAGGTGAAAAGCATGCACCCACGCGGTGACGGTGAACGTGGGATGGTCGTCACGTCCGCGGTGTCTGATGGGACGCAACGACGGGACACGGCTGTTGACTTCGGGGCGAGCGGCGGCGCACGCACAGGACCCATGGCGAGGTCGAGCGCTAGGCCAGGCGAAGCGTAGCAGCGAGGAGGCTGGGCTGGCGCATGAGAATGAGGGACGGGGCATGTACAGGGATGCACGGCGCGTGCACGAAGCAGCAGCAGAGAACGGCCAGGCGGCTCGTCGCGGATGAGGGAGCGGCAGCAGACCGGGAGACCGGCGGCTTTCGTGTGCGGTAGGTGGGGCGGCGACAGGCAGGGGCGCCTCTGGCGGGACTGCAATGAGCGATGGCCACGGGCGGAGCAGCATGTGACTGCGTGCTCGCAGGTGGGTGCGGCGGAGCTAGAGCAGCGCGCACGCGGGACGTGCTGACGGCCGCGCGCGGTGGAACGCTGCCGCAACCACGGGGCTGGGCGTCGGGCCAAGGTAGGCGATTGTCTGGCCACTGTCTGATTGATGTATGGCCACTATCTGACCAATATATGGGCCGTTATCCAACTTGCGTCTTGCTAGTGAATGGATAGTGTACAGCTAGCATATGGCTATGGTTCGACCGGGCATGGGCAGCGCGCACGCACGTACGTGCGCCCCCCGGAGAAGAAACACAAGGTGGAGACGGCGTTGCGGACGCGCCATCCCACACGGTCGTGCCGGGGTGTGTTGATGTCGAATCCCACGAGTCTCCGAGTGGACGGCGGCGATGCCGTGATGGTCATGACGAAGAGGACGAGGCCGACGACGAGGACGCGCCGTCCCGCACAGCCGCTCCGGGGACGGGTCGAAGTCGAGCCCCCGAGCGCTACCGGAGAGACGGCACGACGCCGCGGCGGTGAAGGCGAAAGTGGTCCCGCCCGGACTGCGAAACCAGCAGCAGCGCGGTAGCATAGTACCGCCCCACGGTGGGCGCCAAATGTCCTGGTATTCTCACGGGGGGTGCAAGACGACATATGCCACAAGGTGGCTTCGTGTGAGGGCAAGACGGCTGCCGGAATATCCAGGAACGGGTATGCGAGTAGCACACGCTAGTTTACCCAGGTTCGGGGCTCTCCGGAGAGATAACACCCCTACTCCTGCATGTCTGAGTATATCTGGTATATCTGGTACAGAGTGCTCCTGGAGCTGTATCTGAGGTCAGTGCCATAGGCATCTGGCATCTGGCCTCAGATATGCATATGAGCATAGGTGTGTGTGGCCACATGTGCCTGAGCATGCATGCGTGAGTGTGTGGGAGAGTGAGTCCATCCTGGATGGATGGATGGATGCTCATATATATAGGGGAGTTAGCTTAGGATGTAAGCCATGTAGGCATGGTAGCTAGCTAGCTAGTGGCATGGTGGGTGTCATCCTTGCCTCGGTCACTTTATAAATAGTGCCAGGGACAAGTGACACCTGCACATGATGGCTGGGGTTGTCACGTGAAACAGGTGGCACGGTCGCCACGCCGGGTCGCGTCGGGCTGCAGTCGGCAGTCGGCTGGTTGGCGTAGTCGGCAGCCGGCTGGTTGGCGCAGTCGGCAGCCAGCAGTCGGCCTGGTGGTGCAGTTGGCAGCCAACAGTCGGCCTAGTGGAGCAGTCGGCAGCCAACAGTCGGCCTGGTGGAGCAGTCGGCAGCCAACAGTCGACCTGGGCGGCCGGGGAGTCGGCAACCAGCAGTCGGCCTGGTGGTGCAGTCGGCAACCAGCATCGACTGGTGGCAGCATCAGCAACTGGCAGCCAGCTAGGCGATCGTTCGGTGCCGCAGCCAAGAGTTCTGCAATGGCCTGGGTGGCCGGGGAGTCGGACTGAGGGGCTTTGCTAGCCCCGATGTCTTGGAATATCGTCTTGCCGTCTTCGGGGTATCCGTGTCCAATTACTCCGACACGCACACACTTTTTTCACTCACTCTCTCTCTCTCTCTCTTTAGGGACTCTGTCACGTCCATAAGCATATTGATGTTTTGAAAAGTCAAACCTCAGAAAATTTGACCAGGTATATTTGGAGAAAAACATTTACATCTGGAACGATTATTAAATTCATCACAACATGTACTTACTTCATACTATCATTTACTAGTCGTCAACCCGTGCGTTCGCAGAACGCACGGGCTAGTCTATTTATAAATAAATGTTTCTGGTTGGTAGTTTTGTTCACTTTTGTTGAATGCAATATTTATAAGAATTAAAAATAATAATAAAATACAATTATAAATTCGTGCGAACATACAACAGTGCATATTCTCTATCATGTGGGAAAAGGATATATATTATTTTCAATGACTTCACGGTCATACAATCTACACATATCTGTTGTTCACATAAATACGTTGGAGTAATGTTTGATTGTCATTTTATATTTTTTCAGGAGTGGTTCATAGATCTGTACCCACACTACATATGATTGCATGTTTAGAAGAAAAACACACTACCTATCAATGAATAATATACTACACGACAACATGGAAATATTCACCAATATCGTCATTTGCATATTTAATAACTAAGTGTCTTCAAGCCCTGAAATATTAGGTAACATGTCTTACTTTGAAAATGATATTTTTTATGACAATACAATTACAATATGTTTCCTTTTATAAAGTGTGATCTGAAGTCTTGTGTGCTTTCTTATCAATTGCGAAAACTCTGAATTCATGATATTATGCAGAAAACCCAAATTGCTCTTTTGATGTCAGTATTTTAAAATTACCAAACTTTACACTACATCATATAATATTTTTATTTATATGTTACGCTAGAAGACCAATGCATGCACATTTTTATCGATTATTTGCTATTTTAGATGCACTATAAGTAATTTTATTTCATAACCCACTAAATATTTGTAGTCGAATGTTACGTATATGTGGACATTTTCATGCTGGAAAAATCCAGATATTTGTAATATTTAACGAAGGGATGTCATTTTGTTTTTGATTTCTTTGGCTATTTTGCCGATAAAAAAAGATTTTTTTGGCTATTTTAAGCCAGGGAACAATACATTTGCACTCTATATGGTTAGAATTTTGTTATTAAAGATAATGAGGAAAAAACATAAAATTACATGTAAAAAGATTTTTTATCAAAAACATGGCAGACGTGTTTCTCCTCCATTAATTACACCACACTTTTATTTTATTTATGCGCAATTAAATTGTAAAAATGATAACTTCCAATCAAGCCTACATAATTTATATGTAATATAAATTATAAGGAAATAATGTTTGATGTTTATAAGAAACAAATGGAAAGACAAAGATATAATGGACAATGGTAACATCTTTTCGGAAAAAACAGTCGAGCACACCATCAATACAGAGAAACACATAGCCATGAGGCATGGATGCACTTCTTCGCAAAAAAAATGAGGCATGGATGTACTACATAAACAGCTACAGAGATTAAAAAGTACATATAATTAGGAACTGGGTACCTGTGGTGAGTGACAACCATATCAACAAACATGGCTGATGTAATCGCTGGACAAAACATTGTCGTTGCTGTTGTTTCTACCGCCATAGGGCATAAGTCTAGCAGTAGCCAGGAACGAAGGACGCCTTGTCTCTGCCGGCCAGATTTGTTTGCTGTCCTCTCCTACATCCCAATACGTAGGAATTAGCTCCTGCAGCAGGCCTTTGCGCAGCGGTTCAACCTGAGTGCCCACCTGGAAAAAGCTATAGAAGATCATTGGGTCTAGCGACTATAGCAAAAAGAGAAGGAGCGGGATGGTCGTTGTCTAGAGATAGAAAGAGAGGACTGTTGGCACAGGTCCTGAATCATGTCGCACGGGTCCTAGGAACTTAATCTTCATCTACGAAGAAAACATGTTCACACAGCCATGCAAAATTCCTAAGCAGCAGGTAATCTAGATTGATTCCCTTGTACATAATGCATGTATGTACGCAGGTAATCCAGATCGATTTCTTTCATCTGCTAAGACACACACGTCTGGGATATCTATGGTTGATGGCAAAAGGAACATGATGGACGAGTGGCTCGCGGCGTTGACTTGTGAACGGTGACGAAGCAAGCTAGCGTGATTCCTTCCCGGTGCAATCATGCATGAAGCTTGGCGGCGAGATAAGCACATACTGAGCAACCTCGATTAACCTAAGTATTTGATAGAAGTCAGCGGCAACGTGAGATGGAGACACGACTCAGATAGAGATCGGAAAGAGATTTTTCTTTTGAGGAAAGAGATTGGTATTTGACATCATTACGTCCATATGGGAATATCATGGTCAAAGGTTTCATCTCCTCATCTAACAATCCAACGGCTAATAGCTGATTTGATGTGATGCTCTTTTTTTTCATGTGTGGGTTTGCTCTTTTTTTTTTCTACAAAAGTAACGTAATGTTTTTTAATGACTTAACATCTAATTGATACGTGCCTGTTGGCTCTTTTTTCTCCACAAAAGTAACGTAAATCATGGGGTCAAGATAGATCTGTTAAATAGATCAACGCTTAAAATATTTTTAATGATGTGGATTACTGTGACGATCCGTATGGTGCCTCCAATTAGTAAATATAAGATATAAGATCTTTGGTATTGCAGATATAAGTAATTTCTTTATAAACTTGGTCAAAGTTTCAAAAGTTTGACTTAAAAAAATGTTGTAACTACATTATCGAACGGAGGGAGTAGCTCTTTCTCTCTCTCTGCTATCTCTCACGGGCCTCCCTCTCACTCGAACTCTTCTATACCGACGGATTATACGCCACCGTGTCAGCAGATAGCTCAGATATTGTTTAGTTGACCGGTCAACCAATCCACATGCTGCGTTGTCAGCTCGTGTTCTGTATCTTGGTGTGCTGGCCCATGTGGCAGTGGGTGAAAATAAGTAAACTAGAGGGCAAACTTCTTGCGCGCGAAGGACACACTTGCGCACAATTCACCACTGCGCGGCGGCATGCACAGAAGGACGCACTCGCGCACACCCGGCACACAACACACACCAGCACACGTGTACACCGGCGTCGCCGCCGGTTGAGATGGACGGCGAGGCAGCCAACAAGCGATGGCGGCTCGAGCCAAAACCGCATCCGGCGAGCCTGGACTTCATCAGCAGCCTCCCCGATGACATGCTGCTCGTCATCATCGGCCTCCTCCCCACCAAATCTACCGTGCGGATCGCCCTGCTCTCCCGGCGGTGGCGCTGCGTCCCCCTCAACCTCACCGTCGACAGCTGCCTCTGCGACGGGGATTGCAAACGCATGGCCGCAGTCTCCAAGATCCTTTCATCGCACCCTGGGCTAGCCAGACGCCTTGACATCCGCATGTTCAGTACCAACTGCAAGGTCCAACCAAGCTCGACGAGTGGTTCTTATCCCCCGCCCTAGATCAGCTCGAGGAGCTCAGCTTTGAAGCTGAACGATGTCGCTCTCTGCCACCGTCCGCGCTCCGCCTCACGCCAACGCTGTGCCGCGCGCCTTCAGCTCCTGCTATCTTCCCGAGATTAATGCCGCGCCGCCCTTCTTTCTCCTCAACTCAAGCAGCTCGACCTCTTCGACGTTGTCATCTCGAAGAAGGCTATGGAGCACCTGCTCCGCAGCTGTATCGCGCCGAGTACCTTCGTCTTGAGCAGATCCACGGGTTCATTAGCCTCCACATCGCCTCGACGAATCTCCGATGGATTTATGTGTCTTGCTGGCCCCGCAACAAGACATCAATTGGGAAGAGATCACTCCAGCTGTTCCACGTTATGGTCATTGAGAATGCGCCTTTCCTCTAGAGATTGCTTGTATCGGATCTAGAAGGTCCAACAAAAATCAGGGTCATTGACGCGCCGAAATTGACAGCGTTGGTGTACTCGTCTGCCAAATTCTCCGAACTCTTTATTGGATCCGTAATCATTCAGGTACATCACTCATCTTCTTCTCCATCTTCTTGAAATTCACATTTTTAAATTTCTTCTTGATGTATTTACGACCGTCTTCCAGAAAATGATTCCCACAAGCTTGACCCAGTCCATGCGCACAGTGAAGATCTTAGCACTAAAATCTATCGGCCCCAATCTGGATCAAGTTGTTGGATTCCTTACATGCTTTCCATGCACGGAGAAGCTACTCATTGAGGTGAAACTTCTTTCCTATTAGTAAACGGTAATCACAACGTAGCTCAATTTTTTCGTAATTTTCCCAAATTACGATGACAAGTGTAGTGTTCAAAACTACATCTACGCACTGCACCGAAAGAAATGTTTTTAGTATTTTTTTCTCACGTGATCACCTGCATCATTTTTATGTTGTACTACTATAGTAGCCTAGGCTAGTCATAGTGGAAAGTAACTTAGACTACTCCAGTAACTCTATGGTTACCCCAAGGGCAAGTACTACCTCCGTCCTGGTTTACTCTTCCAATTTTGTAGTATCAAAATTTGACCATAGATTTAATTGACAAAATGTTAATGCATGTCACTAAGAACTATATCGTTGGATTCATATTTGAACATAATTTCAAATGGTGTAATTTTTAGTGACATGCATTGGCATTTTCTTAGGTAAATCTACGGTCAAAATTTTATACTAAATACGAGGTAGTATTCCCACCGTCCCAAAATTCTTGTCTTACATTTGATTAGGTACGGATGTATCTAACACTAAAATGTAACTAGATACATCCGTATTTAGACAAATTTAAGACAAGAATTTTGGGACGGAGGGAGTACAAAAGTGGGCTATGTAGGCCAAAACACGTGCCAAATTCACTTGTGATGCATTTGGCATCAATGCCCCTCCATTGCTCCACCTGGTGCCCCAATCTGGATCACCTACTTTGCTCCGGTGCCAAATTAACTCACACAATGAAAAAACACTGTGTGGGAGAGAGAGAGAGAGGACCGAGGCAATAAAAAAACACTTGTTTGGGAGAGTGAGAGGCTGGTGTAGTTGGTTTGATTGATTTGTTTATACATGTGGGTCTGTGTGCACAGCGGTGCCAACTCTCTCACACCGCGAGAGCGGTGCCAAAATCTTTTGATTTGACATCGATGCGTATTATGTGGCATATTTTTGTAAATATGGCATCGGCCACATAGTGGAAGGCAACAAATGCCCAAGCTCTTCACGTGCTCCTAGTTAAATGAGAGGAAATAGAAAGATAGAGAGAGAGAGAGTGAAAAAATATCACTAGCCAGCCAACCCTATCGTATGAGCGAATGATATTAGTACCTCTCGATGACACGGCAATCTTATGCAGCCAGCTGCTCTAATATGTTCTCTTCTTTTGCAGATAAAAAAAGACCCGAAAGTGAAAAATGTGCTGCACTATAATAATCTCATCGAATGCCTTGATCTCCATCTTACAGAAATTGATTTGATCAACTACCGAGGCAGCACATCTGAGATTAAATTGGCGAGTTCTTTGTTCGGAGGCAAGTGTGCTCAAGGTAATGAGGTTTGGCGTTCTCAAGTAAACAATGAATGGCGTGTTGATCACCGCAAGCGTCTAAGCCTAAATGACAAAGTCTCCGTAGAAGCTGAATTTGTTTTTGAAACATCAAGTGGCCAGAGACTCGAAAACTTATTTGCCCATTAGTGACTTGTCAGGGCGGTGGATTTTAGTTTGTACGATAACGCTGCATCCACCTAAAGTAACGAAAGTTCTTACGTAAACTTCCTAGTAATTCCCTCTTCTTAGGTGCAGCATTACTCCTAACATTTGTAATATCAGTTTGAAACTTGTAATATTGCCGTGTCCTATTCCTGCGTTTTCAAAATCCTGCGAATCAAACAGGTCCTGAGTTGGTGATGATGTTGTGCCTCCCATCTTTCACCAATAGCCGTCGGATCTAGATCTGGGGCATACAAACCAAGCTTCTCCATTTTTGCAGAAAGATGCCCGCACTTGTTCCCTATTTACAAACAACTCCTTGTCTCTCACAATCAGCCTTATCTCCTCCCCACCACATCTAGAAGGCCGTGGAAAAATCTGGCGCGATGGCCGCTGCCGGAGCCGCCCACCCCAATCTTGGTGTTCCGTGCAATGCACGGGCATCTACGCACGGGAAATTATGTCGAACAGGGCTAGTTGTAAGCAGGCTAGCTCTACAGCCATGATGATAGTGACTGCAGACGGTGAGGCTGACTATGGTATGCCGAACACGGCACCTATACTCAGGTGTCATCTCCGGCGCAGGGTCTTGTCACTTCACTGTGAGGAGAAGCACGTAATAATTTGACCAACGGGTAGTACAGTGCTAGTACTCCTAGGAGTACTACATTGGTAGTACTACTACTAGTACTAGTAGCACCACCGTCTGGATTTAGGAGTACTACCACATCCATCTGGATTTTAGTATTTGAGTAGCAATATCTAGTAATGCATGTCACAAAAATTGTACTACTCCCTCTATAAATAAATACTATGGTCACAACCTCTTCGACGACCGGTGGCCCCGAGATCGCCTGCCGTCCGCTACCGGAGAATGCCCACTCGAGGTCACGCACAGCGCCCGGGCGCAGCAAGACACCATTGACATAATCACCCATGTCTACGCACATGCAAGAGGAGGACGATAGGACGCTGGCCTTCTTGGACCGCAGGGCAACCTTGGATGGCACTGTTCAGAAGCACGTTGAGCTCGCCGCCAATGCCACTGCTCCTCACACGTCGGTTGGTGACCCGACGCACTAGGGCGTGAGGATGTCGTTGATGGATCCGTATGTATTTTTATCTTTCCGTCAAATCCATGTAGTAGTATATGATACTACAGTAATTATCTTACCTTTCGCATCAACTTCATAATTTTCATACGCATCTATGCATGAACGGCGCCGTAACCAAACTTCTCATTACTCTATCGATCGCGCCATGGAGCAGAACCAAATTTTACAAGTTACGAAGTTCAAAAGGAAAAGCCTGCCGTGTTCGCCGCACCCCACACGGTTGGTCCGCACACCGCTCAAGCGGGAATGCGTGCGGTGTTGCATTTTCACTTACAAGTGGGACCGTAGTTGAGCAAACCGACTATCGGCAAACCCCATCCCGCCCACACCGCGATGGCTGAGAAAACAGGAGGGAGAAGAGATGGCTGTAGCACGGACTCCAAGAAAATTGGTGTCGGATGGGACTCGTGTGTGGTGGCGTGCCGATCGCTAGACGTGAATGCTAGTTATGGCCCATGCCACCCCACTATATCGAGCCTATATCGAGGTACGAGAACAAATTTCCTGCAGTCCGTGCTCAGCACTCCTGATCTCTCTTCTCAGCCAGCCAGCGACGCGCTTGAGCCCATCGTCTGCTTGCTCACATGCGGTCCCACATGTCGTTGAAAACGCAAGCGACCCATGAACCCGCACATCTTTCACCTCGACGTGTTGGTGATGAAAACAAATCCAAGAAAGATCTTCGTGGCCGCTTTTGGAGTTACTCAGAGTAGTAAGATTCTATTTATAGTTTAACCTAAGATGCACATCTCGTGGCTTCAACTACCACTCTATTTTCTTTCATGACACGACCTGGATGCTGGATGTCCCACGTGTCGGCAAAAGGAGGAAGAACCCGACCAAATCTTCGGTTGTGCTCTCGGATTAGACTAGTTGTGCTAACTTAAATTTTTATTAGGTATTCTCCGCTCCAAAATACTTGACTTCCATTTGTCCAAAATGGATGTACCTATATAATAAAACATGTCTAGATACATATATATTTTGACAAATAGAAGGCATGTATTATGCAACAGAGAGAGTAGAATGGATGCAAGTTTTTGTATTGGGAAGAAGAGTACATCCATATATTGATAGAGCACAATTTAGTAGATGTTCTATCACTTTTAGCTAGCACAGAGGCTATAGATGAGATTAGTGCACTTGTTGATACTCCTACCTGGTATGTGTGTTGCTGCTTAGACGCAGAGAAAAACGGACCGGAGGGAGTACTAGAATAGAGGCTAGACATGAGACTATATGCGAGGAAGCAACGTCTACTTCTTTACACTCGAAGAAGAAAGAAGCACGCAAGATCGAGCCTCCGCAGATCAACAATGAATGCATCGAGAAGGCACTAATCCAACTTACGGGAGTAGTAAAATGTATTCTTGTGGTTCTTGTTTTCTTTGGTCTTGCTTTTCTAGTCAAAATTATCGTTGAGTTCGTGCAAAACGGAGGTCCGCTTGGGGTCGTGCATTGCAGTTGGCCTTACAAGTGGGACCGCAGTTAAGGAAACCGACTATCGGCAAACCCCCACCTCGCCCGCCGCATGATGGCTGAGTTAGAGAAACGATGAGGTTGAAGAGATTGCTCTAGCATGGACTCCAAGAAATATGGTGTCGATGGAAGTTGTCTTGGTGGCGCAGCCGCACTCCGGACGTGAATGCTTGTTCTGACCCATGCCACCCTACTACTCCTACTACTTACTATATAGTACTACTAGTATCGAGGATTCGAGGTGCTGGTTACGTAGTACAATATGGCTACAGTAAAAACACCCGCACGACGCGCGAAGCATGTGAAGCTAGTACAAATAGTGTACTACTATTGTTGATTGGCCTCATCCGATAACCTGTTGCAATGCACGTACAATTATGTATTCGAAAATATTTTTTGCCTCGTCGCACCACTCACTCACGTAGCAACTCAAAGCCATTCATAAATTTAGTAAGTTTATCACAGTGCATATCATTTTATTACATACAACAGGTCATCAACCCACATCGACAACGAGGATACATTATAAATACTAAAGTTTTCACCACACAACAAATAACAAGCAATGAAATGAACTTCAACTCAACCATTCCTCGGCGTTGGAAACGCTTGCTTTGAACCACAAGTGATTCTGGGACGGGCCATCCATTGTCGATCCGAGACCAACGCAGACTGATCATCCAGCTGAAGCGGCCTACTATATCAGATTGTGGTAGGGAACCACCCAAATGTCCGAGGTATAGACACGCTTGCTTCTCATAAATGGTAGTAATGTTGTGTCAACAGCAGTTGATCGCTTTTCACCATCATTGGATAGTTTTGTCCAAGGAAGAGCGAGTTTCTCCAAGACTATCAATTCTATACCAGGAGAAGGAGTTGGCGCTAGCACACTAGTATCCATCCCGAATACCATGCAACGGGTGTTGGAATAGGTCCGAGAGTGCGACCATGGGAGACTACACCGCTTCCTTAGCAAGAACATCATCATGGGCTGTATACACACGAGAAGAGGTGATCCATCGGAATTAGTTGCCAGGCGCCAAATAGTATATGGGCGCTGCTCGTCCTCATGCTCGTGATCATCACCATCATCATCTCCCCCTTGGTTATAAAAATCTTCAAGTATAGGTGGTGGAATGTTCACAGGACCTTGGAAACACAAGAAGAAGGTTAATTAGTAAGGCTGGCCATAGTGGGGTAACATAAGTAGTATCATGCACTTGGGACTCGCAAACATGCTTATGTGGCTGGCAATTAAGGAAGAGAGAGATGGTTATAGTAACATAGGTAGATACCGTAACATAATAAATGTGATGCTACTATGTGTCATGCATGGCAATAAATGAGACCACCTATGATACTAATCTAAGATACTATGCACTAAAGGGAAACTTGCTAACCCGCATGCATGTGGATGAAACAGTTATAATTACGGTGGAAGACAAACGTACCGAAACAACGAGGATGCCATGCAAAAACAGTGCCACGAGTGGTGGCAGCAAACACAAGGCCCTCCTATTGAATTGCATCACAGTACTCATCCGTGTACAGAAACTGATTTTTGAGCAATATCCATCCAGTCAAACCACTGAGGACGGCAACAAGCTTGTCGAAGATAGCAACAACTTCATAGTTGTTGTAATTCCAAGAGCGGTTGGGGACTCGAGAAATTGCTATCTTCCATAGAAGACAGTCACCATGATTGTATTTGAACATGCGCATAATACCGTGTGCTCAACCTCCGGGCAGTCTGCTGAGATTTTTGGAAGTGGAACCCGTCACGAGTGTACACATTCACAAGTTCCCACCGCAGTTGGACCCAATGTAAACAACCCAATCTCCATTTGCGCCTGCCCAAGCCTTGCCCTCAAGCGATGGCATCTTAACATCATACGATCATTATCAAGCGGCATCAACTTGCATTGGCGAGGCCTCCGTCGTGGCGGCGCCACCATCGTGGTCATGGCGAAGAAGATAGGGAGATCAAACCACTCCTTGACTCTTGGGTTCCTTGTAATGATGTTATTAGTTGAGTCGAGAATGGGCTTGAACGAACCTGCCATGCTAGCCGAGGTGATGACGTCAGACCGATCAATGAGTTCCTCCACCATGTCATCTTTCGATCGGGCAAGAATAACGGGTCGCTTCGTCCTGTTCCCTCCATGGAGAAGACGATCAAACAATGGCGAAGAAAGGGTGAAGGGCTGAAGGAAAATGGAGGAGGGAGAGGAAGAGCGTCGACAGCAGTTCCAAATCGAGAGGGAAAGGCGAAGAGTCGGTGGACGGTTGCCGCTTGCCACGGTTCACGAAGGGTGCCCGGCCTACACGCCGGTTCGGAAATACTCCTACTACTCGCCGTCGCCTCACCGATATGTGGAACGGGACCACATGTCAACGAAACATGGTGTGTAATTTCTCGCAAAATGCGATCCGGCCGCGTTGGCCCGAGGTGTCGCATTAGTTATCGACCTTTATTTTTTAATGGCGTGCCGTTCAGTTTTGAAACACGACTAACTGGTACTGTACGCAGAGAAAATATAAACTACTCTACCACTACTCCACCTCCAGTACTAGTAGTATAAAGAAGATATATAGGCTGGAGCTTCAGCGCTTTCTTGCCAAGGGCTGCCCACTTGCTTCTCACACTACCACCCTCTCTCCAGATCTAAAAAAGACGACCCCTCTCTCCCTCCTCACCGGTGGTCACAGATCCGCCGGGGAAGAAAAGGACGTGCAGCGTTGACGCACTCGTCGTTAGCGAGCGAGGTCACGCACTGACGACAAGGCCGTGCTCTCAGACCTAGCGCCCGCGCGGGATGGCCTCCGTCCCCAAGCTCACTGCCGTAGTGTGTGCGGAGGACGACGACCACGAGCGAAGCCACTTCCCGCCGACCCTCAGGTATGCTACCTCTTTTCGAACCATACCCTTGTTCTATTGCCCCATCTGGCACGTCGTTGCATATGGATCTTTTTCCACTCCACCATCTTCCCAATTTGCTATCCTCTGCTCTGCTGGCCACGCAGACGAAAACCATAATTTGCACTATTAAAGGAAACCCTACTTCATGCAGACTAATGCATGTCTGGGTTGAATAAGGAAAGGAAGGGAGACTGTACCATCCAAGAGAGTAGGCATCGAACCCGCATCTAGGTTGAAAAGGGGAAAATCAGTAGCTAAGGAACGAGTCTCGTGTTTCTTGGTTGAAGAAGGGTAGAAAGGCATGACAACGCAATAGAGAATGACAGGTCGATCGGTTTGTTGTCCTCACATAGGAAAAATGTGGCTAAAGAGAACAAAATGGGACGAATCCACATATGCTGCCTGGATATTTGTTGCTCGGGCAACCATACCTCCTCACCACTCTGGTCCGTGGAGGTACATCGATCGGTGCGCCCACTATCCGAATGGGCCTCCCATGCTCTTATTGCCACTTTTTTTGCTGTTAGTATAACGCCAGCAGTCAAGTCAAGCAATGCTACTACTAAAGTGATGCCACATTTAACCAATGCCGCTCTTAGTCTAATGCCACAGATAAATTTAAGCAGCGCCATTTAATGTCACTGGATCATTTCAGGGTTAGCTGTTGATTGTGGATGTATTAAAGATTTTTCAGCTAAGACATTCTAATGCTATTGCACAGCCAGTATACCAACGATGACACTTGTTACTACCTTCAGTTTTTTGCACTGTTAATGCTTATAGATTACATACCTCACTTTCATGAGATAAGTTAATTTTTTGTACAGTGTCACCAAAATGCCAAGGCGCTGATGTCATTTTATTTTGGTTAAACTGCATGCATAATTATGAAGACAAGAGGAAAGGTCAAGAGGGCACCTCCTCCTCCGGTTGTTCTCTTGATTCGCTCGATCAAGTTTTTATGTTTGATCGATTATCAAGATTGGGATAGCAATTTTAAGGTCCCCGAGTTCGAAATGATATTTACCTTGGAGGTACATGGTTTGCAATTTTTTATACTGTCATTAGTTAGTAATGCTAGTTACCTTCAGACTTCTGTATTTGGTTTAATGCTCATGCACATCTAGTATACCAATGCTGAAACTTGTTACCTTTACATTTTGTATTGTTAATTTTATAGAAACCTTCTAGTGCTAGAGTTTATTGAAATCTCTTCAAGAAACCATTGTACTGCACTCTGTAATAAACTAACTACTCTACTATTGCACTAGCCATCGGATTAGTGTATATTTGTAGTATTCGAATGGTGTTGCATTAGCGTATGGACATAAATAAAGTGTGGCAAGCTTTCCCAGATATGTGCTCAAGAAAACTACTACCTGTTTTTCTAAATACTAGACGTTTGGGTACTTTAAATTGAACCGCGAAAATGTCTTATATTAAGGAACAGAGGGTGTAGAGTTCACTCAAATTATCCTGGTAAAGCTAGTCACACCTTTGTTAAAATTAATGTTCATTATGTTATCGGAGGAGGTCTCAGATGTTTGTCTCTAATGCCTGTCTACTACATACCCGACATCATGATGTAATGTTAAGTCATTTCCTTTTGTACAGTGTCACTAAATTTTCAAGGCTGTGATGGCATTTTATTTTAGTAGAACTGCACAAAATTTGCTTAAAAGAAGAGGAAAGGTCAGGAATGGCTCAGTTTTTCGTAAAAACTATGTATGCCTTCCTGACATCGGCCGTTGTTGCTTTATTTATTCCTTCAAACAGGTGGTTAGAAACAGTCTTGCTACCTTTTCCCATTAAGAAATTGGAATGCTTATATTTGTGAGTCTATGCTTCAACTAGTGCCACTTTTATAGTAATCACACTTTCAATATCTATGCAAACAGGGATGCTCGATTTTAGTGGAGCTGCACAAAAGTCCAACTGGTTCAACATTAGGAGCATGTTTTTTCCAAACCTTTATATCCAATTGGTGGCACTATGAGCTGTTCATTACGAAGGTACATGGTTTGCTACTATCTTGCTACTCTTTTTGTTGTCATTAAATAGTAATACTAGTGGTTTGCATGTGAATTTATTGGCAGTGTGGACCTACATTGGAGGTGCAGGACAGGATTCAATGATTGAATGCTCAATTTTGGTTGTATCGATTTCACCTCTTCCATCACTGCGAACATGGTGTGGTGTATGTTTACTAGCTGCTTGATATTTGTGCAGACAGAGATGTCTGCCCGTTGCTATTTGGCAAACAAACAAAGTGTCCGCAATTTTGGTTGAACTGCACAAGAGAATAGTATAGTCACTGCATGCAGTGCCATTTGAAAATATACACAAAGATTGGATAGTCACTTCATGGACTGCAGAAAGTAGTATTGTACTATTTACGGCCAACACTAGGTGCTTCATTGCTTTGGTCTGATTATACAATGGACATCATTTTCCCTAAGTTAAAGTTTGTATTCCGAAAATAGTCTCGCGGTGTGATCGAGAGAAGACCAAATCATATTGAAGTGGATGTTCCTCCATCATGTGTGGTTCATTCTCATGGTTCCATTGTTGGTGAAACCACTTACGCTTGTAAGAGGAATTGTAGACTTCACAAACAAATTTGTCTTTCATCTCAGATGAATGTTGGCCAAGAGAAGCATCCATGTTAGTAGGAAGAACAGATGTTTTTCTAGATCTTTGCTTTTGGAGCTACATATTTGTATATGATCTATGAATCATTGAGATGCATTAACATGTTGATCTTATGTATGGGAATCGTATTAGTTAGTTTTAGTTGTGACGCAAGATCCAAGTGGTTGATCTTTGCTTTTGAGCTACATATTTGTATATGATCCGTGAATCATTGAGATGCATTACGCTTACTTATTTCCGTTCGCTCGTGTTTACAAGTTACCGATCGATCACTAGCTAGGCTACAAATGCGCTCTGGCAGTTTTATTTATGACGAAGATGCGGTGGCAGTTTTTGAATAAAATGCCTACCTCTCAAGAAACCGACAAGTTACACTATCGATCCTACACGGATAAAAATGCCTACCTCTCAAGAAACCGGCAAGCTACACTATCGATCCTACACGGATAAATAGCGGATCACGCACGCACTACCTCCTTTTCGGTTTGCAGGGCTCAATTAAAGAAACGACCTACTCGATCCTACACGAATAAATAGCGGATCACACACGTATTAGTACCTCCTTTCCGGTTTGCGGGCTTAATTCAAACCTCTCACCAACCAAGGTACTCCTCCGTCCGGTTTATTAGTCCCGTGAGCAAAGCAGCAAGACCAAGGCATGTCAATAATTAACGGCATGCAGAAATTTAAGCCTAATTAATTCCAGCGATTTAAGTGGTTGCATGCGTGCCCTCGGCTGCGACTCGCTGCATGCTGCTTCGCTGCATCGCTCGCGAAAGCGATTACGAGTGCTCGCATGCAGCCGGCCATAATTAAGGCAGCTAAGCGATGCGAAAAAGATACGCTTTAATTGTTGCGGCTTTTTAAACCGTGAAATCATTATTGACAAGGAGGAGATGATTCGAGTGCACTCGCTTGACCGCCATGCCGGCATGCGACCCGAGCGGACGGGACGGCACAGTCATAATTTCAGTTTTCTAGTTTTCACGCAAGTCGGGCGCTAAGCCATTATGCATTGAATTCGATGACCATCGCGCTACCTTCCCCCTATAACTACTGTTTCCCGGCCTTCTCCAGTGCCACCGTGACCCAACTCGCCATATCCTCATAAGCCACCACCGGAACTAGTGTTCGGTTTTTCACCGGAAGGCAGACGGAGGGAGGAGGCATTCTATCTGTCTTTAGATGGCAATGCGCAGATCGAGGAGTTGTTGGAGCGCGACCGCATGGCGGAGGAGCAGGAGTTGTTGGAGCGCGACCGCATGGCGGAGGAGCAGCGTATCGCCGATTTGCGCCGCCAGACATGGAGCAGCAGCGCACCGACGCTCCGAGTCGCGAGCGAGCGCCCAGAATCGGGCTGACTACGTGGAGGCCGGCGCCCGCAAATAGCCCCGAGGTCGACGGCACGCACGCGTCAGCGACGCCGATTTTTACTACCAGCTCGCCAAGTGGGTTTCCGCGCCAGCCAAGCTTCGTGGACCACGCCGCATGGAAAGGGCCAACGCAGCGCGAGCAACGCGCGCTTTCTATCGCACCTCCGCAAGTCCGAGGTGAGGCGCAGACGCCGGTGCGGCGTTTAGCGTGTACCGCCGCATCGCCTAGTTAGCTAAGAGTAAGTTAGTACTTGTCTAGTGGGAGTAGATAGTTAACTTGGCTATGATGGTTGTCAACGTGGAAGTTCAAGACTCTATATGTGGATCGACTGTTACTTTGCTCTCAATGTTGAACTTTACGCTTGAACATATGGAATGGGCTGTTATTTTTTAAATGGGTTGTATTTGTCCTCCACGGGTTTAGAGGCTGACTTGTTGGCCTAGCAAGTTGACGCGCATACACAATCAGGAGATGATTGTACGTGGAGAGGATGACAACAGGACCCGCCAAGGTCATGGCAAGACGCAAGCAAGTGCCTCCTTATTTCAAGCCAATAAAAAATGGCTCCTCCTAGTGGATTTCGACATCCGGGTCCCATGCCATTGTCAACGAGTCAATAAACGAGAGAATTGCACAACGAGTGGTCGACACCTGGGACCCAAAGAGTCGCCAGCTTATTTTTGTTTTGGGTTAATTTGATAAATGCTCGAGAAATGCCACTCGCAATTTCCAACCTTTGAAAATGCCATTTCATGCCATTTCTAGTGGCATTTTTGAAGTCTGAGTGGCGTTTTCAAAGTTTGCAAACTGCAATGATTTTTCAAAGTGTGCAAAATTGCAGTGGCATTTTTCAAAGTTTGGAAATTGAAGTGGCATTTTATGAATCGCCATAATTGGAGTGGCATTTATCTAATTTGTTTTTGAGACGGAAGCATGGTGTCAACTGGGCTGTAAGGGACACTCGCCTGTCTAGACAACCTTTTCTTTTATGTTTACCATGCACCAGCCCAGTAGAGTTTTTTTTTTTTTGAAAATGGCTAGCCTAGTTTTTTTGTGATTTGTCAAGTAAGTCACTTTATCAGGCCTGTTGGGCTGCAAATCTTTCAAGACGAGGAGAGCTTCATTCGGCTGGCCGAGAAAATGGCCTATCAGTAATGAGAAATGGGCTGTAAATTTTTAAAACACATCAAACTGACAATTAGTTTCAAATATCTTTTTTTCATTTCGAGATTTTAAATTGCATTGATTTTTATGCGTGGACAATTTATTGGATTTTATATTGATATACATTTATTTTTAAAATCAGTCTGAATGTGACTCAAAATTTCGGGATTAAAAACAGTTCAGACCGCACCGACATATGTAAAATTTCGTATAATTTTTTAACCGTGGCCACAATATGGGTTGTAATGCTAACAAAAAGAATATGGGCTCCAAAAAAACCTGTAAGAATTAGCAAATGGGCTGTAAACTATTTGAAATAATGGCAGATGGGATGTATGCTATTTTCCACAGATTTGAGGCTTTCCACAGATGGCCTCTATACTGTTGGATGTCCATCCAACGGCCGTCGTGCTTCTTCAATCTCCGCTCTTCCTGCTCCAGCCGCTCAAACAAGCGCCGGAGGGATTGCCTGCTCCCTCCTCCCTGACCCATTTGTCTTCTTGCGCAGCCTCACCGCCCCACCAGACTCCCATCGCAGGCCTCACCGCCCCACCGTACACACCCGTAGGATCAACCCTAACCCTTCTAGCCAGCTCATGAGCCACGCGATTCGAATCACGCGCACAATGCTCAAAACTAACATGGCCAAAATTATTACGAATCTCAAAGCAATCATTAAGAATAGGGGCCTCTACTGAATTAACTGAAATGCCTCCTTATTACAAGAAAATAATGATTCCTCCACTAGACAGCTAGGACCCACAGGAAGGGCCTCAGATTTGTGCAAAAAAACGTTCCCCCGCTTATGTGTCGGACCCACCAGCTATATCTTCGCACTAAAGGAAGTGCCTCCTTATTACGCCAAAAAATGAATACCCCCGCTAGCCGGGACCCACCATATTGTTGGGCTGACTTGTGGGCCTACTAAGTTGATGGGGCGGAGGGCTTTGTCAACTTTGTCAATACTCCAAAGGACCGTATGATGTCCATCCAACGGCCATAGTGCTTCTTCAACCTCGGTCTTCTTGCTCCGGCCGCCCAAAGCAGCGGCCGGTCGTGCCCGCCGCTTCCTCGCCTCCCGTGGTTCGGCTTCACGCCGCCCCTTCCTAGGCCTCGCCGTCGTCCACCGCCGTGGTGCTCTCGGTGGCGTGGTCAATGTGGTCAACGACCGACTTCCATCGGAAGAGTATCAGACGTGGAGAGGCTGACAGCTGGGTCCACGGCAGCCGCAAGGAAGTGCCTCCTTATTACGTGGAAAATAATTATTCCTCCACCTGACAGCGGGGACCCATTGGACGGGCCAACAGTATTTTGCGGAAAAAATCGTTTCCCCCTGACTGCTGGGACCCACCGGACGGGCCACCGTATTTCGCAAAAAAAAAACATTCCCCCCGCTGTCAGCTCGGACCCACCGGAAGTGCCTCTTTATTACGCACAAAAAAATGAATACTCCCCGGCTAGCTGGGACCCACCTTGGTGGGAGGCTGTCTTGTGGGCCTACTAAGTTGATGGGGACGAAGTGGTTTCTCATCTTAGTCAATATGAACGATTCTAGCTCCAGTGACCGTACGATGTCCATCCAACGGCCGTAGTGCTTCTTCAACCTCTGGTCTTCTTGCTCCAGCCGCCCAAAGTAGCGCCGGTCGTGCCGCATGCTCCTGCCTCCCATGGCCGGCTGTGCTGCCGCGGAGGCCTCACCGTACCCTACTATTCCCACCGCTGGCCAGGCCCTGCGGCGACGACAGCCTCACACCGCAGCCGAACCAGTGAACCCTCGTACTCTTCTCCACGCGGGCTTCCACTGCCGCGTCTTCCCCGGCTCCGCGTCATCCCCTTCCTAGGCCTCATCGTCGTCCACCGCCGTGGTGCTCTCCGCGTGGCATGGTCAACGTGGTCAAGGAACGACTTCCATCGGAAGAGTACTGTACGTGGAGAGGCTGACAGCTGGGTCCACGGCCACAACCCGGTTTTTTTTGTGATTTGCCATGTAAGTCGCTTTGTCAGGCCTGTTGGGCTGAAATCTTTCAAGACGAGGAGAGCTTTCATTCGGCTGGCCGAGAAAATGGCCCATCAGTAATGAGAAATGGGCTGTACATTTTTAAAACACATCAAACCAGCAATTAGTTTCAAATATTTTTTTTCATTTCAAGAATTTAAATTACATTAATTTTTATGCGTGGAGAATTTGTTGGATTTTATATTGATATACATTTATTTTTAAAATCAGTTTGAATGTGAGTCGAAATTTCGGTATTAAAAACAGTTCGGACCGCATCGAAATATGCAAAATTTCGTATAATTTTTTAACCGTGGCCACAATATGGGCTGTAATGCTAACAAAAAGAATATGGGCTCCAAAAAAACCTTAAGAATTAGCAAATGGGCTGTAAATTATTAGAAATAATGGCAGATGGGTTGTATGCTGTTTTCACAGATTTGAGGCTTTCCTAAAAAGGTTGGCCGACAGCAAAGCAGTGACGGTTGGATGTCCATCCAACGGCCGTCATGCTTCTTCAATCTCTACTCTTCCTGCTCCAGCCTCTCAAACAAGCGCCGTGGACTGCTGCTGCTCCTCCTCCTCATCGGCCGGCTGTGTGCCGTGCCAAGCAGCCTCACCGCCCCACCATACTCCCATCGCTGGCCTAGCCATCCCTCTACTCACCCACACCCATCTGTTATTCTCCAGCGATGGCGCATTTAACTAGTAAACCTCAGACAGTCAGACTCCCCTCCGCGTGGGAAACAACTGCCGAGTCTTCCCTTCCTCCGTGTCATCCCCTTCTTAGGCCTCGCCGTAGTCCATCGCCGTGGTGCTCTCGGTGCAGCGTGGTCAATGTGGTCAACGACCGACTTCCATCGGAAGAGTACTGTGCGTGGAGAGACTGACAGCTAGGTCCACGGCCGCAGCAAGGAAGTGCCTTCTTATTACGCGCAAAATAATTATTCCTCCACCTGACAGCGGGGACCCACCGGACGAGCCACCATATTTCGTGAAAACAAACGTTTCCCCCCGACTGCTGGGACCCACCAGCTACACCTTCGCACGCAAGGAAGTGCGTCTGGGCAAAAAAAAAATGATTCACCCCCGACTGCTGGGACCCACCAGCTACATCTTCGCACGCAAGGAAGTGCGCCCAGCAAAAAATGATTCGCCCGACCGCTGGGACCCACCAGCTACATCTTCGCAGCAAGCAAGTGCTCGATACCGGGACCCACCTGGTCAAGCGCACGTGGCGTTGTCATTCTGGTCGGGAACGTGTACGTACATATATACTGGTGGATGTAGAGGCGCGCACGTGTCGTAGTAGAGGTGCGCACATAGCTTGTACACATACGTACAACGGCCAGGGTGCAAGAAAGAAAATACGGCCACGTATGTGTACTTACAGGCGAGGTCTCGAACGCCTACTCGCGCATACGTACGGCGAGGGCTCGTGTACATGGCTGGGTCGGAACGGAGAAACAGCGTCGTCGTCGTGTTCATGGGAAGGCAACGGAATGCGTCGTGTTCATGAGGAGGCAATGGAATGCGTTGTGTTCATCGGAAGGCAACGAAACGCGTGGGAGCCAACCGGCTGGGTCGGAAAGGAATGCGTGGTCGTGTTTATCGGGAGGGCTTGGACGGAACAGGCGATGAAAACGAGGCCTGGCGTACCGCAGAATGGAGGAAACGGACCTCCTACGTTCGGAACAGGGTCCTGTTGATCGGGAGGGGTGTGGCGTACCGCAAAACGGAGGAAAGGGACCTCCTACGGTCGAAACGGGGGTCCTGTTGATCGGGAGGGGTGTGGCGTACCACAAAACGGAGGAAACGGACCTCCTACGGTCGAAACGGGGGTCCTGTTGATCGCGAGGGGTGTGGCGTACCGCCAAACTGTCGAAACGGGGGTCCTGTTCATTAGGAGGGGTGTGGCGTACCGCAAAACGGGACTCCACGGGATACTGTTCATCTCCACCGTCGACCTCCTCCGGCCTCCACGGGCTACCATCGACCTCCTCCAGCCTCCACGGGATCCTGTTCATCTAGCCTCCACCGCGTGCTACTCCACCGGCTACTGTTCAACCACCCCTCCACGGGCACCCCTCTACCGTCTACTGTTCATCCAGCCCTCCACACCACGGGGTCCTGTTCAACCACCCCTCCACGGCCACCCCTCTACCGTCTACTGTTCATCCATCCCTCCACACCACGGGATCCTGTTCATCCAGAGGCAACGCCACCGCTCACTGTTCATCCAACCCCCCCTCCCCCCACAACGCTCACTGTTCATCCAATCGATCGGCTTCAATTAGCAGCTGAATCGAAGGAATCGCTCCATCGGGTTCGATTAACACCATCGATCGACCGCTCGGGTTCGAGAACGCGTAGCTTTGTAGTGCAATCGCTCGGGTTGATTAGAGCCCAATGCCTCGCCGGTTTGATTAGAGCTAACGCCGCACACACGCAGCAGACGTATGAGAGAAAGCGCATCGCTCGCCCCGACCTCCCACCATAACCGTCAACTCCCCGAAATTTTCCTCGCCCTCGCTTCTACCACGGTTTTTTCCGTCATGGATGGCCCAAAGAATGTCATTCAGCTGCGTCTCCGGCCCGTCCAGGACGAAAAGCCCATTTTTTGTTATAGAAGTAGGAGCCCACCACATCTATGATGATACCGGGTTTTGTCACAATTATCGTCATAGAAGTGTCATATGTATGACAGAAAAAAATTTCGTTCGGCCCAAAATGTCACGGATGTGTCTTTTTTTTGTAGTGATGGTGGGCGGCGGAGGGACAGACTGTGGCACCGGAGTAGTTGCCTCGGAAATCGCCTATCACTAATGTGGCGGCAAACGGACGGACGGACAACACTTGTGTCGTTTGAAGGCGGAGCAATTGCCTGCACCGGGAAGCGGGGTGGGCGGCGCTGACCGTTTCGAGTGGAAAGCGCGCGCGTGCGAGGGAGGCGGTCTGGGTGGGCCAGGGCAGTCAGACTTGTGCTTGGCAGCGGGTTGGTACAGCAGCCGGACATGCTGCCTCGCCAGCGAGCTCGCCGAGTTGAGCGTTGACAGTCAGACGATGGATGTAGCCGACACCACTGTCCAAGTTGGTTCATGCCGTGTTCACCATAGAGCAGGTGCGGCCGCACTTCGACACCCTAATGGAGGAAGAACTACCAGCGCAGGAGGACCTGTGCTGCAACCTCCGTCTCCTCAACAAGCACCGGTGAACAAGCGAATGACAATGCCATCGCAGACATGTGGCCCTATGATCCTGGCTTCCCGAATGAGCAGCGGGCGCTATATCAGACAATCCGTAGGGCCCACGAGGCCCTCTCCGTCGTCCATTGAGTTGTTGCGCTCGCTGTGGCGCCGTCTCGCGTTTTCAACATGGTCAACAGACATGAGGAATGAGGAGATGACTTTACTTGGAGAGGATGACAGTGGGGACCCAACAGGGCCATAGATGCACGTACGGAAGTGCCTCTTTATTATATAGAACTATAATTTTTTTGCTTCCTCCTGGTTTCCTGACATCACGGTCCCACACCATTGTCAACCTATGTAGTCAATAAACGAGAGAATTGCACAAGGAGCGGCCGACAGCTGGGACCAAGCAGCTCAAGCGGTATTTGTGTTTTTGAGGTGTGAGCACTGCAGAGTTTTTCTTGAGCGATGTTTTCATTGTTGTTCAGAGGAGAGCAGGGTATTAACTGGGCGGGCTGCAGCCCATCTAGCCTATGCCAGATATCCAGCCCAGATATTAATTTTTTTCAAGCTGAAAATGGCTAGCCCAGCTATACTTTTTTTGAGGAATAGCGAGGCAAGGTCAACTTGTTATTCTCCGCCCCGCTGGGCTGCAAATCTCTCCAAGGAGGGATGCATTAGGATTAACAAGAAAATGGGCTTTAAGAAATAATAAATGGGATGCAATTATAAAAAATGGCCAGTAACTATAAAAAATGCACCAAACACGTAATTAGTTTATAAAATATTATTTTTGGATTTTGAAAATTTTAATTTCGTTAATTGTTGCACGCGCAATGTTTCATTGGATTTTTATGTAATACAAATTTATATTGAAATTGTATTTAATCTGACTAGAAATTACGGGATAAAAATATTTCGGATCCCGTCAAAATGTGAGAAATTTTATTGAATTCTGTTTTGAACGGTTGGTTGAAATTATTAATCGTTGTCCTAGATAGAAAATGGGCTGTACTTTTAACAAATTATAAATGGGCTGTAGTAAATTCCATTAGAATTCGAAAATGGGCATTACATTCTTACAAATCGCAAATGGGCTATAAGTTCTCTGCCACACACTTGTGGGTCTACTAAGTTGACGCGTCCCCTAAAAAAAGAGTAAGTTGGCGCGTATGCAAGGCTTTGTCAACTTATAGTCAACACACGGTTCTAGCAGCAGTGGACGTTGGATGTCCATCCAATGGATATCGTGCTTCTTCTTCAATCTCGGATATTCTAGCTTCAGCCGCCCAAAAAATGATTCCTCCCCCTGACATCTGGGGCGCACCATTTCGGAGGTTGACCCGTGGGCCTACTAAGTTGACGCGTACCAAGGGCTTTGTCAACTTAGTCAATATAAATGATTCTAGGTGCAGAGACCATACGATGTCCATCCAACGGCCGTAGTGCTTCTTCAACATCTGGTCTTATTGCTCCAACCGCCCAAACCAGCGCTGGTGGACTGCCTGCTTCCGCCTCCCGTGGCCGGCTGTGCTGCCGCACAGGCGGCACCACCCCACCCTACTCCATTGCTGGCCAGGCCATTCCTCTACTCACCCACACCTCCTGTTATTTTCCGGCGATGGCAGCTGGACCAGTAAACCCTCTTACTCCCCACCGCGTGGGCAACCACTGCCGAGTCTTCCCCGGCTCCGTGTCGTTCTCTTCCTAGGCCCCGCCGTCGTCCACCGCCCTGGTGGTCTCGGCGCGCCGTGGTCAAGGTGGTCAACGAACGACATCCATCGGACATGGTCTGTACGTGGAGAGGATGACAGCTGGGTCCACGGCCGCAAACAAGGAAATGCCTCCGTATTATGCGCAAAATAATGATTCTTCCACCTGACAACAGGGACCCACCGGACGGGCCACCGTATTTCGTGAAAAAACCGTTTCCCCCCTGACTGCTAGGACCCACCAGCTACATCTTCGCACGCAAGGAAGTGCGTCCATATTACAAAAAAAAATGATTCGCCCCCTGACTGCTGGGACCCACCAACTATATCTTCGCACGCAAGGAAGTGCCTGATAGTCGGGACCCACCTGGTCGAAGCGTACATATCATTGTCATTCTGGTCGCAAACATGTACGTACATACTGGTCGATGTAGAGGCGCGCACGTGTCGTAGTAGAGGCGCGCACGTAGCATGTACATGTACGTACAACAGCCAGGGTGCAAGAAAGTAAATATGACCACATACGTACATACGGGCGGGGTCTCGAACGCCTACTCGCGCATACGTACGACCAGTGCTCACGTACATAGCTGGGTCGGAACGGAGAGACTTCGTCGTCGTCGTGTTCATGGGGAGGCAACAGAATGCATCGTGTTCATTGGGAGGCAACGAATACGTCGTGTTCATCGGGAGCCAACCGGCTTGGACAGAACATCCGATGGAAACGAGGCCTGGCGTACCGCAGAACAGAGGAAACGGCCCTGTGTTCGACCGGCCAAGGTCGAAACGGGATCCTGTTCATCGGGAGGGGTCTGGCATACCGCAAAACGGAGGAAACGAACTTCCCTTGGACCTCCTACGGTCGGAACGGGGTCCTGTTGATCGGGAGGGGTGTGGCGTATCGCAAAATGGAGGAAACGGACTTGTGTTGGAGCGCTACGATCGAAACGGGGGTCCTGTTCATCGGGAGGGGTGTGGCGTACCGCAAAACGGGACTCCACAGGATACTGTTCATCTCCACTGTCGACCTCCTCCAGCCTCCACGGGCAACTGTTCATCCTCCGTCGACCTCCTCCAGCCTCCACCTGCGACTGTTCATCCACGGGCTCCTGTTCATCTAGCCTCCACCGCACGCTCTTCCACCGTCTACCGTTCAACCAGCCCTCTCCACGGGGTCCTATTCAACCACCCCTCCACGGGCTACTGTTCAACCAGCCCTCCACCAGCTACTATTCAACTATCCCTCCACAGGATCCTGTTCATCCAGCCCTCCATGGAGTCCTGTTCATCCACCCCCAACCGGCTCGATCGGGGTCCTGTTCATCTAGCGGCAAGGACCTCTACTACCACGGGGTCCCGTTCATCCAACCCCCCACCGGGAAATGCCACACCGATCTAGCATGTAACACTTCATATCACTTTGCGGCCTCACGGACGGTATTCCCACGGGTGACGCCTTACCAAGCCCAGGACCATTTGCGCCTTTTGGCTCACGTATATGATAGTGTCGCTAGCATCCATATGGCAATGAACCCGGGCTAACATGGCTAGTCGTGAACCCAAAGTGGCACTAACTTACAGGGACAGGCATACATGACCCAACAACGAACGTGTCGGTCAACAACGAGTGAATCCCAAGTTGTAGCAAGCTACAAGGACTTAAAGGATCACTGCATGACATTTCCCCGAAGGGACAGACACAGGAACGAAGAAGGACACATGCCGACCAACCTAGTGTTCCAAAGCAGCAGCAACTGGGCTAACAGGACTTCGGTAATCCGGGCTGTAGCAGGCTACCATGGCTCAGTGGAAGCACTAGGAGACATTTCCCGGTAAGAGAGGCTACCAAGGATAAACAACTAGATAGTCAGATCCCACACATACCAAGCATTTCAAATACACACACAATATGCTCGATATGTGCAAATACAACATGGCATCACAACAAAACTCTACAACTCAAAGTACTTTATTTAAAGGCTCCAGAGAGCCATACATATCATTCATACAGGTAGGGGTCACACGACCCAGCATTCAAGTCATACAAGCATACAAGCCATAAGCGGAAGCAACATGTCTGGGTATAGACATCTAGAAAGTAAAAGGCTTGAGGAAGCCTAACTATCCTACAAGGGTCCACCATGTGCTCAGGATCACCACCTGGGCCTCAGGCTACTCGTCGACATCAAGCTCTACGTAGAACCCATCAGAAGGGGTTGCGGCGTCTTCTGAAAACGTCAATTAAGCAAACATGAGTACAAAGGTACCCAACAAGACTTACATCAGACCCTACATACATGCACATTATCAACAAAGGGACAGTGGAGTTTATTGCAGCAAGCCAGCTTTGACTCTTGGCTAAACTATCTTACGAGACTCCAACTTGTAAATGTTTTGCGCACACAATTACACTAATCACCGCAAAAATACACTACCGAGGATCCACTCCCGTCATCCTACGGAAGGCCATCCACGACACTCACACTTGTCTTGAGGCTTTTAGTAGTTTCCATTTACTTGTCTATGAACTGTATAGGCAACCAAGTAGTCCTTTAACGCGGACGCGGCTATTCGAATAGATGATGTTAACCATGCAGGGGTGTACTTCTTCATACATGTTTCCACCACTTAGCGTCTGCACACGACATGTGCTCGGCATACTTCAAGCGAAAGTCGACGGGGGTGTAGACCACGACCTACCTAAACACTCCAGCCTCTAGTCCAGGTTTATCGCCTATCCAGGTTCCATCCGCAGGGAGTCCGGCCGAGGTTTCCACATACGGCCCCGAACGATGTGTACAGGGTTCCGAGACACCAAACGGGCGCCCGACATACCCGGCCACCTACCTACCGCATCACAGCCCACCCCGAGGGTCAGCGCTGCCCACGGCCTCCAGTATACTACAAACACCAGAAACTACTTGCAACTCCTGGATAGAGGACTAGTGTGGTTAAGAATTCGAGCAGGGTCATATTTCAGGGCCCAATGCATGGTAGTAGCTGAATCTTAAATCACACATACAGATCTCAGTGCTTAAGGACGGTTCCAATGAAACAACCGACCATATACTCCTACATGGCCTCTCATCGATACCTTTACCAAATCGTGTTCAACACATCACTCTCATTACCGACATGATCATTTCACTCTAGCCCATCACCCAGATGAACCAGACCTGACACGACTCTAAGCATAGCAGGCATAGCAAGGTAGGAAACACAATCATGGCTCAAACAACTCCTACACATGCTAGTGGGTTTCATCTAGTTACCGTGGAAATGACAGGTCATGCAGAGGAAATGGGTTCAACTACCGTAGCAAACAGAAGTTTGAAACGCGGTTGTCTTAAATGCAGTAAATGAGAGCAGGATCAAGAACATGGGATTTTATCGATATGATCAAATGGTTGGTTGCTTGCGTGGCAGATCAGCAGACTGGTACTGTCCTTCGTTCAGGTACTCGCGGTATTCGTCCGGGGCAGAACCTACCGCAGAGAGCACCAGTAACACAAAATCAATACCAAACAATATGCAACAATAAGATGCGTGCATGAAACATGGCAATATTAGTGTGTTGGGCTAATGCAACTAAAACCAGATGGGTTTGAGCTATTTTGAACCAAAGATTCAAAGTTCAAACTCATTTGTGACCTTAAATAGTGCCTTATCATTTTTTGCACTAAACAACAAGTTAACTTGTTTAAACATGCATGAAACCAGTACAGATGGATAGATTGGATGTTTATGATCATTTTACATATATAACACTTTGCATTTGGAGTTACAGATTAATTTCTATGAATTTTTGAAGTTTGTAACAATTTCTGGAATTTTGTGAATAAGAATAAATCCAGAATATGCATTACTGCGTCAGCATTGCATCACTATGATGTCACTAGTCAACGGGTCCAGGTCAAACTGACCAGTGGGTTCCGCGTGTCAGTGGTTAACTAAACTAACTAAATTTAGTTAGCCCTAACCTAGGTTAATTAGCAGGGCTGGGCCCCACCTTTCATTGACCCAGGGGAGGTCAAACCCGGGCTAACCACCGGCGTTTAGCCAGCGGCGGCAGCAGACACGGCGGAGGGCTCGGGCTTGCTGCTCCGGCGACCAAATGACCAGCGGAGAGCGGCTAGGAGCTGGAGCTCACCCACGCCCGTTGCAGCAAGCAGTAGCAGCTAGGGCGGTCGGTGACGATGGCCACGAGCTCGACAGAGGCGGTCGGAGCTCGGGTGTGCTCGGGTTCAGTGCTAGGGGGCACGGCAGAGGCGTGATACATCTCCAACGTATCTATAATTTTTCATTGCTCCATACTATATTATCTACTGTTTTGGACCATATTGGGCTTTATTTTCCACTTTTATATTACTTTTGGGACTAACCTATGGTAACACCCCGAGAATGATGCTACAGTAATCCCCTTCTAATGATGCCTTGACATCATTGTTACTGTTGCTAATCTTCACTTGATCCAAATCACCGATTCAAATTCAAATCCAATCTAAAGTCACAAACTCTTATTTGTCAGACATGAGATCTAGAATGTTCATCTTGTAGCAAATAGTCATTTGTTAATATTGGTGGTGAACCAACATTTTTGCAAGGTGTTTAAATGGCCTAAAGCAATTAAAGCAGTGACTAAAACAATAGTTTAAATGGCTTTTTACTTTATAAAAAGTTCAAACTATTTCAAAAGCCTCACAACCTTCTTGTGGCAGTGCTAACTATTGCAATGTAATTATGTGGCCAAGTCCCACATTTTACAAAATCCTTTTGGCAGCCAAAATATTACCATGCTTTTCTATAAAAGAAAAGAGCAAAAGTAAAAAAAAAAACCCCCGACCCCCACGGGCCTTAGTCATCTGGCGGCCCAACCCAGCAGCCCACCTCCCGGTCGCCTCCCACCCTCTGTTCTTCAAGCCCAGAACGTACACTGTACCAGGCCCAGCCCATCCCCGGTCATCCCCTCGCGCTGCTCACCACACACCCTGTGAACGCAGGAGTGTCGTCCATGGCCGGATAGCCACGGGGCGGCCATCCCGCGCCTCCTCGTCGTATCCCCGGCGGATAAGAGCAGCTCCGCGACCCCCCTGGAATCCTAGCTCTCTGCCCCTCACCCTCCTTTCCTCTTTTCTCGATCTGAAGCTCCACCGAGCGAAGCCAGCGCACACCGTCGCAGACTACCACAGCCACCGGCCGTCGCGCATCATCGGTGTTGGTCCAGGAGATGCGCATCAACATCCTCGACATCCACGCCAACCCACACGAGCAGGAGCTTCGCCAAGCCGTCGCCATCATCACTTCTTCGACCTCGGGTGCCGCCACAAATTCCCGTCGATTCGCTCGGCCTCGTCCCTCTCCGTCTACCTCGACCCTCAACACGTTCGCTGTGAGAAGCCTTACTTTTCCCCTCTAGATTTGCTTCGAATTTGAGCCGTATCGCGTCGCAATAGTCGCCGTATTCCGGACGTAGCTCTGCTGCTGCCGCCGTCACCGCACGCACTCGCCTACACACACCTGTAGCCTCCCGTGGCCCTGCCGTGCTGCTCATTGGCTCCGCCCCGCCGTGCTCGCGGCAGCGCCCACCACCGGCCGCTGGTGCCGCCCGCCGGAGCCCCACCTCCGCCCGCTGTTGCTTCGGCGACTGCCGCAGCCCACCCAGTTCCTCCGCGCGCGTTTCCCCACTCCCTCGCGCGGCGCGGCCGCTCTCGTGCTCCCCTTGACTGGCGCGGGCCGTGTCTGCTCCCCACCCGATGCTTTGTTGGCTGGCGCTCCTGCAGGCGATCGGCGTGCCTGCCTTGTTTTGCCGTGGCGGCTCGGCCATCGCCAATGGCCCTCAGCTTAATTAGGGGTTAATTAACCCCCACTAAACTAATCCCCTCTAACCCATCGACATTGGGCCCCACCGGTTAACTAATTTGATTAAGCTGTAGTTATGACATGTGGGCCCTCTCATCTAATTAGGTTAAATAAATTATATAAACAACATTAGTTGCCTCTCGCCAATGACATGAGGGTCCTGGGGCCTCCTTTGACCCGATCAACCGTGGACCATCAACTCTCGGGCGGATGGCTGACCCAACCTGTCATCCACTCTAGGTGCATGCACCGGGTGCACCTAGCAGTTTCTGTTTATTAATATTCTTGAATTAAATTAAAATCAGGATATTAGAAAATCATTTAATCTTTGTAAATTCATAGAAATTAAACCGTAACTCGGATGAAAATGTTTTCTATATGAAAGTTGCTCAGAAAAATCCTATGAATCCGAATACGTGGTTCGTTCATCTGTCACATGCCCCTAGCATGCAGAACATGGAACATTCCCCTCACGGTCATCACATCGACACGGGTCCGGAACCGGGAATACATTCCCGGTTGAATTCCCCCTTCACCTTTATCGTGTAGCCTTACGTTAGGTCACACCCGGCACAACATATTGCCACGTTATGCTTTGTGATGCTATGTTTTCTTTATATTTACTGTTTCTTCCCCCTCTTCTCTCCGGTAGACCCCGAGACCGATGCTGCCCCTGTGATCGACTACGTCGACGATGACCCCTCCTTGCCAGAGCAACCAGGCAAGCCCCCCCTTTGATCATCCCGATATCGCCCATTCCATTCTCTCATGCTTGCATTAGATTTTGCTACTGTTATTGTTTGCACCTATTCTGATGCATAGCCTGCTTTTGTATCTGTTGTTGTACCTTACCTGCTTATCCTAAACTGCTTAGTATAGGTTGGTTAGAGATCCATCAGTGACCCCCACCTTGTCCTTGTTGCCCCTGCTTCATCATCGAAGACCCGTTCAATGGGATCGAAGACCAGGCCCCGACACTTCACATCACTTCCCCTTAGTTGCTCGACACTACTGGGTTACTATCGAGTGCCGATGGTGAGACCTCTACAACACTTCTGATGTTAACCCTGTAGTGTAGCTATTCGGTCGTGGTCATTGTGGGTGATTCCGCCTTAACCACTTCCGACACGACTCGTCGTGCAACCCCTCAAGTGTGAACCTCGGGGTGATTCCTCTTACGTTCACCTTGATGATTACATCGAGTGGAATTCACCGGGGGTGATTCCTCGGGCTTTCCCTTGATGTTTAGACACACAGTTACTATGATTACTATGACTTTACACCGAGCCATGTTACTAAAGGCGAATTCGACCACGAGGGTGCCCGCGAGCTTAATTGCAGTGATGTGGAGTCGGGTTGACACGGAGGTGCCAGCGAGATAATTACGAGGCATGGCCGGGCATTCCTAGCCCTTGCCGCAAGTCCTCGAGACGGGCAACGGGGTCACATCTTTCGTGAGTCTCTGCTTGTTACCGCGCGTTCCTAATCCACTACGATTTGGATATTTGATCCGAGGGACCTTTGGCCTGATAGCACTAACCGTCACGTGGGCATAGTAAGGGCATTATGCATCGTATACATTAGCCGAAGCTTAATAGACGTCAGCGAGTGAGCGGCGCGCGCCGGGTTGGACTGGTAAGCTCCTGCCTGTTTAGGAAGGTAGCTAGGTCTGCTCACCGGCCGCCCACGCAACATGCAGGAGTTCTCGGGGAGATGGCCCATGACCCCTGTGGGCATAGGTTTAGTCTGGCGTGCTGGCCTCTCTATTAAGCCTAGGTCGGGTTGCGGCGTATTGTTTTGCCGAGGCCGGGCATGACCCAGGAAAGTGTGTCCGGCCAGAGTTAATCGAGCGTGGTGGGTAAGTTGGTGCACCCCTGCAGGGAAGAAAACATCTATCGATAGCCTGTCCTACGGTAACGGACACTTGGAGTTGTATCCCGATCGATACAACTAGAACTGGATACTTGTGATGAGAATTGGATGGTGATGAGAAATGGATTGTGATGATAACTGGATAGTAGGGCTCTGGGACTTTTTTCTCGCAGGGAGTCGAGAAAGGATCTCTGGCCGAGGTTGATAACACTTCTACTACTTTACTTTGTGCTACTCTACTCCCTCCTGTTGCTGCAAGATGGTGGTTTTCAGAAGATGCTAGTCTTCGATAGGACTAGGTTCTCCCCTCTATTCTGGCATTTCTGCAGCCCAATCCACATATACAACCTTCCTTTGATAATGTTGCATATGTAGTGTAGATCCTTGCTTGTGAGTACTTTGGATGAGTACTCACGGTTGCTTTGCTCCCCCTTTTCCCCCTTTCTTCTTCTTTCCGGTTGATGCAACCAGATGTCGGAGCCCATGAGCCAGATGCCACCGCTGATGCCTGCTACTACGTGGAGACCGCCGACGACCAGGAGTATTTAGGAGGCTCCCAGGCAGGAGGCCTTGCCTTTTCGATCGTTGTTGCTTTTGTGCTAGCCTTCTTAAGGCAAACTTGTCTAACTTATGTCTGTACTCAGATATTGTTGCTTCCGCTGACTCTTATGTTTTCGAGCTTATGTATTCAAGCCCTCGAGGCCCCTGGCTTGTAATATAAAGTTTGTATTATTTTAATTTGTGTCTAGAGTTGTGTTGTGATATCTTCCCGTGAGTCCTTGATCTTGATCGTACACATTTGCGTGTATGATTAGTGTACGATTGAATCGAGGGCGTCACAAGTTGGTATCAGAGCCGACTGCCTGTAGGTAGCCCCCTTTCCAACTCCTTGGCCGAAGTTGAGTCTAGTCGTCCAAAACTGTTTTACTAACTTGGCTGTGTGGCTTACAGGCCCACGTCGCCATTGGGTGGTATTAGTATCTTTTATTCCTCGTCTATACTCTGGGATTCTGGTCTCTCTTCTATTCGGGTTGAATATTTTACTAATTCTGGCATTAGTTTCTCGTAACCACTTCATCCCGGAGAGCTCCTTCAGTACAAATGGTCGCTTGCTTCGCCACAAGATTCTGCAGATACTCCTCGATGTTTTCCGAGACCCTGTGCCCACTGCTTTCCAGATCCTGAGCATCGATAATCCCCATGAATAACATCCATGCTGTTTGTACCTTCATCCCCAGTTGTTCATATGCTTTCCAAAAATTCTTCAAAATGCTATTCGATCTCCCGAATATCCTCTGCAGCCTATTGCTCCCGAAAGTCTTGTCAGCCTGCTTTATGGATACATCCATATGTATCGCAATATTCATTGCATTCCTTGTCACTGTCTTTCCAAGTTTACTGATTCAATATGAATAAGAATAATCCCGATCATCCGTTGATTCCTAGAATTCATCTTTCCGGCTCAGGCGTCATTTTGAACATGAGCTGGTTCTCGACAAATCTATTTGTCATCGATTGTGCCCCTAGGTCTATTCTACTTATCCATCCTTGATCAGAGTGTCTGCTTCTGATCCCCCGAATTGGAAATCATAATTCCTTTGCATTTAAGCTTTGGAATTATCAGATATTTCCAAAGTCCGATGCCTCTATATTATTTCTTCTTCTGATTGAATATCAATACTCACATCAGCTCCGTTGTGGATCGCCGGATGCATTATTGGATTAACATCCGACAGTGTCCTTCATATTCAAAGAACCTCATGAAGTTCTTTCCCAAATAAATAATGCCTTTGGTAATTGTATCCTCTGCTTTTTTTTCCAACCATGCTCGCTCGCCGAGCTTGTGTTGTTTATACGAAGTTTGTGGAATAGGTTCCTAAGATGCCCCTATGGGTTGAACCTATGCCTCCCATAATTCGTTTGAACCGAGAGTTTTAATGAGTCTTACTCTTCTGGTGTTTTGCCAGATAAAATTTCAGCACTGCAAATTCTTCGAAATCAAGAAGTGAATGAAAAGTTGTGTATTGGAGAAGTGGGAGTCGACCTTGAACCTTGCGTTCATGCCCATGGACACGATGCCGATCTTATCATGGAAGCTTCTCGTAAAAATAATTACCCCCTTGGTATAAGTTCATCTTATATCTAAGGTTTGGTTTTCTGTAATCGTGGTTCCAGCCATATTGATATTCTTTGATTCCTTTTCTCGGACAAGTTAAAGCACTTGTCTTCTGCAGACCAATGCATCTCCACAACCTCTATTTTGATCTACCTCGAGTATTACCCCTGTTATCTCAAGGATATTGTGTCATTGCACTACCTCTTATGAATTCTCATTGGAATGATACTCCATCACTTCATTCATAGCCTGATCGGCTATATCATTATCGAGCTATTTTTAACTGTGCTACTCGGTCCTTCTTCCCGGAGAACAACTCCTGACGACGAGCTAAGCTTGCGTCGATCTTCTGCATCCTATCATTTCATCTCGAACAACAAGTTTGATTTCGAGCTTGTGTTGAATCTGTGGTTCTCATAGCCTTTTACTTCATCCTTCCTTTTGCTTAATGTCGTCGCTGCTCGATGGCATCTTCATAGAGTCTCTCAACAAAATTTGTCGTGATCACCGTCAACATTTTGACTTCTTCCAGGATATCAATCGAATTCATGGTGATAAATACCATCCTTGCCCCTCGATGATTTGTGTTATCATCGACAACATTCTTGCCTTCCCAACACAAACTTTTTCATATAATTTTGGAATACATCCTTTTTGACATGCCGATGGATTGTTGCTGAGCCCGTTGGCCACACCCTCATCTTTTCCTTGCTGAAATTGTATGACTTATTTTCTAAGTTGTTTCCGATGGATCCTTTGTGTATCCGAAGTCTGACATTTCCTTGATGACCATGTCAACACTATCCCGAAGCATGTGTGTGGTACTCCGATCATCAAAAAGAACATTTGGGAGCGCAATGCTAACTATTCTTGATCTTTTATCCAAACACCGTTGTATGGGTAAACCTCATAAATTCCTTGCCCCTTTGTCTAAATGGTTTAATACTTGGAGCCCTATCATGCGCTGCCTGTCCTTGGGAAAGTTATACCCTAATACTTGGGTATAAACACCTTTCCTTGCCATTGGTCTGATTATCATAATAATCACATTTTCCTTTCCATTGTTTTGTTTCACCTTTCTTGTGATCTAACTTGTCTGAGCAGTGATAATTCCATCCTTATGTAAACACCTTGGTGTACAAACTCTGTAAGTAAGACCCTGTTACTATTGTTGATGACATTCCGGTAACCACCGATGGACGAGAACTTTGCCTATTTGTAACGCCCCGGATTCGATGCGCCAGTTGTCATCCAGTTATTCGCCGTCGTTGCCATGTCATTTGCTTGCGTGTTGCATTTTGCCATGTCATCATGTGCATCTCATTTTGCATACGTGTTCGTTTCATGCATCCGGGCATTTTTCCCGTTGTCCGTTTTCCAATCCGGCACTCCTATGTTCTCCGGCGCCCCCCCTTTTTCCTCTTCTTTTGTGCGGGTGTTTAACGGTCTCGGAATGGACCGAGGTTTGCCAAGCGGCCTTGGTATAGCACCGGTAGACCGCCTGTCAAGTTTCGTGCCATTTGGAGGTCGTTTGATACTCCAACGATTAATCGGGTAACCGCGAAAGCCTCTTTTGTTTGCAGCCCAACACCCCTTCCAAAGTGGCCCAAAACCCATCTAACTCCCCTCCATGCTCTCGGTCGTTCGATCACGATTGTGTGGGCGAAAACCTCTCCTCATTTGGACTCTCCTAGCTCCCAGAAACTATAAATAAGCCCCTCCCCCCGAAATTCGCGGATGAATCCCGCAGATGAAACCCTAGATCTCCTCCCTCTCCGCGCCGGACACGTCCGACCCCGCCCGGACGCGTCCGCTCCGCCGCCCTCCGCCAATCGCCAGCCGCCACGTCGCCCGCCGCCATTGTCTCGCCGCCCGAGGCCAGCAGCCAGATCTGGCCCTTGAGGCCAGCCGCCGCCGCCCGCCGCCCGTCCGGCCCCAGCACACCGCCGCCGCCTACGCCAGCGCGCCCGTCCGCCTTGCGGCGCCGCCCCCTCGCCGCCCGGGCTTCGCCCGCGCATCTCCCGAGGCCGCGGCTCCCGCGCCAAACCACCTCGCCGCCCTCCGCCTGGCGTCGTCCCGTCTGCCGTGAGCCCCGAGCCCCGCCCGGCGAGCTCCTGCTCAACTCTGGCGCCCGCTCGCCCGGCCGCCGCGCAGCAGCCCGCCTCCCTTTGCATCGAGGCGCCGCCCCGCCATGCCCGGATCCGCCTCCCCGGCCCCGTCCCCGACTGTCACATCCCAGATAGACCATGCATTAGGGTGTGCATCATGTTTAAATTTCATTTGAATTTGAAATGGGGAAGGCGAAACCAGAACACCCCCTTAAAACAACTAGGGTTTACTAAAATTTATTTCAATGAATCCGAAATGCCCTTCAAAATGCTCATCCTCTTTGTTTGGGTTCAGCACCCATGTCAAAGGAGGTGGAACATTTTCTAGGTCATCTAAGGGTTCTAGAATTAATCCACAAGTTTTTGAAATGAGCATTTCAAATTATGAAAAATATTTTAAATGTTCAAAAATTGCCAAACCAAAATGTTTCATGTTGGGAATATTCCAACAAGTGACCAGGAGCATTTTGGTAATTTTTAAAATAGTTTTGGTATTTTTAAAAACCCCAACAGAGTTGCAGAAAATAGAAAAAAACTTAAAAAAGGAAAAACCTTACTGTCATGCGCCCGCCCGCTGCTGCTGCCAGCCCAGCCAGCCAGCAATGTAGCTGCTTGGCTCGGCCAGCGAGCAGCTCAATCTTGCCCGGGCTGGCGAGCGAGCGCGCCACGCAGCTGGCCGCCGCCTGCTTCATCCCCCTCGCCGCCTCGCTGCCTGGACGACCTCCACGTCGTCGCCCGACCCCCAGACACGTCACTCTCCCCCCTGCCCCTCTCCCTCGCTCCCCCCTCGCCATGGCCGACGCCACCGTCGCCGCTCCTCCGTCGTAACCGTAGCCACCGCCGTCCCCGCGCCACGAGACTTTGTCCAGCCGCTTCGCCATCGTCGACTCCGTCGAACAAGCCAAGCCCCGAGCTCTTGCTCGCCCGAAGCTCTTCGCCGACCTGCGCCCGACTCCGCCACCGCCGGAGATCCCCTTCGCCGTCGCCGCCGCATCGGACCGTCCCGACCCGGCGAGGCTCTCTACGGGATCACTGTGAGCTCAGCTACTTCCCGTCCTCTCCGCTCTCTTCCTCTTGCACCACAGCAGCGACGTCGATCACCGAACGCATCGCCGCGGAGCTCGTCGCCGGCGAGGCTCCGGCCACCTAACGGCCACGCCGCGCGTCCATCGCACTCACCACGCCCCAGCGGGCCTAACTATGCACTTCAGCGCCTCGCCGACCCTCTAACCCCAAACCCGTCGATGGCGAGCCCGGCCGCCGCCCGACTTCGTCGCCGGTGCCAACTCCGCCACCCGACTCAACTAGTTACACCAAACGCCGCGGATCACCTCCAGCTTCACGTAGATGCTCCCCGCGCTCCATTTGGTGCCCGGAAAGTGCAAAAGCACTTTGCTCCGCCGCGCTTGGCCTTGCCGGCGGCTGAGCGCCGCGAGTTGACCCGCGACCACCGATAGTGGGCCTGTTGACTCTACGAGTCAATGACAGGTGGACCCCGGTTAACTAATTAGGATTAGTTCTAATTAATTTAATTAGTTAAACTAACCACGACATGCGGGTTCCACTGGTCAGTTTGACCTGGGCGACCCGTTGACCCTGACGTCACGCTGACCTCATGCCGCGCATTAATTCAAATTCTGGAATTATTTTATATAATAAATTCCGAATATAATTCAAATTTCAAATGCTTATAACTTTTATCTATAACTCCAAATGCAAAGATTTATATATGAAAATTATCAGAAAAATACACTCTATCCATTGGTACAGGTTTCATGCATGTTAAAACAAGTTAACTATGCTGAATAACCAGAATAATATATTGCACCATTAGGACTAACTCAAATGAGCTATCATTTGAATCCTTGATTCAAATGAGTTCATCCCTATTCTTTCAACTTGCATTAGACCAACACACATCCATATTGCCATGTCATAGCATGCATCATATTGTTGCATATTGTCTTGTGTGTTTATTTGATTGTGCTTTCATGATAGGTTCGCCCCGAACATAACCTCGACTACCCATCGAAGGGCAGTTCTCTACCCAGTTCCATCGGGCAAGCAATTCATTGATCATTCGATACAAACCCATGTTCTCGCTTCGCTCTCGTTTCTGCATTAAGACAACGCGATTCAAACTGTTGTGTGCTGCGGTAGTTGAACCCACTTCCTTTGCATGACTGTCATTGCCACAATAACTAGATGAAACCCACTAGTATGTGTAGGAGTTGATTGAGCCATGTTTGTGATTCCTACCATGCTATGCTTGCTATGCTTAGAGTTGTGTCGTGTCGGCTCATCGGGATGATGAACTGGAGTGAAAGGTTGTGTTGGTTCGAGAGTTAAAGTGTTGAACACGATTTGGTAAAGGTATCGATGAGAGGCCATGTAGGAGTACATGGTGGGTTGTTTCATTGAAGCGAACTTAAGAACTGAGATCTGTGTTTGTGATCCATGAACTAGCTACTACCACGCATTGGGCCGAAACCAATGGACCCTCTAAACTTCTTAACCACCCCTGTTCATAGTCCGGGAGTTGCAAGTAGTTTCGGTGTTTGTAGCATCTTTGGGGCCACATAGCGCTGACCTTAGGGGTGGGTTGTGTTGCGGTAGGCACCGTGTGGCCCGGTGTACCGAGTGCCCGTTTGGTATCTCGGGAACCCTGCACATCGTTCGGGGCTGTATGGGAAACCTCGGCGGACTCCTGCGGATGGAACCGAATAGGCGATAAACCTGGACTAGGGACTTGAGTGTTTAGGTAGGCCGTGGCCGACACCCGTTGGGCTTCCGCTTGAAGGTTGCGAGTACATGTCGTGTAAGCGACGGTAAGTGGTGAGCGTGTGTGAAGAAGTACACCCCTGCAGGGTTTAATATGATCTATTGAATAGCCGTGTCGCGGAAAAGGACTTGGGTTGCCTATATCAGTTCATAGACAAGTGAAAGTGGATACTCTAAAATCGCAAGATAAGCGTGAGTGCTATGGATGGCGTTCTCGAGGGAGCGGGAGCGGGTCCATAGTGGTGTATTGCCATGGTGAATATGTGGACTCGTGTGCCACCTCAAAAGAGTTACTTGCAATGTAGTTCGGGATAGCCACGAGTCAAAGCTGGCTTGCTGCGGTCAAACTCCACCACCCCTTTGATAATGATGCATATGTAGTTAGTTACGATGTAAGTCTTGCTGAGTACAATTGTACTCACGTTTGCTTATTTTATGTTTTGCAGAGAGGCGTCGGTTTAAGCTAGTAGTTCGCTTGGACTTGACGGTTAGCTGGTTACCTCAGCTACGATCTTGTGCCTCGGCAGGATCGGTAGATAGTCGGGCTTCTCAGCCTTTTTCATTTATAGTTATCTGTACCCGGACATGTTTAGCTTCGCTTGTGCTTTGGCTTGTATGCTTCGAGTGTTGGGTCATGAGACCCATGTTTGTAATATCTCGCTCCTCGGAGCCTAATGAATAATATTTGAGTCGTAGAGTTATGTTGTGATGCCATGTTGTATCTACACATATTGAGCATATTGTGTGTATGTTTGAAATGCTTGGTATGTGTGGGATCCGACAAACTAGTTGTTTATCCTTGGCAGCCTCTCATATGGGGAAATGTAGTCTCGTGCCTCCGGCGATAGTAGTCCGCTTCTGCCGGTTCACGAGTCCTGCTAGCCCAGTACTACTGCTTGGACACTTGGTGGCGGCATGTGTTTCGCCGTTCCTATATCATCCCTCGGGAAATGTCACGCGGTGTTATTGAGTCCTGCCTAGCCTGCTACAGCCGGGATGCGGAGTCTGTTAGCCAGTGCTACAGCCCGAATACATACGCTGATGACCGACATGCTCGATGTGATTCATGTATGCCTGTCCCCATGGGTTAGCGCGCTTTGGGTTCACGACTAGCCATGTCGGCCCGGGTTCTTTGTCATATGGATGCTAGCGACACTATCATATCGTGAGCCAAAAAGCATAAGCGGTCCCGGGCCATGGTAAGCGACACTGTGGGAATACCGTGCGTGAGGCCGCAAAGTGATATGATGTGTTACATGCTAGATCGGTGTGACTTAGGATCGGGGTCTGACAGCGTTGGCATCGAGCAGGGCTGCTGTAGGTCCGCTAAGCCAAACTGGTGAAGTTGAGTCTAGAAATGCTTTAGTTATATGTAGGGAATTGATTGTGGGAGGAGCGTAAGGCTCTTTTACTCCTTTACCTTATGCCTCTCGATCTGAGTCATCCTCTTCTCATTCGACGTGGGTATAGGACTAGGCTCTCTTCTCTCTATCAGGTTCACGTGTTACTAATCCGTAGTAACTTATAGGATTGTTGGCTACATCCTCAGTTCAATACTACTAAATTTTAGTATGCTATCATTTGAACCAGAACCTTGATATGATGTTGTTGAGTGGTTATGCAATCTGATTTTGAATGTCTCAAATCTGATTTTGAGCATTTACAGATGTTATGCTGCCCGATTTTCCTAGAAATTCTAATGCCTTTGCATTGTGGCTGTGCTTTCAGATGGCCACCGCCCCGTAACCAAGTGGTTCGCTGACTCGTTGCATTGATGTGTGCGGTCACACGGCCATGTTGGTTAGGGTGATGATTGAGTGCAGTTATCGATGGTATCCTGAATATACCATCGAGGAGCAGTTCAGGATTTCAATCAAAGCCAATATCTATGCACGGTCGGATTTATCCATCTTACCCGGACTCTTGAGCCACTTCTTTGTTCTTATGGGCTCGGAATCACTATTGGAATATCGTGCAAGATGCAGCCTATTCCATGATGACTATTATTCGAGCGAGAACTGCTTTCTCGAAAGCAACACCGATTTCCGCTATATGCCGGCATCTCTTCCTGGGCGCATGGCTACCTTCGTGGTTTGTACAGCGATGCATCCCATGAGGATTCACTCCTTCGCACTACTCTTGAGTTCTTTGGAGGACAAGGACCGTGAGAACGGGCCTTGCGTATGGAGCTGTTTAATGCCCGTTCCGACCACTGGCTACTCGACTAGGTTTGCACTGCCGTGCAAGCGGATATATGGACATGAGAGACTTGTACCTGTGCGTGGCGAGTCTGCGGACTTCATGGAGTGGCGTGAGGTTGGAGGCATCACTCCTCCTCGTGGGCCTCGTCGCCACCGTTTGTTGGTCCACGGCCACATCCGAGTCCTTATGGTCCACAGGCCCCACAGGATTGTTATGCATTTCCGGACGATCATGTTCCACTTCAGTGCAGGTGGTGACTTCTATGAGGACTACTACGGAGCTGCACGAGATAGTAGTAGTATTCCTAGTATGGTAGTAGTTGTGTTCCACCGTCCTGCGTGACTCGTGGAATACGACCTAGTGTGTATCGTTCCGGAAGTGTAGGAAGATAATGTATAGGAGTTGGAATGCTTCCGATGAGATGTAACACCTTTCCTTATAGTTGTACTCCGTCAGGCTTGTACTAAACTATGAATGGTGTGTATGACCGATGGTATATATATATATGGCGGTTTTATATTACCATGTCATACGGATGAACATCTTTGCATTCCATGCTGTCCATTACCTTCCGCACTTCCTTGTTAAATTCTGCCATCCTGGTTTAAACCTTTGCTTTGTCTCCCAGGATGGTCAACACACGAAATACTCCTGCTGTTCCAGAGCAGGGAGAAGCCAGTGCAACCAGAGATGTGAATCTGCCGCAACCGCCATCTTTGGCCGAGGTGATCTTTGAAGCGACGCAATAAGCTTGAAACCAACCGCTTATTGGGCGGATTGAACAAAACACAGCATGCCAGCCAAGAAACGATGGGGTTTCACTCAATGATTTCGTCAAGCTATATCCTCCAAAGTTCAAATGTTCCGTCGAGCCTCTCGATGCAGATGATTGGCTCCGCATGATATCCACCACAAGCTGCGTTCATAGCGTGGCTGAGGCTGACAAGGTTACCTTTGCCGCCTATCATCCGGAAGGTCCTGCTAGTCTCGGTGGGAAAATTATGAGGCTATCGTCCGGCTGGACAAGTTACAACTTGGGATGAATTCAGTGCCGCCTTCGCGAGCACCATATTCGAAGGTCTTATGGATCGCAAGCGTGAGAATTTTGCAGTTTCACCCAAGGCGGTGACGGTGGATGCCTACGGCCGTGAATTTGGGAGGTTAGCACGTTATGCTCCCGAAGAAGTTTCTACCGATGCCAAGAAGCAGGCAAGGTTCCGTAAGGGACTTAGCCCTGAGCTACGCCGAGATCTCCGTTCGCATGAGTGTACCTCTTTCCCGAAGCTAGTCAATAAGGCTATCGGCGCGAGATCAGGCAGACTGATTTGAGGCTTCACGCATAAACACATCCGTGATTACGGATCGTCATCCGCTCTGGATCCCGAAGCGCGGGTTTGGGTTCAAATCGGCTCTACCACCTAGGTACACCCGAGGCCATCCTTGAGGCGCCTCGCCCCAACCAACCGTATTTTCCACCCAAGACATATGGAGGTCCAACGCTAATGTTGCTCCACGGCCAAATGTGATCACTTGCTTCAAATGTGGAGAGGCGGGCCACTATATCCAGAGTGTCCCCGAACAACCCCAATCAAATTGGAAAGTCATTGGCGCGGCAAGCCAGCAGGAAAGGTGCCCTATGCTAAGCCGGTTGCCACCGCCGTGGCCATGTCAACTATGTCTCTGCTGAAGAAACCTATGAGGATCCCAACGTCGTCCTCGATGCGCTTCTTGTTAATTGCCATCCGCAAGCTGTTCTTTTGATCTTGGAGCATCTCATTCATTTATTTCGAGAGCTATGCTCGATTGCACAACACCACATTACGTGACATGCCTACCTCCATGGAAATCAAACTCCTGGTTCTAGATGGCAAACCTCTAGAATAAGCCATGGGAATGAAATTCTTGTCGACAGATTAGTCTTTCTTGCATCCCTAATAGCTCTCAAGTCCTCGGACATAAACATCATCTTGGGTATGGACTGGATGTCAGCCCATTATGCTAAGATTGATTGCTCTACCGAACTGTTCAACTTACCCATCCTTGGGCAAAACGGTGGATGTTTTAACCCGAGTGTCTAAGCGCCGACTTTACTCTTTAAATCTGAACCCCTTCCGGATCTGAAGATATTCCGGTAGTCCGTGATTACCGGATGTTTTCGGAAGAACTGCCGGTGTTCCACCGACAGGATGTCGAGTTCGTGATAGATCTTATTCCGGAACCGTTCCAATCTCTAGAAGACCTTATAAGATGGCACCCTAGAACTAGCTGAACTTAAGAAACAACTCGATGAGTCCTTGCAAAAGGTTTCATCCGTCCTAGTTCATCTCCATGGGCTTGCCCGTCCTCTTCGTCAAGAAGAAGGATGGTGCGGATCGGATGGTTGTAGATTACCGACACGTCAATTTGGTCACTATCAAGAACAAGTATCCGCTCCCGGGATCAACGACACGTATGATCAGCTCGCTGGATCCTCGATCTTTTCAAGATGGATTTGAGGTTGGGCTACCATCAAATCAAAATCAAAACGGGGACATTCCCAAAACGGCCTTTGTCACTCGTTATGGCCAATCTGAGTACACCGTCATGTCCTTCGGGTTAACCAATGCTCCAGCCACTTTCTCTCGGTTAATGAACTCAATCTTCATGGAGTATTTGGATAAATTAGTCGTGGTATACCTCGATGATATACTCATCTACTCCAAGAATGAGGAAGAACATGCCGAACACCTAAGGCTAGTATTGATGAAACTTGAGAGCACCGCCTTTACGCCAAATTCTCTAAGTGTGAATTCTGGTTGCGAAGTGACCTATCTAGGACATGTAATCTCTGGTAAGGGTATTGCTGTCAATCCCGAGCGAGTTCAAGCCGTCCTTGATTGGACTCCACTGAATCGGTCAAGCAAGTTCGAGTTTCCTCGGTTTAGCGAGCTATTGCCGCCGCTTCGTCGAGAATTTCTCTAAAGTTGCTAAACCTCTAACCGAACTCCTCAAGAAAGATAAGAAGTTGAATGGGCGCCCACGGTCGAGGTCAGCTTTCGAGAACTGAAAAGGCGCTGACATCTGCTCCGTACTTGTTCCACCAGATTTCTCTAAGGACTTTATTATCTATTACGGCGCCTCGCGACAAGGACTAGGCTGCATACTCATGCAAGATCGTCATGTGATTGCCTACGCATCTCGGCGATTCGTCCACATGAGGATAACTACCCCACCCACGATCTAGAGCTTGAGCGATGGTTCATGCACTCAAAACCTGGCGACATTACCTTACGGGTAATCGTTGCGAAATCTACTGATCACCAAAGTCTGAAATATATCTTCACCCAACCGGATTTGAATCTCGAGGCAAAGGCGTTGGTCGAGCTGATTACAGATTTCGACTTAGGAATATCCTACACCCCGTGCAAAGCCAATGTCATGGCTGGCGACTAAGTCATAAATCTTATTGTAACAATCTGATGTTACAACAAAGTCAACCAATTCTCCACGAGGAATTTACGTAAGCTTAATCTTCACATTGTTCCTCGAGTTCCTCTCCACCCGGTGGCGAAACCTACCCTTACGGATCAGATCATCAAAGCACAAAGGGTAGATCCGGAGTCTCTCGTATCGGAGAAACATCAAGAAGGAGTCGCAGATTGTTTCTCCATTGATGAACAAGGTGTCGTGTTCTTTGGAGACCGTCTAGTGGTTCCCAAGGTGCGCAACTTTGAGGCGATTGATCCTTAAGGAAGCTCATGACTCTCCTCTCACCATTCATCCTGGTAGTACTAAAATGTATCAAGATCTCGCCGAGGTTTTGGTGGACTAGGATGAAGAGAGAAATCGCTCAATACATTGCCAACTGCGGCGTCGCTGTCGAGTCAAAGCGAACATCAGCGGCCTTGGTACCCTTCAACCTTTGGGAATTCCTGAATGGAAATGGGATAAAATCGGTATGGACTTCATTACGGGTTTCCCAGGACCAAGAGAGGGAATAACGCTATCTTCGTTGTTGTTGATCGTCTTTCCAAAGTAGCCCACTTCCTACCTGTTCGTGAGAGTATAACCGCTAGTCAGCTAGCTGAATTGTACATCTCCCGAATAGTGTCTCTTCATGGTGTTCCATTGGAGATTAACTCAGACCGTGGGAGTCTCTTCACCTCTCGATTTTGGGAAAGTTTCCAAAACGCTATGGGGACTCGTCTCTCCTTTAGCACCGCTTTCCATCCCCAATCAAGTGGTCAAGTAGAGCGAGTCAATCAAATCCTAGAGGATATGCTTGAGCTTCTTTCATCTCTTTCGGCATGAATTGGGAGAAATGCCTTCCATTCGCCGAGTTAAGCTTATAACAATAGTTATCAAGCCAGCTTAGGCAAAGCCCTTCGAAGTTCTTTATGGACGAAAATGTGAACGCCTCTTAACTGGTGAAACCGGGAGAGACAACTCTTTGGCGGACATGATTCAGGAAGCGTAAGAGCAGGTTCGCATTGTTCGTGAGAAATTGAAAACAACCCAATCTCGTCAAAAGAGCCAATATGACCGCAAGCATAAGCATGACTTATGAAATTGGCGAGAAGGCTTACCTTGGGTTACTCCTCTGAAGGAACCCATCGATTCGGTATCAAAGGCAAGTTGGCTCCTCGTTACATTGGACCCTTTTGCATTCTTGCCAAGCGAGGGAAGTTGCCTACCAATTGGAACTACCTCCGCATCTTCCAAGGTCCATGATGTCTTCCACGTTTCCCAACTCAGCGTTGCTTCTCGGATCCTATCCGTGGAGTGGACCACAAACGCTTGATCTCCAAGACAACCTCACCTATCGAGAATATCCGTTCGTATTCTCGACCAAGCCGAGCGTACCACTCGACGTCGGAATATCAAGTTTCTAAAGGTTCAATGGTCAAACCATTCCGAGCAAGAGGCAACTTGGGAAAGGGAGGATCGTCTTCGACTTGAGTATCCCACCTTTTTCATAGCAGATCCTAAATCTGGGACGAGATTCTTTTGAGTGGGGTGAGTTGTCACATCCCGGATAGACCATGCATTAGGGTGTGCATCATGTTTAAATTTCATTTGAATTTGAAATGGGAAGGCAGAAACCCCGAACACCCCCTTAAAACAACTAGGGTTTACTAAAATTTATTTCAATGAATCCGAAATGCCCTTCAAAATGCTCATCCTCTTTGTTTGGGTTCAGAACCCATGTCAAAGGAGGTGGAACATTTTCTAGGTCATCTAAGGGTTCTAGAATTAATCCACAAGTTTTTGAAATGAGCATTTCAAATTATGAAAAATATTTTAAATGTTCAAAAATTGCCAAACCAAAATGTTTCATGTTGGGAATATTCCAACAAGTGACCAGGAGCATTTTGGTAATTTTTAAAATAGTTTTGGTATTTTTAAAAACCCCAACAGAGTTGCAGAAAATAGAAAAAAACTTAAAAAAGGAAAAACCTTACCTGTCGCCCGCGCCCGGCCCACCTGCCGGCCCAGCCCAGCAGCCGCGCCAGCGAGCTGCTTGGCTCGGCCAGGCAGGCAGCCTGGTGCCGGCGAGCCTTGAGGCGCGCCACGCGCTGGCCGCCGCCTGCTTCATCCCCTCGCCGCCTCGCTGCCTGGACGACCTCCACGTCGTCGCCCGACCCCCTGGACACGTCACTCCCCTGCCCCTCTCCCTCGCTCCCCCCTCGCCATGGCCGACGCCACCGTCGCCGCTCCTCCGTCGTAACCGTAGCCACCGCCGTCCCCGCGCCACGAGACTTTGTCCAGCCGCTTCGCCGTCGTCGACTCCGTCGAACAAGCCAAGCCCCGAGCTCTTGCTCGCCCCAAAGCTACTGCGCCGACCTCGCCCGACTCCGCCACCGCCGGAGATCCCCTTCGCCGTCGCCGCCGCATCAGACCGTCCCCGACCCCGACAAGGCTCTCTACGGGATCACTGTGAGCCTGGCTACTTCCCCGTCCTCTCCGCTCTCTTCCTCTTGCACCACAACGAGCGCACGTCGATCACCCGAACGCACCGCCGCGGAGCTCGTCGCCGACGAGGCTCCGACCACCCAACGGCCACGCCACCGCGTCCATCGCACTCACCACGCCCCAACGGGCCTAACTATGCACTTCCCGCGCCTCGCCGAGCCCTCTAACCCCAAACCCGTCGATGGCCGAGCCCCGGCCGCCGCCCGACTCGTCGCCGGTGCCAACTCCGGCCACCCCGACTCCAACTAGTTACACCAAACGCCGCGGCTCACCTCCAGCTTCACGTAGATGCTCCCCGCGCTCCATTTGGTGCCCGGAAAGTGCAAAAGCACTTTGCTCCGCTTACTTTGGCCTCGCTTGGCTAGACGCCAGCGAGTTGACCACTGACCACCGACCGTGGGCCCTGTTGACTCTCTGAGTCAATGACAGGTGGACCCCCCCCCCGGTTAACTAATTAGGATTAGTTCTAATTAATTTAATTAGTTAAACTAACCCTGACATGCGGGTTCCACTGGTCAGTTTGACCTGGACGACCCCGTTGACCCCTGACGTCACGCTGACCTCATGCTGACGCATTAATTCAAATTCTGGAATTATTTTAATATAATAAATTCCAGAATATAATTCAAATTTCAAATGCTTATAACTTTTTATCTATAACTCCAAATGCAAAGATTTATATATGAAAAATTATCAGAAAAATACACTCTATCCATTGGTACAGGTTTCATGCATGTTAAAACAAGTTAACTATGCTGAATAACCAGAATAAGATATTGCACCATTAGGACTAACTCAAATGAGCTATCATTTGAATCCTTGATTCAAATGAGTTCATCCCCTGTTCTTTCAACTTGCATTAGACCAACACACATCCATATTGCCATGTCATAGCATGCATCATATTGTTGCATATTGTCTTGTGTGTTTATTTGGTGTGCTTTCATGATAGGTTCTGCCCGAAGATAACCTCGACTACCCATCGAAGGGCAGTTCTCTACCCCAGTTCCATCGGGCAAGCAATTCATTGATCATTCGATACAAACCCATGTTCTCGCTTCGCTCTCGTTTCTGCATTAAGACAACGCGATTCAAACTGTTGTGTGCTGCGGTAGTTGAACCCACTTCCTTTGCATGACCTGTCATTGCCACGATAACTAGATGAAACCCACTAGTATGTGTAGGAGTTGATTGAGCCATGTTTGTGATTCCTACCATGCTATGCTTGCTATGCTTAGAGTTGTGTCAGTCGGCTCATCGGGATGATGAACTGGAGTGAAAGGTTGTGTTGGTTCGAGAGTTAAAGTGTTGAACACGATTTGGTAAAGGTATCGATGAGAGGCCATGTAGGAGTACATGGTGGGTTGTTTCATTGAAGCGAACTTAAGAACTGAGATCTGTGTTTGTGATCCATGAACTAGCTACTACCACGCATTGGGCCCGAAACCAATGGACCCTCTCGCTTCTTAACCACCCTGTTCATAGTCCGGAGTTGCAAGTAGTTTCGTGTTTGTAGCATCTTTGGGGCCGACATAACGCTGACCTTAGGGGTGGGTTGTGTTGCGGTAGGCACCGTGGCCGGTGTACCGAGTGCCCGTTTGGTATCTCGGGAACCCTGCACACATCGTTCGGGCTGTATGGGAAACCTCGGCGGACTCCTGCGGATGGAACCGAATAGGCGATAAACCTGGACTAGGGACTTGAGTGTTTAGGTAGGCCGTGGCCGACACCCACGTTGGGCTTCCGCTTGAAGGTTGCGAGTACATGTCGTGTAAACGGCGGTAAGTGGTGAGCGTGTGTGAAGAAGTACACCCTGCAGGGTTTAATATGATCTATTCGAATAGCCGTGTCCATGAAAAGGACTTCGGGTTGCCTATATCAGTTCATAGACAAGTGAAAGTGGATACTCTAAAATGCGCAAGATAAGCGTGAGTGCTATGGATGGCGTTCTCGTAGGGAGACGGGAGCGGGTCCATAGTGGTGTATTGCCATGGTGAATATGTGGACTCGTGTGCGCCACCTCAAAAGAGTTACTTGCAGTCGTAGTTCAGGATAGCCACCGAGTCAAAGCTGGCTTGCTGCAGTCAAACTCCACCACCCCCTTTGATAATGATGCATATGTAGTTAGTTCTGATGTAAGTCTTGCTGAGTACAATTGTACTCACGTTTGCTTATTTTATGTTTTGCAAAGAGACGTCAGTTTTGCTAGTAGTTCCGCTTGGACTTCGACGGTTAGCTGGTTACCTCAGCTACGATCTTGTGCCTCGGCAGGATCTGGTAGATAGTCAGGCTTCTCAGCCTTTTTCATTTATAGTTGTCTGTACCCAGACATGTTTAGCTTCCGCTTGTGCTTTGGCTTGTATGCTCTGAGTGTTGGGTCATGAGACCCATGTTTGTAATATCTCGCTCCTCGGAGCCTAATGAATAATATTTGAGTCGTAGAGTTATGTTGTGATGCCATGTTGTATCTACACATATTGAGCATATTGTGTGTATGTTTGAAATGCTTGGTATGTGTGGGATCCGACAAACTAGTTGTTTATCCTTGGCAGCCTCTCATATGGGGAAATGTAGTCTCGTGCCTCCGGCGATAGTAGTCCTTCTGACCGGTTCACCGAGTCCTGCTAGCCCAAGATTACTCTGCTTGGACACTTGACTGGCGGCATGTGTTTCACTTCGTTCCTATGTCTGTCCCTTCGGGAAATGTCACGCGGTGTTATTCGAGTCCTGCCTAGCCTGCTACAGCCGGGATACCGGAGTCTGTTAGCCAGTGCTATAGCCCGAATACATCGCTGATGACCGACATGCTCGATGTGATTCATGTATGCTGTCCCCATGGGTTAGCGCCGCTTTGGGTTCACGACTAGCCATGTCGGCCCGGGTTCTTTGTCATATGGATGCTAGCGACACTATCATATACGTGAGCCAAAAGACGCAAACGGTCCCGGGCCATGGTAAGGCGACACCCGTGGGAATACCGTGCGTGAGGCCGCAAAGTGATATGATGTGTTACATGCTAGATCGGTGTGACTTAGGATCGGGGTCCTGACACCGACGGCTCCGGCGACCTCACTCCGGCGAGCCTCGGTACCCGTGCCCGTTGACTTTCTCCCGGGGTGAAAAATCCTCTAAGTCCCAGATTTTCGTAATTTTCATGTCATGTTCTTCGTGCCATAACTCTGCATCCGTAGCTCCGTTTCGTGCGTGTAATATGTCAAATTGTTCGCCTCGACGAGTACATCATTTCAATCCATTGCATCATGTTCATTTGAGTCCATCTTGATGCCTGAATCTTTGTTGCAAGAGTTCTATGTGATGTTAATCTGCTGAAACTGTTATAACTTGGTGATTTGTCATTTTTGTTGCATTTGATGTGTGCATCCTATGAGGTTGATGCCTACATGTGTTTTGATATATGCCATGCCATATTTACAGGGGTGTATGCCATGTATTTTTGTGATCTCGGTGGTGACTAGCACAAGCATGCAAACTAGGCTTCATGATGTTGCTGATTTCAGCCCTATTGCTCACTGATATTTTTATGCCATGTAAACTTAATGCTAGAGAGATCAATGCTTATTTTGAGATACTTGATAAGGATGTTTTGAACATATGGTTATTCTCTATCCATCCATGCCCTTGTTTGCAATTATGGAGTGCCATAGCTTGAGTAAATCGAGCTCTACTTTTGCTATAAAATGTTCCTGGCAGATTGTTTACATGTTATGCAATTTTGCCAAGGTTGTTGTAGTTGATCCAAGCATGCTATGTTGTTGTTCTTGCCATGTCTAGCTTCTATTCCATGTCTAGTTGCTGGGTGTATGCTTAGTTTGTCATGCAATGCCTCGTAGTGAGTGCATCGAGCTCATTAACATGCCTACTTGTTATCTGTTTACGCCATGCTCCAGTTTTGCACTAAGTCTGAATCTGTTTATGTTTTTGCTATATTCACATGCTTGCAATTGTATTTTCTGATCCCTTTTGGCTCATGGTCAGTAAGGGACATTTGTTCTATGCGATTAGTAGATTCATGCCATGCCTTTGTTTCCCATGATAAGTTCCTTTAACATGTTGTTTGATAGCTCTAAACTTTGCAACCTGATGTTATTTCTGCCATGTCCTGTAAATTCTGCTAAGTCTGTGAACCTGATATTATATGCAATCTTTCCATGTCTTTTTGAGCATGTTCTAGTTGTTTCTGGAGATAGCTCAGTGTTCATGTTTTGTTATGCTTTACCTGTACATCACGTCCATGCCTTTTTTTATCATGTTAAGATGCTGTAGCTTGTTGTTTAGGTGCTTGCAATATGCCTACTTGCTGTTATGGACAGATTGTTGTTATGCCTTCTATAGAGTGTATGTGTTGAACCGTTGCTCCGTTTGAGTGTGCTCTATATGAAACTTGCTTGATTTTGCATGTAGTTTCATATTATCATGTTGGGATCCTTGTTTTGAGGTGTTTTCTTGATGTTTGTATGCATTTTGCATCAATGCCATGCTTAACTTGTTTTGCTCATATCTTCTAGGCCGTAGCTCCGAATCTAATGAACTTTATATGTAATTTGACTAGAATTTCGTGTAGATCATCGTGTTGCATCTTAACTTGCTGTTTAAAAACTTGAACATAAGGTTTATTCAGATCTGGACCAATTTCGAAATTTGCATATGAGGACTTACCGGATTTGTTATATGTTGTTTCCGGCCTCATTTAAACTTGCCTTGATGTTTTGCTCTTGTTTGCATCATCTCTTGCCATGAGTAGCCTCATCTAGCCTTGTCATGCATCATGCTTATTGTGCATCATGTCTTGTTCATGTGTGGTGTGTTTACGATGTTGTGTGCTTCTTCTTGTTAGTTCATGTTTCGTTGCGACCGTGAGGATTCGTTCGTCTACGCTTGGTTCATCTTCGTGGCTTCATCTTCTTCATGGACTCGTACTTCCTCCTAGCGGGATTTCAGGAAAGATGACCGCTACCCTGGATCTCACTACTATCATTGCTATGCTAGTTGCTTCGTTCTATCGCTTTGCTGCGCTACCTATCACTTGCTGCTCGAGCCTCCCAAATTGCCATGAACCTCTAACCATTGTCACCCTTCCTAGCAAACCGCTGTTTGGCTATGTTACCGCTTTGCTCAGCCCCTCTTATAGCGTTGTTAGTTGCAGGTGAAGATGAAGTTTGTTCCTTGTTGGAACATGGAGATGTTGTTCCTTGTTGGAACATGTTTACTTGTTGGGATATCACAATATATCTTATTTAATTAATGCATCTATATATTTGGTAAAGGGTGGAAGGCTCGGCCTTATGCCAGTGTTTTGTTCCACTCTTGCCGCCCTAGTTTCCGTCATATCGGTATTATGTTCCCAGATTTTGCGTCCCTAACGCGGTCGGGTGATTTATGGGACCCCTTGACAGTTCGCTTTGAATAAGACTCCTCCAAAGAAGGCCCAACATTGGTTTTACCATTTGCTTCACCACCACCTACATTTCCCTTGGGAGTAATTAACCCAAGGGTCATCTTTATTCAGCCCCGGGCCAATGCTTGTCTAAGTGTTGGTCCAAACTAGAACCCTTTGCAGCGCCACCTCGGGAAACTTGGGGCTGGTTTTAGTTGTCTGGACTGCTCATCCGGTCGTGGCTCGAGACGAGATACGCACGGCTACTATCGAGGTGTCGGCGCCGGGAGGTCTTGCTGGTCTTGTTTTATTGTTGTCGAAATATCTTGTAGCCGGGATTCCGAGACTGATCGGGTCTTCCCGGGGAGAAGGAATATCCTTCGTTGATCGCGAGAGCTTATCATGTTCTAAGTTGGGACACCCCTGCAGGGTTTGAACTTTCGAAAGCCGTGCCCGCGGTTATGTGGCAGATGTGAATTTGTTAATATCCGGTTGTAGTAAACTTGAAGCAAACTCTTCTAAAATACACCAACCGTGTGCGTAACCGTGAGTGTCTCTTTTCGGGGTTAATCGAGAGGAGAACACGGTTTTTGTGTTATGATTGGCGTAAGTAGGAGTTCAGGATCACTTCTTGATCATTGCTAGCTTCACGACCGTTCCTTTGTTTCTCTTCTCGCTCTCACTTGCGTTGGTTAGCCACCATATATGCTTAGTCGCTGCTGCAACCTCACCACTTTACCCCTTCCTTTCCCTTTAAGCTTTGCTAGTCTTGATACCCATGGTAATGGGATTCTTTGAGTCCTCGTGGCTCTGATTACTACACCAGCAGTTGTAGGTACAGGTTATGCGATGATCATGACGCGAGAGCGATGTTTACATGTTTTGGAGTTCTTCTTACGCTTCTTGATCGGGGATAGGTTCCGGTCGGCAGCCTGGGCTAGCAGGGTGGATGTCGTTTGAGTTTCTGTTTATGTTTCATCCGTAGACGGATGTTGATCTTGTATATGGTGTTGATGTATTCTTGTGGCATTTGTGCCTTATGTAGGTATCCCCATCTATTATGTAATGTTGATGTAATGATATCCACCTTGCAAAAGCGTTTCAATATGCGGGTCTATCCTTGGTGGGACCTTAGAGTTCCTTTTGGATAGGGTCGCATATTGGGCGTGAAACTATTGGTCCACCTCATCTTGTGAGCAGGAGAATGGTTCTCTTCGTCCCTCGCCCTTGGTACCAACGTTGTTGCCAACATAATTGACAGTCTATGCTCTGACCTGCCTTGCTATCATGACAGTGCAAAACGCTAGCGCCCTTCCTGCTTTTAACCCACATGGTGAGCCCATGACCCACAGTTCCATAGGGTCGAAACCTGACTCTCCTGTTTATCCTTTATTCCGAAGTATCATTTGCTCTTGGCTTTGTGTGTTGTCACGAGCCACCTTATTGTGATCTGTTCTTCTATCAGATGCAATACTTATTCTCTATGCTCTGAACCCCTTTCTCACACTCTGTCCAGGTATCGATCGTTTGTCCATTCGCTTGAAACTTCCTATTGTACCTTCATACTTTGCTCTCGATGTTTTATTAACTTTCAACTCAAGAGATACTTCCGCCTCATTCCTTGAGTTATTCACCAGATAATTAACCCTATAAGGGCCAATTCTCCCGAAGTTACTCTTTACTTCCGGACTTAAATCTCGGGACGAGATTTCTTGTAGTGGAGATTTGTAACACCCCGAGAATCATGCTACAGTAATCCCCTTCTAATGATGCCTTGACATCATTGTTACTATTGCTAATCTTCACTTGATCCAAATCACCAATTCAAATTCAAATCCAATCTAAAGTCACAAACTCTTATTTGTCAGACAGGAGATCTAGAATGTTCATCTTGTGGCAAATAGTCATTTGTTAATATTGGTGGTGAACCAACATTTTTGCAGGGTGTCTAAATGACCTAAAGCAATTAAAGTAGTGACTAAAACAATAGTTTAAATGGCTTTTTACTTTATAAAAAGTTCAAACTATTTCAAAAGCCTCACAACCTTTTTGTGGCAGTGCTAACTATTGCAATGTAATTATGTGGCCAAGTCCCACATTTTACAAAATCCTTTTGGCAGCCAAAATATTAACATGCTTTTTCTGTAAAAAGAAAAGAGCAAAAGTAAAAGAAAAACCCCCGACCCCACAGGCCTTAGTCATCTGGCGGCCCAACCCAGCAGCCCACCTCCCGGTCGCCTCCCACCCTCATTCATCAAGCCTTTAACGCATTACCTTTGTATCAGGAATAGCCCATCCCCGGTCATCCTCTCGCGCTGCTCACCACGCACCCCGTGGATGCAGGAGCGTCGTCCATGGCCGGATAGCCACGGGGCAGCCATCCCGCGCCTCCTCGTCGTATCCCCGGAGGATAAGAGCATCTCCGCGACCCCCTGGAACCCTAGCTCTCTGTCCCTCACCCCCCTTTCCTCTTTTCTTGATCTGAAGGTCCACCGAGCGAAGCCAGCGCACGTCGTCGCAGACTACCACAGCCATCGGCCATCGCGCATCATCGGTGTTGGTCCAGGAGATGCGCATCAACATCCTCGATATCCACACCAACCCACACGAGCAGGAGCTTCGCCAAGCCGTCGCCATCGTGACTTCTTCGACCTCGGGTGCCGCCACAAATTCCCGTCGATTCGCTCGGCCTTGTCCCTCTCCGTCTACCTCAACCCGCAACACGTTCGCCGTGAGAAGCCTCACTTTTCCCCTCTAGATTTGCCTCGAATTTGAGCCGTATCGCGTCGCAATAGTCGCTGTATTCCGGCCGTAGCTCTGCTGCTGCCGCCGTCACCGCACGCACTCGCCTACACACCCCTGTAGTCTCCCGTGGCCCTGCCGTGCTGCTCGTCGGCTCCGCCCGCCGTGTTTCAAGGGCAGCCGCCGCCTGGGCTGGTGGTGCCGCGCCGAGCCCGCCTCCGCCCTCATTGTTGCCGGCGATCGCCGCAGCCCACCGAAGTTCCTCCCGCCGCCGTTGCTCCCCCACTCCCTCGCGGCGCGCGGCCCGCTCTCGTGCTCCCGCCACTGGCGTCGGGCTGCGTCCTGCTCCCCCTCCCCGACGCTCTGCACGCTGGCCGCCAGCGCTCCTCTGGAGCGGTTGGGCGTGCCTTTCCTTGCCTTGCCGTGGCCGGCTCGCCACTGCCAATGGCCCCCCTGGCTTAATTAGGGACTAATTAACCCCCCCACTAAACTAATCCCCCTCTAACCCACAGACATTGGGCCCCACCCGGTTAACTAATTTGATTAAACTGTAGGTTATGACATGTGGGCCCTCTCTGTCTAATTAGGTTAAATAAATTATATAAACACTGTTAGTTGCCTCTGCCAATGACATGAGGGTCCCAGGGCCTCCTTTGACCAGTCAACCGTGGACCAGTCAACTCCTGACTGGGCAGATGGCTGACCCCACTGTCACCACTGGGTGCATGCACCGGTGCACCTAGCAGTTTCTGTTTATTAATATTCTTGAATTAAATTAAAATCAGGATATTAGAAAATCATTTAATCTTTGTAAATTCATAGAAATTAAACCGTAACTCGGATAAAGATGTTTTCTATATGAAAGTTGCTTAGAAACATCCAATGAATCCGAATACACGGTCACTTCATCTGTCACATGCCCCTAGCATGCTGAACATGGAACATTCCCCTTCCGGTCATCTGTCTGACACAGGTCCGGAATCGGGAATACATTCCCGGTTGAATTCCCCCTTCACCTTTATCGTGTAGCCTTACGTTAGGTCACACCCGGCACAACATATTGCCACGTTATGCTTTGTGATGCTATGTTTGCTTTATATTTACTGTTTCTTCCCCCTCTTCTTCCGGTAGACCCCGAGACCGATGCTGCCCCTGTGATCGACTACGTCGACGACGACCCCTCCTTGCCAGAGCAACCAGGCAAGTCCCCCCTTTGATCATCCCGATATCGCCCATTCCATTCTCTCATGCTTGCATTAGATTTTGCTACTGTTATTGTTTGCACCTATTCTGATGCATAGCCTGCTTTTGTATCTGCAGTTGTACCTTACCTACTTATCCTAAACTGCTTAGTATAGGTTGGTTAGAGATCCATCAGTGACCCCCACCTTGTCCTTGTTGCCCCTGCTTCATCATCGAAGACCCGTTCAACGGGATCGAAGACCAGGCCCCGACACTGCACATCACTTCCCCTTAGTTGCTCGACACTACTGGGTTACTATCGAGTGTCGAGGGTGAGACCTCTACATCACTTCTGATGTTAACCCTCTAGTGTAGCTATTCGGTCGTGGTCATTGTGGGTGATTCCGCCTTAACCACTTCCGATACGACTCTGTCGTGCAACCCCTCAAGTGTGAACCTCGGGGGTGATTCCTCTTACGTTCACCTTGATGATTACATCGAGTGGAATTCACCGGGGGTGATTCCTCGGGCTTTCCCCTTGATGTTTAGACACACAGTTACTATGATTACTATGACATTACACTGAGCCATGTTACTAAAGACGGGTCGACCACGAGGGTGCCCGCGAGCTTAATTGCAGTGATGTGGAGTCGGGTTGACCTGGAGGGTGCCCGCGAGATAATTACGAGGCGTGGCCGGGCATTCCTAGCCCTTGCCGCAAGTCCTCGAGACAGGGCAACGGGGTCACATCTTTTGTGAGTCTCTGCTTGTTATCGCGCGTTCCTAATCCACTATGATTTGGATATTTGATCCGAGGGGCCTTTGGCCTGATAGCACTAACCATCACGTGGGCATAGTATGGGCGTTCTGCGTCGTATACATCAGCTGAAGCTTAATAGACGTCAGTGACTGAGCGGCGCGCGCCGGGTTGGACTGGTAAGCTCCTGCCAGTTTAGGAAGGTAGCTAGGTCTGCTCACCGGCCGCCCACGCAACGTGCAGGAGTTCCCGGGGAGATGGCCCATGACCCCTGGGGGCATAGGTTTAGTCCGGCGTGCTGGCCTCTCTATTAAGCCTAGGTCGGGTTGCGGCGTATTGTTTGGCGAGGCGGGCATGACCCAGAAAGTGTGTCCGGCGGAGTTAATCGAGCATGGTGGGTAAGTTGGTGCACCCTGCAGGGAAGAAAACATCTATCGATAGCCTGTCCTACGGTAACAGATACTTGGAGTTGTATCCCGATCGATACAACTAGAACTGGATACTTGTGATGAGAATTGGATGGTGATGAGAAATGGATTTTGATGATAACTGGATAGTAGGGCTCTAGGACTTCTTTCTCGCAGGGAGTCGAGAAAGGATCTCTGGCCGAGGTTGATAACACTTCTACTACTTTACTTTGTGCTACTCTACTCCCTCCTGTTGCTGCAAGATGGTGGTTTTCAGAAGATGCTAGTCTTCGATAGGACTAGGTTCTCCCCTCTATTCTGGCATTTCTGCAGCCCAGTCCACATATACAGCCTTCCTTTGATAATGTTGCATATGTAGTGTAGATCCTTGCTTGCGAGTACTTTGGATGAGTACTCACGGTTGCTTTGCTCCCCCTTTTCCCCCTTTCTTCTTCTTTCCGGTTGATGCAACCAGATGTCAGAGCCCAGGAGCCAGATGCCACCGCCGATGCCTGCTACTACGTGGAGACCGCCGACGACCAGGAGTAGTTAGGAGGCTCCCAGGCAGGAGGCCTTGCCTTTTCGATCGTTGTTGCTTTTGTGCTAGCCTTCTTAAGGCAAACTTGTCTAACTTATGTCTGTACTCAGATATTGTTGCTTCCGCTGACTCTTATGTTTTCACGCTTATGTATTCAAGCCCTCGAGGCCCCTGGCTTGTAATATAAAGTTTGTATTATTTTAATTTGTGTCTAGAGTTGTGTTGTGATATCTTCCCGTGAGTCCTTGATCTTGATCGTACACATTTGCGTGTATGATTATTGTACGATATCTGAGTCCTTGATCTTAACCGGAGGCCCAGCCTAGATTTGCTGTTTTTTTTCCTATTTCAGTGTTTCGAAGAAACGGAATATCAAATAGAGTCCAAACGGAATGAAACCTTCGGGAACGTGATTTACTCATCGAATATGATCCAGGAGACTTGGACCCCCCGTCAAGAAAGAAAGGAGGCGGCCACGAGGGTGGAGGGCGCGCCCCCTGCCTCGTGGGCCCCTCTTTGCTCCACCGACGTATTTCTTCCTCCTATATATATACCTACGTACCCCCGAACGATCAGATACGGAGCCAAAAACCTAATTCCACCGCTGCAACTTTCTGTATCCATGAGATCCCATCTTGGGGCCTATTCCGGAGCTCCGCCGGAAGGGGAATCCACCACGGAGGATTTCTACATCATCATAGCCTCTCCGATGAAGTGTGAGTAGGTTACTTCAGACCTTCAGGTCCATAGTTAGTAGCTAGATGGCTTCTTCTCTCTTTTTGGATCTCAATACAATGTTCTCCCCCTCTCTCGTGGAGATCTATTCGATGTAATCTTCTTTTTGTGGTGTGTTTGTTGAGACCGATGAATTGTGGGTTCATGATCAAGATTATCTATGAGCAATATTTGAATCTTCTCAGAATTCTTTTATGTATGATTGGTTATCTTTGCAAGTCTCTTAGAATTATCCGTTTGGTTTGGCCAACTAGATTGGTAGTTCTTGCAATGGGAGAAGTGCTTAGCTTTGGGTTCAATCTTGCGGCTTTCCCAGTGACAGTAGGGGCAGCAAGGCACGTATTGTATTTTTGCCACCGAGGATAACAAGATGGGGTTTTTATCATATTGCATGAATTTATCCCTCTACATCATGTCATCTTGCTTAAGGCGTTACTCTGTTTTCATTAACTTAATACTCTAGATGCATGCTGGATAGCGGTCGATGAGTGGAGTAATATTAGTACATGCAGACATGAGTCGGTCTACTTGTCTCGGACGTGATGCCTATATACATGATCATACCTAGATACCCTCATAACTATGCTCAATTCTGTCAATTGCTCAAGAGTAATTCGTTCACCCACCGTAAAATACTTATGCTCTTGAGAGAAGCCACTAGTGAAATCTATGGCCCCCGGGTCTATTCTCTATCATATCAATCTTCCATCACTTTATTATTGCTTTGCTTTTTTACTTTGCTTTTTATTTTACTTTGCATCTTTATACCAAAAATACCAAAATATTATCTATCATCTCTATCGATCTCACTCGTAAGTGACCGTGAAGGATTTACAACCCCTAATCACGTTGGTTGCGTTGAGCTATTTGTTTTGTGTAGGTACGAGGGACTTGCGTGGCCTCCTCTTGGATTGATACCTTGGTTCTCAAAACTGAGGGAAATACTTACGCTACTTTGCTACATCATCCTCTCCTCTTCGGGAAAACCAACGCAAGCTCAAGGCGTAGCAAGAAGGATTTTTTGGCGCCGTTGTTGAGGAGTCTACACAAAAGTCAACATACCAAGTACCCATCACAATCCCTTATCTCTCGCATTACATTATTTTCCATTTGCCTCTCGTTTTCTTCTCCCCCACTTCACCCTAGCCGTTTTATTTGCCCTCTCTTTTCCGTTTGCCTTTTTCTTGCTTGTTTGTCGCGATGGCTCAAGATAATACCAAATTGTGGGACTTTACCAACACCAACAATAATGATTTCCTTAGCACTCCAATTGCTCCTCTTGCCAATACTGAATCTTGTGAAATCAATACTGCTTTATTGAATCTTGTTATGAAAGATCAATTCGCCGGCCTTCCTAGTGAAGATGCCGCTACTCATCTAAATAGCTTCGTTGATTTATGTGATATGCAAAAGAAGAAAGATGTTGACAATGATGTTGTTAAATTGAAGCTATTTCCTTTTTCGCTTAGAGATCGTGCTAAAGCTTGCTTTTCGTCTTTGCCTAAAAATAGTATTGATTCTTGGAACAAGTGCAAAGATGCTTTTATCTCTAAGTATTTTCCTCCCACTAAGATCATCTCTCTTAGAAACGATATTATGAACATTAAGCAACTTGATCATGAACATGTTGCACAAGCTTGGGAGAGGATGAAATTAATGATACGTAATTGCCCTACTCCTGGTTTGAATTTGTGGATGATTATACAAAAATTTTATGCCGGATTGAATTTTGCTTCTAGAAACCTTGTAGATTCGGCCGCGGGAGGCACTTTTATCGAAATCACTTTATGAGACGCTACTAAACTCCTAGATAATATTATGGTTAATTATTCTCAATGGCACACTGAAAGATCTACTAATAAAAAGTGCACGCGATAGAAGAAATTAATGTTTTGAGTGGAAAGATGGATGAACTTATGAACTTATTTGCTACTAAGAGTGTTTCTTCTGATCCTAATGATATGCCTTTGTCTACTTTGATTGAGAATAATAATGAATCTATGGATGTGAATTTCGTTGGTAGGAATAATTTTGGTAACAACGCGTATAGAGGGAATTTTAATCCTAGGCCTTATCCTAGTAATCCTTCAATAATTATGGAAATTCCTATAACAACTCTTATGGAAATTTTAATAAGATGCCCTCTGAATTTGAGACTAGTGTTAAAGAGTTTATGAATTCGCAAAAGAAATTTAACGCTTTGCTTGAGGAAAAATTGCTTAAAGTCGATGAATTGGCTAGGAACGTTGATAGAATTTCTCTTGATGTTGATTCTTTAAAGCTTAGATCTATCCCTCCTAAGCATGATATCAATGAGTCTCTCAAAGCCATGAGAATTTCCATTGATGAGTGCAAAGAAAGAACCTCTAGGATGCGTGCTATGAAAGATGCCTTTATTAAAGCATGTTCTTCCAATATCTATGAAAATAAAGATGAAGATCTAAAAGTTATTGATGTGTCCCCTATTAAATCTTTGTTTTGCAATATGAATCTTGATAATAATGAGACTGAATATGATCCACCTTTACCTAGAATGTGTTCTAAAAATTCAGAGTTTTTATATCTTGATGCTAAAATTGATAAAAGTGGGATTGAAGAAAGTAAAACCCTAGATGTTGCTAAACCCACTATTTTGGATTTCAAGGAATTTAATTATGAAATTTTATCTTTAACTGATTGTATTTCCTTGTTGCAATCCGTGCTAAATTCTCCTCATGCTTATAGTCAAAATAAAGCGTTTACCAAACATATTGTTGATGCCTTGATGCTATCTTATGAGGAAAAACTTGAGTTGGAAGTCTCTATCCCTAGAAAACTTTATGATGAGTGGGAACCAACTATTAAAATTAAGATTAAGGATCATGAATTTTATGCTTTATGTGATTTGGGTGCTAGTGTTTCCACTATTCCCAAAACTTTGTGTGATTTGCTAGATTTCCGTGATTTTGATGATTGCTCTCTAAACTTGCACCTTGCGGATTCCACTATTAAGAAACCTATGGGAAGAATTAACGATGTTCTTATTGTTGCAAATAGGAATTATGTACCCGTAGATTTTATCGTTCTTGATATATATTGCAATCCTTCATGTCCTATTATTCTTGGTAGACCTTTCCTTAGAACGATTGGTGCAATTATTGATATGAAGGAAGAGAATATTAGATTCCAATTTACATTAAAGAAAGGCATGGAACACTTCCCTAGAAAGAAAATAAAATTACCATATGAATCTATTATGAGAGCCACTTATGGATTGCCTACCAAAGATGGCAATACCTAGATCTATCCCTGCTTTTATGCCTAGCTAGGGGCGTTAAACAATAGCGCTTGTTGGGAGGAAACCCAATTTTATTATTCTTAGTTTTTTTGTTTTTTTGTTTAGGAATAAATAATCCATCTACCTTCTGTTTAGATTTGGTTTTATGTTTTAATTAGTGTTTGTGCCAAGTTAAACCTATAGGATCTTCTTGGATGATAGTTATATGATCTTGCTGTAATTTCCAGAAACTTTCGGTTCACGAAAACAAGAACATGATAAAATAGTGATTCCAATTGCTGCTGATCAATAAACAAATTGCCCAGGTCTTCCTAATTTTGCTGAATTTTTGGAGTTCCAGAAGTTTGCGTTAGTTACAGATTACTACAGACTGTTCTGTTTTTGACAGATTCTGTTTTTCGTGTGTTGTTTGCTTATTTTGATGGATCTATGGCTAGAAAAATAGTTTATAATCCATAGATAAGTTGGAATACAGTAGGTTTAACACCAATATAAATAAAGAATGAGTTCATTACAGTACCTTGAAGTGGTCTTTTGTTTTCTTTCGCTAACGGAGCTCACGAGATTTCTGTTGATTTTTGTGTTGTGAAGTTTTCAAGTTTTGGGTGAATTTTTTTTGATGGATTATGGAACAAGGAGTGGCAAGAGCCTAAGCTTGGGGATGCCCATGGCACCCCCAAGATAATCCAAGGACACCAAAAAGTCAAAGATGGGGGATGCCCCCGGAAGGCATCCCCTCTTTCGTCCACTTCCATCGGTAACTTTACTTGGAGCTATAGTTTTATTCACCACATAATATGTGTTTTTCTTGGAGCATCTTGTATGATTTGAGTATTTGATTTTTAGTTTACCACAATCATCCTTGCTATACACACCTTTTGAGAGAGCCATACATGATTTGAAATTTGATAGAATAATCTATGTGCTTCACTTATATCTTTTGAGCTATATAGTTTTGCTGTAGTGCTTCACTTATATCTTTTAGAGCACGGTGTTGGATTTGTTTTATAGAAACTATTGATCTCTCATGATTCACTTAGATTATTTTGAGAGTCTTAAATAGCATGGTAATTTGCTTATAATAATAATATGCTTGGTATTCAAGATTTGTAAAACTTTCTTTTGAGTGCATTGAATACTAAAAAAGTTTGATGCTTGATAATTGTTTTGAGATATGGAGGTAGTAATATTAGAGTCATGCTAGCTGAGTAGTTGTGAATTTGAGAAATACTTGTGTTAGAGTTTGTGATTCCCGTAGCATGCACGTATGGTGAACCGTTATGTGATGAAGTCGGAGCATGATTTATTTATTGATTGTCTTCCTTATGAGTGGCGGTCGGGGACGAGCCATGGTCTTTTCCTACCAATCTATCCCCCTAGGATCATGCGCGTAATACTTTGCTTTGATAACTTGTAGATTTTTGCAATAAGTATATGAGTTCTTTATGACTAATGTTGAGTTCATGGATTACACGCACTTTTCTCACTCTTCCACCATTGCTATCCTCTCTAATACCGCGCACTTTTCGCCGGTATCATACACCCACCATAAACCTTCCTCAAAACAGCCACCATACTTACCTATTATGGCATTTCCATAGCCATTCCGAGATATATTGCCATGCAACTTTCCACCGTTCCGTTTATTATGACACGCTCCATCATTGTCATCTTGCTTAGCATGATCATGTAGTTGACATCGTATTTGTGGCAAAGCCACCATTCGTAATTCTTTCATACATGTCACTCATGAATCATTGCATATCCCGGTACACCGCCGGAGGCATACACATAGAGTCATATTTTGTTTTAAGCATCAAGTTGTAATTGTTGAGTTGTAAGTAAATAAAAGTGTGATGATCATCATTTTTAAAGCATTGTCCCAAGTGAGGAAAGGATGATGGAGACTATGATTCCCCCACAAGTCGGGATGAGACTCCGGACGAAAAATAAAAAAAAAAGAGAAAAGGGGCGATAAAAAAAGAGAAAAGGCCCAAAAAAATAAAAAAATGAGAGAAAAAGAGAGAAGGGACAATGTTACCATCCTTTTACCACACTTGTGCTTCAAAGTAGCACCATGATCTTCATAATAGAGAGTCTCTCATTTTGTCACTTTCATATACTAGTGGGAATTTTTCATTATAGAACTTGGCTTGTATATTCCAATGATGGGCTTCCTCAAATTGCCCTAGGTCTTCGTGAGCAAGCGAGTTGGATGCAAACCCACTTAGTTTCTTTTGTTGAGCTTTCATATACTTATAGCTCTAGTGCATCCGTTGCATGGCAATTCCTACTCACTCACATTGATATCTATTGATGGGCATCTCCATAGCCCGTTGATACACCTAGTTGATGTGAGACTATCTTCTCCCTTTTTGTCTTCTCCACAACCACCATCCTATTCCACATATAGTGTTATATCCATGACTCACGCTCATGTATTGCGTGAAGATTGAAAAAGTTTTGAGAATGTCAAAAGTATGAAACAATTGCTTGGTTTGTCATCGGGGTTGTGCATGATTTAAATACTTTGTGTGGTGAAGATAGAGCATAGCCAGACTATATGATTTTGTAGGGATAACTTTCTTTGGCCATGTTATTTTAAGAAGACATGATTGCTTTGTTAGTATGCTTGAAGTATTAATATTTTTATGTCAACATTAAAATTTTGTCTTGAATATTTTGAATCTGAATATTCATACCACAATTAAGAAGAATTACATTGAAATTATGCCAAGTAGCACTTTGCATCAAAAATTCTCTTTTTAAGATTTACCTACTCGAGGACGAGCAGGAATTAAGCTTGGGGATGCCTGATAAGTCTCCAACGTATCTATAATTTTTGATTGCTCCATGCTATATTATCTACTGTTTTGGACCATATTGGGATTTATTTTCCACTTTTATATTACTATTGGGACTAACCTATCAATCGGAGGCCCAACCCAGATTTTCTGTTTTTTGCCTATTTCAGTGTTTCGAAGAAACGGAATATCAAACAGAGTCCAAACGGAATGAAACCTTCGGGAACGTGATTTTCTCACCGAATATGATCCAGGAGACTTGGACCCCCCGTCAAGAAAGAAAGGAGGTGGCCACGAGGGTGGAGGGCGCCCCCCCCAGGGCGCGCCCCCTGCCTCGTGGGCCCCCCATTGCTCCACCGACGTACTTCTTCCTCCTATATATACCTACATACCCCCGAACGATCAGATACGGAGCCAAAAACCTAATTCCACCGCCACAACTTTCTGTATCCATGAGATCCCATCTTGGGGCCTGTTCCGGAGCTCCGCCGGAAGGGGAATCCACCATGCAGGGCTTCTACATCATCATAGCCTCTCCGACAAAGTGTGAGTAGTTTACTTCAGATCTTCGGGTCCATGTTTAGTAGCTAGATGGCTTCTTCTCTCTTTTTGGATCTCAATACAATGTTCTCCCCCTCTCTCATGGAGATCTATTCGATGTAATCTTCTTTTCGCGGTGTGTTTGTTGATACTGATGAATTGTGGGTTTATGATCAAGATTATCTATGAGAAATATTTGAATCTTCTCTGAATTCTTTTATGTATGATTGGTTATCTTTGCAAGTCTCTTCCAATTATCCGTTTGGTTTGGCCAACTAGATTGGTTGTTCTTGCAATGGGAGAAGTGCTTAGCTTTGTGTTCAATCTTGCAGTGTCCTTTCCCAGTGATAGTAGGGGCAGCAAGGCACGTATTGTATTGTTGCCATCGAGGATAACAAGATGGGGTTTTTATCATATTGCATGAATTTATCACATCATGTCATCTTGCTTAAGGCGTTACTCTGATTTCATTAATTTAATACTCTAGATGCATGCTGGATAGCGGTCGATGAGTGGAGTAATAGTAGTAGATGTAGGCAGGAGTCGTTCTACTTGTCTCGGACGTGATGCCTATATACATGATCATACCTAGATACTCTCATAACTATGCTCAATTCTGTCAATTGCTCAAGAGTAATTCGTTCACCCACCGTAAAATACTTATGCTCTTGAGAGAAGCCACTAGTGAAATCTATGGCCCCCCGGGTATATTCTCTATCATATCAATCTTCCATCACTTTAGTATTGCTTTGGTTTTTTACTTTGCTTTTTTATTTTACTTTGCATCTTTATACCAAAAATACCAAAAATATTATCTATCATCTCTATTAGATCTCACTCTCGTAAGTGACCGTGAAGGGATTGACAACCCCTAATCCCGTTGGTTGCGTTGAGCTATTTGTTTTGTGTAGGTACGAGGGACTTGCGCGTGGCCTCCTACTGGATTGATACCTTGGTTCTCAAAAACTGAGGGAAATACTTACGCTTCTTTGCTGCATCATCCTCTCCTCTTCGGGGAAAACCAACGCAAGCTCAAGACGTAGCAAGAAGGATTTTTGGCGCCGTTGCTGGGGAGTCTACGCAAAAGTCAACATACCAAGTACCCATCACAATCCCTTATCTCTCGCATTACATTATTTGCCATTTGCCTCTCGTTTTCTTCTCCCCCACTTCACCCTAGCCGTTTTATTTGCCCTCTCTTTTCCGTTTGCCTTTTTCTTGCTTGTTTGTCGCGATGGCTCAACATAATACCAAATTGGGCGACGGGCGGTGAAGACGGGGTCGATGCGGTGGCTTCAGGGCGAACTAGCACTCGGCGGTCGGTCTGCTCGATGGAGAGGAGGGTGGCGGAGCTTTTGGTCACGGCGGGGCGGCATGGAGTCGACGGTGGCCGCGTCTACGATGCGAGGCGGTTGCGGCTGCATCGACCATGGTGGGAGAGGGCGAGAGAGAGGCGCTGGGGGAGAAGTGTGGTGTCTAGGGGGTCGGGGCGACGACGTGGAGGTCGTCCAGGCGTCCAGGGGCGCGGGCGGCAAGCAGCTGACGCCGTGGCGAGCTCGGGCGCGCCGGCTTCACCTCCCTGCCTGCCTGGCGGGGAAGAAGCAGCTGGCTGGCACGGGCCAACACAGTGCTGGGCTGCCAGGTGGGCCGACTGGTGGGTTTGACAGGTAAGTCTTTCCCCTTTTTATTTTCTGTTTTCTTTTATTTCTGCAGGTTTGTGGCTTTTCTAAAAATGCTTAGGACTTTGAAAAATCACCAAACTGCACATGCCCAGTGTATGGGATATAACCAACATGGAACATTTACGTTTAGGATTATTTGGACATTTAAAATATTTTATAGCATTTAAATGCCCAAATGCAATTAACATAAGTTTTAATCCAGTGACCTCAGGATGACCTAGAAAATTGTGCGCCATTTTTGTCAGAGTTTTGAGACCAAGGAAAAGATGATGAACATTTTGGAAGGGCATTTCAGGTTCATTGAAAATAATTTTAGTAAACCCTAGTTGGTTTCAGGGGGTGCTGGGGTTCTGTCATCCTCATTTCCAAGTTTCTGATCAAAGTAAACATGATGCAAACACTCTAATGCATGAACTAGTTAGGGTGTGACAAACTGTTCATCCAAACCCCCCGAACAACGCTCACTATTCATCAAGAGGCAGCAGGTTCGATCGACTTCAGTTAGCAGCAGTAGCGAAGGAATCGCTCTATCAGGTTTAGTTAACAGCCATCGATTGATCGCTCGGGTTCAGTAACGCGTAGCCTGCAGTGCAATCACTCGGGTTCATTTAGAGCCCAACGCCTCGCTCGGGTTCAGTTAGAGCGCAACGCCTCACACACACGCGCGTACGTACGAGAGAAACGTGCATCGCTCGGCCCCCGACCACCCACAGTAACCGGGAACTCCCCTGATATTTTCCTCGCCGTCGCTTCTACCACAGGTTTTACCGTCATGGACGGCCCAAAGAATGTCATGCAGCTGCGTCTCCGGCCCGCCCAGGACAAAAAGCCCATCTTCTGTCATGATTTTTTGTCATAGAAGTAGGAGCCCACCACCTCTATGATGATACCGGGTTTTGTCACAATTATCGTCATAGAAGTGTCATAAGCATGACATAATTTTTTTTTGTTTGGCCAAACATGTCACAGATGTGTCTTTTTTTTGTAGTGGTGGAATACTCTTCGGTCAACGACCGATTCTTCTCCATCTCCTCAACCAACAACCCTTCAGACTTCCTGAGGGTTTTCTCAATCTTTTCAAGAGAATTTTGTTGTAGGTTGGCAATCTTTGTCAACTTAGCATGGTCATCCTCATCAGAAGAATATTGATCACTGGAGTGAATCCTGCGATGTTTGGAGGGTACCTTTTCTTTCGAAGCCTTGGCCATGAAGAAGTAGGCAGGAGTTTCGTCATCGCTTGATGGGTTCCCGAAGAAATTCGTTGCAGGATAAGAGGCGCATGTTATGCTAGCCATGCCTGAGTTAGAGTCCTCATCTGACTCATTTTCTCCTTTGGAAGCAGACGATTCTTCTTCTACAGAATCCATCTTCTTGCCGACGTATGCCTTGGCCTTGCGAGAAGTATTCTTGCGGTTGGAGGAGGAATTGGAAGGATTCTTTGAGGAAGATCTTGACGATGATTTTGAGGTGGAGCTGTCCTTCTTCTTGAAGAACTTGTTTGTTTTATTCTCATCATCGGAGTAGTAGTTCTTGCTCTTGCTTTTTCCTCAATAGTTGCCCGCATCATATCTCCCACTAGCACAAATTTTAGCTTCCCAGAGAGGGCAGTCCGAAATGAAGTGTCCAGGCTTTTTGCACTTGAAACAGGTGTATTCTCTGGTAGGTTTTGAAGATTTTGAACCCCCAGAGTTGCTTGAACTTCTTTTCTGGAATTGGCTCTTCTTGTGGAAACATTGGAACCATTTCGTCATCAGTGCGAGATCTTTGCTGAGTCATTCTGGATCATCTGAATCTTCTTTGGCATTTTCATCTGAGGAGGAATCAGCCACAGCTTTGAGAGCATGATTTTTGCGTTTAGTTGAGCCATACAGATCTCTCTTCTCTTCTTCTTGTTCTTCCTAAGTGTTCATCTTTCCATAACATCAGTTGAGTTGAGGCTTTTGAAATCAGGACACTCTCGAATCATCCGAACAAGCATGTCAAATGAACTATCAAGAGATCGAAGTAGTTTCTTCACAACTTCATGGTCAGTGATATCTTTGGTGATGAGTCCTTGAAGTTCATTTGGTATGTCACTGAGGCGGTCGAAGGTTTGCTGACAACTCTCATTTCCAATGCGCTTGAAGTGATTGAACTTCGCTTGAAGAGTATCAATTAGAGCTTCCTTCTGAGTTGAAACTCCTTCATTGATCTTCTCGAGAACGTCCCACAGCTCCATTGTAGTTTCACACTGGCGATGCCAAAGGAATTGTGCTCGAGAGAGATGGCCACCAATTTCATCTTTGGCTTGAGCATCGAGTTGAATGAGCTTCTTTTCTTCATCAGTAGGAGCTTGAGGAATAACAAATGTGAATCCGATGTGCACCACGCTCCACATATCATCATATATTGCTCGAAGACGGATCTTATCTTCTCCTTCCAGAAGGGATAGTCCATCCCATCGAATATGGGAATCTTGAGATGCGACTTGTAGTTCACTGAAGACATACTTAAACTACAAAGTTGTTAGACTAAAATGAACAGAGTCAACGAGTACCTTGCTCTGATACCAATTGTAGGAACGAAGTATGTCTACCAGAGGGGGGGAGGGGGTGAATGGGAGTTTTAAATTTTCTTCGGAGAACTTAAATCTCTCAGAACCCAGCAGCGGAATAAATGATAAACAAGCTATGAAGAACTACAATAGAGTACCGAAGGGAAACTTAAACCTCTCCATGGCTCATTCTCCATGATGCTGGGTACCTACAGGGATGAAGAACGCGTACGGGACAAGAGATAACTATGAAGCAATTTTATGTCACACATACGGGTGATACATCTCCAACATATCTATTTTTTCAAAAACTTTTACTCTTGTATTGCCCCCCTAATTTGCATGATTTGAGTGAAACTAACCCGGACTGAAGCTTTTTTCAACAGAACTACTTGGGTGTTGTTTTTTGTGCAGAAATAAAAAGTTCTAAAAATTGGATGCAACTTTAGGAGAATTATTTTGGAACAAATAAAAATACTGGAGTAAAGAGTTACCAAGGGGAGCCAGCCAGGGCCCACAAGCCCAGGCGGCGAACCATCCCCCTGGCCACGCCACCTAGGCTCGTGGGACCCTTGGACCTCCATCTGACCTAATTCGAACACTGTAAATTCCGTCTTCCCGAGAGAAAACCAGAGAAAAGTTTCATCATGTTTTACGTCACGGAGGTGCCGCCACCTCCCGTTCCTCGTCGGGAGATGTTTATGGTCGGAGAGAGGGAATCACCCCCATCATCATTACCAACCCTTCTCCATCAACAATTTCATTATGCCCACAATCATGTGTTAATAACCCCCTTGTGGGCATACTGGAGGTAGATGGAGTTGGATGAGATTTCATATGTAAGCATGCCAATTTGTTAGGGCTTGATCCCTAGTATCCACTATGTTCTGAGATTGATGTTGCTATGAATTTGCTATGATTAATTCTTGTCACTAGGGCCCGAGTGCCATGATTTCAGATCTGAACACGTTATGTTTTCATGAATATATTTGTCTTCTTGATCTTACCTGCAAGTTGTAGGCACGTGTTATCATTCTGAACCTTAGACCCCCAAAGTGATACTGATTGGAATATTGACGGGGATGACTTTAACTTGAGGAGTTCATGTATTCATTCTGTGTAAATTCTTTATTCCGGTTCTCTATTAAAAGGAGTGCCTTAATTACCCTAAGGTTCCATTAGGACCCCGCTGCCACGGGAGGGTACGACAAAAGATGTTATACAAGAATACGAAATACATGCCTACATATGGTTGATGAATTGGAGCTATTGTGTGCTGCTCTAGGTTGTGACAGTTATATATTCAATCTCATCAGAATATGCATCACTACTCCATGCCTACGCTTTAATACTATTGCCTTTTCTCAAGTTACTACCGCTCTGCTTGCTATAAATCAACCACTACTTCTATTACTACTACAATTACTTTACTATCACTACTACCATATCACTGTGCTCCTAATAAATTGCTGCAAGGCAAAGTGGTTTCTCAGGTGTGGTTGAATTGATAACTCAAATTGTAAGACTTATAAATATTCTTTGGCTCTCATTGTGTTGAATTACTAAATTTTGGTGAAATACTAACCTTGAATACGTTGCGATCCCCTATACTTGTGGGCATCAAGCCTATTTTCTGGTGCCGTTGCTGGGGAGCATAACTCTATCTATTAAGTTCACTTGGGAGTTATTGATCTACTATAATTTATCTTTACCATGAAGAACCTCAAAGGTTCCAGAACCAAGATCATGCCCTCTAAGATGAGGGGAGGTAAGTAACCGCCAACTAGCTCTACGCTTGATTCATCTATTGTTTAAAGTCAACTTGTGACACTAGCACTACATGCTAACATGCTACTATGTCACAAACAATAGGCACTTCTTATGTTATTGATGATAGTCATGATGATGCTTATACTTTGTTTGATAATACTGTGCCACTTGGTGAATTACTAGACGCCCATATTGCTAAAGCTAAATAAATTGAATTTACTGAAAATTATGAATCACCTATTACTTCTAGTACTCCTATTAGAAGTAAAATATTGAACGTTCTTGAAGTTTACACTTTTGATGAGGAGTTTACCAGAGAGTTTATGGCTTATGATACTGATAAAGGCATAGATGGTTTCATTACTATACTTCAAGAAAAAGCCATGAACAAAATGATGAAACATGGTCCTAAGTTTGCAACTTCAATTTTTGTTGAGGATGAGGAATATGAATTCTTTGTTGATCCTGAACTTATTGCTATGACAGAATATGATCCTTTTCATGGTTATGAATCTGAAAAAGTTGTTGCACACCTTACTAAATTGAATGATATTGCAACCATATTTTCTCAAGAGGAAAAGATTCTTATATCCTCAAGTTATTTCCTTTCTCACTAAAGGGTGATTCTAAATCATGATTTAATAATCTTGCTCCTGGTTCTATGCGTAGTCCCCAGGATATGATTTATTATTTCACTAAAAATATTTTCCTGCTCATATGAAACAAGATGCCTTATATAAATTTACAATTTTAAACAACTCGAGGAAGAGATCCTCCCTCAAGCTTGGGGGAGGTTTGTCCAATTATTAAATGCATTGCCTGATCAACCTCTTAAAAATAATGAGATCCTTGATATCTTCTATAATGGACTAACCGATGACTCTAAGGACTACCTAGATATTTGTGCTGGTAGTGTTTTCAGGGAAAGAACAGATGATCAGGCTCAAGAATTATTGAAAAATGTTGATGCATGGACACTTCCCAAACCACCTCCTAAGACAACTCAGTAGAAGAGAGGTATTCTATATCTTAGTCCGGAAGACATTCAAGAATCCAAGAAATCTATGAAACAAAAAGGCATTAAAGTTGAAGATGTAAAAATACGTACCATTGAGGAGATCCATGGACTTGACCCTCCGAAATAGGTAGTAGAGGTACATTCTCTTTATAAATTCGACCAGGGTGATATTCCCTGTAATAAATCTCCAAGCCAATGCTTAGATGAATCCGATAATTTTGTTGTTAAACGACAAAACTTTAATATGCAAATAAATGATCAATTGAAACAAAATGCTATCATTATTGAAGCTTGAGTGATGTGCTAGTTAGAATTTCTAACGATATTAAATGTTCAAATAAACATTTCTCCATGATTCACACTCAACTTTGACAAGTTTCTAGATCACAACAAGATTTTTTTAGAGATATGCTTAAACAACAAAGAAAACATGCTTATGGAGTAGGAACTAGATGTGGTAAATTTACTCATGATGCTTTATATCCTGAGGGTCATCCTAAAAGAATTGAACAAGATTCTCAGAGAGTTAATGATAGTGCACCTAGTTCACCTAAGAAGAAAAAGAAGAAGAGTAGGAATAAAACTGTGCATGCTTCTAATGAACCTCTTATAGAAGGACCTGTTGAGAATCCTAATAATGTTTCTACCTCTGATGCTGAAACTCATCTGGTAATGAGCGTGAACATATTAATAATGATGTTATTGATGATAATAATGTTGATGATGATGCTTCACCTAATGATAATAATGAACCCAATAAGGAGGTAGAGATAGAGCCTAAAGTTGAGCCTGATGAACCACCTCCTAAAAGTAAAAGATATGATAAAGGAGATTTTGTTTCTAGGAAGCATGGTAAAGAAAGAGAACCATGGGTACAAGAACCCACACCTTTTCCTAGTAAGGCTTTGAAGTCTAAAGATGAATATGCTTTTAATCATTTTGTTGAATTGCTTAGACCTTTATTTTTGCAAGTTCCTTTGACTGATGCTATGAAAATGCCTCCTTATGCTAAGTACATTGAATATATTATTACTAATAAAAGAAAAATTCCTGAAGCTGAAATTTCCACAATGCTAGCAAATTATTCTTCCAAAGGAAAACTCCCTGAAAAACTAGGAGATCAAGGGATACCTACTATACCATGCTTTATTAAGAATAACTATGTTAAAACTGCTTTGTGTGATTTGGGAGCTGTTGTTAGTGTTATGCCCTTTTCTCTTTATAAAGAGCTTGGCTTGAATAAGTTGATACCTACTGAAATTTCTTTGCAAATGGTTGACAAGTCCATTGCTATTTCTATTGGTGTTTGTGAGGATGTTCCAGTTGTGGTTTCTAATGTTATGATCTTAACGAACTTTGTTATACTTGATATGCCCGAGGATGACGGCATGTCTGTCATTCTTGGAAGACCTTTTCTTAACACCGCAGGGGCTGTTATTGATTGTAATAAAAGAAAGGTTACTTTCCATGTCAATGGCAATGAGCATACAATTTATTTTCCTAGGAAGCCAAACAAAGTAAACAACCTCAATTTTATCAAAAAAATTATGACCACCACTATTGAAGACATCCGGTTCTAGAAAAGAAATACCAAACTATTATGATTGGAACCATGCCTATTCAAGTTGGTAAACTAGTGCTATACAAAGATTCTTCAATTTTATGTTGCTCGAAAATGGTTTGTTAATAAGACTTGATCAACCTTATTAATGGATTCTTTTCAAAGGCATATTATCGATAAATTCCGTAAGCACAACTTTTGTATATTTATTTTATTCTCTATTTGCATTAGTTTTAATAAAGTTTAACGGCCCTAGAATATCCTGTCTATCCTATTTTCTAAATTTTCTGTGCAATAAAATGGTTCAAAAATAAAATATCATAGAATGCCTAAAAATTTATCAGGAATGTTTTCCGAATATTTAAGACTTTTGGCACTGAAATTACCGGATGGGGGATCCACCCTGGGGCGACAAGCCCAGGGGTGCAGCCACCCCCTAGACAGTACCATGGTGGCTTGTGGGCCCCACATGCACCCATTCACTTAGTGCCCGTGGCGCCTGCCTTCTTCTTCCTCCAGAATTTTTTTCTTGCTTCCCAACTCATGTTCTTGCTGTTCCATGATTTTTTTTATTTTCTTTGCTCGAAGCTCTGTTTCCGAATCCATTTGGAGGGATTGCTTCTTTATGTGACACCTCCATTGGTCCAATTAGTCTTTTTCTAGTAGTTTATTCTTTGCTTGTTTTGCTACTGTAGGTGACCATGAATTTAAACTTGCATGTCGAATTTGTTTGATTCTAAGTAGTTTTGATGCATGGTTTAGCCTCTAGACAGTTGTGGGAGTAGGTTCTATCAATTATATTATTATTTTTTTCACTTTTTATGAGTTACTAAAAGTTCAGAAAAAGGTAGACGTTGAGGAGGATGATCTCAAGAGGTTCTTCAAGCCACAGTACCGCAAGGACCGCTTATCATGAACAAAAAAATTCTCTATGAGGTGCTGAAGTGAATGCTTGTCAATGGCCATGTCAGACTTTCATGAATGGTGTCGACATCAGACTTGAGTTTGAACAATTTGTGGAAAATGCTGGTTTGACTGCTTTCCTCACAGATAAGTGTCATGACCCACCTTTTCAGGCATACGGTCTCCATGTGTTTCTATGCCAACCCCTGGATCAAATCGTCAGCATACATGGTGATGAAGTTGTATCATACACAAAATGTGTCCTTTACTACATCGCATGATCCACAAAGCAAATAGTCTTACAAACTCTAGCCATAGGCTAGTCAAATACATAGTCTTACAATAAGGAAAGTTCATAACGAGCGGAAACGTAAGCAAATCTAAGGTAGACATCTTGGTAAGCTCCATCAAAACCACGAGGAAGCATGTTGAGTGGATGCACGAAACCCTACGTAAGTCACTCCTCGTAGTATTCACCTGCAACATGATATGTTGCAGCCACTAGGGTCGGTATATTGAATGTATTGGCAAGTCCACAGTTCATTGCAAATCCTGTTCACCTACATGCACTTTGGCTAGTGAGGCTCAAGGCTCTTTGCAGAAATATAGTTTTGCCCTATTTATTTTAATAGTGGTCTACTCTAATAGCTGGACATACAATATCCTGTGATAGTCCTGGATAAATCGTATGACCCGATCATCCAAATGCATCTTGAGTATGTGGGTTCCTGCATTCTGCAGTTGCCATAGGCAAGCCTCTAGAGACCCTGGCCCATTCCCAGTTCTCTGAGATTAGGTCCATAGTCCCCTTTTCTTCAACCCATCAAATTTTATTAGAAGAGGCGATAAGATCAAGCTGACAATTCTCCAATGAGTTGCTCAAAATTTGTCAACAACGGGGACACGACTAATCATGATTAGTTTTATACACACTGTAGAGGTTTGTGTACTTTACCCTGATTCCCGGTCACACCCTTTTGCTACTAAATTTCACCTGTGAAGTAGCTAGCTACATCAAGATGAGACTTTTGGGAAATAGTAGCCCACTCAGAAAAGGCAGACGCAGTCCAACCTACACACCTACATCTACTGGTCATGCCCAGGAGGGTTCCCACAACTTACTTGGTCCAGACGGAGCACATATTGTCTCACGGTAACACATGGAAGATATTCAACTTTGAACTCATACAATCCATTTGAGCCTAGACGGTCGCCCACAAAACTGTAGACCACCAAGCAATACCGAAGCACCGCCTAGTTGATTCATCTATCTATTATATACTAAAAGAAAAATGTGTATGAGAAATAGAGCAATTATCTAGAAAATCCTGCGTTAATTAGAAACATCCGACCATCAATCTGGTGGTCGCCTCTAAAACTAAAAATATAGCCATCAAATTTGTATAACCGTCCTACATCTATTAGCAAAATTAGAGAAAATCCCAAGTTAATCCAAAACATCCGACCATCAATCTGGTGGCCCCCTCTAAAACTAAAAAAATAGCCATTAGATTTGTACTACAATCGTCTTACATCTATTAGCACTATGTGAGTCATGTAGAAATGAAAAATTACGTAGATAATAGATGCCCGATGGACCTTGAACCCTGAATGTGAACACCAGAATTGCTCAAAAAGAAGGAAAACGTGAACAAGCAGGACACCAAGACTTACGACCACCCATCGATTGGTAGTGTACTTATATATATTTTTTAGAGTTATTGCCTAATATGTACAGGCAAGAGATTTTCCTAAGTAACGATTGGTCCAGTTATGTACATTTGTGTATTTGTGTGGTCGCAAACTACATTATCATGTGGCATTTAAAAATTGAACAGTTCTTGCCTACACGGATGTATTTTTTGATCTCACTGGAGTATATACACAAACAATTTACTATTATACGTAACCTTGATTACTGTTCTTCATCAGCGGCGGTTGCTGTTCTGGTGCGCTGGTCACGGGCCTTAGCACGACGACTTCCGACTGTCTACTACAACAAGTTGTGCCCGACTCCGGCGAGGAGGGTGATGATGGCGGCGCCTTCGGCTCGTTTCAGTGATTGTACGCTAGGTGGTCTACGGATCTGGATGTAATTTTTATTATTTCTAGTGTTCGTTGTACTGCCGTGATGGAAGATGAATAGATTGAAAGTTTTCTCGCAAAAAAAAAGATTACTGTAAAATATATTTTGTGGGAATTAAGAAATATATATTACTCCTTACATAATATGAAAGACGATCGGTTTAATGCGCAAAACACACACACACACACACACACGCGCGCGCGCGAACGAAACTCGCATAAGGAACTACACATTTGATTATTTAGTTTGTGAAATAAAAAGTTGATTCCCAATTTGATGGACCATTCCTTCTGTCAATCTAACTTTAATTGACCTTTAGAAAGTATATATAAAAAAATTACTATTATATGTAACCTTGATTACATAAAAAAGTTATACTACATAATGAGAAGATGATCGATTGAACGAGTAAAAAGACATGCACCAGAAATTCGCATAAGGCAGTACAAATTTAATGATTGGTTTGTGAAATAAATAGTTGATTCCCTATATGGTGGACCATTCGTCCGTTGATCTAAAATTTAATATCACACAAGAATACAACAAATTGCCATGATGGCCTGCTAACTACACACTTGTTCGATGCACCAATGTAATACATTCTTGTAGAATTATTTTTATTTTTATTTATTTAATATAATATAAAATTATAATAGGCTGCCTCCTAGGAAAACGAGAACATCTAGCCATACATCTGGCAACCTCCGTTTTAATTGACAAAGTATGACCAATTGTAGATCATCCTATAATTTATAAACACATTTGAACCACTGATCTACAAATCTATATTATTGAGCACAAAATGGCAGATCCATATACCCGATACACCCTCTTTTAGTTAATGATATATGATCCATAGTTCTAAATTTATCGTTGTAACCAAACATGATAGAGACCTTAGATCTTCATAGTTATTTCTGAATGTTTTTCAACCATTAACCTATATAATCTATATTAGATGATCACAAACGACAGAGCCTCTCTATGTAAGAAAACTTGAGACTTTGATTATGCCTATACCCCATGTCTAATACTACCGTCATATCATCAAAATGTTGCCACTAATCTGCCACACCCTACAATTTCATACACTATAGTTGTGGTAACCAGTTGTCGTTGTGTAAAATGGCAAGCAGCTAACATGAGACGTTGCAACCAAAAACATGTTCCTCGCATAAATGTAATATATTCGACTGAACTATAATTTCTTATTTAATATCACATAAACTACAATTCGATGCCTCCAAGAAAAATCGAAACATCCAACCATCTATCAGGTGAACCCTCTTTTTGTTTTTTTTGTTAATGAAGTGTGACATATGGTTCTTCATACTGGTATATAAACATCATCTGAACAATTATATATTGAATGTTTTATTAGTTGATAACAAACAACATATATATGGCAGGCAAAAAACCCCAGACTTCAATTATCTCTTTCCATACACATTCAATACTCCTCTCACATCATCACAACTATCACTGCTATCTGTTATTCCGTATCGTTGGGTGTTGCTCTTCTCGATCATCTTCATTAAACATGTCTTGGTGATATTCTTGGTGTCATGAAACCTGATAGTTGAAGATTCGTTAACAACAACAATGCTTTTTTATGGAGGCAATATTGCAGCTGCATGTTTGCCAATAAAATAAAAAAGAAGGCAGCCACATCAAGGAGCACTCAACACGTAAATTTAGTTACAAGGAATATTCATTATTTCCACCTCAAATTAGGAAATTTACTATGAGGTTTGATTCAAGTTAGCTACATGCGCCCATGATCTAAACCATTTTTTTGTTAACTGGACTACTCGACAAAAAAATGTGAAGTACGCGCCTACCACTAAAAAGGAGTCTGTCTTTTCGAGTTACACCAGATTTCAAGTGGAAATTAGGCATAAAACCGATTGTTCTATCATGTAAGCAAAGCTAATAAATACACACAATCAATATTCCTGAAGATCGATATCGTATACTAATAGGTAACAAAATAATGTAAGGGGACCATCTAGAAATTAGTACAAACTAGCAAAGTGGCCCGCTCGATCGCTGGACTAGAACTTTATAAACTTTAATAATAAGAACATATTATGTTATTTGTCTACAAAAAATTGGAATCAAATTTGATGAAATTTGCAAATATCTCTATCCATCAGTTACCATCTAATTATGGATGCCATACTAACTGTAACATCTTTTATAGTTAGTAATAGATATTTATACACATCTGCAAGATTTTTTTTGGCATGTTAGGAAAACCATATAAAGGGATTTTTGATTCGTGGCATTCAGAGTAATCAATATAGGGTTGCATGTCATGACTTCTTAACTTATATGTTATTTGCACCATAGAGAATAACTGCAAATATTTCCTAGGGGTATAAAAGGGTATAAGTGTATCGATACAAGATTGAACAAATAGTTATGGACAATGTGTATGGACTGCAATCCTACAATTCAAAAACATGCATAGATATTTTTTCCCTGAGATCCATCATCTGAACTAAAAGTCCCTTATGATGAAATGGCTATAAGTCGCATGTTAAAGCATGTAGTTACTTATATGACTTCCTTCATTATCCAACATAACGTGTGTAATTTTAACATATATCTAAAATGTGTAGATCCTACACAGGTATGCTTTTAGTGTATGCGCTTTACTTTTGTATGTTTGTATCCATCGTCTTAAATATTATTTATAATATTACGTTGATGGAAGCAACATGCATCTTGAAGGAGATATCGCCTAATGTATTTTCAGAATTTATAGAAGGTAATGTTTTGACTGGAACACGCAACATATATATTTGGATTGCTCTATGTAAATTTAAATTACAAATATAAACTCCAAACTCGTGTATGTTGCCAGGGAAACTAAAACCTACTTTTAAGTGTAAAAGAGAATAGGAACATGCAATTATCACCGGCTTCCATTGTTGAAACATGGAACCATCACATGTTGAGTTTATGTCTGCATGCATCAATCGATATAGATGCCAATGAGCTCCCCTCCTTCTCATAAAAAATCTCTTGTCAAATAGCGCTTGAATGAATAATCAGAACAAACCACTTGCAATCAAATCATACTCTTAATAATTGCAACGCTAAATGCAGTATATACCATTGTTAGTGAAATTCGTCATACATACAACTTGTACACCCCATGCCGGCTAATAAAGGTTCCATGGTCTAGAAATGCCCGTGCTGTCTACTCTTAGTCAGTCCAATATTAACACGGAAATTACCATTTTGATGCAAAATCCAACATGTTATCAAATTGTTCGGTTGGAGCTGCCCTTGTGTATTATGGGACAAGTATGACACGTAGAAATACTTACCATGGAACTCAAGATAAAAATTAATGATGTAACATGGAAATTACCATCTTAATGCAAAATTTAACATATTATCGAATTATTCGGTTGGAGCTGTCCTTTACTTATGGCACAGACATGCCACTTGAAATACTTATACTAATATCCTTAGTTTATCATAAGCTAATGATTATTTTATATTACATATTTTATAAGTAAAAAGTACTTGTGGGACATATTATTAGGATACATGAACTTGACGTGTGTATACAGTATTGAAATGATGGAGCTTTTAGATACTAAATATTCCTCTCCATGCAGAAAATAAGAGATCACATAAATGTATTGTAAAAGAGGTGGTCACAATTAATTAATTAAGCAATCTACATTAAACAATCCTGTTGAGATCTTACTACCAAATCATATTAATTCTTAGTACGTAGTCAACGACCAGTGAGGCGTAACTGGACGAAGCGTGCATACTTGCTGAGTCAATTCACTTATTTACCACACATAACCCTCAATGGTCACCGAGAGAAGGCCAAAAGACATGCCAACTTGAGGAGAACACAATTATTGGAGCGGAATCACTGAAGGAAAGATTTAGCACACATCAATGTCAACTGATAGACCTAATTTGAGTAGCAACTGTACCTTCACTATTTCACACTTGAGGTGTATCTGAGTTACAACGACGTTTAGACTACTTTTTGTTTGACAACTTCGGATGCAAATAAATCATAGAAATTTAACTTGGGTAATAAATTAAAAGGGTTTCAATTAACCTAGGATTTTATGATCTGTCCATACCTCATGGTAGATGGCAAGGTCTCATTATGCATCCGCTAGCAAGCAACATGGATATAGAATTTACGCCGAACCAAGCTGGCAGCACGTGTACTCAAGATATTTTGGTTAAGCGACACAACTGTTTTTTCATCGAATGATCCATAAGGCTATGCTAGTAGGGAAGCTGCTATAGATATGCATATGCATGGATAATTGCATATATAACTGGTTAGAATTTTCAAGAGAAAACTAATTGTAACTGGCGAACATGCTCCGGCTACTTCCTATGAAGCCATGAAGCTATCGGCAGGTTTGCTATTTAGAGAAGCTCAAATCCTTCATGTACCTAATCTTGAGTTCTTGACGGAGAAGATGCTGGAGATTGGCAGAACCCCATGATGAAGCAGAAAAAACACACGATGAGATAATCCACATGGACAGCGCTGCATGCGATTCCATCTCCATGGACACAATCACTCCATGCTAGCATCATTCAGACCAGTAGGAAGATAAGCATGTGGTCGTCATCTGGAGGAGACTCAACCTGCCGAACCCATCCACGGTCCACCGAGTGCATAGACATCGCGATCTTGAGTTCCAAGTGCAGACCATGATAGAAATAGAAAGAAAGAGTAAGGGCCTTGTACGCATATGTTTCCGGCCAGCGGCAAGAATCAATCCACCAAGCTTCGTGTACTTGTGCATGTACTGTTGCATACATCGGTTCCACGCTGCATCATCGCTGCGAAAAGAGTTTGCACGCTCAATATGAACAGGGCCAACAGACGTCATGTTCCACCTCTCTCTCTCTCTCTCTCCAAGTCGTGAACTCTCACCTCCACTCTTTCTCCAAGTCCTGAACTCTCACCTCGCACTTTCGCTTCCGATCTGCACCAGAAAGACCCAAGAGGTGAGAAATTTACACGTACTTTGGTTCGTATGTTCAAAGTTCCGCAGCTGTACTTACCTGAGACCCTTGCGGGCTGGATTTTGTAGTTCCCATACGTATTCCATCCATGGGCGTCCATATACCAAGATGAGAGGAGATCATGTAGCATCGGCGCCCATATACGAAGATCAGAGGAAAATTTGTAGCATCAGCGCTTATATACAAAGATTAGAGGAAAACCTGTAGCTTGGAACTTTCGAAGTCAACCGCCGCCATGCCCGACTTTGCACGTACTTTGCTTCGGAAGTATCAAAGTTCCGCAGCTGTACTTACCTTAGACCCTTGCGGGCTGGATTCTGTAGTTCCCATACGTATTCCATCCACGGGCGCCCATATACCAAGATGAGAGGAGATCATGTAGCATCGGCGCTCATATACAAAGATCAGAGGAAAACTTATAGCATCAGCGCTTATATACTAAGATTAGAGAAGAACATGTAGCTTGGAACTTCTGAAGTCAACCGTCGCCATGCCCGACGGGCTAACCTTTCTGATTGTATATTGATCTCTTTGCAGATGTAACCATTCTCTAACCTGCCGATATCTTATTTTAATGTTGTTCTAATATGTCCTGCCACCAACTTTCACATGAGCATACATGACACTTGCAAATTCACGTAAATAGATAATGGTATAAAGAGGAACCTCTTGGGCTGACAGTCTAACCTATGTCGGCTATGGTTCAGGTGCATATATTTCTTAGGCTAGATATAGATGCCCCCCTATACATTTGGAATGTATGTCTTCCCTAATTAGATTGACTATTATTCTAGCATCCCATGAAAGTAGTGCTTCTCCCGAACATTTGTTGGAACTTATGACATGCGCATGAGAGATGAAACTTGAAGCAAGAAAGGAGGATGATGAGAGATGAACGTGAGAGTGATTTCTATATTGTACAACAATTCTTATTTGCTCCTGATCCCTAATCCAGATCAAAGCCACAAAATATAAAGAAAGGAGATGAGGAATACCATGTTCTCCTACCTGCTAGTCGCCAACTCCTTTCTTTCAGTTATGTTGAATGAGTTGTAGACTCGGAACTGAGATGAGATCAAACCACCTAAGTGTCTGGCATCAAAGTTCCTGGATCTGAAATCACAAAGAAAATATGATTGTTTTGTTTAGTTTGCACATCCAAGTCCATGAGGTTTCAAAGAGCCCTGCTACAGAAGCCTATGGCGTTCACGCGGGTGCCATGTTATTCTTCTATGCTGCCGCTGGATATCTTCAGGTGTTTCTCATGTCTCTTGAAGAGGAGGGGAGATGAAGTCGCATCCGGAATAGAGATGGAGATTTTAGACGGGATAGGTGCAGTTTTTTTTATTCCACAAGGACAGTTTCCATGTATGTAATGGCATTTTTTTTACCTAACCTTCCATGCGGGGCAAGAGGGGAGGACATGGAATAGAGGTTGAGATTTAGACGGGATAGGTGCAGTTTTTTTTTTTTTTTGGTTAAACCAATGCCAATTTCAATGTATGTAATGGCAATGGTGGGTAATTTTAATCACTTAAATCTAATGGCTATTAATTATTAGTCCACCAAATAGATGGTTAGATCTTTCTAATTATTGTGGGAATTTTAATCTATTTCTCTTTTTTGTGGTTAACCTGTCAATTACTTTTTATATATAAATAGATGTCAGTTTAGCCTGCAATTGTAGATAGTACTGATAACATGACTATAACCGCATATACCTACATATTAGCGTAACACACTTTAATCATGTAAGGTTATTCGCGTTGTCAATTATAGGTAAAGGAAATACAGTTTCACTAACTCCATATGTTAGGGTTTTGTTTAGAAAAACAGTAATACCTATGATATGCAGTATAGTTCAGTCACAAATACCATGTCAACAGATAAATATGGTATTGAGAACAAATCTTTAGGCATCTATAAATAGCGAAAACTGAAACCGTGTATAACCCATGTAACTATCATTTAGTGATCCAAGATCAGTTAAGTAGTAGTTTGATGCATACACATCTCTTTGTAGTAATTCCTATGTATATTCAAAGTCTACTAAGATATCCAAAGCCAATTGTATTTCCTAAATCAAAGGATGATCGCTTATACATTAATGTACTTTGGATATTCCGTGGTCTGAAGCTTAAAACAAATTTGGCCATAACTACATTCTTTAGAAATTGCATGTTTTTTTCTTCTAAAACGTCATATAGTAGCCTTGCAAGTACCTTGAATTATACATGGTGCAACCGTGAAAGATACAAATAGGTATCACTTATGTAGCCAATGGGGTGGTCGAACTATGCTCAATATAAATTGTAAACCCTTCCTCCTCACTAGATTATTGTAGTTATACCCAAAAATAGTCACATGCCCATTGTCAGTTACACAATGCACAAATTAAGGATATATGGATAGGTATTTCTCGTCTTGCATCTTAACTAAATATATAATGATGAAGTAGAAATAATAAACAATAGTTGTTGGATATGTACAAACACGGATAATTTGACCACGGATAGGGAGCAAATTAAATACACGTAAAATGTCAAAAGCAAATATTTATCCGGCTATTCGTGAATCAAAACAATTTCTATTTTACATTTAAGGGTAATTCATCTTCATCTTTTTTCCGCAAAAGGCAATACATCTTCAAACGATCAATTCATGTGAATGTTTGATCCCGTGGATTTTGCTGTCAAGATATTCGAAAATTCAATCAGCAACCACAACTATAATAATTAACTATAGTTTTCGTAATTCCAAGATGGTTAGAATAAACTATTATAAAATATACTATTGCATGTTATTTGAGCACATTATGCTTAAGTTTATTGGATCCATAGGGTTTATTTGCTTTACTCTATCAACAAGAAAGCAATGTATGTCTCTTTCTACACACTTAGAAATATGGAAATAATAGGTAATAGATATTTTGAGATACAAATATAAAACGTATTAATGTCTAAATTATTGTATGTTATGCACTAAAGGGAGTAATAGTAGCAACCAAAGATCTACATGAGAAAACATATATACTTGATCATTTCGACACAAGGATGCCCTCACATTTGCAAGGGCCATCGTGCTAGTTAATTAAGTTGTAGTTAAGTAGACAACCATAAGGTAGTAAGACTAACAGGTAAATGATGTTTTTCCAATCCACGTCATAGCCGCTAAGCATCTAATCGATGGTTACAAGGCCAGGGTAAGTTTAGACCTAAGTTGTCAACTATTCATAGCAGCTAAGCATATACTCGATAGGTACTCACGCACCAATCATGGAAAAACTACAATGCATGAAAATACTGGGTAACATGGTCAAAGTGAACTTGCCTTGCTTGCTGTTTTCACTGGTGCACTCCTCACAGTCACAAGGGTTGCACTCCTCGTAATTAACATTGACGGAAATATAACACACTACAAGAGATTGGACCTACTGTGACGAGCTCAAAATGTCACGTAATAGCTAAAAACGTCACAAAATACTCGCATGTGACATTTTTTAGGCGTCACGAGCATCGTCACGGAATCCCCATCACAGATTATTCGTCGTGACGCAATACAAAAAACGCCACCGGATATGGGACATTCGGTGACGGCTATAGTCACAAGATTATTGACGGGCTAATGTGTAACACCCCGAGAATCATGCTACAGTAATCCCCTTTTAATGATGCCTTGTCATCATTGTTACTGTTGCTAATCTCAGTTTCATTCTAATCCAACCCAGATCTCAAAGTCAAATTAAAGTCAAAATTCAAACTGCTCAAATATGAAAACTGAAATGTTCAAGGTGTGGAAAATAATCCGTGAAATTTGTCATGTTGGAACCAACCTCTTTTGGATTTCGAAAGTGCCCTGAAATTATTTAGTGATCCAGAACATTTAAAATTGGCCTCTTAAATTTCTAAAATAGTTGGACAACTACTTTCGCCTTAAACTTTTGTGACCCTTAGAAATAATGTGCTTGATTTATGTGACAAGTCTCATATCTAATAAAACTCATTTAGTTTTGCGGTTTAATAGAAAACAGTAGCTAAATTTGAAATAGAAAATAAAATGTGTGAAAGGGAAAAGGAACACCCCCACGCTGGACCAACTGGCCCAGCTAGCCAACTGGCCGGCCCAGCCGCACTCCCTGGCCTATTAGGCCACGCCCGACCTAACCCTAGACGACCGACCCCCACTACCCTCGTTCCCCACTCCACACTCCTCCTCTCCTGCATTGTTTCGGATCGAGGGCGAATTCCCGACCGCGCCACACCGCCGCTCCGGATGGCGGCGCCCGCCCTGACGCCTAACCTCCCTTCCTCGTGCTCCTTCAAGACCGCCGCCTCCATGTTGGCGCGACGCTAACGCTTTGGCACCGACGTGGCGCCCGAGCCGCCGCTCGATCCGTTCGCCTCCGACCACCTCGTGCCACCCGAAGCTCATCAATGCGTTCACTGTGAGCTTCGCACCTCCTCTCCTCTTCATTCGCTCACGCGTACTCTAGTCGCGGGTTCGTAGCACCGCCATCGTCACCGCGCGGACCACTCCGACCACACATGTCCGCGGCCGCCTTCCTCGACTGCGTGCTCTCGCCGCCTGGCCATGAAAGCACGCCGCGACCAAGGCCTCCCTGCGCTGCCGGCGTGCGCTCGTCGCGCCCGCACAGCCACCTCTTCCCGACCGCGCCTCTCTTCCTCCTTACTACTTGATGCGCCGTGCTCGCTTCCGCCTCGCTGCCTTGCTGCTGCCGTCCTAGCCCCGCCTCTGGCGTTCCTCCCCCGTGACGTCGCACCCCGCTCCTCCTGTCACCCCCCAGCGCTTCACCGCTATGGCGGCGTCCGCCTCCGGCCGGCGGTGCCCACCCCCGCTGCCGCTGCCTTGCTGTTGTTGGCTCAAGCCGAGGCCGCCAGCGCCCCTCCCCCCCTTCTCCATCAACAATTTCATTATGCCCACAATCATGTGTTAATAACCCCCTTGTGGGCATACTGGAGGTAGATGGAGTTGGATGAGATTTCATATGTAAGCATGCCAATTTGTTAGGGCTTGATCCCTAGTATCCACTATGTTCTGAGATTGATGTTGCTATGAATTTTCTATGATTAATTCTTGTCACTAGGGCCCGAGTGCCATGATTTCAGATCTGAACACGTTATGTTTTCATGAATATATTTGTCTTCTTGATCTTACTCGCAAGTTGTAGGCACGTGTTATCATTCGAACCTTAGACCCCAAAGTGATACTGATTGGAATATTGACGGGGATGACTTTAACTTGAGGAGTTCATGTATTCATTCTGTGTAAATTCTTTATTCCGGTTCTCTATTAAAAGGAGTGCCTTAATTACCCTGAGGTTCCATTAGGACCCCGCTGCCACGGGAGGGTACGACAAAAGATGTTATACAAGAATACGAAATACATGCCTACATATGGTTGATGAATTGGAGCTATTGTGTGCTGCTCTAGGTTGTGACAGTTATATATTCAATCTCATCAGAATATGCATCACTACTCCATGCCTACGCTTTAATACTATTGCCTTTTCTCAAGTTACTACCGCTCGCTTGCTATAAATCAGCCACTACTTCTATTACTACTACAATTACTTTACTATCACTACTACCATATCACTGTGTTCTAATAAATTGCTGCAAGGCAAAGTGGTTTCTCAGGTGTGGTTGAATTGATAACTCAAATTGTAAGACTTATAAATATTCTTTGGCTCTCATTGTGTTGAATTACTAAATTTTGGTGAAATACTAACCTTGAATACGTTGCGATCCCCTATACTTGTGGGCATCAAGCCTATTTTCTGGTGCCGTTGCTGGGGAGCATAACTCTATCTATTAAGTTCACTTGGGAGTTATTGATCTACTATAATTTATCTTTACCATGAAGAACCTCAAAGGTTCCAGAACCAAGATCATGCCCTCTAAGATGAGGGGAGGTAAGTAACCGCCAACTAGCTCTACGCTTGATTCATCTATTGTTTAAAGTCAACTTGTGACACTAGCACTACATGCTAACATGCTACTATGTCACAAACAATAGGCACTTCTTATGTTATTGATGATAGTCATGATGATGCTTATACTTTGTTTGATAATACTGTGCCACTTGGTGAATTACTAGACGCCCATATTTCTAAAGCTAAATAAATTGAATTTACTGAAAATTATGAATCACCTATTACTTCTAGTACTCCTATTAGAAGTAAAATATTGAACGTTCTTGAAGTTTACACTTTTGATGAGGAGTTTACCAGAGAGTTTATGGCTTATGATACTGATAAAGGCATAGATGGTTTCATTACTATACTTCAAGAAAAAGCCATGAAAAAAATGATGAAACATGGTCCTAAGTTTGCAACTTCAGTTTTTGTTGAGGATGAGGAATATGAATTCTTTGTTGATCCTGAACTTATTGCTATGACAGAATATGATCCTTTTCATGGTTATGAATCTGAAAAAGTTGTTGCACACCTTACTAAATTGAATGATATTGCAACCATATTTTCTCAAGAGGAAAAGATTCTTATATCCTCAAGTTATTTCCTTTCTCACTAAAGGGTGATTCTAAATCATGATTTAATAATCTTGCTCCTGGTTCTGTGCGTAGTCCCCAGGATATGATTTATTATTTCACTAAAATATTTTCCTGCTCATATGAAACAAGATGCCTTATATAAATTTACAATTTTAAACAACTCGAGGAAGAGATCCTCCTCAAGCTTGGGGAGGTTTGTCCAATTATTAAATGCATTGCCTGATCAACCTCTAAAAATAATGAGATCCTTGATATCTTCTATAATGGACTAACCGATGACTCTAAGGACTACCTAGATATTTGTGCTGGTAGTGTTTTCAGGGAAAGAACAGATGATCAGGCTCAAGAATTATTGAAAAATGTTGATGCATGGACACTTCCCAAACCACCTCCTAAGACAACTCAGTAGAAGAGAGGTATTCTATATCTTAGTCCGGAAGACATTCAAGAATCCAAGAAATCTATGAAACAAAAAGGCATTAAAGTTGAAGATGTAAAACTACGTACCATTGAAGAGATCCATGGACTTGACCCTCCGAAATAGGTAGTAGAGGTACATTCTCTTTATAAATTCGACCAGGGTGATATTCCCTGTAATAAATCTCCAAGCCAATGCTTAGATGAATCCGATAATTTTGTTGTTAAACGACAAAACTTTAATATGCAAATAAATGATCAATTGAAACAAAATGCTATCATTATTGAAGCTTGAGTGATGTGCTAGTTAGAATTTCTAATGATGTTAAATGTTCAAATAAACATTTCTCCATGGTTCACACTCAACTTTGACAAGTTTCTAGATCACAACAAGATTTTTTTAGAGATATGCTTAAACAACAAAGAAAACATGCTTATGGAGTAGGAACTAGATGTGGTAAATTTACTCATGATGCTTTATATCCTGAGGGTCATCCTAAAAGAATTGAACAAGATTCTCAGAGAGTTAATGATAGTGCACCTAGTTCACCTAAGAAGAAAAAGAAGAAGAGTAGGAATAAAACTGTGCATGCTTCTAATGAACCTCTTATAGAAGGACCTGTTGAGAATCCTAATAATGTTTCTACCTCTGATGCTGAAACTCATCTGGTAATGAGCGTGAACATATTAATAATGATGTTATTGATGATAATAATGTTGATGATGATGCTTCACCTAATGATAATAATGAACCCAATAAGGAGGTAGAGATAGAGCCTAAAGTTGAGCCTGATGAACCACCTCCTAAAAGTAAAATATATGATAAAGGAGATTTTGTTTCTAGGAAGCATGGTAAAGAAAGAGAACCATGGGTACAAGAACCCACACCTTTTCCTAGTAAGGCTTTGAAGTCTAAAGATGAATATGCTTTTAATCATTTTGTTGAATTGCTTAGACCTTTATTTTGCAAGTTCCTTTGGTGATGCTATGAAAATGCCTCCTTATGCTAAGTACATTGAATATATTATTACTAATAAAAGAAAAATTCCTGAAGCTGAAATTTCCACAATGCTAGCAAATTATTCTTCCAAAGGAAAACTCCCTGAAAAACTAGGAGATCAAGGGATACCTACTATACCATGCTTTATTAAGAATAACTATGTTAAAACTGCTTTGTGTGATTTGGGAGCTGTTGTTAGTGTTATGCCCTTTTCTCTTTATAAAGAGCTTGGCTTGAATAAGTTGATACCTACTGAAATTTCTTTGCAAATGGTTGACAAGTCCATTGCTATTTCTATTGGTGTTTGTGAGGATGTTCAAGTTGTGGTTTCTAATGTTATGATCTTAACGAACTTTTTTATACTTGATATGCCCGAGGATGACGGCATGTCTGTCATTCTTGGAAGACCTTTTCTTAACACCGCAGGGGCTGTTATTGATTGTAATAAAAGAAAGGTTACTTTCCATGTCAATGGCAATGAGCATACAATTTATTTTCCTAGGAAGCCAAACAAAGTAAACAACCTCAATTTTATCAAAAAAATTATGACCACCACTATTGAAGACATCCGGTTCTAGAAAAGAAATACCAAACTATTATGATTGGAACCATGCCTATTCAAGTTGGTAAACTAGTGCTATACAAAGATTCTTCAATTTTATGTTGCTCGAAAATGGTTTGTTAATAAGACTTGATCAACCTTATTAATGGATTCTTTTTCAAAGGCATATTATCGATAAATTCCGTAAGCACAACTTTTTGTATATTTATTTTATTCTCTATTTGCATTAGTTTTAATAAAGTTTAACGGCCCTAGAATATCCTGTCTATCCTATTTTCTAAATTTTCTGTGCAATAAAATGGTTCAAAAATAAAATATCATAGAATGCCTAAAAATTTATCAGGAATGTTTTCCGAATATTTAAGACTTTTGGCACTGAAATTACCGGATGGGGGATCCACCCTGGGGCGACAAGCCCAGGGGTGCAGCCACCCCCTAGACAGTACCATGGTGGCTTGTGGGCCCCACATGCACCCATTCACTTAGTGCCCGTGGCGCCTGCCTTCTTCTTCCTCCAGAATTTTTTTCTTGCTTCCCAACTCATGTTCTTGCTGTTCCATGATTTTTTTTATTTTCTTTGCTCGAAGCTCTGTTTCCGAATCCATTTGGAGGGATTGCTTCTTTATGTGACACCTCCATTGGTCCAATTAGTCTTTTTCTAGTAGTTTATTATTTGCTTGTTTTGCTACTATAGGTGACCATGAATTTAAACTTGCATGTCGAATTTGTTTGGTTCTAAGTAGTTTTGATGCATGGTTTAGCCTCTAGACAGTTGTGGGAGTAGGTTCTATCAATTATATTATTATTTTTTTCACTTTTTATGAGTTACTAAAAGTTCAGAAAAAAGGTAGACGTTGAGGAGGATGATCTCAAGAGGTTCTTCAAGCCACAGTACCGCAAGGACCGCTTATCATGAACAAAAAATTCTCTATGAGGTGCTGAAGTGAATGCTTGTCAATGGCCATGTCGACTTTCATGAATGGTGTCGACATCAGACTTGAGTTTGAACAATTTGTGGAAAATGCTGGTTTGACTGCTTTCCTCACAGATAAGTGTCACGACCCACCTTTTCAGCATACGGTCTCCATGTGTTTCTATGCCAACCCTGGATCAAATCGTCAGCATACATGGTGATGAAGTTGTATCATACACAAAATGTGTCCTTTACTACATCGCATGATCCACAAAGCAAATAGTCTTACAAACTCTAGCCATAGGCTAGTCAAATACATAGTCTTACAATAAGGAAAGTTCATAACGAGCGGAAACGTAAGCAAATCTAAGGTAGACATCTTGGTAAGCTCCATCAAAACCACGAGGAAGCATGTTGAGTGGATGCACGAAACCCTACGTAAGTCACTCCTCGTAGTATTCACCTGCAACATGATATGTTGCAGCCACTAGGGTCGGTATATTGAATGTATTGGCAAGTCCACAGTTCATTGCAAATCCTGTTCACCTACATGCACTTTGGCTAGTGAGGCTCAAGGCTCTTTGCAGAAATATAGTTTTGCCCTATTTATTTTAATAGTGGTCTACTCTAATAGCTGGACATACAATATCCTGTGATAGTCCTGGATAAATCGTATGACCCGATCATCCAAATGCATCTTGAGTATGTGGGTTCCTGCATTCTGCAGTTGCCATAGGCAAGCCTCTAGAGACCTGGCCCATTCCCAGTTCTCTGAGATTAGGTCCATAGTCCCCTTTTCTTCAACCCATCAAATTTTATTAGAAGAGGCGATAAGATCAAGCTGACAATTCTCCAATGAGTTGCTCAAAATTTGTCAACAACGGGGACACGACTAATCATGATTAGTTTTATACACACTGTAGAGGTTTGTGTACTTTACCCTGATTCCCGGTCACACCCTTTTGCTACTAAATTTCACCTGTGAAGTAGCTAGCTACATCAAGATGAGACTTTTGGGAAATAGTAGCCCACTCAGAAAAGGCAGACGCAGTCCAACCTACACACCTACATCTACTGGTCATGCCCAGGAGGGTTCCCACAACTTACTTGGTCCAGACGGAGCACATATTGTCTCACGGTAACACATGGAAGATATTCAACTTTGAACTCATACAATCCATTTGAGCCTAGACGGTCGCCCACAAAACTGTAGACCACCAAGCAATACCGAAGCACCGCCTAGTTGATTCATCTATCTATTATATACTAAAAGAAAAATGTGTATGAGAAATAGAGCAATTATCTAGAAAATCCTGTGTTAATTAGAAACATCCGACCATCAATCTGGTGGTCGCCTCTAAAACTAAAAATATAGCCATCAAATTTGTATAACCGTCCTACATCTATTAGCAAAATTAGAGAAAATCCCAAGTTAATCCAAAACATCCGACCATCAATCTGGTGGCCCCCTCTAAAACTAAAAAAATAGCCATTAGATTTGTACTACAATCGTCTTACATCTATTAGCACTATGTGAGTTATGTAGAAATGAAAAATTACGTAGATAATAGATGCCCGATGGACCTTGAACCCTGAATGTGAACACCAGAATTGCTCAAAAAGAAGGAAAATGTGAACAAGCAGGACACCAAGACTTACGACCACCCATCGATTGGTAGTGTACTTATATATATTTTTTAGAGTTATTGCCTAATATGTACAGGCAAGAGATTTTCCTAAGTAACGATTGGTCCAGTTATGTACATTTGTGTATTTGTGTGGTCGCAAACTACATTATCATGTGGCATTTAAAAATTGAACAGTTCTTGCCTACACGGATGTATTTTTTGATCTCACTGGAGTATATACACAAACAATTTACTATTATACGTAACCTTGATTACTGTTCTTCATCAGCGGCGGTTGCTGTTCTGGTGCGCTGGTCCTACGGGGCCTTAGCACGACGACTTCCCGACTGTCTACTACAACAAGTTGTGCCCGACTCCGGCGAGGGAGGGGTGATGACGGCGGCGCGCCTTCGGCTCGCTTCAGTGATTGTAGTCGTCGCTAGGTGGTCTACGGATCTGGATGTAATTTTTATTATTTCTAGTGTTCGTTGTACTGCCGTGATGGAAGATGAATAGATTGAAAGTTTTCTCGCAAAAAAAAAAGATTACTGTAAAATATATTTTGTGGGAATTAAGAAATATATATTACTCCTTACATAATATGAAAGACGATCGGTTTAATGCGCAAAACACACACACACACACACACACACACACACGCGCGAACGAAACTCGCATAAGGAACTACACATTTGATTATTGGTTTGTGAAATAAAAAGTTGATTCCCAATTTGATGGACCATTCCTTTTGTCAATCTAACTTTAATTGAACTTTAGAAAGTATATATAAAAAAATTACTATTATATGTAACCTTGATTACATAAAAAAGTTATACTACATAATGAGAAGATGATCGATTGAACGAGTAAAAAGACATGCACCAGAAATTCGCATAAGGCAGTACAAATTTAATGATTGGTTTGTGAAATAAATAGTTGATTCCCTATATGGTGGACCATTCGTCCGTTGATCTAAAATTTAATATCACACAAGAATACAACAAATTGCCATGATGGCCTGCTAACTACACACTTGTTCGATGCACCAATGTAATACATTCTTGTAGAATTATTTTTATTTTTATTTATTTAATATAATATAAAATTATAATAGGCTGCCTCCTAGGAAAACGAGAACATCTAGCCATACATCTGGCAACCTCCGTTTTAATTGACAAAGTATGACCAATTGTAGATCATCCTATAATTTATAAACACATTTGAACCACTGATCTACAAATCTATATTATTGAGCACAAAATGGCAGATCCATATACCCGATACACCCTCTTTTAGTTAATGATATATGATCCATAGTTCTAAATTTATCGTTGTAACCAAACATGATAGAGACCTTAGATCTTCATAGTTATTTCTGAATGTTTTTCAACCATTAACCTATATAATCTATATTAGATGATCACAAACGATAGAGCCTCTCTATGTAAGAAAACTTGAGACTTTGATTATGCCTATACCCCATGTCTAATACTACCGTCATATCATCAAAATGTTGCCACTAATCTGCCACACCCTACAATTTCATACACTATAGTTGTGGTAACCAGTTGTCGTTGTGTAAAATGGCAAGCAGCTAACATGAGACGTTGCAACCAAAAACATGTTCCTCGCATAAATGTAATATATTCGACTGAACTATAATTTCTTATTTAATATCACATAAACTACAATTCGATGCCTCCAAGAAAAATCGAAACATCTAACCATCTATCAGGTGAACCCTCTTTTTGTTTTTTTTGTTAATGAAGTGTGACATATGGTTCTTCATACTGGTATATAAACATCATCTGAACAATTATATATTGAATGTTTTATTAGTTGATAACAAACAACATATATATGGCAGGCAAAAAACCCCAGACTTCAATTATCTCTTTCCATACACATTCAATACTCCTCTCACATCATCACAACTATCACTGCTATCTGTTATTCCGTATCGTTGGGTGTTGCTCTTCTCGATCATCTTCATTAAACATGTCTTGGTGATATTCTTGGTGTCATGAAACCTGATAGTTGAAGATTCGTTAACAACAACAATGCTTTTTTATGGAGGCAATATTGCAGCTGCATGTTTGCCAATAAAATAAAAAAGAAGGCAGCCACATCAAGGAGCACTCAACACGTAAATTTAGTTACAAGGAATAGTCATTATTTCCACCTCAAATTAGGAAATTTACTATGAGGTTTGATTCAAGTTAGCTACATGCGCCCATGATCTAAACCATTTTTTTGTTAACTGGACTACTCGACAAAAAAATGTGAAGTACGCGCCTACCACTAAAAAGGAGTCTGTCTTTTCGAGTTACACCAGATTTCAAGTGGAAATTAGGCATAAAACCGATTGTTCTATCATGTAAGCAAAGCTAATAAATACACACAATCAATATTCCTGAAGATCGATATCGTATACTAATAGGTAACAAAATAATGTAAGGGGACCATCTAGAAATTAGTACAAACTAGCAAAGTGGCCCGCTCGATGCGCGGACTAGAACTTTATAAACTTTAATAATAAGAACATATTATGTTATTTGTCTACAATAAAATTGGAACCAAATTTGATGAAATTTGCAAATATCTCTATCCATCAGTTACCATCTAATTATGGATGCCATACTAACTGTAACATCTTTTATAGTTAGTAATAGATATTTATACACATCTGCAAGATTTTTTTTGGCATGTTAGGAAAACCATATAAAGGGATTTTTGATTCGTGGCATTCAGAGTAATCAATATAGGGTTGCATGCCATGACTTCTTAACTTATATGTTATTTGCACCATAGAGAATAACTGCAAATATTTCCTAGGGGTATAAAAGGGTATAAGTGTATCGATACAAGATTGAACAAATAGTTATGGACAATGTGTATGGACTGCAATCCTACAATTCAAAAAACATGCATAGATATTTTTTCCCCTGAGATCCATCATCTGAACTAAAAAGTCCCTTATGATGAAATGGCTATAAGTCGCATGTTAAAGCATGTAGTTACTTATATGACTTCCTTCATTATCCAACATAACGTGTGTAATTTTTAACATATATCTAAAAATGTGTAGATCCTACACAGGTATGCTTTTAGTGTATGCGCTTTACTTTTGTATGTTTGTATCCATCGTCTTAAATATTATTTATAATATTACGTTGATGGAAGCAACACGCATCTTGAAGGAGATATCGCCTAATGTATTTTCAGAATTTATAGAAGGTAATGTTTTGACTGGAACACGCAACATATATATTTGGATTGCTCTATGTAAATTTAAATTACAAATATAAACTCCAAACTCGTGTATGTTGCCAGGGAAACTAAAACCTACTTTTAAGTGTAAAAGAGAATAGGAACATGCAATTATCACCGGCTTCCATTGTTGAAACATGGAACCATCACATGTTGAGTTTATGTCTGCATGCATCAATCGATATAGATGCCAATGAGCTCCCCTCCTTCTCATAAAAAATCTCTTGTCAAATAGCGCTTGAATGAATAATCAGAACAAACCACTTGCAATCAAATCATACTCTTAATAATTGCAACGCTAAATGCAGTATATACCATTGTTAGTGAAATTGTCATACATACAACTTGTACACCCCATGCCGGCTAATAAAGGTTCCATGGTCTAGAAATGCCCGTGCTGTCTACTCTTAGTCAGTCCAATATTAACACGGAAATTACCATTTTGATGCAAAATCCAACATGTTATCAAATTGTTCGGTTGGAGCTGCCCTTGTGTATTATGGGACAAGTATGACACGTAGAAATACTTACCATGGAACTCAAGATAAAATTAATGATGTAACATGGAAATTACCATCTTAATGCAAAATTTAACATATTATCGAATTATTCGGTTGAGCTGTCCTTTACTTATGGCACAGACATGCCACTTGAAATACTTATACTAATATCCTTAGTTTATCATAAGCTAATGATTATTTTATATTACATATTTTATAAGTAAAAAGTACTTGTGGGACATATTATTAGGATACATGAACTTGACGTGTGTATACAGTATTGAAATGATGGAGCTTTTAGATACTAAATATTCCTCTCCATGCAGAAAATAAGAGATCACATAAATGTATTGTAAAAGAGGTGGTCACAATTAATTAATTAAGCAATCTACATTAAACAATCCTGTTGAGATCTTACTACCAAATCATATTAATTTTAGTACGTAGTCAACGACCAGTGAGGCGTAACTGGACGAAGCGTGCATACTTGCTGAGTCAATTCACTTATTTACCACACATAACCCTCAATGGTCACCGAGAGAAGGCCAAAAGACATGCCAACTTGAGGAGAACACAATTATGGGAGCGGAATCACTGAAGGAAAGATTTAGCACACATCAATGTCAACTGATAGACCTAATTTGAGTAGCAACTGTACCTTCACTATTTCACACTTGAGGTGTATCTGAGTTACAACGACGTTTAGACTACTTTTTGTTTGACAACTTCGGATGCAAATAAATCATAGAAATTTAACTTGGGTAATAAATTAAAAGGGTTTCAATTAACCTAGGATTTTATGATCTGTCCATACCTCATGGTAGATGGCAAGGTCTCATTATGCATCCGCTAGCAAGCAACATGGATATAGAATTTACGCCGAACCAAGCTGGCAGCACGTGTACTCAAGATATTTTGGTTAAGCGACACAACTGTTTTTCATCGAATGATCCATAAGGCTATGCTAGTAGGGAAGCTGCTATAGATATGCATATGCATGGATAATTGCATATATAACTGGTTAGAATTTTCAAGAGAAAACTAATTGTAACTGGCGAACATGCTCGCTACTTCCTATGAAGCCATGAAGCTATCGGCAGGTTTGCTATTTAGAGAAGCTCAAATCCTTCATGTACCTAATCTTGAGTTCTTGACGGAGAAGATGCTGGAGATTGGCAGAACCCCATGATGAAGCAGAAAAAACACACGATGAGATAATCCACATGGACAGCGCTGCATGCGATTCCATCTCCATGGACACAATCACTCCATGCTAGCATCATTCAGACCAGTAGGAAGATAAGCATGTGGTCGTCATCTGGAGGAGACTCAACCTGCCGAACCCATCCACGGTCCACCGAGTGCATAGACATCGCGATCTTGAGTTCCAAGTGCAGACCATGATAGAAATAGAAAGAAAGAGTAAGGGCCTTGTACGCATATGTTTCCGGCCAGCGGCAAGAATCAATCCACCAAGCTTCGTGTACTTGTGCATGTACTGTTGCATACATCGGTTCCACGCTGCATCATCGCTGCGAAAAGAGTTTGCACGCTCAATATGAACAGGGCCAACAGACGTCATGTTCCACCTCTCTCTCTCTCTCTCTCCAAGTCGTGAACTCTCACCTCCACTCTTTCTCCAAGTCCTGAACTCTCACCTCGCACTTTCGCTTCCGATCTGCACCAGAAAGACCCAAGAGGTGAGAAATTTACACGTACTTTGGTTCGTATGTTCAAAGTTCCGCAGCTGTACTTACCTGAGACCCTTGCGGGCTGGATTTTGTAGTTCCCATACGTATTCCATCCATGGGCGTCCATATACCAAGATGAGAGGAGATCATGTAGCATCGGCGCCCATATACGAAGATCAGAGGAAAATTTGTAGCATCAGCGCTTATATACAAAGATTAGAGGAAAACCTGTAGCTTGGAACTTTCGAAGTCAACCGCCGCCATGCCCGACTTTGCACGTACTTTGCTTCGGAAGTATCAAAGTTCCGCAGCTGTACTTACCTTAGACCCTTGCGGGCTGGATTCTGTAGTTCCCATACGTATTCCATCCACGGGCGCCCATATACCAAGATGAGAGGAGATCATGTAGCATCGGCGCTCATATACAAAGATCAGAGGAAAACTTATAGCATCAGCGCTTATATACTAAGATTAGAGAAGAACATGTAGCTTGGAACTTCTGAAGTCAACCGTCGCCATGCCCGACGGGCTAACCTTTCTGATTGTATATTGATCTCTTTGCAGATGTAACCATTCTCTAACCTGCCGATATCTTATTTTAATGTTGTTCTAATATGTCCTGCCACCAACTTTCACATGAGCATACATGACACTTGCAAATTCACGTAAATAGATAATGGTATAAAGAGGAACCTCTTGGGCTGACAGTCTAACCTATGTCGGCTATGGTTCAGGTGCATATATTTCTTAGGCTAGATATAGATGCCCCCCTATACATTTGGAATGTATGTCTTCCCTAATTAGATTGACTATTATTCTAGCATCCCATGAAAGTAGTGCTTCTCCCGAACATTTGTTGGAACTTATGACATGCATGAGAGATGAAACTTGAAGCAAGAAAGGAGGATGATGAGAGATGAACGTGAGAGTGATTTCTATATTGTACAACAATTCTTATTTGCTCCTGATCCCTAATCCAGATCAAAGCCACAAAATATAAAGAAAGGAGATGAGGAATACCATGTTCTCCTACCTGCTAGTCGCCAACTCCTTTCTTTCAGTTATGTTGAATGAGTTGTAGACTCGGAACTGAGATGAGATCAAACCACCTAAGTGTCTGGCATCAAAGTTCCTGGATCTGAAATCACAAAGAAAATATGATTGTTTTGTTTAGTTTGCACATCCAAGTCCATGAGGTTTCAAAGAGCCCTGCTACAGAAGCCTATGGCGTTCACGCGGGTGCCATGTTATTCTTCTATGCTGCCGCTGGATATCTTCAGGTGTTTCTCATGTCTCTTGAAGAGGAGGGGAGATGAAGTCGCATCCGGAATAGAGATGGAGATTTTAGACGGGATAGGTGCAGTTTTTTTTATTCCACAAGGACAGTTTCCATGTATGTAATGGCTTTTTTTTTACCTAACCTTCCATGCGGGGCAAGAGGGGAGGACATGGAATAGAGGTTGAGATTTAGACGGGATAGGTGCAGTTTTTTTTTTGGTTAAACCAATGCCAATTTCAATGTATGTAATGGCAATGGTGGGTAATTTTAATCACTTAAATCTAATGGCTATTAATTGTTAGTCCACCAAATAGATGGTTAGATCTTTCTAATTATTGCGGGAATTTTAATCTATTTCTCTTTTTTGTGGTTAACCTGTCAATTACTTTTTATATATAAATAGATGTCAGTTTAGCCTGCAATTGTAGATAGTACTGATAACATGACTATAACCGCATATACCTACATATTAGCGTAACACACTTTAATCATGTAAGGTTATTCGCGTTGTCAATTATAGGTAAAGGAAATACAGTTTCACTAACTCCATATGTTAGGGTTTTGTTTAGAAAACAGTAATACCTATGATATGCAGTATAGTTCAGTCACAAATACCATGTCAACAGATAAATATGGTATTGAGAACAAATCTTTAGGCATCTATAAATAGCGAAAACTGAAACCGTGTATAACCCATGTAACTATCATTTAGTGATCCAAGATCAGTTAAGTAGTAGTTTGATGCATACACATCTCTTTGTAGTAATTCCTATGTATATTCAAAGTCTACTAAGATATCCAAAGCCAATTGTATTTCCTAAATCAAAGGATGATCGCTTATACATTAATGTACTTTGGATATTCCGTGGTCTGAAGCTTAAAACAAATTTGGCCATAACTACATTCTTTAGAAATTGCATGTTTTTTTCTTCTAAAACGTCATATAGTAGCCTTGCAAGTACCTTGAATTATACATGGTGCAACCGTGAAAGATACAAATAGGTATCACTTATGTAGCCAATGGGGTGGTCGAACTATGCTCAATATAAATTGTAAACCCTTCCTCCTCACTAGATTATTGTAGTTATACCCAAAAATAGTCACATGCCCATTGTCAGTTACACAATGCACAAATTAAGGATATATGGATAGGTATTTCGTCTTGCATCTTAACTAAATATATAATGATGAAGTAGAAATAATAAACAATAGTTGTTGGATATGTACAAACACGGATAATTTGACCACGGATAGGGAGCAAATTAAATACACGTAAAATGTCAAAAGCAAATATTTATCCGGCTATTCGTGAATCAAAACAATTTCTATTTTACATTTAAGGGTAATTCATCTTCATCTTTTTTCCGCAAAAGGCAATACATCTTCAAACGATCAATTCATGTGAATGTTTGATCCCGTGGATTTTGCTGTCAAGATATTCGAAAATTCAATCAGCAACCACAACTATAATAATTAACTATAGTTTTCGTAATTCCAAGATGGTTAGAATAAACTATTATAAAATATACTATTGCATGTTATTTGAGCACATTATGCTTAAGTTTATTGGATCCATAGGGTTTATTTGCTTTACTCTATCAACAAGAAAGCAATGTATGTCTCTTTCTACACACTTAGAAATATGGAAATAATAGGTAATAGATATTTTGAGATACAAATATAAAACGTATTAATGTCTAAATTATTGTATGTTATGCACTAAAGGGGAGTAATAGTAGCAACCAAAGATCTACATGAGAAAACATATATACTTGATCATTTCGACACAAGGATGCCCTCACATTTGCAAGGGCCATCGTGCTAGTTAATTAAGTTGTAGTTAAGTAGACAACCATAAGGTAGTAAGACTGAAAGGTAAATGATGTTTTTCCAATCCACGTCATAGCCGCTAAGCATCTAATCGATGGTTACAAGGCCAGGGTAAGTTTAGACCTAAGTTGTCAACTATTCATAGCAGCTAAGCATATACTCGATAGGTACTCACGCACCAATCATGGAAAAACTACAATGCATGAAAATACTGGGTAACATGGTCAAAGTGAACTTGCCTTGCTTGCTGTTTTCACTGGTGCACTCCTCACAGTCACAAGGGTTGCACTCCTCGTAATTAACATTGACGGAAATATAACACACTACAAGAGATTGGACCTACTGTGACGAGCTAAAAAATGTCACGTAATAGCTAAAAACGTCACAAAATACTCGCATGTGACATTTTTTAGGCGTCACGAGCATCGTCACGGAATCCCCGTCACAGATTATTCGTCGTGACGCAGCGCGCAAAAAACGTCACCGGATATGGGACATTCGGTGACGAAGCTATCGTCACAAGATTATTGACGGGCTAATGTGTAACACCCCGAGAATCATGCTACAGTAATCCCCTTTTAATGATGCCTTGTCATCATTGTTACTGTTGCTAATCTCAGTTTCATTCTAATCCAACCCAGATCTCAAAGTCAAATTAAAGTCAAAATTCAAACTGCTCAAATATGAAAACTGAAATGTTCAAGGTGTGGAAAATAATCCGTGAAATTTGTCATGTTGGAACCAACCTCTTTTGGATTTCGAAAGTGCCTCGAAATTATTTAGTGATCCAGCAACATTTAAAATTGGCCTCTTAAATTTCTAAAATAGTTGGACAACTACTTTCGCCTTAAACTTTTTGTGACCCTTAGAAATAATGTGCTTGATTTATGTGACAAGTCTCATATCTAATAAAACTCATTTAGTTTTGCGGTTTAATAGAAAACAGTAGCTAAATTTGAAACAGAAAATAAAATGTGTGAAAGGGAAAAGGAACACCCCCACGCTGGACCAACTGGCCCAGCTAGCTAACCTGGCTGCCCAGCCCGCACTCCACAGCCTATTAGGCCACGCCCGACCTAACCCTAGACGACCGACCCCACTACCTCGCTCCCACTCCACACTCCTCCCTCTCCTGCATTGTTTCGGATCGAGGGCGAATTCCCGATCCGCCACACCGCCGCTCCGGATGGCGAGCGCCCGTCCTTGACGCCCAACCTCCCTTCCCCTCCTGCTCCTTCAGCACCGCCGCCCTCCATGTTGCAGGCGCACGCCAACGCCTTGGCACCGACGTGGCGCCCGAGCCGCCGTTCGATCCGTTCGCCTCCGACCACCTCGTGCCACCCCGAAGCTCATCAATGCGTTCACTGTGAGCTTCCGCACCTCCTCTCCCTCTTCATCTGCTCACGCGCGTACTCTAGTCGCGGGTTCGTGTAGCACCGCCATCGTCACCGCCGCGGACCACTCCGACCACACATGTCCGCGGCCGCCTTCCCCTGACCGTGCCTCGCGCCATACCGCCATGAGCACGCCGCGACCAAGGCCTCCTGCGCCTGCCGGCGTGCGCTCGTCGCGGCCCGCACAGCCACCTCTTCCCGACCGCGCCCTCTCTTCCTCCTTGCTACTGATGCGCCGTGCTCGCCCCGCCTCCGTTGCCTTGCTGCTGCCGTCCTAGCCCCCGCTCCTGGCGTTCCTCCCCCCTGTGACGTCGCACCCCCGCTCCTCCTGTCACCCCCAGGCGCGCCCACCGCTTGCGGCGGCGTCCGCCTCCGGCCGGCGGTGCCCACCCCGGCCGCTGCCCCGCCGCTGCTGTTGGCTCAAGCCGAGCCGCCGGCGCCCTCCCCCTCGCCACTTCCGCCCTCGCCGTGGCCTCGTGGCACGGAGTTAACCGCCGCCTAATTGGCCATTAAGGCCCTAACCCACCTACTTACCCCCCCACTAACATACAGGCCCCGCATGCTTAATTAAAATAAATAACCATGTTAGTTTAGTCACTGGGTATGACATGTGGGACCCCCCTTGTTAATTAAATCCTTTAAACTAAAAGCTATTAACTATCAGTCTATGACAGCTGGGCCCCGACGCCCTTTGACTGGTCAACGTGGACCAGTCAACTGCTGACTGTGCACTGCCGGGTGCACTGCACCAGGTGCATCTAACAATTTCCTTTTAAATTTCAAAATTAATATAAATTCCAGATTTTAAGAATATTAATAAAACTTTAGAAATTCATAGTAAATAAACCGTAACTCGGATGAAAATGTTTTCTACATGAAAGTTGCTCAGAAAAATCCAACGAATCCGAATACGTGGTCCGTTTACCTGTCAGATGCCTCTAACTATCTGAACATGGAACATTCCCCCTCCGGTCATCTATCTGACACAGGTCCGGAACCGGGAAAATATTCCCGGTTGAATTCCCCCTTCACCTATATCGTGTAGCCATACGTTAGGTCACACCCGGCACAACTTATTGCCATATTATACTTTGTGATGCTATGCCTGCTTTATATTTATTGTTTCTTCCCCCTCTTCTCTTCGGTAGACTACGAGACCGACGTTGCTGCTGCCCAGTTCGACTACGAGGTTGACGACCCCTCTCTCTTGCCAGAGCAACCAGGCAAGCCCCCCCTTGATCACCAGATATCGCCTACTCTTCTCTATACTGCTTGCATTAGAGTAGTGTAGCATGTTACTGTTTTCAGATACTCCTATACTGCTGCATAGCCTGTCCTTGTTACTTCTGTTGTTACCTTACCTGCAATCCTATATGCTTAGTATAGGTTGCTAGTACTTTCATCTGTGGCCCTACATCCTTGTCCGTCTGCCGTGCTATACTATCGGGCCGTGATCACTCGGGAGGTGATCACGGGTATATACTATATACTTTACACTATTACAATACCGGTGGTACTGTTCGGAGATGGGGGCTGAAAGGACGGGTGGCTCCATCCCGGTAGAGGTGGGCCTGGGTTCCCGACGGCCCCCGACTGTTACTTTATGGCGGAGCGACAGGGCAGGTTGAGACCGCCTAGGAGAGAGGTGGGCCTGGCCCTGTTCGGCGTTCGCGGATACTTAACACGCTTAACGAGGTCTTGGTATTTGATCTGAGTTGGCTATGAGCTTATACGCACTAACCATCTACGCGAAGTAGTTATGGGTATCCCGCGTCGTGGTATCAGCCGAAGCACTTCAGACGTCACGACGAGCGGCGCGCGCCGGATTGGACGGAACGCTGTTGGGCTAGGTCTGCTTCCGGCCGCCCTCATAACGTCAGGTGTGCTCAGGCGATGGGCCTGCACCCTGGCGCTTAGGTTTAGACCGCGTGTTGGCCTCTCTGTTGTGCCTAGGTGGGGCTGCGACGTGTTGATCTTCCGCGGCCGGGCATGACCCAGGAAAGTGTGTCCGGCCAAATGGGATCAAGCGTGCTGGGTAAGATGGTGCACCCCTGCAGGGAAGTTAATCTATCCGAATAGCCGTGATCTTCGGTAACAGGACGACTTGGAGTTGTACCTTGAGCTTATGACAACTAGAACCAGATACTTGATAAAACACACCCTTCCAAGTGCCAGATACAACCGGTGGTCGCTCTCGCTCAGGGATATGAGCAGGGGATCGCCGGGTAGGATTATTGCTATGTGATGTTACTTGGAGGACTTCAGATGGCCCTCCCTTACCTGTTGCAAGACAGGTGTCCAGAAGCGTAGTCTTCGTTAAGACTAGCTACCCCCCTCTTATTCTGGCTTTCTGCAGTTTAGTCCACCGATATGGCCCTTTACACATATATCCATGCATATGTAGTGTAGCTCCTTGCTTGCGAGTACTTTGGATGAGTACTCACGGTTGCATTGTTTCCCCCTTTTCCCCCTACCTCTATCCGATTGCTGCAACCAGACGATGGAGCCCAGGAGCCAGACGCCACCGCCTATGACCACTACTACTCTAGAGGTGCCTACTACTACGTGCAGCCCGCTGACGACGACCAGGAGTAACCTAGGAGGATCCCAGGCAGGAGGCCTGTTCCTCTTTCGATCTGTATCCCAGTTTGTGCTAGCCTTCTTAAGGCAAACTTGTTTAACTTATGTCTGTACTCAGATATTGTTGCTTCCGCTGACTCGTCTATGATCGAGCACTTGTATTCGAGCCCTCGAGGCCCCTGGCTTGTATTATGATGCTTGTATGACTTATTTTATTTGTAGAGTTGTGCTGTGATATCTTCCCGTGAGTCCTTGATCTTGATCGTACACATTTGCGTGCATGATTAGTGTAAGATTGAATCGAGGGCGTCACATAATGTGCAGTGGGTTTCCAAATGGGCCAAGCCCAATAATTTAGCGTTTTTTCTATTTTTGGATCTAATTGTTTGGTGGGCCATAGCCAATTTGCAACCCATTAGTTGTTGATCCAGCCCGTGTTTTTATGGAGCAGTCACCCTTTCCTGCTACACTTTTCAAGAAATATATTATTTATAGTTTTTTCCTCTCATATTAGTTTGGCCTGGTCCGATTCAAAACAAAATGTGGGCTTGTGGTATTTCCAAGACCATCTTTTCATTCACCAATTTACACATCGCATTATAAGCTAACTTGTCTCTAAACAACGTGTACACTTAACACTTACATGCACCATCCAACAATAACCCAAGCTACATAATCGTTTGATACAACAAATTCCTTTTAAACATTTGGAGGTCATCAATATAGACCTTCTTGTTGTGAGTCTTAGCTCCCACCTTAATCAAAACTTGAAACCTTGTTGAATGCCTCTTCTGTGACTTCATGAAGGCAGCTCGAGTTGTTTTGATCCTTCTTTGTCCATATCAACTTCTTGAAAGATGACTTACGAATCAGCCTATTAGAAACAAAGACATAAATACAGCAGCATGATGAGTTAGAAAAAACCATCTACCATTGCAACAAAGAACAACATGAAAGTTATAACTCAGAGCTCTAGGTTGGAATCTTAACAAAAAAGACATGATAGTACTTGTCTTATGAGTGATATGAACAGGACTAAACATGTCGTATTTGTGAGCAACAAAAGTCATCTGAAATATTAAATTGGAATTAAATCGGCGTGGAAAAAAATATTCGACAAAGCTAGGAAGAAACCTTGAAGCAGCTAGAATAGTGAAGAAAGCATGAAGAAGTTTCGCAGATTCATTGTTGTCCTTGGCACACATTTGATCAATAAGATACTTCCATTTGGAAATAAATTACTAACAATTGTGCGATGGTCGCAGGCCGAATAAAAAACTCGTCTAGGCTTTGATCTTTAGTTGTAGTATCTGCTTGCTTGGACAGTAATCTACATTAACATATAGTCAGTATCACTTCTGATTGCCACAAACAAGTGCAGCGAATTAGTTCTCCATCAGCAATTTACCAAATCATCTTGAATCGCCCATAAAACTCCAACGGCAGTTCTACAACAAAAATTCGCTTGCAAATCTATTCACACTCCCTCAAACCGAGTTGCCATGAACTCAGAACTAAAAAAAACATAACAATACTGAGAGAGCATCGGCATAACGAAAATATTTTATTGCAGCTCACTATTTCATTACTTACCCATGTCACATGTACTCTCCCTCTGTTCCTAAATATAAGTCTTTCTAGAGATTCTAATAGAGATTACATACGGATGAATATAGACATAGTTTAGAGTGTAGATTCACTCATTTTGCTCCATATGTAGTCCCTATTGAAATATCTAGAAAGACATATATTTAGAAACGGATGGAGTAGTTAGGTTCTAATAATAATTTCTCTAAAAGATAAATCAGAGCAGGTACAATTCAGTTTACAAATTTCAACTTAATGATACGTATAAACTTGTTACATGAGTTCCAGATTACTGACACAAACAAGGACTATCTTACCTAGCAAATAATGGGAGTGTACTGTACAAGCATCGCACGATTGACCAATAAGAACTCACTAACAAGGAAGAATGGAACAAAACTAATATCTGAACCAATCCACGCACGGAAGCGATTCATCTAAATTGAGCGCAGAGAGTTGAGCCCCGTACACATGTTAACCCAGTTTGTTGGTCGAGCTTGACCGTCCTCCAGTTGAACTCCGGCGTGCCCCTGTGGTCTATGCTCTGTCAATATATGTCAGACAAAACACAAGAAGAAGAAAAAACAGAGGAAGAAGTACTGATAAGTGCGAAAGATCGGACGATATAATCAAAGGCGCGCGAACTGGGGGGGGTTATCGTATTTCCCCTACTCATTAGTTAATCTCTGACGAAGGCGACGAGGCGGGTGTCATAGGCGAACCAGGGGTTCCGATCAAGGAGGCCATAGCGAATACCCTCATCACCATGACTCTCCCTCATTTGCTCCGATAGAATTGACAATTGAGAAGTGTATGGACGAGTTGCAGTAGAGAGTGAGAGTTCTGTCCCTGCAATCACACGAGAGGGATCGGAGGACGCACGCATGCAGGTACTCACACTGAGAACGAACGTCACGCACATAGGCTGGGCCGCCGCCGCGTGACCAGGCTGGTCCAGCCGGAGCGCACGCTGGGTCCGCCGCTGCGCGCCATGGAGGGCCCTGACACCACTAGCAGCTTCCGCAGTAGGGTGCCCTCAAGGAACCCGACGGGAGAGGGAGGAGAGAGCAGCTACTCCTGCCGCCGTCGCCGCGTTTAGTTGCCCCCGATCTACCGCGCCGCCACCACACGACTACACGAGCGAAAGAAAACGAGATACGATAGATAGGGTTTCGCTCGGGCAGGAGGTGGGCGAGGTAAAAAAATCGCTGGTTATATGTGTTGTTGAGCTGGCGTTTTTTAGGGTAAGTAGAGTTGGATTCAGCCCACTTATATAGTAGAAAAATTTAAAGAAAGGGCTTGCCAGGTCATGGGCTGTGCTGCGCACGTAACAGCCGCCAGCCACCCCAAAAAAACAAAAGTTTTTTTTTTGAAGGGCCAAAAAAACAAAAGTTAACAGCCGCCTGCCGGAACCGAGCTGTGCGGCCTTGTCGTGCCTTGCCTTTTCTCTCCCCATCGCGACGTGACACCGGCTAGAACCCATGAGAGACAAACAGATAGATCAAAATGGTTCCGTGTTCAAACTCCTTGTACCAAAAAATGGTCCAGTCAACTTATATTTCCGTTTTTTTATAGAATGTAATAGCATCATCTCACGAATGCGTGGATTCAAGGATTTTTGCATGGCCACTATCTATTTATATTAGATAAAACAAAATAAAAAAATTCCCTAGCCATTACCTATCTCTATTAGATGAAACAAAATAATTACAGTGCTTAGTAAACTTTGAAAACGCTATGGTCCTACTGTACGCGGGTCCTACCGCTCAGTAACCTGTGAAACAGGTATGGCAGGTCCCATTGGTAGACATCACATAAAAAAGTAATCATCACACATTCGTAATATTCGGTGACTCTAGTAGGTTCGTCATTGAAATTACCAAACTGCCAAAGAAACTGGTAGCCAGGTGCGCTCAAAGGCTAAAGCGATTCTGTGACATGTATCGTCACCAATTTGCTGTATTCGGTGATGCCACCTACGAAAACATCACACATTAGGTATTCCTATGACGTTGTCCAACTTCGTCACGAGGATTTTCGTCACGGTATCCCAGTTTTCTTGTAGTGACACATAACAATCATAAGCACAATCCATACGAAGGGAAACTTGCATGAATCACACATCACAAAGTGTTGGATTGTTTGGGTTTGATTTGTTTCAATTTGATCTTTCCAATTTGATTTCACAGTTTGGTTTGTATTTGACATAAGGAATAGTTCATTCAACTCAACTCTTATTTAAACTTCCTAACAAAATCAACTTGTACCTAGTTCAATGTTTATGAACCATAAATAATTTAATATCTAAAATTCATGTAATTTTATTTGAATTTGAGATATGAGTTGCACTATTTGACTTTCCATTTGACCTAAGCTTGACTTTCAATTTTGAAGCTTAGTTCCTCTAGGTCACATGTTTCAGTTACTAAGTTTAATTAACCTATTAATATTCTCCTAAATTTATTTTATAAAAATAACTAAGGTTTCATCATTATTATACTAGGTTTCTCTTATAATTCAAACTATGATCCAAATTTATTTTCAAAATATTTTATTTAGTGCCCTATTATGTTTCGAACAAGTCCATGGTTTACACTAATTAAATTTTGTTATTCTACAAACTTTAATTCACTAAAATTCAACTATATGTGAAACTAGTGTTGTTAAGTTTTTGTACATTAACTATTTTATAAATTTTTATAATTTAACCAACAGTGGACTAAATGAAACTACAATTCACTAGCTCCAAAATGCAAAAGGAATCACCTAATGTTGTTTTATATTTTTAAAGTTATGTCCTATTTGAGATTTAAATTATTTTGTTTGAAATTCATATTTTCAGAAGTAAAAAATTAATTTCCCTAAAATTGTTCTGAAATTTCATACCCTAAGGTTTCATTTGCAAAAAGAATCACTCAATTTGGACCTCCGGATAATTAGTTATGATGGTTTGAAGTTCCAGGGGTTTTTCTACAAAACTGCTATTTTAATTAAATTAACAGAATTTGTTCTGGGTAATTTTGTACACATGGCGCCATGTTATTGGTTGGTACCATTTTGAAAACAAAATCAGAATGTGTCTATCCTATGCGTTGGATCTAGATCAGATGGTGCATAATATAGGGGGGGGGGGGACGCTCACCGGAGTTTCGCCGACAGACATGAACGCAGTGGCGCTACGCTCGGGTGTCGACGGCGACAACATTCCAAGGGGTCTCCAGGGTGGCGAAGGGCACGATTGAGCTCATCTCGCCGTCACAGGTCTTCTGGTGGTCCTTGCCTGCCTCAGGGACGACGAAGACGACAATGGCTCTCGGTGGTCGCAAGGGGCTCTGGTCTCACCAGAATCAAGTCGACAATGGCTAGTTCAGTGGCGGACGGCGGGGGTGCATTGCCGGCAGCCTCACGACACTCGGGCTTGATTGAGTGGGGTTAAATGGAGAGGGGGTTCAAGGGATTAAGTAGGACATGGCCACGGGGATTGGGAAGCAGTCGGAGCGCGTGAACGTGCGATCATGTGCGAGTGGGGCTCGGCTTCGTGCGCGCGTGGGTCGGCGACGGTTGCGCGAGGTTAGGGGTGACCCTGATGGGTGGGTCTCGCCTGGCAGAGAGAAGGGGGGGGGGGGAGGGGGAGAGCGCGCGCGTGCGGCTGGGTTGGCTGGCTAGCTAGACGCGGCTAGCTGGCCTTACCCTTATTTTTCCTTTTCTTATTTATGCTTTACTCTGTATTATTTACATTTGAATTTCCCCCAGTACAACTTCTCCTAAAATCCTTTTGGAATTCTTGACTCTTGAACCATTTCCTAGAGGATTTTGACAAACTATTTTTGTCAATTACTAATGTCCTATTTGCAAAGTTATTTTTGTTTTTTGTTTTATTTCTTTTATCCAGGGTTTTACCCATAGTTTAAATGCCCAATTTGAGCTATTTTCAAACTCTAGTCCACACAAAAAAAGGGCAAATATTAATCTTAGAAAATTCCTTTCCGGCCCTTATGCTATTTTCTGAAAATCATTTTTGATGAAACTTTCATGGTTTCCAAATAAATCCAAAAATGAATTTGAATTCAATGTGGTTGGGCCGCAGCGACCGCAGCCGATGGTGGTCATGGTAGGGTGGCACACGGCAAGATATTAAGTGACGTGTGTTCTCTCCTTCCAATGCTCCTACTCCCCATAGAGTCTCATATCATTGAAGTCTTTTGGCGGGATCGCTTCGTTGCCTCACCATCCAATTTTAGTATTTATACCCTCATATACATGATTAAAGTAAATTATTTCTCAACATCCTCTGAGGACACTAGTACTACTGGTACCTCTATCCAAGTTTATAAGCCGGGCACGTGATTTTAGGAATTTAATTGGACTAGCAAAACATGTGTCATATGCCACAAAACATATATCTTAGATATTTGGCTATGCTACTCAACGAACGTTTACGTTTGCTGAGGGCCATGGCGAAACGAACATTTTCAGTGCAATTTATGTGTCAGGACAATCGCAATTCCTTCAAGCGAACGAGGCAATTTTCACGGCAAATCCTCTGTCTGCCAGAAATTACCATGCGCTTTTGAACAAACTGCCATGTGTTTTGTGAAGAATCTATTTATATATAAAAAGTAATTGACGGGCTAACCAGAAAAAAGAGAATTACGCTAGAAAATCCCACAATAATTAGAAATATTTAACCTTTATTTTTTTACATCAGAAAAACACAACCGTTAGATCCACTAACGGAAGAAATTACCCACCAATGCCATCATCTCAAAATTTAGTAGGGAACTACCACAAAAAATCCTCTCAGATTTATCCATCTCTTTCTTGGGAACGACGGAAAGAAAGCAGAGGGGAAAACCCTCACCCTCATGATATCCCCTCGCCTGCGTCCACAGGGAGCACGTAGCTAGCATGCAGATGCATCACCAGGTTGCTTTTTCTCCTTGCACTTCATCCTCCCTGCATATGAAATAGCACCGTCAGCAATCAGGCGCCAACATATAGGTAGTGCCCGTCTTGCTTATTTGATTTATTAAATTGACTAGCCCATGTGTATTCCGTGTGTGATTAAATTTGGTTTTCGGCCAGCCACAAGTTGATTAATCAGCCGCCAACATATAGGTAGCTTACCCCTTTGTGTATGTTGGTTTGCTGCTAATGGGTAAGTATAGATCGACCTAGCTTTGTGTACATGGACATGTACTAACCGATCAGTACAGATCGTGTTCCGGCCGGCCGCAAGTTGATTAATTAGCTAGCATGGCTAGCTTTGCCCATTGTGTATGTAGGTTTGTTGCTAACGGATAAATATAGATCAAGGTAGCTTTGTGTACATGGCCGTGCTACTAACCGCTCAGTACAGATTGTGATAGCTTTGTGGTCAGCCCGAACTGCAGATCTTGTCAGCTTGCTTTGTCAAATTCATAGGAAGTATTCAACGGATGGGGAGTGGTAGGTTCACCTTCAGAATCTTCAACGCTACATGAGGAGGTGCGTCCTTGAGAGCAAAATATGTCGTTGGCTAGGCATTGTGTGCAGTGTACACTAGTAGAAAACAAGGCTTTCGTTCAGGCCAGTTCAGCTCATTAGTCCCGGTTCAATCCAGAACCGAGACCAATGGAGCTATTTGCCCCGGTTCGTGAGCCCAGGGGGCCGGCCGGGCCACATGGGCCATTGGTCCTGGTTCGTCCGAACCTTTTGGTCCCGGTTGGTGGGACGAACCGGGACCAATGGTCCTGGCTCCTGGCCCACCACTATTGGTCCCGGTTGGTGGCATGAACTGGGACCAAAGGCTTCCCTTTAGTCCCGGTTCATGCCATCAACCGGGTCTAATGGTGCTGTTTATATATAGCCCCTCGCGCAGAAGCAGAGCACACTGCTCTGCTTTTTTCTCGCCGAGGGAGAGGGCTTGGTGGTGCTCTAGCTCACCTCCTATGCACACAAGGTGTTCGATGGAATGCCCGAGCCACACTACTTAAGGTTTCTCCTCTCCAAGCTCGACCGCCAAGCTCCATTTTCCTCAATATTTATCTAGGTTTAGCGGTCCGTCACGCCCCGTCCCCGTCTTCATCGCCGTCGATCACCCGCGCCGATTTCATCGCCGGCACCACCGTGGTGAGCCTCTTGTTCTTATATTCTTTCTGAAAGGAATAATATTATTACTTGTTTGTTTAGATAGATACTTGTATTATTTTCTTACTTTTATTATTGCATCTTATATAGTGCGATGGTTTTGGTATCCGCCCCCGTCGGCCCTCGTCCTGTCTATGATTCGGATGTGGTATATATATTCTCTTTTCATAACTATTGGTTCATTTATTGTTTATAAAAATTATGCCGACCAACGTGACATAGATTTTATTTATCTAGGAGGTTGTTGAACCGGAAATTCCAACCGACCCTATTGTCGAGAGGTTAAATTTAGTTGAAGAAGAAAACAATTTCTTGAAGGAAAAAATAAAAAAACTTGAGGAGGAGAAGATGATATTGGAGTTGCATGTTGCGGATGTCGTCGATGATCACAAGATCAAGATGGATGCAATGCGCTTGAAGATGAGAAAGATTAGAAAATATGCCATTCATACCGAGTCTTGGTATCATTATGTCGTTGGATCAGTTGTTACCTTGGTTGCGATTATGATCGCATTTGTTTTCGCATTGAAATGTTTTACATAGTTTTAGTGTATGGTTTAATTAATTTAGATGCTCTGCAGAGCTTTATGTTGTTAGATGAGAACTATGTATGTACTTTGGTTTTAATGTGATGATGAACTTCTATTAATTTGGTCACTTAATTATCTATTCATGATGTTCTGAAATGATTTTTGATACACTTAATTATATATAATGCACGCAGATGAACCGGCAATGGATGTACGGTGACTGACACACCTCCCAAGTACATTAAGGGCGTGCATGATTTTCTCGAAGTGGCTGAGGCAAACAAGCAGAATGGTTTTATGTGTTGTCCATGCCCTATATGTGGGAATCTGAAGTCTTACTCGACCGGAAAATCCTTCACACCCACCTGCTTTACAAGGGTTTCATGCCACACTATAATGTTTGGACGAGGCACGGAGAAATAGGAGTTATGATGGAAGACGGCGAGGAAGAAGAGTACGATGACAACTATGTGCCCCCTGAATATGGTGATGCTACTGAACATCAAGATGCACCAGACGATGTGCACGATGGTGCTGGAACGGGCGAATCTGCTGAAGATCAAGAGGAACCAGATGATGTGCCCGATGATGATGATCTCCGCCGGGTCATTGTCGATGCAAGGACACAATGCGAAAGTCATAATGAGAAGCTGAAGTTCGATCGCATGTTAGAGGATCACAAAAAAGGGTTGTACCCCAATTGCGAAGATGGCAACACAAAGCTCGGTACCATACTCGAATTGCTGCAGTGGAAGGCAGAGAATGCTGTGCCTGATAAATGATTTGAGAAGGTACTGAAAATAATGAAGAAGAAGCTTCCAAAGGATAACGAATTGCCCGACAGTACATACGCAGCAAAGAAGGTCGTATGCCCTCTAGGATTGGAGGTGGAGAAGATACATGCATGCCCTAATGACTGCATCCTCTACCGTGGTGCCTACAAGGATCTGAACGCATGCCGGTATGCGGTGCATTGCGGTATAAGATCGACGAGATGACCCTGGTGATGTTGACGGCGAGCCTCCGGAAGAGGGTTCTGCGAAGGTGATGTGGTATGCTCCTATAATACCACGGTTGAAACGTCTGTTCGAAAAGGAGAGCATGCCAAGTTGATGCGATGGCACAGTGAGGACCGTAAGAAAGGCGGAAGTTGAGAGCACCGCCGACGGGTCGCATGGAGAAAAATCGAGAGAAAGTATTGGGATGAGTTTGCAAAGGACCCAAGGAACGTATGGTTTGCTTTAAGCGCGGATGGCATTAATCCTTTCGGGGAGCAGAGCAGCAATCACAGCACCTGGCCCGTGACTCTATGTATGTATAACCTTCCTCCTTGGATGTGCATGAAGCGGAAGTTCATTATGATGCCAGTTCTCATCCAAGGCCCTAAGCAACCCGGAAACGACATTGATGTGTACCTAAGGCCATTAGTTGAAGAACTTTTACAGCTGTGGAATGGAAACGGTGTACGTACGTGGGATGAGCACAAAAAGGAGGAATTTGACCTAAAGGCGTTGCTGTTCGTGACCATCAACGATTGGCCCGCTCTCAAGTAACCTTCGGGACAGACAAACAAGGGATACCACGCATGCACGCACTGTTTACTTGACACCGATAGTATATACCGGAAGCTGCGGGAAGAATGTGTACCAGGCCATCGTCGATTTCTTCCGACCAACCATCAATGTCGAAAGAAAGGCAAGCATTTCAAAGTCGAGGCAGATCACGGAAGAAGCCGCCATGCGTACCGGTGATCACGTACTTGCTATGGTCAATGATTTACACGTAATCTTTGGAAAGGGTCCCGGCGGACTAGCTGTTCCGAATGATGCTGAGAATCACGCACCCATGTGGAAGAAGAAATCTATATTTTGGGACCTACCCTCTGGAAAGACCTAGAGGTCCGCTCTTGATCGACGTGATGCACGTGGCGAAGAACCTTTGCGTGAACCTGCTAGGCTTCTTGGGCGTGTATGGGAAGACAAAAGATACACCGAGGCACGAGAGGACCTGCAACGCTTGCACGAAAAAGAGGGCATGCCTCCAAGCAAGTATGAAGTTCCTGCCAGCTACGCTCTTACATTTAAAGAAGAGAAAGAAATATTCTTGCAATGCCTGCTCGGTATGAAGGTCCCGGTGGCTTCTCGTCGAATATAAAGGGAATAATAAATATGCGGAGAAAAGTTTCAGAACCTAAAGTCTCATGACTGCCACGTGATTATGACGCAACTACTTCCGGTTGCATTGAGGGGGCTTCTACCGGAAAACGTCCGATTAGCCATTGTAAAGCTATGTGCATTCCTCAATGCAATATCTCAGAAGGTGATCGATCCAGAAATCGTACCAACGCTAAGGAGTGATGTGGCGTAATGTCTTGTCAGTTTCGAGCTGGTGTTCCCACCATCCTTCTTCAATATCATGACGCACGTCCTAGTTCATCTAGTCGACGAGATTGTCATTCTGGGGCCCGTATTTCTACACAATATGTACCCCTTTGAGAGGTTCATGGGAGTCCTAAAGAAATATGTTCAGAACCGTGCTAGGCCGAAGGAAGCATCTCCATGGGCCATCAAACAGAGGATGTCATCGGGTTTTGTGTTGACTTCATTCCTGGCCTTAATAAGATAGGTCTCCCTAAATCGCGGTATGAGGGGAGACTGACCGAAAAGGCACGCTTGGAAGAGACTCAATAATATGCAGGGACGGATATTCTTGGTCTCAAGCACACTACAGTTCTCTGAGAACTCTACCTTGGTGACCCGTATGTCGATGAACACAAGAACAGTCTGCGCTCCAAACACCGGAGCAAAGGCGACGGCTGGATTACATGTGAACACATCGGGACTTTCATCAGTTGGTTGGAAACACGTCTCGGAGGTGACAGCACTGTTTGTGATGAGCTGTACTTGTTGTCCGGGGACCATCTTCGACTGTAATGATTTGAAAAGGATCTGAGATAAATGGGAATACATTTTACACGATTGACCAAGATAAAAGAGCACCAACCAAAACAGCGGTGTCCGCTTTGATGCAGCAACCGACAAGGAAATGACACATATTATGGTTACATAGTAGACATATGGGAACTTGACTACGGAGTAGATTTTAAGGTCCCTTTGTTTAAGTGCAAGTGGGTCAATCTGTCGGGAGGCGGAGTGCAGGTAGACCCACGAGACGGAATGACAACAGTGGATCTGAAAATCTAGGGTACACCGACGAACCGTTCGTCCTAGCCAATGATGTGGCACAGGTTATCTATGTGAAGGACATGTCTACGGACCGAGGAAAATAAAAGATAAGGAAGCGAATACATCATACAATGAGCCAAAGCGCCACATAGTTCTTTAGGGAAAAGGACATCACGGGAGTGGAGGGCAAGCAGGACATGTCAGAAGAGTATGAAAAGTTTCATGAAATTCCCCCTTCAAAGTCAAGGCTGACCCAAGCATCCCGATAAGCGATGAAGATTATCCATGGTTACAGCGCAATAAGCAAACGACACAAGCGAAGAAAAAGTGAAGACTTTCTCCATAACTATTATGATGATACCATGCCAACTTTGTAACACACGAGTATGATACCATTGTCCGTTTTGTTCATGAACATGCTATGCCAACTTTTTAGAGTTCATTTGAAAACTATGAATTTGAAAACCTCATGAATCAAGGGCGCCACACCGTTTATAAGCCCGTCCCTCTGCGCCTTGTTAAGCTCCCAAACTTGTGATTCACACAAATTTCAAAGAATTCAAATTTTATAATACTAATGGCACAAACAGAAAGTTTATAATTGTTCTAAAACAAATGGCACTAACAGAAAGTTTATAATTTTGCTGACCTAAAAGCAAAAAGAATTAAAAATAAAGCAAAAACCAAAAGAAAATAAATAATGCAGAAAACAAAACAAAAAACTTGAAAAAAAAATAAAAATAGCAACAATAAGCATTTTGTTGTAAGTAGAAACAAAATAAAATAAATAAAGCAACAAAGAAAACAAAAAAGTGTTTTCAAATTTTGAAACTAATGGCACTAACAGAAAGTTTATATTTTTCTAAAACTAAAAGCACTAACAGAAAGTTTATAATTTTGCTGACCTAAAAGCAAAAAGAATTAAAAAATAAAGCAAAAACCAAAAGAAAATAAATAATGCAGAAAACAAAACAAAAAACTTGAAAAAAATAAAAATAGCAACAATAAGTATTTTGTTGTAAGTAGAAACAAAATAAAATAAATAAAGCAACAAAGAAAACAAAAAGTGTTTTCAAATTTTAAAACTAATGGCACTAATAGAAAGTTTATATTTTTCTAAAACTAAAAGCAAAAAGAAATAAAATATAAAGCAAAAAAAGTGCCACCTCTCGGGCCCCCACGGCCTGAATACGACTAGAAACCCTATGGGCCAGATTCAGGCCATGAAGGCTCAAAGAGCCTGAGCACAGATGGCAGAGTTAGGCCCGAAGCCTGCTTTAGAGAGGAGCTCGAGAGGGAGCCGCACCGCACCTTATAAACTGGTGCGGCTCCTCTCAACTAGCGAGTGGGACTAAACATTTGGCGCTGGGCAGCACATGGCCTTTGCTCCCGGTTGGTGGCACCAACTGGGACTAAAAGGCATTGGTCCCGGTTCGTGGCTCAACAGGGGCTAATGCCCCCTTTAGTCCCGGTTGGAGCCACCAACGGGACCAAAGGTCGCCGCTTCCCGCCCTTTGGGCTGCTGAAAATTGGCCTTTGGTCGGTTGGTGGCTCCAACCGGGACTAAAGGGCATTAGCCCGGTTGAGCCACGAACGGGACTAATGCCCTGCTATATATACAACACTTAGCAGTTTTCGCCAAAATTCATCTGTTTCTTCTCGCCCGACGCTATACGCTCCTCGTCGCCGCCGCCGCCGAGCCCTGCCCGACGCCGTCAGCTGGTCCACTCGCCGTCGCCGCCGCCCTGCCGGCCCGACCCGTCGCCGTCGCCGCTTGCCGCCCCTGCCGGCCCGACCCTGCACTGCCCGACACCATCGCCCGCGCCGCCCTGCCCGGCCCGACCAGACTGCCCGACACCATCGCCGCGCCGCCCAGACGCTGCCGCTCGCCCGCCGGCCCGACCCTGCATCTGCCGCCTACTGCACTGCCCGACACCGTCGCCGCATTGCCGCCCTGCTGCCCGACCCGTCGCCGTCGCCGTCGCCGCGCCCGCCGCCCTGCGGCCCGGCCCGACCCGTCGCCGCCGCCCTGCCGGCCCGACCACCGCCGCCGCCTTGGTCCGGCCGCGCGCGCCTTTCCTCTTATTTTTGTGCATTTTATGTATATGTTTCTGTGTATATATGTTCATATAATGCAGAAGTTAGATTTAGAAAAACTTTATATATGCAAAAGTTTCTATATGCAAAAATTTATACATATATGTAAGTATATATGTATGTATAGATGTATGTATGTGGATACATGAGGGGGGTCGATATACCCCCTCTCGATAGCATTTTTGTGCATTTTAGGTTAGTGTATATATATGTTGATGTATATATGCAAAAGATAGATTTTAGAAAATATACTATTTTTTCTGTTGATGATATGATGATGTTTTTTTAATATATGCATTTTTCATATATGTATTATTTTTTAAGTTGTTAGTAGATATCGATTTTAGGTTAGTGCATTTTATCACTGATTTTAGGTTAGTTGATCGATTTAGTGCATTTTATGTTTGTTGCATTTTAGGTTAGTGCATTTTATGTTTGTGGAGAGGAAAAAGTAAAATAAGGAAAAGGAAAATAAGTAGAGAAAGAAGGAGAAGAAGAAGGAGAAGACGAGGAGAGGAATAAGAGAAAGAAGAAGAAAAAAAAGAGGAGAAGAAGAAGGAATAGAGGAGCTTCTTCTCCTTTTTTCTCCTCTTTTTTTTCTTCTTCTTCTTAATTTTTATCAGGAACGAGGGTGTCGAGGATCGCCGAGGGTCGAGGGTCGGGAACTAGGGTAGAGGGTCGAGGGTCGTTAAGGGGTCAAGGGTCGAAGGTTTCAGGGTCGAGGTTCCTATAGTGTCAAAGTATTGAAGAAATCCATGGCTTCATCATTAGCCGGAAGTAACCATGGCATGATGGTGCGAAGTCCTCAAAGTTGTTGGAATGGAGTCCGGATAGGATAATTTGCCTTTTGCTGAACTTTGTACCAAAAAGCTAATTATCCTATCTCGGGACTCCGCTCCAAAACAACTTTGAGAGCTTGCACCATCATGCACCACATTTACTAGCCTAATGATGAAGACATGGTTTTGTTTGAATCCTTTGACACTTGACCCCTTAACGACCCTCGACCCCTCGGCAATCCCGACCCCTCGGCGATCTTCGACCCCTTGAACCCTCGACCGCTCGGCGATCCACGACCCTCTACCCTACCGCGGGCGTCGATGCCCACGTCACTTGTGGGACATAGATGTACTGTTCAACGCCGACCCCCTCCCGATAGCTTCAACACGTGGGGGGGGGGTCGAAATTACCCCCTCCTAGCTTGAAGCGTTCTCGAGGCCACCCCTAACCCTTGAAGCATTGTCGAGGCCACCCCAAACCCTAGAGAAGCAGCTCGAGGCCACTAATATGATTCCTTATTGTGATTAGCTAGCTAGTTCTACGTTTGCCACTAATATATCCATATCTGTCATGTTTGAATAATAATTGCCATGTTGTAAATATTTATAGAAACTATGGACACCCCCCGAGACGAAGCACAAGAAGCGTTGTTGAGGGACATAATCGCACAAGGAAGTGATGCCATCTGCTCGATGATGTTTCTCAACGACAACGATGGTCTGGAAGGAGAGGGTGAAGAAGCAGCTGGCTATGATTTACATGGCTCCGATGACCCAATGCCGGTGCAAGAAGGAGAGGGTGAAGAAGTAGACCGTGAGGACGGCTCGGTGATCACCAAACCGAGTCCGCCAGGTATATATATTAGTTAAGCTGTCTTGACTAGCTCTCGTCTTTGTTTTGGTATATATGTACACATATTAATTAACTCTCGTCTTTGTTCTTTTTTCTAGCCCTCCGGATCGAGCACAACTTCGGTAAAGAGACGAGGCCCGAAGAAAAAGTTGAGCTCCGATGAAAAGTTTGAGATCATACAAATCGCACGCGACGGCCAACCGATTGAACCCTACCGGACAAAGAAGGCATTTGTTGCTCATTGCGGGGTTCTGGTTAGGGACAAGATCCCGATCAGCATCCACCAATGGTATAAGCCTAAGAACGAAGACCCTGAGGTGTCTTGTGTCAATGATATGCAGAAAAATGATCTTTGGACTGAGCTGAAGTCAAATTTTACCCTACCGCTAGAGGATGATCCGGAGAAGCCGTAATAGAGCCATTAATCAAGTCTTTTGCTCTTAAGAAGATGGCAGAACTATTCAGGAATTGGAAGAAAGAACTCAATACGTATGTCGAAAAAAATGAGACACCAGAATTCAAGGGCAAATATGAGACGATCGAGATGATGGCCCGCATTTGTGGCCTACAAGACATCGAAAAGAGTAAAAAGATGTCAGCGACAAACAAGAGAAATGCTGCGAAGAAGAAGCTTCACCATCGCGACGGGTCGGTGGCTACCTCGTAGCCCGCCTAAGTGGGCCAAGGCTGAGAATGATCTGCTTGACAAAGGGATCGAACCGAGACAATGAACTGGCGGACCGTTGCGGACTTGGTTCTTCGGGCGGCGGATCCTTGGACCCTATAACAGGAAGTGCATTTGGATGGACGAACAATTGGACATACCGGTCAAGAGGCTTCAGCATTATATCGAAGCAGCGCAGCAAGGGAAGTTCGTTCCAGACAGGGAGAAGGACGAGCTCACAATGGCCCTCGGGAATCCTGAGCACCCTGGACGGACACGAGGCACGCCAGGCTCCGTTTCGTGGAAGGCTGGATTTCCGGACGCAGGGGGTTACAAAACCCATGGGAGGAGGAAGAAACTGGAGCAAAGCCTAATGCAGGCGCTGCACGAAAGGGTAATGGGGCTAGAGGAACGAGAAGAGGAACGAAGCAGCAGATCACAACAAACGACCTGCCAAGCTTCCCCCGAGGCTACCCCGCCATCTCGGCGGAGAAGCAGCGTGGCTTCCACCGAGCTGCTTCAGCCAGAGCAGCATGCCTTGACGGCTCCTGCCAGCTATCCCGTGGATGCTATCACGAATGCTGAACATTGCCACCTTATGGCGCAATGGAGCAATTTGAAGGTCAAGGCGGCTGTTGGCTCTGTTTATCCTACTAAACCCGACTCAACTTTTCACCGCCGCCCGATTCGGAAGGATATGCTAAGGTGATGGTCGATGAAATAACGGATGGATTTGAGGACCTCCGGCTTGACCACCCTACCGGTGAAGGGGAGTATCGGCTGGGTTCTGCTCTGAAGACTCCATGCCTATGGCGGAAGGATCTCATCAACCTTCCGAACTGGACGCCTCCGCCTCCTCCTCCTCCTCCTCCGGCGAGTCAGGGCACTCCGCCTCCTCCTCCGGCAAGTGACGATCAGGGCACTCGGCCGGCTCCTTCTCTGGCGCGTGGCGGCACTCCGTCTCCTTCTCCGCCTGCACCGGCGCGCCCGAGCAGCCAGCCTCCTCCTTCTCCGCCTCGTCAGCAAGGGCGGAAGAGACCCGCCGCCGCTCCGGCTGCTCCGGCGCGTCGTAGTCCTTCTCCTCCGCCTCGTAAGCAAGGAAAGAAGACATCCGCTCCGTCTGCTCTGCGGCGTCTAGCAGTACAGCGAAAGGCGGGAGGAGATACAGATTCGTTCCTCCTCTGAAGACTCCAGAGAAGTTACCGTACGAGAGGAGCGAGGAGGAAAACGCGAAGATCGCGCAGACCGAAGTGGATGACTGGTTTCAAGGGTTGAAAGCAAAGAGACATCCACCTCCAGAGGAGAAGGTAGATCCGGTCAAAGCGAAGCGCACTCTGGCTGCCCTGACAAAACCACCCAAGTCTCCGCCGAAAGGCAACTATGAGCGCATTATTGGAAAGGCATTTGCCGAAGCGGAGAGGTCGGGAAGTACTGTCAGTGATCAAAGGATGAAAGAACGACGAGCTGGGAAACAAATTGCCCAGCTCGGCGAACAAGCAAGCAATCGTGCCCCCGCTCAAGGTGCTCGCTAGCGACATCGTCGATCCGAGGATGGTGCCGGTTATGGCAATCCTGCAGATTACCTGCCCGACGATGTACATTATGATTTCTTGGAGGAGCAGATACAAAGATACGAGTACGGGAAGCCTCTCGTCAAAGATGAAAGCTCTCTATCAACGATGATGCGAAGATTGCATGATTGGTACATGAAAACCTGCAAAGAGTCTGAGGGGAGGAGTACTTTGTATTTGAGAGTTAAAAAGGAGCATGACCTCCTTGGAATTGAACTCTTGCCTATTCCATTTGAGGAGTTCTATCAGTTTTTCAATCAATTGGCCCTCGATAAAACAACGGTCACCTGCTACTGTCTGTAAGTAGTACTACTTCTGTCATTAAGTATCTCTATATAACTCAGCCCTTTCATTGCATGTATTTATAAATATCCTCACTATGTTATGCAGATTGAAGATCGGCGAATTGAAGAAAAGACAAGTGGGTGATATTGGGTTCATTAACACATATCTCATAGATGCAACTGAGGTTGAATTTCGTGCCAAAGATACCGAGGCCAACTTGCTACAATCGTTGGTAATAAATGAACACAAAGATATAATACTCTTTCCTTACAACTTCAAGTGAGTGTTACTTGTCTTGTGGCATATTCGGTTTCCTTATTAGTCCAGGTTATAGTAATGTAATATTGATGAGTTATGCATGTAAAAGCAGCTACCACTATATTCTCCTAGAGATTAAGCTTGAGAAGGAGTAGTAACTGTCTTTGACTCCAAGCGAAAAGATCCCAAGGAGTATGCGGACATGACTGAAATGCTCGAGAAGTAAGTTAAATCGATCATTATCCACCATATCAGCAACTTTGTTCATTTCTGATATCAAGTAATTGTTTTCTTTGTATGGCAGGGCTTGGGAAAAATTCACCAAAAAAGCTCCGGGACTACCGAAGAAGCTGCAATTTAGACACCCGAAAGTAAGTAATATATAGTAGCATATTCCACGCGCATCTCCTAGTGATTCAAGCACTAGTTTCATCAATACCATTTAGCATGCTTGCTAATTATCAGTTTGATTGACCTTTGTTTCTTGTAAAGTGGTTGTGGCAGGAACAAGTGAATGATTTCTATGGATACTACGTTTACGAGTCCATCCGCCACACGACCTGTGAGAGGGGCTACTCCGACAAACAATATGAAGTGCGTAAATAAAAATATTCACAATTTTATTTTATTACCATCATTTGTGTTGAGTTTCATTCATATATATATATATATATATATATATATATATATATATATATATATATATATATATATATATATATATATATATATATATATATATATATATATATGTATGTATGTATTGACCCCTTTCTTAAAATTAGATGTCTCGGAAGCGGGATGAACTCCTAGCACCAGATCGCATGCGAGCAATTCAAGAGGAATTGGCGGCATTCTTTCTTGACCACGTGATCGCTGAAGACGGAGAATACTATGTGGACAACGCGTCCGTATTGTAAAAGATAACTATTGTATATATGTAGCCGGTAGTGTCGGATAGATATACGAGAACTTGTTGTTCGACCAATCTCTCGGAGAAGGAGAGGTGGTCGATATCACTTCTCTCTGTATGCATATATATATGTTCATGACGATCTTCTGTTTGCTTAATTACTAGCTAGCTAGCGTGTCTAGCTAGTCCTCTCTATAGGTATGTATAGTACGTAGCGTCGACCAAGCACGGACAAAAGAGAGGACACTTTTCTCTATTAATTAGCTAACTATAGCACAATATATGAAACACCTAAATTAACCACCCAAAACCCCCAAACCCCCCTTTAAAAAAAAAACAAAAACCACAGCCATAGAAATGTGTGGCGTTGATGCCTATTGGTCCCGGTTGGTGCCACCAACTGGGACCAAAGGTCCTCCTGCCTGGGCTCAGCGGACAGGCCACGTGGAGGCCCATTAGTCCCGGTTCTGGATTGAACCGGGACTAAAGGGCCAGGGTATTAGTACCGATCCTTTAGTCCCGGTTCATGAACCGGGACTAAAGGCCCTCACCAACCGGGTCAACAGGCCCTTTTTCTACTATATAAGACCAACGCCGTATAAGACCAACGCCGCAGCCTGACAAGTGTTCTACAGCTGTGATATCTTTCAAATTCGGAAACAATTCTGCCAACATTGCTATCTGTGTCATCAAGGTGAGATGTACTACTCAGAGTTATTCTTAATTTTTTTTGTATGAGGCATCTAGAATGAGAAAAATGTACTCATACCCTAGCACCGTGCATCGTACATATTTTGTTGTCACAAGGGCATATACACATCTAATTTCCTTTGCTATTTTAGTATCACAAAAAACACAGGTACACCACACGCACAGCAAAAACACAAGCAATCGTCCTAAATACATGTCCTGAACTAACAAAGAGCACCTTCTTGAAATCATATGTTCTCATGCATGTGTAGATAGGAACACGTGTACACTTGAGAAGACGAGAAGACTAAAAAAAGGGGGAAAGTAAAGGATGAACATGTTGGGACCCATGAAACAAATGCCATTCTATAGATAGTAGCGTGGATAATGTTTTATTTTTAGGGAAGTACTATGGACCATGTTTCTTTCTCAAAAGTGTGGATAGTGTCAGATCAAACTTTCTTATGTGAAAATATGAGCCAACTGTTGGGGAACGTAGCAGAAATTCAAAATTTTCCTACGTGTCACCAAGATCTATCTATGGAGAAACTAGCAACGAGGGAAGGAGAGTGCATCTACATACCCTTGTAGATCGTTAAGCGGAAGCGTTCATGAGAACGGGGTTGAAGGAGTCGTACTCGTCGTGATCCAAATCACCGGAGATCCTAGTGCCGAACGGACGGCACCTCCGCGTTCAACACACGTACAGCCCGGTGACGTCTCCCACGCCTTGATCCAGCAAGGAGAGAGGGAGAGGTTGAGGAAGACTCCATCCAGCAGCAGCACAACGGCATGGTGGTGATGGAGGAGCGTGGCAATCCCGCAGGGCTTCGCCAAGCACCAAGGGAGAGGAGGAGGAGGAGAGGCAGGGCTGCGCCTGGAGAGGGAGGCTCTCGTGTGTTATGGGCAGCCCCATAGGCCTCATATATATATGGGAAGGGGAGGGCAGCGCCCCCTCTAGGGTTTCCACCCCCTAGGGGTGGCGGCCAACCCTAGATGGGTTTTGGGGCGGCCAAGAGGGGGAGAGGGAGGCGCCACTAGGTGGGCCTTAAGGCCCATCTCAACTAGGGTTTGCCCCTCCCACTCCCCTTGCGTCTTGGGCCCCTTGTGGGGCGCACCAGCCCTCCTAGGGGCTGGTCCCTCCCACACTTGGCCCACGAACCTTCTCGGGGCAGGTGGCCCCACTTGGTGGACCCGGGACCCTCCCGTGGTCCCAGACATTACCGATATCGCCCAAACTTTCCGGTGACCAAAACAGGACTTCCCATATATAAATCTTTACCTCCGGACCATTCCGAACTCTTCGTGACGTCCCGGATCTCATCGGGACTCAACAACATTCGGTAACCACATACAAACTTCCTTTATAACCCTAGCGCCATCGAACCTTATGTGTAGACCCTACGGGTTCGGGAACCATGTAGACATGACCGAGACGTTCTCCGTAAATAACCAACAGCGGGATCTGGATACCCATGTTGGCTCCTACATGTTCCACGATGATCTCATCGGATGAACCACGATGTCAAGGACTCAATCAATCCCGTATACAATTCCCTTTGTCTAGCGGTATTGTACTTGCCCGAGATTCGATCGTCGGTATCCCGATACCTTGTTCAATCTCGTTTCCGGCAAGTCTCTTTACTCGTTCCGTAACACATCATCCCGTGATCAACTCCTTGATCACATTGTGCACATTATGATGATGTCCTATCAAGTGGGCCCAGAGATACCTCTCCGTTTACACGGAGTGACAAATCTCGATCTCGATTCGTGCCAACCCACAGACACTTTCGGAGATACTGTAATGCACCTTTATAGTCACCCGATTACGTTGTGACGTTTGGTACACCCAAAGCATTCCTACGGTATCCGGAGTTGCACAATCTCATGGTCTAAGGAAATCATACTTGACATTAGAAAAGCTTTAGCATACTGAACTACGATCTTTGTGCAAGGCTTAGGATTGGGTCTTGTCCATCACATCATTCTACTAATGATGTGATCCCGTTATCAATGACATCCAATGTCCATGGTTAGAAACCGTAACCATCTATTGATCAACGAGCTAGCCAATAGAGGCTTGCTAGGGACATGGTGTTGTCTATGTATCCACACATGTATTTGAGTTTCCTATCAATACAATTATAGCATGGATAATAAACGATTATCATGAACAAGGAAATATAATAATAATAACTAATTTATTATTGCCTCTAGGGCATATTTCCAACAGTCTCCCACTTGCACTAGAGTCAATAATCTAGTTCACATCGTCATGTGATTAACACTGATAGGTCACATCGCCATGTGACCAACACCCAAAGATTTTACTAGTGTCTGTAAACTAGTTCACATCATTATGTGATTTAGACTCAATGAGTTCTGAGGTTTGATCATGTTTTGCTTGTGAGAGAGGTTTTAGTCAACGGGTTTTAGTCAACGGGTCTGAACCTTTCAGATCCGTGTGTGCTTGCAAATTTCAGGTCATATTATAAATGCTGCTTCCACGCTCCACTTAAAGCTATTCCAAATGGTTGCTCCACTATACGTATCCGGTTTGCTACTCAGAGTCACTCGGATAGGTGTTAAAGCTTGCATCGACGTAACCCTTTACGCCGAACTCTTTATCACCTCCATAATCGAGAAACATGTCCTTATTTACTCCAAGGACAATTTTGACGCTGTCCAATGATCCATTCTGGATCATTCTTGTACCCCTTGATCGACGCATGGCAAGGCACACTTCGGTGCGGTACACAGCATAGCATACTATAGAGCCTATGTCGAAGCATAGGGGCGACCTTCGTCCTTTCTCTCTTTTCTGCCGTGGTCGAGCTTTTAACTCTTAACTCCATACCTTACAACTCAGGCAAGAACTCCTTCTTTGGTGATCCATCTTGAACACTTTCAAGATTATGTCAAGGTATGTGCTCATTTGAAAGTAGTATTGAGCGTTTTTATCTATCCTCATAGATCTTGATGCTCAATGTTCAAGTAGCTTAATCCAGGTTTTCACTTGAAAACACTTTTCAAATAATCCTATATGCTTTAGAAAATTCTACATCATTTCGATCATCTATATGTCAACGACACATACTCATCGAAATTCTATAGTGCTCCCACTCACTTCTTTGGAAATACAAGTTTCTCATAAACTTTGTATAAACCCAAAATCTTTGATCATCTCATCAAAGCGCACATTCCAACTCCGAGATGCTTACTCCAGTCCTAAGAAAGGATCGCTGGAGCCAGCATACCTTTTAGCATCTTTAGGATCGACAAAACTTTCTGATTGTATCACATACAACCTTTCCTTACGAAGACTGGTAAGGAAACTCGTTTTGACATCCATCTGCCAGATTTCATAAATGCAGCTAATGCTAACATGATTCCAACGGACTTAAGCATTGCTACGGATGAGAAAATCTCATCGTAGTCAACTCCTTGAACTTGTGAAAAACTCTTCGCCACAAGTCGAGCTTCATAGATGGTGATATTACCGTCCACGTCCGTCTTCTTCTTAAAGATCCATTTATCTCAATGGCTTACCGATCATTGGGCAAGTCCACCAAAGTCCATGCTTTGTTCTGATATATCGATCATATCTCGGATTTCATGGCTTCTAACCATTTGTCGGAATTTGGGCCCACCATCGCTTCTCCATAGCTCATAGGTTCATTGTTGTCTAGCAACATGACCTTCAAGACAGGATCACCGTACCACTCTGAAGCAGTACGCGTCCTTGTCGTCCTACGAGGTTCGGTAGTGACTTGATCCGAAGCTTCATGATCACTATCATAAGCTTCCACTTCAATTGGTGTAGGTGTCACAGGAACAACTTCCTGTGCGCTGCTACACACTTGTTGAAGTGACGGTTCAATAACCTTATCAAGTCTCCACCATCCTCCCACTCAACTTTCCGAGACAAACTTTTCCTCGAGAAAGGATCTGATTCAAGAAACAATCCCTATTGCTTTCGGATCTGAATTAGGAGGTATACCCAACTGTTTTTGGGTGTCCTATGAAGATGCATTTTATCCACTTTGGGTTCGAGCTTATCAACCTGAAACTTTTTCACATAAGCGTCGCAGCCCCAAACTTTTAAGAAACGACAACTTAGGTTTCTCCAAACCATAGTTCAAACAGGGTCGTCTCAACGGAATTACGTGGTGCCCTATTAAAGTGAGTGCGGTTGTCTCTAATGCCTAACCCATGAACGATAGTGGTAATTCGATAAGAGACATCATGGTACGCACCATATCCAATAGGGTGCAACTATGATGTTCGGACACACCATCACACTATGATGTTCCAGGCGGTATTAGTTGTGAAACAATTTCCACAATGTCTCAATTGTGTACCAAACTCGCAACTCAGATATTCATCTCTATGATCACATCACAGACATTTTATCCTCTTGTCACGAAGATCTTCAACTTCACTCTGAAATTACTTGAACCTTTCAATAATTCAGACTTGTGTTTCATCAAGTAAATATACTCAACATCTACTCAAATCATCGTGAAGTAAGAACATAACGATATTCATTGCATGCCTCAAAGACTCATTGGACTGCACACATCAAAATGTGTTACTTCCAAGAAGTTGCTATCTTGTTCCATCTTATGAAACCGAGGCTTTTGGTCATCTTGCCCATGTGGTATGATTTGCATATCTCAAGTGATTCAAAATCAAGTGAGTCCAAACGATCCATCTGCATGGAGTTTATTCATGCGATACACCAATAGACATGGTTCACATGTCTCAAACTTTTCAAAATGAGTGAGTCCAAAGATCCATCAACATGGAGCTTCTTCATGCGTTTTATGACTTACATGGCAGTGCCACAAGTAAGTGGTACTATCATTACTATCTTATATCTTTTGGCATGAAAATGTGCATCACTACAATCGAGATTCAATAAACCATTCTTTTAGGTGCAAGACCATTGAAGGTATTATTCAAATAAATAGAGTAACCATTATTCTCTTTAAATGAATAACCGTATTGCGATAGACATAATCCAATCATGTTCATGCTCAAGGCAAACAATAAATGACAATTATTCAGGTTTAATACTAATCTTGATGGTAGAGGGAGCGTGCGATGTTTGATCACATCAAACTTGGAAACACTTCCAACACGTATCGTCAACTCACCTTTAGCTAGTCTCCGTTTATTCCGTAGCTTTTATTTCGAGTTACTAACACTTAGCAACCGAACCGGTATCTTAATATCCTGGTGCTACTAGGAGTACTAGTAAAGTACACATTAACATAATGTATATCCAATATACTTCTATCGACCTTGCCAGCCTTCTCATCTACCAAGTATCTAGGGTAATTCTGCTCCGATGGCTGTTCCCTTATTACGAAGCACTTAGTCTCGGGTTTGGGTTCAACCTTGGGTTTCTTCACTAGAGCAGCAGCTGATTTGCCGTTTCATGAAGTATCCCTTCTTGCCCTTGCCCTTCTTGAAACTAGTGGTTTCACCAACCATCAACAATTGATGCTCCTTCTTGATTTCTACTTTCGCGGTGTCAAACATCGTGAATACCTCAAGGATCATCATATCTATCCCTGATATGTTATAGTTCATCACGAAGCTCTAGCAGCTTGGTGGCAATGACTTTGGAGAAACATCACTATCTCATCTGGAAGATCAACTCCCACTCGATTCAAGTGATTGTTGCACTCAGACAATCTGAGCACAAGCTCAACGATTGAGCTTTTCTCCCTTAGTTTGCAGGCTAAGAAAATCGTCGGAGGTCTTATACCTTTTGACGTGGGCACAAGCCTGAAATCCCAATTTCAGCCTTCGAAACATCTCATATGTTCCGCGACGTTTCAAAAAACGTCTTCGGTGCCTCAACTCTAAACCGTTTAACTGAACTATCACGTAGTTATCAAAACGTGTATGTCCGATGTTCGTGACATCCATAAACGACGTTTGGGGTTCAGCACACTGAGCGGTGCATTAAGGACACAATCTTTCTCTGTCCGCATAATCGCCATCGTCAACTTTCAACTATATTTCTCTAGGAACATATCTAAACAGTGGAACTAAAGCGCGAGCTTACGACATAATTTGCAAAAGGTCTTTTGACTATGTTCAAGATAATTAAGTTCATCTTATGAACTCCCACTCAGATAGACATCCCTCTGGTCATCTAAGTGATTACATGATCCGAGTCAACTAGGTCGTGTCCGATCATCACGTGAGACGGACTAGTCATCATCGGTGAACATCTTCATGTTGATCGTATCTACCATACGACTCATGCTCGACCTTTCGGTCTCTGTGTTCCGAGGCCATGTCTGTACATGCTAGGCTCGTCAAGTTAACCCTAAGTGTTTCGCGTGTGTAAATCTGTCTTACGCCCGTTGTATGTGAACGTAAGAATCCATCACACCCGATCATCACGTGGTTCTTAGAAGCGACGAACTTTAGCAACGGTGCACAGTTAGGGGAGAACACTTCTTGAAATTGTTGTAAGGGATCATCTTATTTACTACCGTCGTTCTAAGTAAACAAGATGCATAAACATAATAAACATCACATGCAATTATATAGTAGTGACATGATATGGCCAATATCATATAGCTCCACTGATCTCCATCTTTGGGGCTCCATGATCATCATCGTCACCGGCATGACACCATGATCTGCATCATCATGATCTCCATCATCGTGTCTTCATGAAGTTGTCTCGCCAACTATTACTTCTACTACTATGGCTACCGGTTAGCAATAAAGTAAAGTAATTACATGGCGTTGTTTAATGACACGCAGGTCATACAATAAATAAAGACAACTCCTATGGCTCCTGCCGGTTGTCATACTCATCGACATGCAAGTCGTGAATCCTATTACAAGAACATGATCAATCTCATACATCACATATCATTCATCACATTCTTCTTGGCCATATCACATCACATAGCATACCCTGCAAAAACAAGTTAGACGTCCTCTAATTGTTGTTTGCATGTTTTACGTGGCTGCTATGGGTTTCTAGCAAGAACGTTTCTTACCTAGCAAAACCACAACGTGATATGCCAATTGCTATTTACCCTTCATAAGGACCCTTTTCATCGAATCCGTTCCGACTAAAGTGGGAGAGCGGCACCGCTAGCCACCTTATGCACCAAGTGCATGTCGGTCGGTGGAACCTGTCTCACGAAGAGTACGTGTAAGGTCGGTCCGGCCGCTTCATCCCACAATACCGTCGAAACAAGATTGGACTAGTAACGGTAAGCATATTGAACAAAATCAACGCCCACAACTACTTTGTGTTCTACTCGTGCAAAGAATCTACGCAATAGACCTAGCTCATGATGCCACTGTTGGGGAACGTAGCAGAAATTCAAAACTTTCCTACGTGTCACCAAGATCTATCTATGGAGAAACTAGCAACGAGGGAAGGAGAGTGCATCTACATACCCTTGTAGATCGTTAAGCGGAAGCATTCATGAGAACGGGGTTGAAGGAGTCGTACTCGTCGTGATCCAAATCACCGGAGATCCTAGCGCCGAACGGACGGCACCTCCGCGTTCAACACACGTACAGCCCGGTGACGTCTCCCACGCCTTGATCCAGCAAGGAGAGAGGGAGAGGTTGAGGAAGACTCCATCCAGCAGCAGCACAACGGCATGGTGGTGATGGAGGAGCGTGGCAATCCCGCAGGCTTCGCCAAGCACCAAGGAGAGGAGGAGGAGGAGGAGGCAGGGGCTGCGCTGGAGAGGGAGGCTCTCGTGTGTTATGGGCAGCCCCATAGGCCTCATATATATAGGGAAGGGAGGGCTGCGCCCTCTAGGGTTTCCACCCCTAGGGGTGGCGGCCAGCCCTAGATGGGTTTTGGGGCGGCCAAGAGGGGGAGAGGAGGCGCCCACTAGGTGGGCCTTAAGGCCCATCTGAACTAGGGTTTGCCCCTCCCACTCCCCTTGCGCCTTGGCCCCTTGTGGGCGCACCAGCCCTCCTAGGGGCTGGTCCCTCCCACACTTGGCCCACGCAACCTTTGGGGCAGGTGGCCCCACTTGGTGGACCCCGGGACCCTCCGGTGGTCCCAGACATTACCGATATCGCCCAAACTTTTCCGGTGACCAAAACAAGACTTCTCATATATAAATCTTTACCTCCGGACCATTCCGAACTCCTCGTGACGTCCAGGATCTCATCCGGACTCAACAACATTCGTAACCACATACAAACTTCCTTTATAACCCTAGCGCCATCGAACCTTATGTGTAGACCCTACGGGTTCGGGAACCATGCAGACATGACCGAGACGTTCTCCGGTCAATAACCAACAGCGGGATCTGGATACCCATGTTGGCTCCCACATGTTCCACGATGATCTCATCGGATGAACCACGATGTCAAGGACTCAATCAATCCCGTATACAATTCCCTTTGTCTAGCGGTATTGTACTTGCCCGAGATTCGATCGTCGGTATCCCGATACCTTGTTCAATCTCGTTTCCGGCAAGTCTCTTTACTCGTTCCGTAACACATCATCCCGTGATCAACTCCTTGATCACATTGTGCACATTATGATGATGTCCTATCGAGTGGGCCCAGAGATACCTCTCCGTTTACACGGAGTGACAAATCCCAGTCTCGATTCGTGCCAACCCAACAGACACTTTCGGAGATACCTGTAGTGCACCTTTATAGTCACCCAGTTACGTTGTGACGTTTGGTACACCCAAAGCATTCCTACGGTATCCGGGAGTTGCACAATCTCATGGTCTAAGGAAATGATACTTGACATTAGAAAAGCTTTAGCATACGAACTACGATCTTTGTGCTAGGCTTAGGATTGGGTCTTGTCCATCACATCATTCTACTAATGATGTGATCCCGTTATCAATGACATCCAATGTCCATGGTTAGGAAACCGTAACCATCTATTGATCAACAAGCTAGCCAATAGAGGCTTGCTAGGGACATGGTGTTGTCTATGTATCCACACATGTATTTGAGTTTCCTATCAATACAATTATAGCATGGATAATAAACGATTATCATGAACAAGGAAATATAATAATAATAACTAATTTATTATTGCCTCTAGGGCATATTTCCAACACCAACATTGGTCGTAATAGTGCATGTCTTTTAATTTAACTAAATCAAATTATCATGGAAACAAACTCCTTGCATGACAGTTCTAACAATTATATCTATGGTATATAAATACATTTTAGCTTTATATACGAAATTCACAAAAATGCACTTATAGCAAAAAAAATCACTAAAATAACTAAGATGACAATCTTGCACAGGGTTAGCAAATTTACCTCTGCCTAAACGAAAACAACGAGGACTACTAAATCTGTATTTGAAGAAAATTTGTAACAAATCAAAATGGTAAAATATCAGAAAATGATGCAAATATAATTTGGATGGTGCGACTGGTCATAAAAAGTTACTACATCATGCATAATTAGCAGGTAAATGATAAACGGACAACCCATTTATCTATGATCGCAAGTCTTACATGTCTAAATATCATTGTATTTGGTTCCAATTTTCTTTACACAAATTAAATAATATACAATATCATTGAACTTTATAAAATTTCTAGCCCGCACATCGAGCGGGCCAATTTGCTAGTTTGCTATAAAAAAACATTTGCAAATGCCATGCTCCCAGGGAACATTCGTTGGTCAAATGAAGTTTCCAAATATCCGTCGCAAAATAAGTGTCTCAACTTTAGTAGTACAAAGCTGAGATAGTTATTTTCGGACGGAGGGAGTATTTTGTTAGTCAAATTTCCAGATTTTGTGCTTCCCATAACTAGATTGTCAGCCTGCCCAGCTTGTAAATTTCTATTTCGGTGCAGACTGAACATAACGTGCGAATGAAGCATGGGTCCGCGTGAGAATTTTAGCATTGAAGTGAGTATTGAACTCATGCTCCACCCAATTAATCCAAAAGTCCGAACTAATGAAAAAAGACGGGCAATATATTTCAACACCACCCCTCATGTCTACGCTTAATAGGCGTGGGATTGATGTAGGCCGCAAAATCTTTATATTTTAATACTGCGTTGGCAGGGTCTTAAACTCAATACCTCTTGACTTGGATATCATATTGAATTCATGCACTATTCAACTCATCCAAAAGTCTGAACTGATGAAAAAAGGCGGGCAATATATCTATCTATTATATTATTAAAACGATAGAAAACGCACGGTAGAGATTAAACATTATAGAGTTATGGTAAATCAATGGCAGTGAAGGGTGATCTGAACTTGGAAGGGCCGGCCAGGAAAACGCAGTATGTACGCTAACCTATTTCATCGGCTGTATGCAAGAGAAGTCCATACGCCAACCTATTCTATGCAGACACAAAAGGATTCCAGGTGAAGTCCAATTAGTACACGGCCGTGTTATGGTAGTAATCCGTATACGTAGGGCCTAACTTTAGGGTGCTATCTCCAAGTCTTTAAGTTGCATGCAGAAGGCAAGGCATAATGTACACTAGCTCTCACGTGCATGGGCGTGGATTGCATGCAAGTCCGCAAAATGAAGCTCGGCCGCGGAACATCAAAGTAATAAGAAACTCCAGGAAATGTAGAATTTATATTGCATGCAAATATAATAATTGACACATGTACAAAAGAAAAACAAATCATGACTAATGGAATCAACAATTTAGAATCTACACAGGTAAAAAAATGGCCACAAAAATTATACAGGAAAATACACAACAGAGTCCTATTTCCCTACAAAAATGGCCACGGAAATTGTACAGGCAAAAATATTTTTGCATGTAAAAGAATTATAAATGTCAATAGTTGGATGGATACTATAATTCTGTAATTTAGGAAAAAGGTAGTACGTATTTGTTTTTTAAGAACTACAATGTCGTTGTATATACAAAGCATTTATTTGGTAGATAAAGCATACAATAATTATATATATGAAATCTATCTACTATTACACGTATTATAAAAACAAGAGAGAAATAAGCCATCACGGTTATCCACATATGTTAATATTATTTGCATCGTCCGATCAAAAATAAAATAACAGCTGAGATATTAAATAAATTACGTAACATATTAATATGTATGTACGAACATATTGAACAGTCAGGTCTGTACTTGAAGATTCCTAATATACACGCTTAAAGCCTAAACGCGGCTAAAAAAGGCACGTAATGCTTAGAGTTTTGGTTTTTTAGGGATCATAGTCTTGGTTATGCACGCGCTTACTTCCTTTACGGATCCACTTACCAAAAGAGACCCAAAGGCCACAAAATAAAATAAAAACTGTCGGTGCATCCTAGAGTGCAGTACTAATGAGAAGCTAGGGCATGCATGTATATTAATTAACTAATGTAGAGTTACAAATTCAAAAATGGGACCAGCCGGCTTTATGAGCACACTTAAAAAGACGAAACGAACGGTGAAGATTTAGCAGTCTAAAACATAAATATTTTAACGGTTGAGATTTGTGAAAAGCCTTTGTAAATTCTGCAGTCCAGCCGTGTCTCACGTAGGCCCAAAAGAGTTTCCATCTATCACGACTTTATATATTATTAGGCTTACCGCACATGAGTTCCCATAAAGAAAATAAAATAAAGGTTTCCAGGTCCCTCACGTATCATCAAGTAATAAAGGTAGTCAACTTGGATTAAACCGCACATACTAGGATAGTACTGGTCGGATTGGAATAGGTTAGACCGGCAAGTACTACTCTTTTTTTGTGTGGCATCAAGTACTATTCATTTATTCATATAAGCGCACTTCCATGCAGGCTTTCTCGGGCAATCGTTTTGGGAGTCCAGTCTACACATGCATGCAGCACGCACACAACTGACTCTCAGGGTCTCCAAACCAGTGATCGATCTGATCATGCCGAGATGATTAGCGACTGCACAGGATTCCGATCTGCTTTGTAATCTTTGAATCGAGAACTTAAAATGGGTTGCAAGACAATTGTAGGAGCTGCGGCACCATCCATGATGACACACGTGTAAGCAGTAGACAAGAGTTGCACGGCGCACCGGCCGACGCCGCTGAGTACTAAAAAATCCCAGCGAGCTTCTATTTAAAAAAAGTGTGTTTGAGTATAAACATTACAAAGTTATTCAATTAAAAAAACACTACTATATTGTATAATTACTATTTTTATGTACATCTTCTGTGTACTTATGCATCAGATAAAACTCAATTTTATTACTAATGCGAGCTACTATTTAAAAAAGAGTATGTTTGCTTATACACATTACAAAATTCTTCTTCTTAAAAAATACACTACTATATTAGATAATTATTATCTTTATGTACATCTTTTGTGTACGTATGCATCAGTTCACCTTTTTTTGCGCGGATTGCTCCACTTTGCTCAATTCACCTTCTTCTATGGATCATCAAATTTCATGACAAATACCATGCATAAATTAATAATCATGTGTTGTTATCTTTTGTAGATTAAACGTATACCATTGGATTTTTATTAGATACTACCCCTCGCCTTTTATGTGATTATATTGTCGTCATTATTAATTAAGTATAGTACATAAACATTTGTGATCAAAGTTTACAATTAGAAAATATGTGCCTTAAAATTGTAAAGGAGGGACTATGCAGTTACTTCTTTTTATCATGCTAAACTCATAATTTGTACATAAACTGCAAGGTCCCTGTCATAAAGAGATCAATGTGGTCTTGGCTTACCGTGCCATAGATAGACAAGTGAAACAGGCATAAGGATGTGGGCATAAAATGAAAAAGGAAAATATGATCAAAGTAGTGAACAGAGAACATGTAAGCAAGATATCATGTCAAGTATGTAATATAATATTTGAGTTGTGCAAAAAATACAAATCGCTGCAACCAATATAGACATGATTGTACAGAATAATCATGTGCATGCCCGTGTAATAGAAGTCAAGTACATGACAAAAGTTAAGAATAATAAACAGTTGGATGAGTGTGCCATAGACAATCATAGATGAAGAAAGGGAATGCTTTTTTCCTCTATATTTGTGAAGATTTGAAATGAAAGCCCATGTGATGTACATAAAAATCATTTTAGCTGTGCTAAATAACATATGTTGGACCAAAAAACGATGGCACGATCAATGAAGGTAAGTTATGACACATATAATATGGACGCGGTTAGATAGATTATAAAAACCAGGTATGAAAAAGTTATCAGAGAGATAATGTTTTAGCATTTTTTTAGTGAATACATATACATTAAATTGATAGGCACAAGATAAAGGAAACTCGAGAAAGGATTGCATGTTTGGATGAATTTTGATGCATGGCATTTCAGTAGCCAAACCTAACCGCGATAGCACTAATGATGAGAAAGGGATGAAAATAAACGAAGGACTTTAATATCTGAAATCTCTATAATGTGATGTTATATTTTGGTGTCCAATTTCCTAAGGACAATGAACAGAATTGATAAGAAATAACAAAGTCAAAGTTAATACTACAAATATGCTAAAACCCAAAAAAATTAAAAAAATGGAAAATCTAGCCGCGCAAATGCGCGGGTCACCCCGCTAGTTTCATCAGTAAAAGCTAAGATTCCAAGGCCTGCTACTTTTTTCTTTCAATTGTCTAAAAGAGAGCACCACCCCATCGTCGATGCTTCAGTTATCCTCGTGCTCGTGGTTCCCTGCAATGGCACGAAAGCAAGCAGAATTGCAGTGTAGATTAAAACTTTCTTTTGCGGGGACAGCGTAGATTAAAACTAGCATCACCACCACATACCACGGATCCACGAGGGGGCACACTTCAATGGTCAAAACAATTCCTCTGCCGGCAGAGTCCACACCACACAATTGCCCTAGTGCAGAATTCAAAGCGCTAGCTTTTGAGCAGAATATACCATCGCATGAAAGCCGACCCCGGACTCATTGTATACCACCAAATAGAGAAAGTGAGTAGGATGTCCATGTCCCAGCGCCATCTGTTGGAATTCGTAGCAGCCACATGGCAAAAGCATGGCCAGAAATCTCAAACACGTTCCAGAAGAATAATATCCGCATGCATAGCAACAGCATCAGTAGCGAGTCTTCATGTTATGAAAAAACAATCCTCCCTTCCACGGAAATTAGCGGCGAATTGAGGCGGTTCAATTATTTGACATAATATTGCTTGTATTTTTCTGGATTTGTCTCAGACTTTTCAGTGTTGTTCGTTTAGCGAGAGACGGCATGCATTCTCCCTGACTACTTTTTTTTTTTTTTTGCGGGGCATTCTCCTGACTACGATACGTCCGTATCGTGTTTCTAAAGCACCGTAAACCTGGCCAGATCATTGGCCTCCTCCCTACCCCGAATGCATTTTTGCCTGGAAATTAAGATGGGGAAACCAAGGTGCAACAACAACCATGAATGGTGCCATATTGGCAATCGATCGAACAAACAAAGCGCTCTAGCTAGGTGCCAATTGCGCAAAAAGCTGCACGCCACTTGCCAAGCAGCTCGTATTCGACTCTATCCATCCGTTGGGGTCACGGAGGACAAGTTGTTGGGCGTCGGGTAAGCAGCACGCGGCAGCATTCTATCTCCCGGGCTCCCTGCCGCGTACGTCCCGCCGCTGGATTCCTCCGTCTCGTCGGGTAAGTTGCTGATTGATTATCTGGCTAAGCCACGGCGACGGCCGGGCCTGATCCGCGCCCGCGGCACGCGTACGGCCATCTCGCGCCCATAAATATACGTGCCCCCATCGCCCAGAGGCAGCAGCAACACCAAGAGTAGCCGGCTATGTTAGGCACTAGCCTTTGGCTCCCCACACCACACGTTGCCTCTCTCCCTCCGCTCTCCATCAGGTAACATTCATGCAAACCGCAATGCGAGTTCATATATCAGATGTGCAGGCGAGACACTGGATTATCAGATGTGCGTGGCTAGAACGCCCTGTGGATTTAGCAACCGACTTAATCTTTTTATTTTTGGTTTTGCTAATTTCCACTCAACTCCGTACAAGATTCCGCAATTTTATGAGCTTCTGCTTTATTTTTTTTTGAATGGTACGTAATCACGTCTTTTAATAAACACCGAGAAAGAATATATGTATGCAAGAGTTTTGGAGATTTTAGAATCGCGGGTAAGTTTTGTAGCTTCCAGTTGAAGATATACACTGGCAAAAGACAAGATGTACACATATAGCTTTAAGCACTAATTAAGCCTTAGTGAATATCTACATTAGTAAGTTTTTCTTCATGTTGGAAAATGCTTAGCACTGTAGATACTCCCTAAGGCTTGGGTGGTATTGCGTTGTGTGGCCACTTGATCAACTTTGGCCTCCTGTCCGCGGTGTATAGCAAAGGGATGTGTGTACTACTTAATTCACCTTTTTTCTGGACAGGTACATGAAGGAATATATATGGTTGCTAGCTTCATGTATATGCTACTATTTATTTGTTTTGTTTTTATAACGATGCAAATTCTTGTTAATGGTTAAAGTAAATCAGCAGTGAATTGCTGGCAAATAAGGTGATGCCCTACAAAATAACAAACATTTTGTAAACAGATGAATTTAGACACTGGCGCGGTTTCTATTTTTATTTTGCTAACGCAGTGAACTGAGAATTTCGTACAACAATCCACAATCTTATGAGCATATGTATTTCCTTTGGAATAATATATGGAATTAATTCTTTGCATCAAAGAAATTGTGAAACAATACACAGTAGTTTTAGAAATTTTACAATGGTGGGCTAGTTTGTTGCTTCGAGTTAAGATGTACACACAAAGCTTTAAAGCAATCGAGCCTTAGTGAATATCTACACCAGAAAGTTTTTTTCTTCATGCCAGAAATACTTAACAGTGTAGATACTCCCTAAGGCTTGGTGTTATTGCATTGTTGTGGCCACATGTCACTTGAGCATCTTTGAGCCTCCATCGCCCATCGCAATGTATATAGCTCCAAGCAAAAGTAGGTTTATGCAAAAGGATGTGTGCGCTACTTGATTTGTATTTTTTTCTCGACAAGTACATACACACTAACTGTGCTACTCTTTATTAGTTGTATTTTTTATAACCATACAAATTTTCGTCTATGAACGCTCGGCAATGGGCCAAGGCGGGAGCCATAGGGTTAGCAAGTCTGAGTAGTTGGCTTGCTTGTGTTTCGGCTGAGCAAGCCATGTCTTCTGCTTCGGACATCACCTACATGCTGGCTTGTGCGTGTGCTCTTGTGTAACCATTCTTTGTACTTCCTTGTGAATTATCATATGTGACTAGTACGTCCCGTAATTCAGCAACCGATGCAATTTTTATTTTTGGTTTTGCTAATTGCCACTCAACTCCATACAAAATTCCAGAATTTTATGAGCTTCTATATTTTTATTTGGAAAAGAATGATTCATAATCACTTCTTTTAATAAAGACCGAGAAAGAATATGCAATAGTTGTGGAGATTTTAGAATCGCGAGTAAGTTTGTTGCTTCGAACTGAAGATTTACACCGGCAAAAGACAAGATGTACACATAAAGCTTTAAGCACTAAAGCCTTAGTGAATATCTACACTAGTAAGTTTTTCTTTATGCTGGAAATGCTTAGCATTGTTGATACTCCCTAAGGCTTGGGTGGTATTGCGTTGTTGTGGAAACTTGATTATCTTCGGCCTCCCATCAACAATGTATAGCTTGAAGAAAAATAGCTGATTATGGCAACTACTACTACACCCATAGCCCCCACTACAGTGCATATGGGACCGATTACTAGAGCTCGCGCACACCAACTAAATTATTATGTACTTTCGTTTCTTGATAGTAATTCTAGTGTTCATTAGAATACAATGCTATCTAAGTTGGATACATTTGTGTTGTTTAGGAATGAAGCCCCTAGCATAGACAAGAGAGATGAACACTGGAGCATGATCAAACATGGAGTTGAAGCTGCACGCAAAGGAACAAGAAGAGAGTTTCTCGTGGAGATTTCAGCACTTTAAAGGCACCATGATGACATACAAGGACATGGACGAAATGTACAAGATGACCTTTTATAAATTTCATCCATAGCTTATTATAAGCGTTACGCCACCTTATTTTTGCACCAAGCCCATTTAGTTTTGAAATCTACTTCATATGCTATTTTTAGAGTCTGTATCGTAGGGGAAACAACTCAGGAGGGATTTTAGTCTCACCTTGCCAAAGGTGGACGCAGTTCACTCTATTTTCCCCTATAAATACAGCCCTACCGACATCGTTTAGACATGGGTTTTGTTTAGATTACAGTTTACCTTGGCCGCAACTCACGCAATTTGTTTGTGTCCAATGACAAAGACAAGACATCACAGAACCCCACACTTTGATCCTTGAAGTTTTTCCCTTAAATTGCAATATCCAGATTGCAATATCACTTTCTTGATTGTTCTTCATTTGCGTGCGGGAACTAGACCCTTGTGGTCAGATTGATTGTGCTCTGGCATAGTCAATAACCTCTCGGAGTTAGTTTAGCGATGGCTGAGGCCCGACGTCTTCACGCGTTCGTAATGGGATTGTCAAAGTCTAATCCACCAAAAATGATAGTTATCCTCTTATTGAAAGATGGGACACATTTGTGTCTATCAAGTGGTATCGGATTTTAAAGTTGCTCGATGAGATTTTACTAGTTTTTCATAGTCTAAATTGCATATGTTCTTCCTACCTACACTCCATAAAAAGCCAAAAAATAGGGTTAGTGAAGGAAATATGCCCCGGAGGCAATAATAAAGTTGTTATTTTATATTTTCTTATATCATGATAAATGTTTATTATTCATGCTAGAATTGTATTAACCGGAAACTTGATACATGTGTGGATACATAGACAAAAAACAGTGTCCCTAGTAAGCCTCTACTGGACTAGCTCGTTAATCAAAGATGGTTAAGTTTCCTAACCATAGACATGTGATGTCATTTGATGAACGGGGCCACATCATTAGGAGAATGATGTGATGGACAAGACCCATCCGTTAGCTTAGCATAATGATCGTTAAGTTTTATTGCTATTGCTTTCTTCCTGACTTATACATATTTCTCTGAATATGAGATTATGCAACTCCCGAATACCAGAGGAACACCTTGGGTGCTATCAAACGTCATAACGTAACTGGGTGATTATACAGATGCTCTACTGGTGTCTCCGAAGGTGTTTGTTGGGTTGGCATAGATCAATATTAAGATTTTTCACTCCGAGTATCGGAGAGGTATCTCTCGGCCCTCTCGGTACTGCACATCACTATAAGCCTTGCAAGCAATGTGACTAATGACTTAGTTACGGGATGATGCATTACGGAATGAGTAAAGAGACATACCGGTAACGAGATTGAACTAGGTATGATGATACCGACGATCGAATCTCGGGCAAGTAACATACCGATGACAAAGGGAATACATTATGTTATTGCGGTTTGACCGATAAATATCTTCGTACAATATGTAGGAACCAATATGAGAATCTAGGTTCCGCTATTGGTTATTGACCAGAGATGTGTCTCGGTCATGTCTACATAGTTCTCGAACCCGTAGGGTCTGCACGCTTAACGTTCGATGACGATTTTATATTGTATGAGTTTTGTGATTTGATGACCGAATATTGTTCAGAGTCCCGGATGAGATCACGGACATGAGGATGAGTCTTGAAATGGTCGAGAGGTAAAGATTCATATATAGGACGATAGTATTTGGACACCAGAATTGTTCCGGGGGTATCGGGTCGTATCGGGTCACCGGAAAGGGGTTCAAGGCACCCCCGGCAAAGATATGGGCCTTTTTGGGCCTAGGGCGGGACAGACCAACCACTAGTGGGCTGGTGCGCCCCATACATAGCTGAATAAGGGGGGAAAGGAAAGGGAGAGGAGAGAAAGGAAGGGGGGCAATTCGGCCTCCCCTTTCCTTCTCTCCCCCTCCTCTTTCCTTCTCCCTCCCAAAAAACATGGAAAGGGGGAGGTCGAATAAGATTAGGCCCCAAGTAGGATTCCTCCTACATGGGGCGCGCCTCATGCTTCTCCCTCCCCCTCCCACCTATATATATATATGTGGGGGGGGGGGGCATCGCTAGAACACACAACATTGTTTCTTAGCCGTGTGCGGTGCCCCCCTCCACAGTTTACACCTCCGGTCATATTCTCGTAGTGCTTAGGCGAAGCCCTGCATGGATAACTTCATCATCACCGTCACCACGTCGTCGTGCTAAAGGAACTCTCCCTCGACCCTCTGCTAGATCAAGAGTTCGAGGGACATCATCGAGCTGAACGTGTGCTGAACACAGAGGTGCCGTACGTTCGGTACTTGGATTGGTTGGATCATGAAGACGTTCGACTACATCAACCGCGTTAACGTAATGCTTCCGATTTAGGACTACGAGGGTACGTGGACACTCTCCCTGTCTTGTTGCTATGCATCTCCTAGATAGATCTTGCGTGAGCGTGGGATTTTTTTTTGAAATTGCATGCTACGTTCCCCAACAATGGTATCAGAGCCAGGTCTATGCGTAGATGATTGCTACCTCTTGAGCACTGTGTTGGTTTTCCCTTGAAGAGGAAAGGCTGATGCAGTAAAGTAGCGTAAGTATTTCCTCAGTTATTGAGAAACAAGGTATCAATCCAGTAGGAGATCACGCACGAGTCCCTCACACCTACACAAACAAATAAGAACCTCGCAACCAACGCGATAAAGGGGTTGTCAATCCCTCAACGGTCACTTACGAGAGTGAGATCTGATAGATATGATAAGATAATATTTTTGGTATTTTTATGATAAAGAGAAATAAAGATGCAAAGTAAAATAAAAGGCAATAGAAATAACTAAGTGTTGGAAGATTAATATGATGGAAAATAGACCCGGGGGCCATAGGTTTCACTAGTGGCTTCTCTCAAAATAGCATAAGTATTACGGTGGGTGAACAAATTATTGTCGAGCAATTGATAGAATTGAGCATAGTTATGAGAATATCTAGGTATGATCATGTATATAGGCATCACGTCCGCGACAAGTAGACCGACTCCTACCTGCATCTACTACTATTACTCCACACATCGACCGCAATCCAGCATGCATCTAGAGTATTAAGTTAATAAGAACAGAGTAATGCTTTAAGTAAGATGACATGATGTAGAGGAATAAATCATGCAATATGATATAAACCCCATCTTTTTATCCTCGATGGCAACAATGCAATACGTGTCGTTTCCCTTTCTGTCACTGGGATCGAGCACAGCAAGATTGAACCCAAAGCTAAGCACTTCTCCTATTGCAAGAAAGATAAATCTAGTAGGCCAAACCAAACTGATAATTCGAAGAGACTTGCAAAGATAACCAATCATCCATAAAAGAATTCAGAGAAGATTCGAATATTGTTCATAGATAATCTTGATCATAAACCCACAATTCATCGGATCTCGACAAACACACCGCAAAAGAAGATTACATCGAATAGATCTCCACGAGAATCATGGAGAACTTTGTATTGAGATCCAAAGAGAGAGAAGAAGCCATCTAGCTAATAACTATGGACCCGAAGGTCTGAGGTAAACTACTCACACATCATCGGAGAGGCTATGGTGTTGATGTAGAAGCCCTCCGTGATCAATGCCCCTCCGGTGGAGCGCCGGAAAAGGCCCCAAGATGGGATCTCACGGGTACAGAAGGTTGCGGCGGTGGAATTAGGTTTTTGGCTCCGTATCTGATAGTTTGGGGGTACGTAGGTATATATAGGAGGAAGAAGTACGTCGGTGGAGCAACATGGGCCCCACGAGGGTGGAGGGCGCGCCTCGGGGGGGGGTAGGCGCCCCTGCCTCGTGCTCTCCTCGTTGATTACTTTGCGTAGACTCCAAGTCCTCTGGATCACATTCATTCCGAAAATCACGTTCCCGAAGGTTTCATTCCGTTTGGACTCCGTTTGATATTCTTTTTCTGCGAAACACTGTAATAGGCAAAAAGCAACAATCTAGGTCGGGCCTCCGGTTAATAGGTTAGTCCCAAGAACAATATAAAAGTGTATAATAAAGCCCGTTAAACATCCAAAACAGAATATAATATAACATGGAACAATAAAAAATTATAGATACGTTGGAGACGTATCAAGCATCCCCAAGCTTAATTCCTGCTCGTACTCGAGTAGGTAAATGATAAAAACAGAATTTTTGATGTGGAATGATACTTAGCATAATTTTCAATGTAATTCTCTTAATTGTGGTATGAATATTCAGATCCGAATGGTTCAAGACAAAAGTTTAATATTGACATAAAAATAATAATACTTCAAGCATACTAACTAAGCAATTATGTCTTCTCAAAATAACATGGCCAAAGAAAGTTATCCCTACAAAATCATATAGTCTGGCTATACTCTATCTTCACCACACAAAGTATTTAAATCATGCACAACCCTGATGACAAGACAAGCAATTGTTTCATACTTTTGGTGTTCTCAAACTTTTTCAATCTTCACGCAATACATGAGCATGAGCCAAGGATATAGAACTATATGTGGAATAGAATGGTGGTTGTGGAGAAGACAAAAAAGGAGAACATAGTCTCACATCAATTAGGCGTATCAACGGGCTGTGGAGATGCCCATCAATAGATATCAATGTGAGTGAGTAGGGATTGCCATGTAACGAATGCACTAGAGCTATAAGTATATGAAAGCTCAATAAAAGAAAATAAATGGGTGTGCATCCAACTCGCTTGCTCATGAAGACCTAGGGCATTTTGAGGAAGCCCATCATTGGAATATACAAGCCAAGTTCTATAATGAAAAATTCCCACTAGTATATGAAAGTGATATCATAGGAGACTCTCTATCATGAATCATGGTGCTACTTTGAAGCACAAGTGTGGTAAAAGGATAGTAAAATTGTCCCTTCTCTCTTTTTCTCTCATTTTTTTATTTGGGCCTTTTCTCTTTTTTATGGCCTCTTTTTTTCTCTTTTTTTTATTTTTCGTCCGGAGTCTCATCCCGACTTGTGGGGGAATCATAGTCTCCATCATCCTTTCCTCACTTGGGACAATGCTCTAATAATGATGATCATCACACTTTTATTTACTTACAACTCAAGAATTACAACTCAATACTTAGAACAAAATATGACTCTATGTGAATGCTTCCGGTGGTGTACCTGGATATGCAATGATTCATGAGTGACATGTATGAAAGAATTATGAATGGTTGCTTTGCCACAAATATGATGTCAACTACATGATCATGCGAATCAATATGACAATGATGGAGTGTGTCATAGTAAACGGAACAGTGGTAAGTTGCATGGCAATATATCTCGGAATGGCTATGGAAATGCCATAATAGGTAGGTATTGTGGCTGTTTTGAGGAAGGTATATGGTGGGTGTATGATACCGGCGAAAAGTGCGCGGTATTAGAGAGGCTAGAATGGTGGAAGGAAGAGAGTGCGTATAATCCATGGACTCAACATTAGTCATAAAGAACTTATATACTTACTGCAAAAATCTACAAGTTATCAAAGCAAAGTATTTCGCGCATGCTCCTAGGTGGATATATTGGTAGGAAAATACCATCGCTCGTCCCCGACCGCCACTCATAAGGAAGACAATCAATAAATAAATCATGCTCCGACTTCATCACATAACGGTTCACCATACGTGCATGCTACGGGAATCACAAACTTTAACACAAGTATTCCTCAAATCCACAACTACTCAACTAGCATGACTCTAATATCACCATCTTCATATCTCAAAACAATTATCAAGCATCAAACTTCTCATAGTATTCAACACACTCATAAGATAATTTTTACTAATCTTGGATGCCTATTACTTTAGGACTAATTTCTCAATTAAAGCAAATTATCATGCTGTTTGTAGGACTCTCAAAATAATATAAGTGAAGCATGAGAGAACAATAGTTTCTATAAAACAAACCACCGCCATGCTCTAGAAAATATAAGCGAACCACTAGAGCAAAAACTATATAGCTCAAAAGATATAAGTGAAGCACATAGAGTATTCTAATAAATTCCGAATCATGTGTGTCTCTCTCAAAAGGTGTGTACAGAAAGTATGATTGTGGTAAACTGAAAAGCAAATACTCAGATCATACAATACGCTCCAAGCAAAACACATATCATGTGGTGAATAAAAATATAGCTCCAAGTAAAGTTACCGATGGACGAAGACGAAAGAGGGGATGCCATCAGGGGCATCCCCAAGCTTTGGCCTTTTGGTGTCCTTAGATTATCTTGGGGTTCCATTGGCATCCCCAAGCTTAGGCTCTTGCCACTCCTTTTTCCATAATCCATCATATCTTTTACCCAAAACTTGAAAACTTCACAACACAAAACTTAACAGAAAATATCGTGAGCTCCGTTAGCGAAAGAAAACAAAACACCACTTCAAGGTACTGTAATGAACTCATTCTTTATTTATATGGGTGTTAAACCTACTGTATTCCAAATTCTCTATGGTTTATAAACTATTTTATTAGCCATAGATTCATCAAAATAAGCAAACAACACACGAAAAACAGAATCTGTCAAAAACAGAACAGTCTGTAGTAATCTGTAACTAACACAAACTTCTGGAACTCAGAAAAATATACCAAAATAGGACGACCTAGAAAATTTGTTTAGTAATCTGCTGCAATTGGAATCAGTATTTTATCACGTTCTGGTGATTTTTAACAATTGTTTTCGTGAACGGAAAGTTTCTGTAATTTTCAGCAAGATCAAATAACTATCATCCAAGAAGATCCTATAGGTTTAACTTGGCACAAACATTAATTAAAACATAAAAACAAATCTAACCAGAGGCTAGATCAAATATTTATTGAATAACAACAAGTAAAAAATATTGGGTTGTCTCCCAACAAGCGCTTTTTTTAAAGCCTTTTTAGCTAGGCATTGAGATTTCCATGATGCTCACAAGAAAGGCAAGAATTGAAGCACAAAGAGAACATCATAAAACACGTGACAAACACATCTAAGTCTAACATAATTCCTATGCATAGCCATCTTATAGGCAAACAAATTATCAAGGCAAGCAAAAACTAGCATATGCAAGGAAGCGGAAAGAAACAATAGCAATCTCAACATAATGAGAGGTAATTTAGTAACATGAAAATTTCTACAACCATATTTTCCTCTCTCATAATAATTACATGTAGGATCATAGAAAAATTCAACAAAATAGCTATCACATAACATATTCTCAACACGATCCACATGCATGTGAAGTTGACACTCTTCCAAAATAGTGGGATTATCATTAACTAAAGTCATGACCTCTCCAAACCCACTTTTATAAAAAAAATCATACGATTGATCAAGATCCAAATATGTGGGATCTAAAGTTGAAACTCTTCCAAACCCACTTTCAATACTATTGCAAACATTATTATCAATCTCATATTCATCATGGGGCTTAAATAAATTTTCAAGATCATAAGTAGAATCACCCCAATCATGATCATTGCAACAAGTAGTAGACATAGCAAAACTAGCATCCCCAAGCTTAGGGTTTTGCATATTTTTAGCATAATTGACATCAATAGAATTTATAGTAAAATCATTGCAATCATGCTTTTTATTCAAATATCTATCGTGAATCGCTTCATAAAGTACTTCATCACAATTTTTAGATTCACGAATTTCAAGCAAAACCTCATAAAGACAATCTAGTGCACTCAATTCACTAGCAATAGGTTCATCTTAATTGGATCTCTTAAACAGATTATCAAGTGGATGAGGATCCATAAACTTTTAGCAAGTGAAGATGCAAGCAAAAAGAAGGTACATGGTAACACAAGGAAACAAAAGATCAAACGGAAGATGGGCGAATAAAACGGCAAAGGTGAAGTGGGGGAGAGGAAAACGAGAGGCAAATGAAAAATAATGTAATGCGAGGGATAAGAGTTTGTGATGGGTACTTGGTATGTCTTGACTTGCTTGACCTGGCGTGAATCTCCCCGGCAATAGCGCTAGAAATCCTTCTTGCTACCTCTTGAGCACTGCGTTGGTTTTCCCTTAAAAAGGAAAGGGTGATGCAGTAAAGTAGCGTAAGTATTTCCCTCAGTTTTTGAGAACCAAGGTATCAATCTAGTAGGAGATCACGCACGAGTCCCTCACACCTACACAAACAAATAAGAACCTTGCAACCAACGCGATAAAGGGGTTGTCAATCCCTCAACGATCACTTACGAGAGTGAGATCTGATAGATATGATAAGATAATATTTTTGGTATTTTTATGATAAAGAGAAACAAAGATGCAAAGTAAAATAAAAGGCAATAGAAATAACTAAGTGTTGGAAGATTAATATGATGGAAAATAGACCCGGGGGCCATAGGTTTCACTAGTGGCTTCTCTCAAAATAGCATAAGTATTATGGTGGGTGAACAAATTACTGTCGAGCAATTGATAGAATTGAGCATAGTTATGAGAATATCTAGGTATGATCATGTATATAGGCATCACGTCCGCGACACGTAGACCGACTCCTGCTTGCATCTACTACTATTACTCCACACATCGACCGCTACCCAACATGCATCTAGAGTATTAAGTTCATAAGAACAGAGTAATGCTTTAAGTAAGATGACATGATGTAGAGGAATAAACTCATGCAATATGATATAAACCCCATCTTTTTTATCCTCGATGGCAACAATACAGTACGTGTCGTTTCCCTTTCTGTCACTGGGATCAAGCACCGCAAGATTGAACCCAAAGCTAAGCACTTCTCGTATTGCAAGAAAGATCAATCTAGTAGGCCAAACCAAACTGATAATTCGAAGAGACTTGCAAAGATAACCAATCCTACATAAAAGAATTCAGAGAAGATTCAATATTGTTCATAGATAATCTTGATCATAAACCCACAATTCATTGGATCTCGACAAACACACCGCAAAAGAAGATTACATCGAATAGATCTCCACGAGAATCATGGAGAGCTTTGTATTGAGATCCAAAGAGAGAGAAGAAGCCATCTAGCTAATAACTATGGACCCGAAGGTCTGAGGTAAACTACTCACACATCATTGGAGAGGCTATGGTGTTGATGTAGAAGCCCTCCGTGATCAATGCCCCCTCCGGCGGAGCGCCGGAAAAGGCCCCAAGATGGGATCTCATGGGTACAGAAGGTTGCAGCGGTGGAATTAGGTTTCTGGCTCCGTATATGATAGTTTGGGGTACGTAGGTATATATAGGAGGAAGAAGTACGTCGGTGGAGCAACATGGGCCCCACGAGGGTGGAGAGTGCGCCTGGGGGGGTAGGCGCTCCCCTGCCTCTTGCTCTCCTCATTGATTATTTTGCGTAGATTCCAAGTCCTCTGGATCACGTTCGTTCCGAAAATCACGTTCCCGATGGTTTCATTCCGTTTGGACTCCGTTTGATATTATTTTTTGCGAAACACTGAAATAGGCAAAAACAGCAATCTGGGCTGGGCCTCCGGTTAATAGGTTAGTCCCAAAAACAATATAAAAATGTATAATAAAGCGTGTTAAACATCCAAAACGGAATATAATATAGCATGGAACAATAAAAATTATAGATACGTTGGAGACATATCAATGATATGCACGAGTAGAACACAAAGAGTTGTGGGCGATAATAGTCATACTGCTTACCACCAACGTCTTACTTTGATTTGGCGGCATTGTTGGATGAAGCGGCCCGGACCGACATTACATGACCGCGTTCATGAGACTGGTTCTACCGACGTGCTTCGCACATAGGTGGCTGGCGGGTGTATGTTTCTCCAATTTTAGTTGAATTTAGTTTGACTACGACCGATCCTTGTTGAAGGTTAAAACAACACACTTGATGAAAAATCGTTGTGGTTTTGATGCGTAGGTAAGAACGGTTCTTGCTAGAAGCCCATAGCGGCCACGTAAAACTTGCAACAACAAAGTAGAGGACGTCTAACTTGTTTTTGTAGGGCTTGTTGTGATGTGATATGGTCAAGACATGATGCGATATAGATTATTGTATGAGATGATCATGTTTTGTAAAAGTTATCAGCAACTTGCAGGAGCCTTATGGTTGTCGCTTTATTGTATGAAATGCAATAGCCATGTAATTGCTTTACTTTATCACTAAGCGGTAGCGATAGTCGTAGAAGCAATAGTTGGCGAGACAACAATGACACTATGATGGAGATCAAGGTGTCAAGCCGGTGACTATGGAGATCATGACGGTGCTTTGAAGATGGAGATCAAAGGAACAAGATGATGATGGCCATATCATGTCACATATTTTGATTACATGTGATGTTTATCTTTTATGCATCTTATTTTTCTTAGTACGGCGGTAACATTATAAAGATGATCCCTCACTAAATTTCAAGGTATACGTGTTCTCCCTGACTATGCACCGTTGTGACAGTTCGTCGTGCCGAGACACCACGTGATGATCGGGTGTGATAAGCCAGTTTTGCACGTGCAGAATACTTGGGTTATACTTGACGAGCCTAGCATATGCAGATATGGCCTCGAAACATTGAGACCGAAATGTCGAACACGAATCATATAGTAGATATGATCAACATAGAGATGTTCACCATTGAAAACTACTCCATCTCACGTGATGATCGGACATGATTTAGTTGATATGGATCACGTGATCATTTAGATGACTAGTGGATGTCTATCTAAGTGGGAGTTCTTAAGCAATATGATTAATTGAACTTTAATTTATCATGAACTTACTCCTGATAGTATTTTTATATCTATGTTGTAGATCAATAGCTTGCGATGTAGCTCCCTGTTTATTTTTGATATGTTCCTAGAGAAAAACAAAATTGAAAGATGATACTAGCAATGATGCGGACTAGGTCTGTGATATGAGGATTATCCTCATTGCAGCACAGAAGAATTATGTCCTTGATGCACCGCTAGGTGACGGACCTATTGCAGGAGCAGATGCAAATGTTATGAATGTTTAGCAAGCTCGGTATGATGACTACTTGATAGTTTAGTGCGCCATGCTTTACGGCTTAAAATAGGGACTTCAAAAATGTTCTGAACGCCACGGAGCATATGAGATGTTCCAAGAGTTAAAATTGGTATTTTAGACTAATGCCCGTGTCGAGAGGTATGAGACCTCTGACAAAGTACTTTGCCTACAAGATGGAGGAGAATAGCTCAACCAGTGAGCATGTGCTTAGAATTTCTGAGTACTTTAATCGCTTGAATCAAGTGGGAGTTAATATTCCAGATAAGATAGTGATTGACAAAGTTCTCTAGTCACTATCACCAAGCTACTAGAACTTCATGATGAACTATAATATGCAAGGGATGACGAAAACGATTCCCGAGCTCTTTGCGATGCTGAAATCAGCGAAGGTAGAAATGAAGAAAAAGCATCAAGTGTTGATGGTTGACAAGACCATTAGTTTCAAGAAAAGGGGAAAAGGAAAAGAAAGGGAACTTCAAAAAGAATGACAAACAAGTTGCCACTCCCGTGAAGAAGCCCAAAGCTAGACCTAAGCCTGAAACTGAGTGCTTCTACTACAAAGGAATGGTCATTGGAAGCGGAACTACCCCAAATATTTGGCGGATAAGAAGGATGGCAAAGTGAACAAAGGTATATTTTATATACATGTTATTGATGTGTACATTACTAGTGTTCATAGTAACCCCAGGGTATTTGATACCAATACAGTTGCTAAGATTAGTAACTCAAAAACAGGAGTTGCAAAATGAACAGAGACTAGTTAAGGGAGAAGTGACGATGTGTGTTGGAAGTGATTCCAAGGTTGATAAGATCACCATCCCATACTCCCTTTACCTTCGAGATTAGTGTTGGACCAAAATAAATGTTATTTGGTGTTTGCGTTGAGCATGAATATGATTGGATCATGTTTATTGCAATATGGTTATTTATTTAAGTCAGAGAATAATTGTTGTTCTGTTTACATGAATAAAACCTTCTATGGTCATACACACAATGTAAATGTTTCATTGAATCTCGATTGTGGTGATACACATATTCATAATATTGTTGCCAAAAGATGCAAAGTTGATAATGATAGTGCAACATATTTGTGGCACTGCCGTTTAGGTCATATTGGTGTAAAGCGCATGAAGAAACTCCATGTAGATGGGCTTTTGGAATCACTTGATTATGAATCATTTGATGCTTGCGAAACATGCCTCATGGGAAACATGAGTAAAACTCTGTTCTCTGGAACAATGGAGCGAGCAACTGACTTATTGGAAATAATACATACCGATGTATGCGGTCCAATGACTGTTGAGGCTCGCGGCAGGTATCGTTATTTTCTGACCTTCACAGATAATTTGAGTAGATATGGGTATGTCTACTTAATGAAACACAAGTCTGAAACATTTGAAAAGTTCAAAGGATTTCAGAGTGAAGTGGAGAATCATCGTAACAAGAAAATAAAGTTTCTACGATCTGATCGCGGAGGCAAATATTTGAGTTACGAGTTTGGCCTTCATTTAAAACAATGTGGAATAGTTTCACAACTCACGCCACCTGGAACACCACATCATAATGGTGTGTCCGAATGTCGTAACCGTACTTTATTAGATATGGTGCGATCTATGATGTCTCTTACCGATTTACCACTATCATTTTGGATTTATGCATTAGAGATAGCTACATTCACTTTAAATAGGGCACCATCTAAATCCTTTGAGACAACACCGTATGAACTATGGTTTGGCAAGAAACCTAAGTTGTCATTTCTTAAAGTTTGGGGTAGCGATGCTTATGTGCAAAAGCTTCAGCCTGATAAGCTCGAACCCAAATCGGAGAAGTGCGTCTTCATAGGATACCCAAAAAGAAACTGTTTGGTACACCTTCTATCACAGATCTGAAGGCAAGATCTTTGTTGTTAAGAATGGATCCTTTCTAGAGAAGGAGTTTCTCTCAAAAGAAGTGAGTGAGAGGAAAGTAGAACTTGATGAGATAATTGTACCTTCTCCCGAATTGGGAAGTAGTTCATCATAGAAATCAATTCCTGTGATTCCTACACCCATTAGTGAGGAAGCTAATGATGATGATCATGAAAATTCAGATCAAGTTACTACCAAACCTCGTAGGTCAACCAGAGTACGGTCCGCACCAGAGTGGTACGGTAATCCTGTTCTGGAAGTCATGTTACTAGACCATGATTAACCTACGAATTATGAGGAAGCGATGATGAGCCCAGATTTCGCAAAATGGCTTGAGGCCATGAAATATGAGATAGGATCCATGTATGAGAACAAAGTATGGACTTTGGTTGACTTGCCCAATGATCGGCAAGCCATAGAGAATAAATGGATCTTCAAGAGGAAGACGGACGCTGATAGTAGTGTTACTATCTACAAAGCTAGACTTGTCGAAAAAGGTTTTTGACAAAGTTCAAGGTGTTGACTACGATGAGATTTTCTCACTTGTAGCGATGCTTAAGTCTGTCTAAATCATGTTAGAAATTGACACATTTTATGAAATCTGGCAAATGGATGTCAAAACTGCATTCCTTAATGGATTTCTTAAGGAAGAGTTGTATATGATGCAACCAAAAGGTTTTGTCAATCCTGAAGGTGCTAACAAAGTGTGCAAGCTCCAGCGATCCATCTATGGACTGGTGCAAGCATCTCGGAGTTGGAATATATGCTTTGATAAGGTGATCAAAGCATATGGTTTTATACAGATTTGTGGTGAATCCTGTATTTGCAAGAAAGTGAGTGGGAGCACTACAACCTTTCTAATAAGTATATGTGAATGACATATTGTTGATTGGAAATGATGTAGAATTTTATGGAAAGCATAAAGGAGTGTTTGAAAGGAGTTTTTGAATGAAAGACCTCAATGAAGCTGCTTACGTATTGGGCATCAAGATCTATAGAGATAGATCAAGGCACTTGATAAGACTTTCGATGAATACATACCTTGATAAGATTTTGAAGGAGTTCAAAATGGATCAGTCAAAGAAGGAGTTCCTGCTTGAGTTGTAAGGTATGAAGTTGAGTAAGAATCAAAACCCCACCATGGTAGAAGACAAGGAGAGAACGAAAGTCATTCCCTATGCCTCAGCCATAGGTTTTACAAAGTATGCCACGCTATATGCCAGACCTATTGTGTACCTTTCCATGAGTTTGGAAAAGGGGTACAATAGTGATCCAGGAGTAGATCACTAAACAATGGTAAAAATTATCCTTAGAAGATTAAGGAGATATTTCTCAGTTATGGAGGTGATAAAGAGTTCGTCGCAAGGAGTTACGTCGATGCAAGCTTTGACACCGATCTGGATGACCCTGAGTCTCAATCTGGATACATATTGAAAGTGGGAGCAATTAGCTAGAGTAGCTCTGTGCAGAGCATTGTAGACATAGAAATTTGCAAAATACATACGGATTTGAAGGTGGCAGACCCGTTGACTAAACTTCTCTCACAAGCAAAACATGATCCCAATGTAGTACTCTTTGGGTATTAATCACATAGCAATGTGAACTAGATTATTGACTCTAGTAAACCCTTTGGGTGTTGATCACATGGCGATGTGAACTATGGGTGTTAATCACATAAAGATGTGAACTATTAGTGTTAAATCACATGGCGATGTGAACTAGATTATTGACTCTAGTGCAAATGGGAGACTGAAGGAAATATGCCCTAGAGCAATAATAAAGTTGTTATTTTATATTTCCTTATATCATGATAAATGTTTATTATTCATGCTAGAATTGTATTAACCGAAACTTGATACATGTGTGGATACATAGACAAAACATAGTGTCCCTAGTAAGCCTCTACTAGACTAGCTCGTTAATCAAAGATGGTTAAGTTTACTAACCATATACATGTGTTGTCATTTGATGAACGGGATCACATCATTAGGAGAATGATGTGATGGGCAAGACCCATCCGTTAGCTTATCATAATTATTGTTAAGTTTTATTGCTATTGCTTTCTTCATGACTTATACATATTCCTCTTACTATGAGAATATGCAACTCCCGAATATTAGGGGAACACCTTGTGTGCATTCAAACATCACAACGTAACTGGGTGATTATAAAGATGCTCTACAGGTGTCTCCGAAAGTGTTTGTTTGGTTGGCATAGATCAAGATTAGGATTTGTCACTGCGAGTATCAGAGAGGTATCTCTCGGCCCTCTCGGTAATGTACATCACTATACGCCTTGCAAGCAATGTGACTAATGAGTTAGTTACGGGATGATGTATTACATATCGAGTAAAGAGACTTACCGGTAACGAGATTGAACTAGGTATTATGATACCGACGATCGAATCTCGGGCAAGTAACATATGTTGTTATTGCGGTTTGACCGATAAAGATCTTCATAGAATATGCAGGAACCAATATTAGCATCCAGGTTCCGCTATTGGTTATTGACAAGAGATGTGTCTCGGTCATGTTTACATAGTTCTCGAACCCGTAGGGTCCGCACGCTTAACGTTCGATGATGATTTTATATTGTATGAGTTATGTGATTTGATGATCGAATATTGTTCGGAGTCCCGGATGAGATCATGGACATGACAAGGAGTATCGAAATGGTCGAGAGTTATATATTCATATATAGGATGATAGTATTTGGACACCGTAAGTGTTCCGGAGGTACTGCGTATGTATCTGGTCACCGGAAAGGGGTTCCGGGCACCCCCGACAAAGATATGGGCCTTATTGGGCCTAGGGCGGGACAGACCAGCCCCTAGTTGGATGGTGCGCCCCATACATGGCCAAATAAGGGGGGAAAGGAAAGGGAGAGAAGAGAAAGGAAGGGGGGCAATTCGGCCTCCCCTTTCCTTCTCTCCCCCTCCTCTTTCCTTCTCCCTCCGAAAAAATGGAAAGAGGGGCGGGCGAATAGGATTAGGCCCCAAGTAGGATTCCTCCTACTTGGGGCACGCCTCCTGCTACTCCCTCCCCCTCCCACCTATATATATGTGGGGGGTATCGCTAGAACACACAACATTGTCTCTTAGCCGTGTTCGGTGCCCCCCTCCATAGTTTACGCCTCCGATCATATTCTTATAGTGCTTAGGCGAAGCCCTGCGCGGATAACTTCATCATCAGCGTCACCATGCAGTCGTGCTGACGGAACTCTCCCTCGACCCTCTGCTGGATCAAGGGTTCGAGGGACGTCATCGAAGTGAACGTGTGCTGAACATGGAGGTGCCGTACGTTCGGTACTTGGATCGGTTGGATCGTGAAGACGTTCGACTACATCAACCGCTTTAACACAACAATTCCGCTTTCTGTCTACGAGGGTACGTGGACACACTCTCCCCGTCTCGTTGCTATGCATCTCCTAGATAGGTCTTGCGTGAGCGTAGGAATTTTTTGAAATTGCATGCTACGTTCACCAATAGTTAGATGATCATCTTTAGACAAATCTGAGTCTTTTGCAATATTCTTTTTAGTGTTTTTCTATGTTGAGTTTGTGGTTGCATCGTCATGTCGAGTCATTCGTCTTAGCGTCTAGTTCCTTAGAGTTTTGACTTGTGGTCCACATAGGGGTAGTTACCCCACATGTCCTATATACTATCATTTGGTACTATATATATATATATACTAATTTACCATTCTAAATATGTTCATATACTATATCTAAGATATTTGAAAACAAGTGATACAAAAAAATTCCTTTGAGTCCATAGTTTTTGTATGTTTTGAAAATACCTTCATATTTGTATGTATAACACAATATACTAAAAAATATCACATACTACCTAAAACACAATATACTAAAAAATATCACATACTACCTAAAAATAGGATATATATATATACTACCTCAAATATTCTTATATACTACATGTACATGCTATCGGTTTTGACAGATAGTACATACAACATACAAAACTCACGTGAGGGTAACTACCATTGATGGTAGGAAACATTTGTCCTATATATATATATATATATATATATATATATATATATATATATATATATATATATATATATATATATATATATATATATATATATATATATACCGTAGTTCCATAAAGCCACCACATATTCACCGCCATCACGCCAATCCGAGTCCACCACCAATACATTCCCGCCACCAATCCGTGTTCCACCGCTCATATATATGCCGCCAATCCGCATTCCACGAGATACATCTCCTCCACCAATCCTATTCCGAGTTGACTATCTGCCTCTTTGTTATAGAGTCAGAGTGTGCTTCTCCCTTGATTACGTTCCGCGCCATGATTTTGTTAGTGTTCTAGGCTTGCATCTCTAGTTTGGTCTAGCATAGGACAAGCATAATACCATCTTTGAGCGTTTATTCAACTTTGCATCTCTGAATTGATTATTGCCGATATTTTTGCTACAATATATTAAGCCTTACCAGCTGGTCGTATCATCTACATCATGCGTTTGACACCACCTGTCAATCGCTCTATCTGCTTTGAGAGTTTTGTCTACAACGGTTGCCGATCACCACATGTTGCTTGGTAAGAACCGATAAGAATTTGTAACTTCCTTGACGGATTTGTGCCTTTCTACCACACCACATCCTATTAGTAGTCAGCAGGACCATATTCTTTTGTGTTTCTATTGCTACTAACCATGGCAGGATCACAAACCAGTGAGCTGGACTAGGAGAAGATGATGAATAAGGAGCTACATGATAAATTTCAACAAATGATGGGTGAACACGTGCAAGACGTGGTCAAAAAATTGAAGAGGCCATGGACAGAATACATGGCTTTGAGAAGATGTACGAAACCAAGTGTGACGCCCCCGATTCAATCATACACTAACCATACACGCAAATGTGTATGATCAAGATCGAGGGCTCATGGGAAGATATCACAACACAACTCTAGACACAAATTAAAGTCATACAAGCTTTATATTACAAGACAGGGGCCTCAAGGGCTTGAATACATCATCTCGAATACAAATGAGTTAGCAGAAGGAACAATATCTGAGTACAGACATAAGTTAAACAAGGTTGCCTTAAGAAGGCTAGCACAACACCAACAATGATCGAAAAGGCAAGGCCTCTCCTGCCTGGAAGCTTCCTATCTACTCCTGATCGTTGGCGGTCTCCACGTGGTAGTAGGCACCCTCGGGGTAGTAGTATTCATCGATGGTGACATCTGACTCCTGGGATCCGCCATCTGATCACAGCAATCGGGTATAGGGGAAAAGAAGTAGCAAAGCAACTATGAGTACTCATCCAAAGTACTCGCAAGACTTACATCAGAACTATCCTAAGTATGCATCGGTATCAAAGGAATGGGGCTGTATCTTTGCACTGGACTGCAGAAATGCCAGAAGAGGAGGGAAAGCCTAGCCTATTGAAGACTAGCATCTTCAAGCATCTAGCAGCATATAGAAGAGTGCAATATAGCATATTATAATTAGCAAGCATGTTGTAGTATTAATGCCCAAATATCCTTTCTCGACTTCCTGCGAGAATGCTATCCCGGAGCCAAATATATCCATTCCAAATCTCAGTATCCAGTTCTAGCTGTAAAGATCGGGATACAACTCTAAGTCATCCCTCTTACCATGGACACGGCTATACGAATAGATTATCTTCCCTGCAGGGGTGCACCACATTACCCAACACACTCAATCACTCTGGCCGGACACACTTTCTTGCGTCATGCCCAGCCTCAGAAGATCAACACGTCACAACCCTACCTAGGCTCAACAGAGAGGCTAGCACGCTGGTCTACATCCTAAGTGCACAGGGGTCTTGGGCCCATCGCCCTTTGCACTCCTACACGTTGCGTACGCGTCCGGTGAGCAGACCTAACCCCCATATATAAGCGAAGGCTTACACAGTCCAACCCGGCGTGCGCTGCTCAGTAGCTGACGTCTGGAAAGCTTTGGCTGACACTACGACGCCAGTTGCCCATATCTTGTCCTACGGGGCAGTTGATACATCTCCAACGTATCTATAATTTTTGATTGCTCCATGCTATATTATCTACTGTTTTGGACTATATTGGGCTTTATTTTCCACTTTTATATTATTTTTGGGACTAACCTATTAACCGGAGGGCCAGCACAGAATTGCTGTTTTTTGCCTATTTCAGAGTTACGAAGAAACGGAATATAAAACGGAGTCCAAACGGAATGAAACCTTCGGGAACGTGATTTTCTCACCGAATATGACCCAGGAGACTTGCATGCGGTGTCTTTGTTGAGTACTTCTTCCTCCTATATATACCTCACGCACCCAAACGATCAGATCTGAGCCAAAACCTAATTCCACCGCCGCAACTTTCAGATCCACGAGATCCCGAATCCACCACGGAGGGCTTCTACATCATCACCATAGCCTCTCCGATGAAGTGTGAGTAGTTTACCTCAGACCTTCGGGTCCATAGTTAGTAGCTAGATGGCTTCTTCTCTCTTTTGGATCTCAATACAATGTTTCCCCCTCTCTGGTGGAGATCTATTTGATGTAATGAGACCGATGAATTGTGGGTTTATGATCAAGATTATCGATGAACAATATTTGAATCTTCTCTGAATTCTTTTATGTATGATTGGTTATCTTTGCAAGTCTCTTTGAATTATCAATTTGGTTTGGCCTACTAGATTGGTTTTTCTTGCAATGGGAGAAGTGCTTAGCTTTGGGTTCAATCTTGTGGTGTCCTTTCCCAGTGACAGTAGGGGCAGCAAGGCACGTATTGTATTGTTGCCATCGAGGATAACAAGATGGGGTTTTTATCATATTGCATGAATTTATCCCTCTACATCATGTCATCTTGCTTAAGGCGTTACTCTTTTTTCATGAACTTAATACTCTAGATGCATGCTGGATAGCGGTCGATGAGTGGAGTAATAGTAGTAGATGTAGGCAAGAGTCGATCTACTTGTCTCGGACGTGATGCCTATATACATGATCATACCTAGATATTCTCATAACTATGCTCAATTCTGTCAATTGCTCAATAGTAATTCATTCACCCACCGTAAAATACTTATGCTCTTGAGAGAAGCCACTAGTGAAATCTATGGCCCCCGGGTCTATCTCCATCATATTAATCTTCCATCACTTTATTATTGCTTTGCTTTTTTACTTTGCCTTTTATTTTACTTTGCATCTTTATACCAAAAATACCAAAAATATTATCTATCATATCTATCAGATCTCACTCTCGTAAGTGACCGTGAAGGGATTGACAACCCCTATTCGCGTTGGTTGCGAGGAGTTATTTGCTTTGTATAGGTACGAGGGACTCGCACGTAGCCTCCTACTTGATTGATACCTTGGTTCTGAAAAACTGAGGGAAATACTTACACTACTTTGCTGCATCATCCTTTCCTCTTCAAGGAAATCCAACGCAAGGTCAAGAGGTAGCAAGAAGAATTTCTGGCGCCGTTGCCGGGGAGTCTACGCAAAAGTCAACATACCAAGTACCCATCACAATCCCTTATCTCTCGCATTACATTATTTGCCATTTTCCTCTCCTCCACTTCACCCTTTCCGTTTTATTCGCCCTCTCTTTCCATTCGCCTCTTTTCCGCTTGCTTCTTGTTTGCTAGTGTTGCCATGTGCCTTCTATAGGCTTGCATCTTTGCTTGCTGAAAATCTATTGTTATGGATCCTCATCCCCTTGCTAATCTCTTTAAGAGATCCAATTATGATGAACCTATTGCTAGTGAGTTTTGTGCACCAGATTATCTTTATGAGGTTTTGCTTGAAATTCGTGAATCTGAAAATTGTGATGAAGTGTTGAAAGAAGAAAGTTATGAAGTGATTCACGATAGATCTTTGAATAAAAAGCATGATTGCAATGATGTTATTATAAATTCTATTAATGTCAATTGTGCTAATAATATGCAAAACCCTAAGCTTGGGGATGCTAGTTTTGCTATGTCTACTACTTGTTGCAATGATCATGATTGGGGTGATTCTTCTAATGATCTTGAAAATTTATTTAAGCCCCATGATGAATATGAGATTGATAATAGTGTTTGCAATAGTATTGAAAGTGGGTTTGGAAGAGTGTCAACTTTAGATCCCACATATTTGGATTATGATCAATCTTATGAAGTCTTTGATAAAAGTGGGTTTGGAGAGGTCATGACTTTCTAATGACTATTTTTTCAACTTTGCATATGTGGATGTTAATGTTGCTAAATTACCTCTCATCTTATTGTTTCTTTCCACTTCCTTGCATATGCTAGTTTTTGCTTGTCTTGATAATTTGTTTGCCTATAAGATGTATATGCATAGGAAGTATGTTAGACTTAGATGTGTTTTGTCACATGTTTTATGATGCTCTCTTTGTGCTTCAATTCTTGTCCTTCATGTGAGCATCATCAAAATTATCAATGCCTAGCTAGGGGCGTTAAACGATAGCGCTTGTTGGGAGGCAACCCAATTTTATTTTTAGTTTTGTTTGCTTTTTCTTCTGTTTAGAAATAAATAATCCATCTAGCTTATGTTTAGATGTGGTTTTATGTTTTAATTAGTGTTTGTGCCAAGTTAAATCTATAGGATCTTCTTGGATGATAGTTATTTGATCTTGCTGTAATTTCCAGAAACTTTCTGTTCACGAAAACAATTGTTGAAAATCACCAGAACGTGATAAAATAGTGATTCCAATTTCTGATGATCAATAAGCAAATTTCCTAGGTCTTCCTATTTTGGATGAATTTTTGGAGTTCGATATTTTTGCGTTAGTTATAGATTACTACAGACTGTTCTGTTTTTGACAGATTCTGCTTTTCGTGTGTTGTTTGCTTATTTTGATGAATCTATGGCTAGTAAAATAGTTTATAAACCATAGAGAAGTTGGAATACAGTAGGTTTAACACCAATATAAATAAATAATGAGTTCATTACAGTACCTTGAAGTGGTCTTTTGTTTTCTTTCGCTAACGGAGCTCAGGAGATTTCTGTTGAGTTTTGTGGTGTGAAGTTTTCAAGTTTTGGGTGAAATCTTTTGATGGATTATGGAACAAGGAGTGGCAAGAGCCTAAGATTGGGGATGCCCATGGCACCCCCAAGATAATCTAAGGACACCAAAAAGTCAAAGCTTGGGGATGCCCGGAAGGCATCCCCTCTTTCGTCTACTTCCATCGGTAACTTTACTTGGAGCTATATTTTTATTCACCACATGATATGTGTTTTGCTTGGAGCGTCTTGTATGATTTGAATCTTTTCCTTTTAGTTTACCACAATCATCCTTGCTGTACACACCTTTTGAGAGAGCCATACATGATTTGGATTTTGATAGAATACTCTATGTGCTTCACTTATATCTTTTGAGTTATATAGTTTTGCTCTAGTACTTCACTTATATCTTTTAGAGCACGGTGGTGGATTTGTTTTATAGATACTATTGATCTCTGATGCTTCACTTAGATTATTTTGAGAGTCCTAAATAGCATGGTAATTTGCTTAAATAATCTTAATATGCTTGGTATTCAAGATTTGTAAAACTTTCTTTTGAGTGTGTTGAATACTAAGAAAAGTTTGATGCTTGATAATTGTTTTGAGATATGGAGGTGATAATATCAAAGTCGTTCTAGTTGAGTTGTTGTGAATTTGAGAAATGCTTGTGTTGAAGTTTGCAAGTCCCATAGCATGCACGTATGGTAAACGTTATGTAACAAATTTGAAACATGAGGTGTTGTTTGATTGTCCTCCTTATGAGTGGCGGTCGGGGACAAGCGATGGTCTTTTCTGACCAATCTATCCCCCTAGGAGCATGCGCGTAGTGCTTGGTTTTTGATGGCTTGTAGATTTTTGCAATAAGTATGTGAGTTATTTATGACTAATGTTGAGTCCATGGATTATACGCACTCTCACCCTTCCATCATTGCTAGCCTCTTCGGTACGGTGCATTGCCCTTTCTTACATTGAGAGTTGGTGCAAACTTCGCCGGTGCATCCAAACCCCGTGATATGATACACTCTTTCACACATAAACCTCCTTATATCTTCCTCAAAACAGCCACCATACCTACCTATTATGGCATTTCCATAGCCATTCCGAGATATATTGCCATGAAACTTTCCACCATTCCGTTCATCATGACACATTCATCATTGTCATATTGCTTAGCACGATCATGTAGTTGACATAGTGTTTGTGGCAAAGCCACCGTTCATAATTCTTTCATACATGTCACTCTTGATTCATTGCATATCCCGGTACACTGCCGGAGGCATTCATATAGAGTCATACTTTGTTCTAGTATCGAGTTGTAATCATTGAGTTCTAAATAAATAGAAGTGTGATGATCATCATTTTCTAGAGCATTGTCCCATGCGAGGTTATCAAAAATAAAAGAGGCCAAAGAAGCCCAAATAAAAAAAAGAGGCCAAAGAAGCCCACAAAAAAAGAGAGAAAAAGAGAGAAGGGACAATGTTAATATCCTTTGCCACACTTGTGCTTCAAAGTAGCACCATAATCTTCATGATAGAGAGTCTCTTTTTTTGTCACTTTCATATACTAGTGGGAATTTTTCATTATAGAACTTGGCTTGTATATTCCAACAATGGGCCTCCTCAAGTGACCTAGGTCTTCGTGAGCAAGCAAGTTGGATGCACACCCACTTAGTTTCTTTTGTTGAGCTTTCATACATTCATAGCTCTAGTGCATCCGTTGCATGGCAATCCCTACTCCTTGCATTAACATCAATCGATGGGCATCTCCATAGCCCATTGATTAGCCTCGTTGATGTGAGATCTTCTCCTTTTTTGTCTTCTCCACATAACCCCCATCATCATATTCAATTCCACCCATAGTGCTATGTCCATGGCTCGCGCTCATGTATTGCGTGAAGGTTTATAAAGTTTGAGATTACTAAAGTATGAAACAATTGCTTGGCTTGTCATCGGGGTTGTGCATGATGAGAGCATTCTTGTGTGACGAAAATGGAGCATGACTAAACTATATGATTTTGTAGGGATGAACTTTCTTTGGCATATTATTTTGAGAAGACATAATTGCTTAGTTAGTATGCTTGAAGTATTATTATTTTTATGTCAATATGAACTTTTGTCTTGAATCTTTCGGATCTGAATATTCATACCACAATTAAGAAGAATTACATTGAAATTATGCCAAATAGCACTCCGCATCAAAAATTCAGTTTTGATCATTTACCTACTCGAGGACAAGCAGGAATTAAGCTGGGGGATGCCTGATACGTCTCCAACATATATATAATTTTTGATTGCTCCATTCTATATTATCTACTGTTTTGGACTATATTGGGCTTTATTTTCCACTTTTATATTATTTTTGGGACTAACCTATTAACCGGAGGCCCAACCTAGAATTGCTATTTTTTTTGCCTGTTTCAGAGTTTTGAAGAAACGGAATATCAAACAGAGTCCAAACGGAATGAAACCTTCGGGAACGTGATTTTCTCACCGAATATGACCCAGGAGACTTGGACCCTATGCCAAGGAAGCTTTGAGGTGGGCACGAGGTAGGGGCACGCCCCCCCCACACGCGCCCCCACCCTCATGGGACCCACGAAGCTCCACCGACGTACTTCTTCCTCCTATATATACCTACGTACCCCCAAACGATCAGATACTGAGCCAAAAACCTAATTCCACCGCCGCAACCTTCTGTATCCATGAGATCCCATCTTGGGGCCTGTTCCGGAGCTTGGCGGAAGGGGAATCCACCACAGAGGGCTTCTACATCATCACCATAGCCTCTCCGATGAAGTGTGAGCAGTTTACCTCAGACCTTCGGGTCCATAGTTAGTAGCTAGATGGCTTCTTCTCTCTTTTTGGATCTCAATACAATGTTCTCCCCCTCTCTCGTGGAGATCTATTCGATGTAATCTTCTTTTTGCGGTGTGTTTGTTGAGACCGATGAATTGTGGGTTTATGATCAAGATTATCTATGAACAATATTTGAAACTTCTCTGAATTATTTTATGTATGATTGGTTATCTTTGCAAGTCTCTTCGAATTATCAATTTGGTTTGTCATACTAGATTGGTTTTTCTTGCAATGGGAGAAGTACTTAGATTTGGGTTCAATCTTGCGGTGTCCTTTCCCAGTGACAGTAGGGGCAGCAAGGCACGTATTGTATTGTTTCCATCGAGGATAACAAGATGGGTTTTTATCATATTGCATGAATTTATCCCTCTACATCATGTCATCTTGCTTAAGGCGTTACTCTGTTTTCTTGAACTTAATACTCTAGATGCATGCTAGATAGCGGTCGATGAGTGGAGTAATAGTAGTAGATGCAGGCAGGAGTCGATCTACTTTTCTCGGACATGATTCCTATATACATGATCATACCTAGATATTCTCATAACTATGCTCAATTCTGTCAATTGCTCAACAGTAATTCGTTCACCCACCGTAAAATACTTATGCTCTTGAGAGAAGCCACTAGTGAAATCTATGGCCCCCGGGTCTATCTCCATCATATTAATCTTCCATCACTTTATTATTGCTTTGCTTTTTATTTTACTTTGCATCTTTGTACCAAAAATACCAAAAATATTATATATCATATCTATCAGATCTCACTCTCGTAAGTGACCGTGAAGGGATTGACAACCCCTATTCGCGATGGTTGCGAGGAGTTATTTGCTTTGTGTAGGTACGAGGGACTCGCGCGTAGCCTCCTACTGGATTGATACCTTGGTTCTCAAAAACGGAGGGAAATACTTACGCTACTTTGCTGCATCATCCTTTCCTCTTCAAGGAAATCCAAAACAAGCTCAAGAGGTAGCAACTGTTAGTGCGTATAGGCCAGTGCCAACTCAGATCAAATACCCAACCTCATTAGTGTCTTGGGAGCGTGCGGTAATGATCAATGATCTACAATATGTGGTCCCGCTGCCCCGTCTCATGAACTTACCGCAAGGGCTAAGAATGCCGAGCTGTTCCGCATAGAAAACTCACGGGTACTGTCGGTGTCAAAACCGGCGGATCTCGGGTAGGGGGTCCCGAACTGTGCGTCTAGGCGGATGGTAACAGGAGACAAGGGACACGATGTTTTACCCAGGTTCGGGCCCTCTTGATGGAGGTAAAACCCTACGTCCTGCTTGATTAATATTGATAATGTGTGTTACAAGAGTGGATCTACCACGAGATCAAAGAGGCTAAACCCTAGGAGCTAGCCTATGGTATGATTGTTGTTCGTCCTATGGACTACAACCGTCCGGTTTATATAGACACCGGAGAGGGCTAGGGTTACACAAAGTCGGTTACAAAGGAAGGAGATCTACATATCCGTATCGCCAAGCTTGCCTTCCACGCCAAGGAAAGTCCCATCCGGACACGGGACGAAGTCTTCAATCTTGTATCTTCATAGTCTTGGAGTCCGGCCGATGATGATAGTCCAGCTATCCGGACACCCCCTAGTCCGGAACTCCCTCAGTAGCCCCTGAACCAGGCTTCAATGACGATAAGTCCGGCGCGTTGATTGTCTTAGGCATTGCGAGGCGGGTTCCTCCTCCGAATACTTCATAGAAGGTTTTGAACACAAGGATAGAGTCCGGCTCTGCAAAACAAGTTCCACATAACACCGTAGAGAGAATAATCTTTGCACAGATCTGCTCACGTATTCCGCAGCGTGACATCACACCATGGCCAGGCCTTTATATGAATCGTTTTTTATTGTTCCATCTCAGCGTGTTTAGCGAGGCGGTTTCCTTGGCACGTCTTATCAAAGCGTAGATCGTGCCCCCTTATTTCGGGATTCTCATCAATATGGACGTGGGTAACCCAACCATGCCCGTTGGCCTGCCTTCTCTATCGAAGGCGAGTCCTAATCGACCACGGGGTGGGCTCTTGGTATTCAAGCTCTTTATGATGAGACCAAGGCCCTCTTCTTCTTCACACCTCCATCGAGTTCGCCTCGCCGAGTTCCAACACCCAAAGCTTCAGATTCAGCGCCGGACTTTCGACGATGTCCGCTCCGACCAGCACGGCCGATGGATGTCTTCCTCCGTCACGAAGAAGATGTGCTAAAGCTGCGAGACGCCAGTATCTCGACCGGCGAGATCTCGCATAGGCTACCTGCTCCGGGCAGGTCATTCCCACTCCTGAGCCCGGCGAGAACGTGGCGCTCAGTGTCCCACTTCCTTTGGGGTTTAGGCTTCCGACGGACCCCTTTGTGCGGGGCTCATGTTTTATTATGGGCTTGATTTCCATGACTTGAATCCGGAGTCCATCCTCCATATCTCGTCATTCATTGTCGTATGTGAGGCCTTCCTCCATATTACCCCCCACTTTGGATTGTGGCTCAAGACCTTCAAGGTGGAGCCAAAGATGATCAAGGGGCAGCAAGCGGAGTGCGGAGGGGCGGTCATAAGCAAATGTGCTGATGCTCCGTGGCCCGAGGGCTCTTTTCAAGAGGAGCTTGGTTGGCAACGGGAGTGGTTTTATATCACCGCTCCCAGGGGCACCAAATGGGCGGCGCTCCCTGCCTTCCGCTCAGGTCCACCACAGCGGCTGGCATCATGGGTCAACAAGGGGCTCGACTGGGGGCCGTCCAAGGACGTTCCCCTGCTGCAGGTCGATTCGAGATCTCCAGGAAAGAGGGATCAATCTGGTTGCGGTGGCGCAGGTTATGGTGATCCGGCGCCTTCAGCCCTGCAAACGTCGCCCCCTCCGCCTGTGGGAATTCAATCCGAGGGACCAGGAGCTCTCCAAAATTTATGGGCACGACGCCTGTGGAGATGTATAAACTGTTCTTGGATCACAAGAGAAGTGTTCGGACTTGACCGAGGACGCAGGACTAAGCTGCAATCGCCAGATACTCAAGTAAGTAGTCCAGAACCGGACAAGCTGTTCATTCATTTATTTCATATATATATATATATATGCCTTTTAAAGGAGCCTTTTCTTGAACAGGAGTGGATAGCCAAGGCAAAGTTAATAAGGTGTCCGACTCCCCTCCCAGAGACCACGCCGGATCCCATGTTGACCAAGATGTTGAAGGTCGCACCTTTTGAAGAAGGCGAAGGGGGGAGCGGGGAAGCAACCGCCTCTGCGAAGGAGGATATCAAGGAAGGAGGGATTAAGAGTCCCACCTTCCGAGGAGAGAAGATGACCGCCTCGGAAGATCCGGAGGTCAAGGCCTCAAAGAGGGGGAAGGAATCTTCGGCAGAGAGTCCGGCGCTGGGAAGTAACCCAGCCGCATTATTTCCCCAAGGGGATCAGCCCTCCAGCCAGCCGTAAGTAAAAAGAAGGGGTCTTGTAAATAAGGAACATCCATGTATTTATTCATGAGGATAACCGAAATTGTACCTTGTAGTTCGGACTTCAGCCCTTCTCAGCAGAGCTCGTCTTCGGGGGATCTTCTTCCGGAGATGATGGAGAGTGAAACGCCTCCACCTGTCGCACCCTCATGTGAGGCGGACGACCCGGAGGTGTCGTCGCGGAGGGTTCCCCCAAGTTCGGCGGGGCCGGAAGGTCCGGCGCCAAGTGGCGTGCGGTCGGAGGAGCTGAAGGATCTGCTCGGGCGAGTGGCTATTTCAGAGGATCACCGTGCTCTAATGGGTACGGTGATTGAAAGAATTGCATCCGCGGAGAGCGGATTGCATGAAGCCGTCAGAAGCTTACTGACGGGGTTTGAGGTACGCAAAAATGATGTACCTTCTGACAGTTATGCATATAAAATGCGCCCTGTATAGATAGTAGCCCCTGAGACTTGGTATGTTGTCAAAATTGACAATGTGCCGAGGATCAAATTCTCAGTTATAACATATCGCCGCTCCTGAACAGGTGGCGGGGCGTCCGGAGGCCAGCCGGACTGCTGAATATGCCGAACTAAAGCGGCAACTTGACGAGGCGGATGCGGACATCGCGCTGGTCAAGAAACGGTTTGACGAGTCACAAGGTATGTGACCTCTATGCGGACACCTTGTGAGGGAGCTTGACGCCCATGTCTTACTGTTTGTATGCTTAATGCAGATGGTGTCGCTGCCATGGAGGAGCTGCGGGCAGAACTCGCCCGAGCGAAAGAGCAAGCCAGATTTAGTAATGCGGCCGCTGTGAAAGCGGCCGAAGAGCTAGAAGCTGAACGGGCTTCTCACTGCCGAAGCAAAGAGGAGATGGCCGATATGGCCAAAAAGTTAAGGAATACTACCGATCGCTGCGCGGTTCTTGAAAAGGAATGTCAAGCGGAACAAGAGGGCCTAAAGAAGGCCGCCGCCGAATCCAAGAATGCTCAATCGGCTTTGAGAGCTGCCAAGGAGGAGCTGAGTCAGGCCGGGGCAATTGCGGCTGGAAAACCGTTTCTGCTGGAGGAAATATACAGATCCAAAGTATGCTCAGTTGGATAAATTGTGGAGTTCAGAGGATGCTTATCTGGACTTGGCGGCGAGCGCTGTGGACGCGGTTGAGCACTTCCGGGGCCAGAAGGGGCACAGAAGGGAAGAGCTATATTGGTCGCAATTCCATAGTCCGGAGCGTCCTCTGCCGCTGACCGATCGGTTGGCCGAATGGGCCGAGCTGAATCGATTGTCCGGATTTGCCATGAAGCATGTCTTGACTCACTTGTGGCCGGACGGACCCCAGCCGAAGAGCTATTTTGGTTTAGTGCAGCAGTTTCTTGGTGCGGTGCCGCGTATCGACGCAATGAAGCGATCGGCGTGTATTGAGGGAGCGCGGATGGCTCTTGCCCGTGTCAAGACATACTGGGCAGAGATGAAGGCCACTGACGTTGCATCCCAGGATTCGGACAGAGGCCGAGTACCTGCCGAGCACTACTTTGAGGAAGTCCTGCCGGGCGCTCGTTTAATAGAGACGCAGTGCTCAAAGGATATTATGTTTAAATGACATGTATGATTTGTGAAAACAATGTTTCAATGTAATATAAGTGCTTTTTATACTTGTGCGTTCAAGTAGTAAACTACTCCCTGTGCGGCCGTTTATGTATATGTGTATATAACCTGAAAGATGGCAGTCCTTGGCTTCAGCCCCCACGCACATAGTGCGGGGGTGTTTGAAAAAAAAGTGCTTTTTCACACTTAATCCAACGTCTTGGCCCTGTTAAGGAGGTGATAGCGTAGCAAACCAGGCAACCGGACTATAATGCTTTATCACTTTCACTTAGCCATAGGAGTTCGAGGGTGGGGCTACTATATAGCCCCTGGGGGCACCGCACTCTCCCGAATTCGGGGTGCGTATGTGCCTGACCGAAAACCGGTCCTTCGTTAATGCGGAGGAATCCTAAACATTCCTGTGAGTCATCGAGTGGTTGACCAGTCTCTCGCTATATCATGACAATCAGTTTTCGGCTTTCTCTACTGAGGTGCTCGCCCGGCCGAACCGGGCACAATCCGAGGTAGTTCTCCTGGTGCCGCGTTAGCCGTGAAAACGGAACGTAAGGCAGCAAAACACAGGAGCCGGGCAACCCAACATTTGACCAAAGACATGATTCGGAGCTGATGCATATAAGGCCTAACTCGAGACGCCGAATACTCCCTAAGGTATTCGGTCTTTATGAAAATGGGCAGAATAATGCCCTAAGCCCCTGGTGTCTAGGTACGCGCAAAAATTCTGGTGCGGCCAATGCCAAAGCACCAGCCTCCTCCTCGGTTATATTAAGGAACCGGGGGATGTATATCAACAAGAGACAGTGAAAAAAGGTTTACGCAGGGTCTTAATCTGAAAAGAATCCTTGCAACGGGTCCCTACTGCACGTCTGCGCCTGTGTCTCCGTTGTGCTGTATCCTGGACGGGTGTAGCACGTTGTTCATCTGTAAAAGGGAGGAACTTAGTTTGAAAGAAAAAGGGTCGTGCGAAAGGTGTACTTAATATTAAATAAACAGAGTACAGTTCGAAGAATTAAATAAAATTGAGCTTTATTGTCTCTTGTTATACATGTATGCGGCCCCTCGTATGGGGGTATGCCGCTAGTAGGCGCCTGACTCGTCTAACCGAGTCCGGGGTTTGAATGACCGATTCAGGTTCTTTGCCTAGCAGAGCCGGATAGCTGTGGGGCTGTCAAGGCAGTCTCCCGTTCTTCCGTGCTCAAGTGACACTTAATACTTCCTTTTAACGAGATGATGCCGCGTGGACCGGGCATTTCAAGTGTTAGAGATGCATAATGCGGTATTGCGTAAAAGCGGGCGAAAGCTGTACACCTCAGTAGTGCTTAAGGGCTACTGCTGAATGGGGCGATGGGGAGTGAGCTTTCCGCAACGGGGGTTATCGGATGAACCGAACACAACCTCTAGTGGTACAGAGCCTGTATAATAAAGAAGGCCTGGCGTCATTCCTTTGAAGGAAGTGCTGCTACAGCGAATTTTGGTAGGTTCTATCCCCATTATGCAGACGGTGTACTGGTATGGCAGGTGCCGCGCTGTGTGGTATCACATGAAGTGAGTTCACTGTTTTGACTTCTAGTGGGAAAGTCTTTTGTTTTTCGGAGTGCTGCTTTTGGGTTTCGTCACTTTCACTTGGTGTATCGAGCCCCTTGTGTTCGGCGTTAAGTCGGCTGGACTGCTTGAAGACCCAACAATCTCTGTGGGTATGGTTTGCGTGCTTCCTGAGGTACCATGTATTTGACACGATCTATCCGAATCTTGTTTAGGTTGGATAGCTCATCACCGTTATCCTTTAGGGCAGTGTTTTGTTGTTCGGCCGAGAGCTTTTGAATCCGGCGTTGACCGCCGTACTATTTGGGCCATTTTCCTTATTCCGGCGCTGATCTTTTCTGCGTCGTGATTTCCCATTTCCATCCCTGATTTCGGATGTACTCGGGTCGCTGGTGCTGCATCTAGCCAGCCAGCTGTCTTCCCCTGCGCAAAAGCGGGTCATGAGGCTTGTTAATGCGGCCATTGTTCTTGGCTTTTCTTGGCCGAGGTGTCTCACGAGCCATTCGTCTCGGACGTTGTGTTTGAAAGCTGCCAAGGCTTCGGCGTCCGGACAGTTGACTATTTGGTTCTTTTTAGTAAGGAACCTGTTCCAGAATTTCCGGGCTGACTCTCCGGGCTGTTGAGTTACGTGACTTAGATCGTCTGCGTCCGGAGGGCGGACGTAGGTCCCCTGAAAATTTGCCCGAAATGCATCCTCGAGCTCTTCCCAGCTTCCAATGCTATTTTCGGGGAGGCTCTTAAGCCAATGCCGAGCTGGCCCTTTGAGTTTAAGGGGTAAGTATTTTACGGCGTGGAGATCATCTCCTCTAGCCATGTGTATGTGGAGGATGTAATCCTCAATCCAGACTCCAGGGTCTGTTGTTCCGTCGTATGCCTCTATGTTTACGGGTTTGAATCCCGCTGGAAATTCATGATCCAGCACCTCATCGGTGAAACATAGGGGGTGTCTGGCGCCCTATATTGGGTGTGCCGTGGTTTTGAATTTTGGCGTGTTGCATTGCTTTGACGAGCGTGCTTTCTTGGCCCATAGATGGACCTAACTGGGCCATCCTTTTGATGTGAATCCTTAGGCGGATCGCATATTGGCTTGTGTGCGGCACCATTCGCCGCTCTCTTTTTGCCGTGAGGTCGTCCATTCGACCGGGTGGCCTTCTTGCTTTTTAATTGTGGGGGCTCTAAGGCCTCCTCGTCGAATTTGGGCAGTAGCTTTCTTTTCGGGTAGCTCTTTGTTCGGCGACTGTCGCCGTACTTATCTGTGGTGCTGAATACTTTGCTCCATCTAATCCTGAGTGCATCTTCCGCTGTTTTGAGCTTCCGCTTATGCTTTTTTAGGCTACGCGCAGTGGCGACGAGCCTTTTCTGGAGGTCATTTTGCTCCAATGGTTTGTCCGGCGTGAGGTCGTCCGGACTGTTGTCTTCGCCGGGGACAGATTGTTTATCCAAGTTGTCTTGTTCGGACGATTGCTCGATAGCTTGTTCGTTGTCCACCGGTTCGCCCTGCTCTTGGATGGGCCTTTGTTGAGGCGGGACTTTGTTCGGCGTTTACGTTGCCGTTTTGACTGCTTTTCCAGGGATTTATCCTTCGAGGCGTCCCGTTGTTCCTCCTCTTCATTTCCTTTAGGTGCAACCACCATGTATACATCATGGGATGAGGTTGTCCAGCATCCTACAGGTGCTGGTTCATTGTTGTCTCCTACATCGTCGTCCATACCGTCGATGTCTTCGGAGTCGAAATCGAGCACGTCGTGTAAGCTTTCGACAGTGGCTATGAAGTGGGTGGTGGGTGGGCATTGAGTTTCTTCATCGTCCGCATCCCAACCTTCCTATTCGTAGTCTGGCCAGATCTCTCCGGATAAAGAGAGAGACTTTAGTGAATTCAGGATGTCGCCAAAGGGCGAGTGCTGAAAGATGTCCGCGGCCGTGAACTCCATAACGGGCGCCCAATCAGATTCGATTGGCAAGGGCGCAGAGGGTTCGGAGTCCGGCACCCTGGAGCCGAGGTCTTGGCAAAGGACAGGGATGGAGTTCGGCTCGATCGCCGTAGAGATTAAAGCCCCCGAGGCGGTGTCCAACCACTCGTCCTCGATCGGGGAATCCGCCCGGATTATGGGTCGGAGCGGATTCGTGCGGCCTCCGTGGCACTTTGCTCGCTGCAGAGCTAGATCATGCCCATTGAGACAGTGCGGCGCGCTTGGCTGCGGCTCGAATCCGTCGAAGATCAAGTCTCTGCGGATATCGGCCGTATAGTTTAAACTTCACAATCTGACTCGACGCTGGGGCGTAGCTTCGATCTGCTCCGGATGGCTGCTTAATTGGCCCGCATTGCAAAGCTGCCGAACACGAAGATCTGTCCGGGGAGAAAAGTCTCACCCTGGACCGCGTCGTTGTTGATGATCAAAGGAGCCATCAGGCCTGTTGGTGACGACACAGAGGAACTCTCAATAAAAGCACCAATGTCGGTGTCAAAACCGGCGGATCTCGGGTAGGGGGTCCCGAACTGTGCGTCTAGGTGGATGGTAACAGGAGACAAGGGACACGATGTTTTACACAGGTTCGGGCCCTCTTGATGGAGGTAAAACCCTACGTCCTTCTTGATTAATATTGATGATGTGTGTTACAAGAGTGGATCTACCACGAGATCAAAGAGGCTAAACCCTAGGAGCTAGCCTATGGTATGATTGTTGTTCGTCCTATGGACTACAGCCGTCCGGTTTATATAGACACCGGAGAGGGCTAGGGTTACACAAAGTCGGTTACAAAGGTAGGAGATCTACATATCCGTATCGCCAAGCTTGCCTTCCACGCCAAGGAAAGTCCCATCCGGACACGGGACGAAGTCTTCAATCTTGTATCTTCATAGTCTTGGAGTCCGGCCGATGAGAATAATCCGGCTATCCGGACACCCCCTAGTCCGGAACTCCCTCAGGTACCCTCCAGGTCAACCTGACTTCACATCACTCGTCTCATTTCTCTCGTGGGTACCCCTCGGGGCCGACCCGACTTCATCATGGTTCTGTGGTAAATTCAATGTAACCTTGTGTCCAAAACAGCAAGCGGGAAATCCAAGGATTACCCTCGATGAATTCCCACTCGATGTAACCGTCAAGGTGGACTTGGAGGAATCACCCTTTATGGTCGACACTTGAGGGGTTGCACGACAGTGTCATTATTGGAAGTGGTGAAGGAGGAATCACCCTTAATGACCACGACCGAATAGCTAATTACAGAGTTAGTATCAGGAGTGCGCTACGAGGTATCACCCTCAACACTCGATAGTAGCTTTGCAGATTTGAGCAACTAAGGGGGGTGATGTGCTGTGTCGGGCCCTGGACGTCGATCACGTTGTTCGAGTCACCAGCCATCAAGCGGGGGCAACTGGGACAAGGTGAGGGGTCTCTGGAGGATCACTAACTAACCTATAGTAAGCAGATTAGGATAAGCAGGTAAGGTAACAAGTGCAGGTTACAGAATAAGGCTATGCATTAGAATAGGATCACACATAAGCAGTAGAAGTTCTAATGCAAGCATAAGAGAGAAGGGAATGGGCGATATCAGAATGATCAAGGGGGTTTGCTTGCCTAAACGCTCTGCAGACAGATACAGATCCTCGAGGGTGAAATAGCCGATCACTGGTTCAACCACGGTCTCGGGGTCTATGGAAAGAAGTAAGGGAGGGGGAACACAATAAATAACAGAGAAATCAAAGCATCACAAAGCATAACATGGAAATACGCGGTGGTAGGGGTGACCTATCGTATTTCTAGACGTTGTGGGCGGAGAGGGAAATCATCTGGGGATGTTTTCCCGGTTTTCGGCATTTTCCGGACAGATGAAAGAGAGGGGACGGTTCCATGTTCAACATGCTAGAGGCATGTGACAGATGAACAGATTGCATATTTAGATGCGTTGTATTTTTATGAGCAATTTTCATATATAAAATATTTTCATCTGAGCTACGAATTAATTTATATGAAATTTTGAAGTTTTAAGCAATTTCTGAGAATTCCTGGAATTATTTTAAATCCAAAATGCACCAAAACAGCTAGACGCACCCGCTGCACTGCACCCAGAGTGCACCGAAGGCTGATCAGCGGGCCCTCATTGACCTAGGTCAACGGCCCAGTCAGCTGGTCGACTATACTAGTTGACCAGTCAATGGGACCCGCAGGGCCAGCAGCAGTGACACCGGAGGTGCCACGCGGCCACCACATCAGCGACGGGCGTGGTTGTAGACGACGAGGGCACAACGTCGTGGGGAGCGGCCATGACGCAGGCGCCGGCACGCCGAGGCAGTTAGCACGCAGGCCGGGCCGACAACCATGGCGGGCGCATGGAGCGACGGCCGGAGGTGTGAGGCTAGGGCGGTGAGCAGCGCGCAGCGGAGGGCAGTGTCCGTGGACGGGCAGCGATGCGTGTGGAGGCCAGGAGGCACGAGCGGCGTACGGGGCGGCCGACGCATGGGACGACATGGGGTGCAGACGTAGGTGCGTGCGGGGGGTGGCAGCAGTAGTAGGCCAGCAACGGCAGGCGACATCGAGGGAGTGGCGGGCAGCGGCCGACTTGGTCCGGCGCTAACACGGGCAGGCAAGACCATAGTTGCCAGAAATTAGGGTCGATCGGGTCGAGGAACGGGGTCGCGGGACGTGGATCGCCACGGTTGAAATCAAGGGTCGAAGAAGGCTACTCTTCTTCGGGACGCTATTTGGTATCGCGGGACGCGACCCCGCTACAACCGGGTCGAAAATCCGGGTCGATACATTCCTAAATCCCCCAGAATTTGCACGGCTAATAAGTATTTCCATTAAATTATCATAATTAAAGCCTCATAAGTCAGATGACGGCTGCTTTGGCGTGATTTTCTCAACTGCCTGTTTCTCTTTCACACGAAGCGTGATGTTCCTCTCCAATCCCTCTATTGTCTTCTTCGCTTCTTTGGCAAAGCTGCAGCGAACCAGTACGCCATGGATCCATGTCCAGTCCTCTAGCCGTCCAGCACTCTCAACCTTCTGATGGATTATGGATGGGCTTAGGCCCATATAAGACAATAATCCGTAGTTAATCTCTTAGGCCCATGCATGTGTACGGCAAGTGGTGGGAATTGTGGGAAGTTTAGTCCCATACTGCTATAGTAAGAAGAGTGAGACCTCTTTATAAGGGCTGCTCTACCACTTGCTATTGGGAGCTTGGGAATAGGAGCTGTACACACGCGCTCCTCCTCCTCCACCCGCCTCGCCACGCCTCGCCTCGCCTCATCACGACACACACGCGTGCGCGCTGCGCTGCGGGTTGCGGGAATGAGCCGAAGCTTATTTTTGCCGCTCAGGAATGGTTAATTAATAGTTAATTGATTAACGAGTCTCTTACAGAAGCGCTACTGTCTGAGACGTTGGACAGTGGACTGTTCGCGGACTCGGTCATGGGCCTGGCCTAGGCCCATCTACCTAACAGCCTATATAAGAAGGCGTTGGCCAGTGGAGTGAACCCTAACTCAGTTCACTCACTCCCTCTCGTACAACCCTAGCCGTCATCCAATGTTCCTCTCTCTGTGCTGCTTCCGGCGATCCCATCCCGACGACCGCGTGCACGGTTGGTCCGGAGAGCAGGTGCCTCCGGAACCCTGTCGTTCAAGATCCTGCCCGGGAGAACGGCAATAAGGATTTTGGGGAACGCCTCGACGCGACTGCTCCTGATCCGTCTGCCTCTGTTTCCACTACTTCCCCTTCATCGACCCCATGGATGACGCCGCCGCCGCCCAGAAAAAGGCATTGGCTGATGTCGAGGCTGCCGCTACCGCTGCCGCGTTGGCCTGGACAACCGGAGGGTATGACTCGTTCATCTCCGATATGCTTGTTCATGTGCTAGCCGTATATATGCTGTTCATAGATGTTTCGGTTCTACGTACTATACGTGCTCACGTGCTTAGGTATCTGTATGAGATGCATACCCTATTTGCCATGCTTACTGTTTACTCTTGGATTAGATTAGTCGGGAAAGTGCTAATATTTCCAACAATCCAAAAACCTTATTTTAGGCACTTTTTGACTCATGGCTTCGCCGCTACTCTGAAACCAGAAAAGTTTACTGGAACGCATTTTAAGCGTTGGCAGACAAGGACCACCTTGTGGCTCACAACAATGAACGTGTTCTAGGTTAGTGGTGTGTCTCCCACGGTAGAGATTGCTCCTGAACAGGAGAATGCGTTTAGGGAGGCAACCACCATCTTTCTGGGAGCCGTTCTTACTGTGACCAGAGACAAGCTTGTGGACGCATATCTCCATATGCGCGTTGCCAAGAATTTGTGGGATGCGCTCGAAGCTAAGTTCAGCGCAACCGACGCTGGAAACGAGTTGTATGCTATGGAGCAGTTCCATGATTACAAAATGGTTGATAACCGTTCTGTATTGGACCAGGCCCATGAGATACAATGCATCGCTAAGGAGCTGGAGCTCCTGAAGTGTGAGTTACTGGACAAGTTTGTCGCGGGTTGCATTATTGCAAAACTCCCTCCTGGATGGAGGAACTTTGCTACTTCTCTCAAGCGCTTGAGACATTAATTCTCTGTTGAGGATGTCATCGGTCATCTAAGTGTTGAGCAGAACTCGACAGCAAAGGACTCACACATGAAAGGGGCAGAGGGTTCTTCTAGCACCAATGTGGTGCAAAAGAACTTCCACAAGTTCAAGGGAAAGAACTCTGTCCAACAAAATACTACCTTTAAGAAGAAGGGTAAGAAGAAAGACAATTAGAGAGATGGCTGCTTTACTTGTGGTTCAGATGAACATTGGGAAAACAAGTGCCCAAACAAGTATAAGAACCCAGGACAGGACCCAAAGTCTGTCAATGTGACTCTGAGCAACAATGATGCGGCATCAGAGTATGGTAATCCATTTACCGTACTTTCAGTTTGCCAGTTCACCGATTGGTGGGTTGACACTGGGGCTAACATTCATGTGTGTGCTGATGTGTCTTTTTTTTCTTCTTACCAGGTCACACGAGATTGTTCCGTCCTGATGGGGAACGGCTCTCATGCTTCTGTTCATTGTGTTGGCACGGTAGATCTGAAGTTTACTTCGGGAAAGATCGTGCAACTGAAGAACATGCAACATGTCCCCGTGATCAAGAAGAATCTTGTTAGTGGCTCCCTTCTATGTAAAGAAGGGTTTAGGTTTGTATTTGAGTCTAACAAAGTAGTCGTATCTCGGTATGGACTATTTGTTGGAAAAGGATATGATTGTGGTGGTTTGTTCCGCCTTTCCCTGGAGGATTTCTGTAATAAAGTTGTGAACCAAATTCATTCTAATGTGAACGAATGTGAGGTTTTGCATCCACGTCGTTGTCACATAAATTTTGGTTGTATGATGTGGCTGGCTAAGATGAATCTAATCCCGAGTTTCACCTTAGCCAAAGGCTCTAAGTGCCATGCGTGTGTGCAAGTAAAGCAACCTCGTAAGCCTCACAAGCCTGCGAAGGAGAGACACCTGGCACCACTAGAGCTCATACATTTCAGATCTCTGTGAGATGAATGGTGTGTTGACTAAAGGTGGAAACAAATACTTCATGACCTTGATTGATGATTCCACTAGATTCTGTTATGTGTATTTGTTTAACACAAAGGATGAGGCTCTACACTACTTTAAAATCTATAAGGCTGAAGTTGAGAACCAACTTGAGAAGAAAATTAAACGGGTCCAGTCTGATCATGGTGGAGAGTACTTTTCTAGTGAGTTCGATTTATTCTGTGCGGAACATGGTATATTCATGAGAGGACACCTCCCTATTCACCCCAGTCAAATGGGGTTTCCGAACGGAAAACCCGTACTCTAACAGATTTGGCTAACGCCATGTTAGATACATCGGGCTTATCCAAGGCATGGTGGGGGGAGGCTGTATTGACGTCATGTCATGTCTTGAATAAAGTTCCCGCGAAGGACAATGAGACTACTCCCTATGAGCAATGGGAGAAGAAAAGGACTACAATCTCTTACTTGCGCACTTGGGGCTGTTTGGCAAAAGTCAATGTGCCGATCCCAGAAAAGCATAAGCTTGGACCAAAGACCGTGGACTGCATTAATTTGGGTTACGCTAAGAACAGCGTTGGCTATAGATTTCTACTGGCGAAATCGGAGGTACCTGACCAGAAGGTGAAGGAAATATGCCCTAGAGGCAATAATAAAGTTATTATTTATTTCCTTATATCATGATAAATGTTTATTATTCATGCTAGAATTGTATTAACCGGAAACATAATACATGTGTGAATACATAGACAAACAGAGTGTCACTAGTATGCCTCTACTTGACTAGCTCGTTAATCGAAGATGGTTATGTTTCCTAACCATAGACATGAGTTGTCATTTGATTAACGGGATCACATCATTAGGAGAATGATCTGATTGACATGACCCATTCCGTAAGCCTAGCACTTGATCGTTTAGTATGTTGCTATTGCTTTCTTCATGACTTATACATGTTCCTGTAACTATGAGATTATGCAACTCCCGTTTACCGGAGGAACACTTTGGGTACTACCAAACGTCACAACGTAACTGGGTGATTATAAAGGAGTACTACAGGTGTCTCCAAAGGTACATGTTGGGTTGGCGTATTTCGAGATTAGGTTTTGTCACTCCGATTGTCGGAGAGGTATCTCTGGGCCTTCTCGGTAATACACATCACATAAGCCTTGCAAGCATTGCAACTAATGAGTTAGTTGTGAGATGATGTATTACGGAACGAGTAAAGAGACTTACCAGTAACGAGATTGAACTAGGTATTGGATACCGACGATCGAATCTCGGGTAAGTAACATACCGATGACAAAAGGAACAACGTATGTCGTTATGCGGTTTGACCGATAAAGATCTTCGTAGAATATGTAGGAACCAATATGGGCATCCAGGTTCCGCTATTGGTTATTGACCAAGAATAGTTCTAGGTCATGTCTACATAGTTCTCGAACCCGTAGGGTCCGCACGCAAGGTTTCGATGCGATGTTATATTATGAGTTTATGAGTTTTGATGTACCGAAGGAGTTCGAGTCCCGGATGAGATCGGGGACATGACGAGGAGTCTCGAAATGGTCGAGACGTAAAGATCGATATATTGGACGACTATATTCGGAGTTCGGAAAGGTTCGAATGATTGGGTATTTTTCGAGTACCGGAGAGTTACGGGAATTCGCCGGGAGAAGTATTGGGCCTTATTGGGCCCTGCGGGAAAGAGAGAGGGCTGCCTAGGGCAGGCGCGCTTCCCAAGGCCTAGTCCGAATTGGACTAGGGAGGGGCCGCACCCTTCTTCTCTTCCCTTCCTTCTCTCCTACTCCTACTAGAAAAGGAGGAGTCCTACTCCGGTGGGAGTAGGACTCCCCCTTGCGCGCCTCCTCCTTTGGCCGCCACCTCCTCCTTGCTCCTTTATATCGGGGCAGGGGGCACCCCATGACACACAAGTTGATCTACTGATCGTTCCTTAGCCGTGTGCGGTGCCCCCTCCACCATATTCCACTTGGTCATATCGTCGCGGAGCTTAGGCGAAGCCCTGCGCCGTGAAGTCATATCGTCGCGGAGCTTAGGCGAAGCCCCGCGTCGGTGGAGCATCAACATCGCCACCACGCCGTCGTCTTGACGGAACTCATCCCGACACTTTGCTGGATCGGAGTCCGGGATCGCCATCGAGCTGAACGTGTGCAGAACTCGGAGGTGCCGTGACGTTCGGTGCTTGGATCGGTCGGATCGTGAAGACGTCGACTACATCAACCGCGTTGTTATAACGCCCACTTTCGGTCTCACGAGGGTGCGTGGACGGACACTCTCCCCTCTCGTTGCTATGCCATCACCATGGTCTTGCGTGATCGTAGGAAATTTTTTGAAATTACTACGTTCCCCGACAGTGGCATCCGAGCCTGGTTTTATGCGTTGATGTCATATGCACGAGTAGAACACAAGTGAGTTGTGGGCGATACAAGTCATACTACCTACCAGCATGTCATACTTTGGTTCAGCGGTATTGTGAGATGAAGCGGCCCGGACCGACATTACGCCAGACGCTTACGCGAGACTGGTTTCACCGCCCGAGCACTCGTTGCTTAAAGGTGACCGGGTGTCTGTCTCTCTCACTTTAGTTGAATCGGCGTGGCTACGCCCGGTCCTTGAGAAGGTTAAAACGGAGTCTATTTGACAAACTATCGTTGTGGTTTTGATGCGTAGGTAAGAACGGTTCTTGCTCAGCCCGTAGCAGCCACGTAAAACTTGCAACAACAAAGTAGAGGACGTCTAACTTGTTTTTGCAGGGCATGTTGTGATGTGATATGGTCAAGACGTGATGCTATATTTTATTGTATGAGATGATCATGTTTTGTAACCGAGTTATCGGCAAATGGCAGGAGCCATATGGTTGTCGCTTTATTGTATGAAATGCAAACGCCATGTAATTGCTTTACTTTATCACTAAGGAGTAGCGATAGTCGTAGAAGCAATAGTTGGCGAGACGACAACGATGCTACGATGGAGATCAAGGTGTCGCGCCGGTGACGATGGTGATCATGACGGTGCTTCGGCGATGGAGATCACAAGCACAAGATGATGATGACCATATCATATCACTTATATTGATTGCATGTGATGTTTATCCTTTATGCATCTTATCTTGCTTTGATTGACGGTAGCATTATAAGATGATCTCTCACTAAAAATTATCAAGAAGTGTTCTCCCTGAGTATGCACCGTTGCCAAAGTTCGTAGTACCCAGACACCACGTGATGATCGGGTGTGATAAGTTCTACGTCCATCTACAACGGTGCAAAACAGTTGCACACGCGAATACTCAGGTTAAACTTGACGAGCCTAGCATATAACAGATATGGCCTCGAACACGGAGACCGAAAGGTCGAACGTGAATCATATAGTAGATATGATCAACATAGTGATGTTCACCATTGAAACTACTCCATCTCACGTGATGATCGGACATGGTTTGGTTGATTTGGATCACGTAATCACTTAGATGACTAGAGAGATGTCTATCTAAGTGGGAGTTCTTAAGTAATATGATTAATTGAACTTTAATTTATCATGAACTTAGTCCTGGTAGTATTTTGCAAATTATGTTGTAGATCAATAGCTTGCGTTGTTGCTTCCCTATGTTTTTATATGTGTTCCTAGAGAAAATTGTATTGAAAGATGTTAGTAGCAATGATGCGGATTGGATCCGTGATCTGAGGTTTATCCTCATTGCTGCACAGAAGAATTATGTCCTTAATGCACCGCTAGGTGACAGACCTATTGCAGGAGCAGATGCAGACGTTATGAACGTTTGGCTAGCTCAATATGAGCGATCTGACGTTATGAACGTTTGGCTAGCTCAATATGATGACTACTTGATAGTTTAGTGCACCATGCTTAACGGCTTAGAATCGGGACTTCAAAGACGTTTTGAATGTCATGGACCATATGAGATGTTCCAGGAATTGAAGTTAATATTTCAAGCAAATACCCGAGTTGAGAGAAATGAAGTCTCCAACAAGTTCTATAGCTAAAAGATGGAGGAGAATCGCTCAACTAGTGAGCATGTGCTCAGATTGTGCAGGTACTTCAATCGCTTGAATCAAGTGGGAGTTAATCTTCCAGATAAGATAGTGATTGACAGAATTCTCTAGTCACCATCACTAAGTTACTAGAACTTCGTGATGAACTATAGTATGCAAGGGATGACGACAAAGATTCCCGAGCTCTTCGTGATGTTGAAAATCGACGAAGGTAGAAATCAAGAAAGAGCATCAAGTGTTGATGATTGACAAGACCACTAGTTTCAAGAAAAGGGCAAAGGAAAGAAAGGGAACTTCAAGTAGAAAGACAAGTAAGTTGTCACTCTTGCAAAGAAGCCCAAAGCTGGACCATAGCCTGAAACCGAGTGTTTACACTGCAAAGGAAATGGTCCTTTGGAAGCGAAATGCCCTGAATATTTGGTGGATAAGAAGGATGGCAAAGTGAACAAGAGTATATTTGATATACAGATTATTGATGTGTGCATTACTAGTGTTTATAGTAGCCCCTGAGTATTTGATACTTGTTCGGTTGCTAAGATTAGTAACTCGAAACAGGAGTTACAGAATAAACAGAGACTAGTTGAAGGGAAAGTGATGATGAGTGTTGGAAGTAGTTCCAAGATTGATATGATCATCATCGCACACTCCCTATATTTTCGGGTTTAGTGTTAAACCTAAATAAATGTTATTTGGTGTTTGCGTTGAGCATGAATATGATTTGATCATGTTTATTGCAATACGGTTATTCATTTAAGTAAGAGAATAAATTGTTGTTCTGTTTACATGAATAAAACCTTATATGGTTACACACCCAATGAAAATGGTTCATTGGATCTCAATCGTATGATACACATATTCATAATATTGAAACCAAAAGATGCAAAGTTAATAATGATAGTGCAACTTATTTGTGGCACTGCCGTTTAGGTCATATTGGTGTAAAGCGCATGAAGAAACTCCATGCTGATGGATTTTTGGAATCACTTGATTATGAATCATTTGATGCTTGCGAACCGTGTCTTTTGGGCGAGATGACTAAAACTCCGTTCTTCGGAACAATGGAACAAGCTACTGACTTATTTGGAATAATACATACCGATGTATGCGATCCAATGAGTGTTGATGCTCGTGGCAAGTATCGTTATTTTCTGACCTTCACAAAGATGATTTGAGCAGATATGGGAATATCTACTTGATGAAATACAAGTCTGAAACATTTGAAAAAGTTCAAAGAATTTCAGAGTGAAGTGAAGAATCATCGTAACAAGAAAATAAAAGTTTCTACGATATGATCGCAGAGGAAAAATATTTGAGTTGCAAGTTTGGCCTTCAGTTAAAACAATGTGGAATAGTTTCACAACTCACGCCACATGGAACACCATAACGTAATGGTGTGTCCGAACGTCATAACCGCTCTTTATTGGATATGGTGCAATCTATGATGTATCTTACCGATTTACCACTATCGTTTTGGGTTATGCATTAGAGACAGCTGCATTCACGTTTAATAGGGCACCATCTAAATCCGTTGAGATGACACCGTATGAACTATGGTTTAGCAGTAAACCTAAGCTGTCGTTTCTTAAAGTTTGGAGTTGTGATGCTTATGTGAAAAAGTTTTCACCTGATAAGCTTGAACCCAAATCGGAAAAGTGCGTCTTCATAGAATACCCAAAAGAAACTGTTGGGTACACCTTCTATCACAGATCTAAAGGCAAGTTTTTCGTTGCTAAGATGGATCCTTTCTAGAGAAGAAGTTTCTCTCGAAAGAAGTGAGTGGGAGGAAAGTAGAAACTTGATGAGGTAATTGTACCTTCTCCCTTATTGGAAAGTAGTTCATCACAGAAATCAGTTCCAGTGATTCCTACACCAATTAGTAAGGAAGTTAATGATGATGATCATGAAACTTCAGATCAAGTTGCTACCAAACCTCGTAGGTCTTCCGAGTAAGATCCGCACCAGAGTGGTACGGTAATCATGTTCGAAAGTCATGTTACTAGACCATGATGAACCTACGAACTATGAGGAAGCGATGATGAGCCCAGATTCATGAAATGGTTTAAGACCATGAAATCTGAGATAGGATCCATGTATGAGAACAAAGTATGGACTTTGATTGACTTGCTCTATGATCAGCAAGCCATGTTAAATAAATGGATCTTAAAGAGGAAGATGGACACTGATAGTAGTGTTACTATCTACAAAGCTAGACTTGTCGAAAAAGGTTTTAGACAAAGTTCAAGATGTTGAATACAATGAGATTTTCTCACTTGTATCGATGCTTAAAAGTCTGTCCGAATCATGTTAGCAATTGCCACATTTTATGAAATCGGCAAATGGATGTAAAACTGCATTCCTTAATGGTTTTCTTAAAGAAGAGTTGTATATGATGCAACCAGAAGATTTTGTCAATCCTAAAGGTGCTAACAAAATGTGCAAGCTCCAGCGATCCATCAATGGACTGGTGCAAGCATCTCGGAGTTGGAATATACGCTTTGATGTGTTGATCAAAGCATATGATTTTATCAGACTTTTGGAAAGGCCTGTATTTACAAGAAAGTGAGTGGGAGCACTACAGCATTTCGATAAGTATATGTGAATGACATATTGTTGATCGGAAATAATGTAGAATTATTCGCAAAGCATAAAGGAGTATTTGAAAGGAGTTTTTCAAAGAAGGACCTCGGAGAAGCTGCGTACAAATTAAGCATCAAGATCTATTGAGATAGATCAAAACGCTTGATAAGTTTTTCAATAAGTACATACCTTGTCAAGATTTTGAAGAAGTTCAAAATGGAACAGTCAAAGAAAAGTTCTTGCTGTGTTGCAAAAGGTGTGAAATTGAGTAAGACTCAAATCCCGACCACAAAGAGAAAATAGAAAAGAGAATGAAAGTCATTCCCTATACCTCACCATAGGTTCTATAAAGTATGCTATGCAATGTACCAGACCTATTGTATACCTTGCTCTGAATTTGGCAAGGAGTACAATAGTGATCTAGGAGTAGATCATGGACATTGGTCAAGAACATCCTTAGTGAAGACTAAGGAAATATTTCTCGATTATGGAGGTGATAAAAGAGCCCGTCGTAAAGAGTTACATCGATGCAAGCCTTTTACACTAATCTAGATGACTCGAGTCTCAATCTGGATACATATTGAAAGTGGGAGCAATTAGCTAGAGTAGCTCCGTGCGAGCATTGTAGACATAGAAATTTGCAAAATACTTACGGCTCGAATGTGATGCACCCGCTGACTAAAATTATCTCACAAGCAAAACATGATCACACCTTAGTACTCTTTGGGTGTTAATCACATAGCGATGTGAACTAGATTACTGACTCTAGTAAACCCTTTGGGTGTTGGTCACATGTCGATGTGAACTATGGGTGTTAACCACATATAGATGTGAACTATTGATGTTAAATCACATGGCGATGTGAACTAGATTATTGACTCTAGTGCAAGTGGGAGACTGAAGGCAATATGCCCTAGAGGCAATAATAAAGTTATTATTTATTTCCTTATATCATGATAAATGTTTATTATTCATGCTAGAATTGTATTAACCGGAAACATAATACATGTGTGAATACATAGACAAACAGAGTGTCACTAGTATGCCTCTACTTGACTAGCTCGTTAATCAAGATGGTTATGTTTCCTAACCATAGACATGAGTTGTCATTTGATTAACGGGATCACATCATTAGGAGAATGATCTGATTGACATGACCCATTCCGTAAGCCTAGCACTTGATCGCTTAGTATGTTGCTATTGCTTTCTTCATGACTTATACATGTTCCTCGTAACTATGAGATTATGCAACTCCGTTTACGGAGGAACACTTTGGTACTACCAAACGTCACAACGAATCGGGTGATTATAAAGGAGTACTACAGGTGTCTCCAAAGGTACATGTTGGGTTGGCGTATTTCGAGATTAGGTTTTGTCACTCCGATTGTCGGAGAGGTATCTCTGGGCCTTCTCGGTAATACACATCACATAAGCCTTGCAAGCATTGCAACTAATGAGTTAGTTGTGAGATGATGTATTACGGAACGAGTAAAGAGACTTACCGGTAACGAGATTGAACTAGGTATTGGATACCGACGATCGAATCTCGGGTAAGTAACATACCGATGACAAAAGGAACAACGTATGTCGTTATGCGGTTTGACCGATAAAGATCTTCGTAGAATATGTAGGAACCAATATGGGCATCCAGGTTCCGCTATTGGTTATTGACCAAGAATAGTTCTAGGTCATGTCTACATAGTTCTCGAACCCGTAGGGTCCGCACGCTTAAGGTTTCGATGACAGTTATATTATGAGTTTATGAGTTTTGATGTACGAAGGAGTTCGGAGTCCGGATGAGATCGGGACATGACGAGGAGTCTCGAAATGGTCGAGATGTAAAGATTGATATATTGGACGACTATATTCGAGTTCGGAAAGGTTCGAATGATTCGGTATTTTTCAGAGTACGGAGAGTTACGGAAATTCGCCGGGAGAAGTATTGGGCCTTATTGGGCCTCAAGGGAAAGAGAGAGGGCTGCCTAGGGCAGGCAGGCGCGCGCCCCAAGGCCTAGTCCGAATTGGACTAGGGAGGGGCCGCACCTTCTTCTCTTCCCCTTCCTTCTCTCCTACTCCTACTAGGAAAGGAGGAGTCCTACTCCGGTGGGAGTAGGACTCCCCCTGGTGCGCCTCCTCCCTTTGGCCGCCACCTCCTCCTTGCTCCTTTATATCGGGGCAGGGGGCACCCCATGACACACAAGTTGATCTACGGATCGTTCCTTAGCCGTGTCAGGCGGTGCCCCCTCCACCATATTCCACTTCGTCATATCGTCATGAGCTTAGGCGAAGCCCGCGCCGGTGAAGTCATATCGTCATGAGCTTAGGCGAAGCCCTGCGTCGGTGGAGCATCAACATCGTACCACGCCGTCGGTCGACGGAACTCATCCCGACACTTTGCTGGATCGAGTCCGGGATCGCCATCGAGCTGAACGTGTGCAGAACTCGGAGGTGCCGTCGTTCGGTGCTTGGATCGGTCGGATCGTGAAGACGTACGACTACATCAACCGCGTTGTTATAACGCTTCCGCTTTCGGTCTACGAGGGTACGTGGACGGACACTCTCCCCTCTCGTTGCTATGCCATCACCATGGTCTTGCGTGTTCGTAGGAATTTTTTTGAAATTACTACGTTCCCCGACAGAAGGTCGGCACAATTATAGAGTCTAAGGATGCTACATTCTTTGAGGATATATTCCCCATGAGAGATATGCAAAGCACCTCTAGACTGGAATCTGATGAGACTCCTGAACTTGCCATTCCGATGGAATATTATGAACACAAAAGTGATGAAAGTTCATTAGAGGATGACGAGGAAGCTCCTGTTAGGAGCAAGAGACAAAGGACTGCAAAGTCTTTTTGTGATGATTTCCTCGTGTACCTTGTGGATGATGACACTCCCAGTTCCATTTCAGAAGCTTATGCATCTCCGGATGCTGACTACTGGAAGGATGCGTTCCGTAGAGAGATGGATTCTATCATGGCTAACAGGACATGGGAGATCACTGATCGTCCTTATGGTTGCCAACCATTGGGATGTAAGTGGGTGTTCAAGAGGAAGCTTAGTCCCGATCGTACTGTTGAGAAGTACAAGGCTAGGCTAGTGGCCAGGGGTTATACCCAAAAGGAAGAAGAGGATTTCTTCGACACTAACGCACCTGTGGCTAGGCTGACCACCATTCGAGTGCTACTTGCTTTGGCTGCCTCGCATGGTCTTCTCGTTCATCAGATGGATGTTAAGACGGCTTTCCTTAACGGGGAGCTAGATGAGGAAATTTACATGCAATAGCCGGATGGCTTTGCAGTAAATGGTCAGGAAGGAAAGGTGTGTAAGCTAGTGAAATCTTTGTATGGCCTGAAACAAGCGCCTAAGCAATGGCATGAGAAGTTTAATACAACTTTGACATCTACTGGCTTTGCTGTTAATGAAGCTGACAAATGTGTATACTATCGCTATGGTGGGGGCAAAGGGGTTATACTATGTCTGTATGTCGATGACATACTGATATTTGGGACCCACCTCAAGGTCATTGAGGAGGTCAAGGCTTTTCTATCTCATAACTTTGAGATGAAAGACCTGCGCGTGGCTGATGTTATCTTGAACATCAAGCTACTGAGAAATACTGAGGGTGGAATTACACTTTTGCAATCCCACTATGTTGAGAAGATTTTGAGCCGTTTTGGATATTCGGACTGTAAACCTTCTGCAACACCATATGATCCTAGCGTGCGGATTCGAAAGTTCGAAGGCACGGCTGTAGGTCAATTGAGATATTCACAAGTGGTTGGTTCACTCATGTACCTAGCTTGTGCTACTCACCCTGACATCTCATTTGCTGTGTGCAAACTGAGCCGTTTGTTTCCAATCTGGGAGATGTGCTTTGGCATCCTGTTGAGCGAGTAATGCTCTATTTGCAAGGTACTGTGAACTACGGGATTCACTATTCTGGGTACCCGACGGTACTTGAGGGGTATAGTGATTCTAACTGGATATCTGATGCTGATGAGATGAAAGCCACAAGTGGATATGTCTTCACACTTGGTGGTGGTGCTGTTTCCTGGAAGTCTTGCAAGCAGACGATCTTAACCAGATCGACTATGGAAACAGAACTCACAGCATTAGACACATCATGCGTCGAAGTAGAATGGCTTCGAGAGGTTTTGATGGATTTGCCGATGGTTGATAAACTAGTCCCAGTTGTCCTTATGAACTATGACAATCAAACAGTGATTGCCAAGGCTAAGAGTTCAAAGGACAACTTGAAATCCACAAAGCACATAAGAAGAAGATTAAAATGTGTCAGAAAATCAAGAAACTCCGGAGTAATAGCGTTGGATTATATCTAGATGGCTAGGAATCTGGCAGACCCTTTTACGAAAGGGCTATCACGGGTTGTGATGAAAAATGCATCGAGGGAGATGGGTATGAGACCCACGTAAGTTGCCATCGGGGTAACCCAACCTATGTGATTGGAGATCCCGTGAATTAGGACCTAGGAAAACAATCCAGCGGTCAACTGAGGAGAGTATCCTTAATTAACCCACTCTGTTGGAGATGCAATAATACTCTCAATTCTATAAGGCAGGCTGACTTTTGTCCTAATGTGTTCCAAAGCTTATGTAAGCAAGATGCTAAGCTACAGTGCATTCTTTGGAGGAACACACCTATGTGAGCCCGACTGATGGTCACAGTCTATGAGATCTGGTGATCTCTAGGAAGCTCATGAGAAGGTACACAGTATGACTAATAAGCTCCACCCGTGGGGTTTAGCCTTCGGCAGCCACGTATCAGCCGACAATAGGCGAAACTTCTGCACGCCAAACTGACAATTCAAGGCATAGTCCATTGCTTAGTTGTGAAGAAGTCTAATCCTATTGCTCTACATGGAAGTTCAACTTAACAGTCTCCCCTGAAAATTCTGGTATATCAAACATTGTTTGGAATAGTTGACAAACTTATGTGCCTCGAGATCTGGTGGAGGATTCATGGATTCTGGATGGGCTTAGGCCCATATAAGACAATAATCCCTAGTTAATCTCTAAGGCCCATGCATGTGTACGGCAAGTGGTGGGAAGTGTGGGAAGTTTAGTCCCATACTGCTACAGTAAGAAGAGCGAGACCTCTTTATAAGGGCTGCTCTACCACTTGCTGTTGGGAGCTTGGGAATAGGAGCTGTACACGCGCGCTCCTCCTCCTCCGCCGCCCGCCTCGCCTCGCCACGCCTCGCCTCGTCACGACGCGCGCGCACGCCGCGGGTTATGTGAATGAGCTGAGCCGAAGCTTATTTTTGCCGCTCAGGAATGGTTAATTAATTGTTAATTGATTAATGAGTCGCTTACAGAAGCGCCACTGTCCGAGACGTTGGACCATGGACTGTTTGCGGACTCGGTAATGGGCCCGGCCTAGGCCCATCTACCTGACGACCTGCATAAGAAGGCACTGGCCAGTGGAGTGAACCCTAACTTAGTTCACTCACTCCCTCTCGTACAACCCTAGCCGTCATCTACTGTTCCTCTCTGTGTGCTGCTTCCGGCGATCCCACCCCGATGACCGCGTGCACGGTTGGTCGGGAGAGCAGGTGCCTCCGGAACCCTGTCATTCGAGATCCTGCCCGGGAGAACGGCAATAAGGTTTTTAGGGAGCATCTCGACGCGACTGCTCCCGATCCGTCCGCCTCTGCTTCCACTATGTCCCCTTCATCGACCCCATGGCTGACGACGCCGCCGCCAAGAAGAAGGCCTCGGCCGATGCCGAGGCTGTTGCCGCCGCCGCTGCGTGGCCTGGCCAACCGGAGGGTATGACTCGTTCATCTGCTATATGCTTGTTCATGTGCTAGCCGTATATATGCTGTTCATAGATGTTTCGGTTCTATGTACTATACATGCTCACATGCTTAGGTATCGGTATGAGATGCATACCGTATTTGCCATGCTTATTGTTTACTCCTAGATTAGATTAGTCAGAAAAGTGCTAATATTTCCAACACCTTCCAGCCACGGATTATCAAGCGGGTTGCCGATCTCGTTCGATGTTTGGAGGGAGCGGGATGGGAGAGGCTGAATATGGCAGCGGACAGCTCCATGGCCGAACCTCCCGAACGCAGGTGGATGGCGAACGGTGGCCGATGGCCACGTGCACGGCGAGGACGTGGCGAGGGCGGGGCTAGAGTTTGGCTGAGGGGGTCGAGCGCGTGCTTAACCATGTCGGGGGTGCCGGCAGATGGCCGACACGTGTGCATCGGCGACGTGAATGAGCGCTCTGCCTCAGCACGATTGAGATGAACAGAGGTTAGGGATGGCGTTGTGGTGCGCTGGGCTAGCACTGTTCATATTGGGCTCAAGTGTACAGTAACTTCTGGCCTTTAGTCTTTCTTTCATTTTTTCTGTTTCCTTTTTCTTTTATTTTTCTAATTTATTTTATTACAAAAATAGTTTTGTTAAGTATGAGAGTTATCCCAAAAATGCCTTGCAATATTATGGGGCTGTCCACAAAGTTTGGGGTCAAATGGACAATATATAAAATTAGGTTTATATTTAAATGGTTATTTAACTTCTGTTGGACCACTTATTATTTTTGTGGGAGTTTATTTGTGAGTCAAATGAAGTTGGTATCAACTTGAAAATGGCCAGGGAAATTTATAGAATATTGTGAACATTTTAGTTGTACTGTTAGAAGAAATAATTTATTTGACTTAGATTTTAACCAGGAGAGATTAAGTTTAGCAAAATGGGATGACGTGGCATCATTAGTCAGGGATTCACTATAGCATAAGTATCGGCGTGTTACAAATCGCCTCCACTACAAGAAATCTTGTCCCGAGATTTAAGAGGTGGAGTAAGGGGAAGTTCTGGTTATGAAATTCTAACGGGTCTTCTTGTCCTTGGTTGCTCTCTTCGAAGAAGTTGATCCCTCTTGTTGATGTCTTCATTTGTCTTCTTCAGGTCATCATAATAAAGTCATCATCCTTTCTTCCAAATTTCCATTGTACTTACAAAGGGACAAGGGCTAACTTGGAAAGAATGGACCTTACAGGGTTGATTACGTGGTACATAGCCCGGGGTACGTGGTAGAAAGTATATCTGGATTGAACTTAAGAGAACAACGAGAGAAAAATAAGAAGGTAAAATAATAAGTTTTAAGTGGATAAACAATCATTCAATGCCTAAAACAGAGCGTGAAGAGGTTCAGAGCAACGAAAAAAAGATACCGTGCCTGATACTACAATAGATCATCCCTAGGACGTTAGCTCGTGAATTACATATGAAGCCAAGTGCAAAGGCTACTTTGGAATCAAGGGTGTACAGGAGAGTCAGGTTTCGATCCAGTGGAATTGTGGGTTATGTGCCCACCATGTGGGTAAAAGGTAGGAAGGCGCTGACATCTTGCACGGTCATGATATTAAGGCATGTCAAAGGATAGCCAGTTATGTTGGCAACTATGTTGGTACCAAGGGAGAGGGACAAAGAGAACCATTTTCCTGCTCGCAGGAACGAGGCGGACCAATAGGCATGGTTCTCTTCCATCGGTGGTTACCGGAATGTCATCATTCCATCGGTGGTTACCGGAATGTCATCAACAATAGTAATAGGGTCTTACTGGCAGAGTGGTGTACCGAGGTGCTTACATAAGCAGGGAATTATCACTGCTCAGACAAGTTAGATTATATGAAAGGTTAAACAAAATAATGGAAAGGGAAAAATGATTATCAGATTTAAACAGAACAATGGAAAGGAAAATGCGTATACATGAGTGTTAGGTGTATATCCTTACCAAGGATAAGCATGGCATGATATACACGACAGGAGATCAAGTACATAACCATTTAAATAAAAGGGCAAGGGGAATCATGATATGTACCCATACAACGGTGTTTGGATAATTTATCAAGAAAAAGTTAGCATTGCACTTCCAGTGTTCTCATTGATGATCGGAGTACCACAAACATGCTTCGGTATAGCATTGACATGGTCATCACGTAAAGGTCGTACCTTGGATTCACAAAGGGTACATCAGAAACAACTTATAAAATAAGTCAAACAATCTCAGTAAGGAAAAGATGAGGATGTCGCTGACGGGATCAACAACAATTCATCAAGATCTCCACAAACATGGATTTCCACAATGAAGTGAACAAGGTGATAATATCGGACATACCAGAGTATATAATGAAGTATGTTCAGAACATCCACAAGTAAACATTGATCGAAATGTGCACTTGGAAAGAAGGACTAAGTAGCACGATCGATGTTAGAATGGTGATTCAATAACCAATAGACTAAGAATCAAACTATCGACCATTAACTTCAAGCAATAGTGTTGCTGGAAGTTTTGAATTTACACAACATAATCAATTTGTCGGTACTCCGGTTAGAAACAACACGAGGACCAAGAAAATAATGGTGACGGTGATAAGCATCACTTGTATCAAGAATTCTCAAGAGGTGGTCAAATTCCCGCGACATTCTTGACGTAAAAGGTGGTAATACTCCAAGGTAGAACATAACACAAGATGTATAGTAAGGAACTCAAGGTACTACATGGTACGTCTCGAACATATCTATAATTTTTGCTTGTTCCATGCTGTTATATTATCATTCTTGGATGTTTTACAATCATTTTATGGCAACTTTATATCATTTTTTGGGACTAACCTATTGACATAGTGCCCAGTGCCAGTTGTTGTTTTTTGCTTGTTTTTCACTTCACAGAATATCAGTACCAAACGGAGTCCAATGCAGCGAAACTTTTTGCAGATTTTTTTGGACCAGAAGACACTCAGTGGGCCAAAGAAATACCAGAGGGGAGGCCCTAGGTGGGCACAACCCACGAGGGAGTGCCCAGGAGCCCAGGCGCACCCAGGGGGGTTGTGCCCCCCTCGGTGACCTCCCGCACCACCTCTTCGCCCTATAAATTCCCAGATATTCTAGAAACCCTAGAGGAGTCGACAAAACACAATCCCAGCCACCACAAATTCCTGAACTATGAGATCCAATCTAGACACCATCACGGAGGGGTTCATCATCCTCATTGGTGCCTCTCCGATGATGTGTGAGTAGTTCATCGGATCTCTATTTGATGTAAGTCTTTTTGCAGTGTGTTTGTTGAGATCCGATGAACTTTGAGTTTATGATCAGATCTATATCGATGAATATTATTTGAGTGTGCATGATTAGTTATAGCCTTGTATTTCTTCTTTGAATCTTTGGTTTAGTTAGGCCAAGTAGATAGATTTTTCTTGCCATGGGAAGAGGTGCCTTGTGATGGGTTCGATCTTGCGGTGTTCTTTCCCTGTGACAGAAGGGGCAGCAAGACATGCATGTATTGTTGCTATTAAGGATAACAAGATGGGGGCTATTCCTAGATGATTAGATCTCATCTACATCATGTCGTCGTTCTTATTGCATGACTCCGTTTTTCCATGAACTTAATACACTAGATGCATGTTGGATAGCGGTCGATGTGTGGAGTATTAGTACTAGATGCAGGCAGGAGTCGGTCTACTAATCTTAGACGTGATGCCTATATATTGATCATTGCCTTGGATATCATGTCACGACCGGTTTTCCAATAAAATGCTTACTGAGAAACCGACCTTTTGAGTCCAGTATGAGGAAAAATCCTCCTGACTGGTAGACAAAATCTTGATACAATAAGCTAGTAGCATAAGAATATATTACAGGGTCGAGCTGGGATGCTCAACCAATTATTACAAGAACGCCAATAATTATACATGTTGGCGGATATGACACAATGGAGTGGTGGCATACTACTAACTCAATGTAAAGTGGTGGTGGAATAACACAGTGGAGTGGATAACATGACTCCTACACTGGCGGCTCATCGAGCGTCGAGGTGAGGCTCGATGAATTTATTTGGGTAGCGGAAGCGGATATAACACAGTGACTAATCCAGGGATTCCTCTAGGCGTCGGACTCGCTATCGAACTCTTCATCCATGAGATCGCCTTCGTCAGCATCTGGCCAAATCAACAAGCCACGTGAGTACTTTGAAAGTACTCGCAAGACAGTTCGGACATAAGATATAACAAATGCATGCATGAATGCGTCAAGAACAATTAGTATGGTACATCCAAATGAGGAAGTAACACAACATTAATTAGCAAGAAGGAAGTCAGGTAAAAGTAAAAATAACTGAAAACCGATCGGGTGTCTGAAGCGACGCCTCGAAGGGTGAACAAATATATAAATAATGTTACGTATAGGCCCGAGCGACACCACATAAAGGGCTTATATTGAAAATAAGAAACATGCGTGCCACAGTCGGACGTCGGGGCGACATCACAGAAAGGGCTTATGTTGAAAGTAAATGACAACATTGCCACAGTCGGACGTCGGAGCGACATCGCAGAAAGAGCTTATAACAGAAGTAAATAATAACAATGCCGCAGTCGGACGTCTGAGTGACATCGCAGAAAGGACTTATATTGAAAGTAAATAATAACAATGCCGCAGTCGGACGTCTGAGCGACATCGCAGAAAGGGCTTATAATAAAAGTAAATAATAACAATGCTGCAATCTGACTTCTGAGAGACATCGCAGAAAGGGCTTATAATAAAAGTAAATAATAACAATGCCGCAGTTAGACGCCTGAGCGACATCGCAGAAAGGGCTTATAATAAAAATAAATAATAACAATGCCGCAGTCGGACGTTTGCGCGACATCGCAGAAAGGGCTTATAATTCACTTTTCATATCGGTTAACTTGCAAGAAATAGTGCTCATAGGAAAATATTCAACACATGATAATAAACGGGTTAGTCCATCCACAGGAGATAAACATTTAAATCGGACTTAACACTCATGTGGTTCTCAGGAGTTTCTGTTACCGAGACTGACACTTGACCAGATAAGATGAACACAACACTTGGACATGGATAAGATGATTTCAAGGATTATTGACTCTGCAGAGTTTGTACTAAAATTATCCATAGCCAACGGATTTCCGTAGTCACGAAGGACTAGTTCCGTTTACGGTATTTCAGAGGAAACACAACTAACCAGTACACACCCATCCCACCTTACGTTGCCAGGAATCACCCTCGACAACGTTCAAGAAAAACTTTGAGACGGGGAGATCACAATCTCGAATAGCATGGGATCAAATTTATATACGCGCGCTCTAAGGGGTGCCCCCCTCTCGGTCCCAACCGGAAAAAACCAGGCCCCCTAACCGGATGATAGTCTTTAATCCAGGGCCATGGAACCCTCATCCCGGCCTCTCGATTTGGTGTGTACCAGAAAGCGGTTTGCAACTTACTAAGCCGTACCCCTTGTGGAAAACATGTGGTAGTACGGAAGGGAAGACGGATGGGAACTCGACTGATTCATGTTGACACTAGGTCAAACGGTCTGGCGTAAGACTGGCATGCTACAACACTGCCATCTTACCCATCCTCATGCCATCTCATGGCCATGCAAACACATATCCAACAACTTATGGATTATCGAAATTCACTTGTCTCCATTTTGCATGTAATATGACATTCATCGAGGTGCTCATGATCATGCCATGCAACTACTTAAAGCAAACATGCCAAAACACTCATCATATCAAAAGTTCAAACATGCTTGCCTGGTTCGGAGTATTCGGGGCCTAGCTCGGTGAAATTTGCGGTTCCGTCACCTCCTTCGATATCTACGGTATACAAAAATACACGTGCTATCGTAAATACCGTGAGGTGCATAGAAATATACCAAATATTTTTCAAATAAATCTGATAAAAAACTAGATAAAATTTTGACGATGGCAGAAAAGGAATCACTCAAAACTCCTTTTCTGTTTAAAAGTTATAAGTGTTTCGGTCCAAGGACCTCTCTGTAATGAAACGTAAACTTCCTGTGGGCTAAGCGAAAAGTCCGTAAAACGATTCAAACCGGAAAGCGCATTTTGCCAGAGTACGCTTTCAGAAAACGGTTCGTTTAATAAAATTGAGAGACTGACAGGCGTGTCCCACCCGTCAGGTTTGAAAATTTGAAAGGGGGAGACGGAGCTCGTCGGCGCCCGAGGGCTGCGGTGGTCGCCGGCGGCGATCCACGGCGAGGCAAGGGGATCGGGTGGTACCTCCGTGCTCAGTGCATCATTCCGCGTCAGTGGGTGGTGGTGGTGGTCGCCGGCGAGCACCACGTCGACGGCGGCCCTTGCTCCGGCGGACGGCGATTCGGGAGGAGTTGGATCTCGCCGGAGAGTGATGCGAAGGGCAAATTGAAGTGGGGGTTAGACTACTGGGCGCTCGAGGGGAGTGCTGACGAGGTTTGGGTGCCGGAGATGGCCTCACCGGAGTGAATCGAGGTGGAGGCCGAGTCGGAAAGGGGCGGCAGGAGTTGGGGGAGGAGACCTCCTCGAGGTCCTCCTAGTGGCCTGGCGGAGTGTTGGTGAGGTGCGGAGATGGTGCGTGCTCGAGGGCGAGCTTGGGGCCCCTTTTTATAGGCGGTCCGAGGCGATGGCCGTGAACGGAGTTCTCCGGCGAAGGTTACGGCGGCGCAGGGCTTGGTCGGGGTGGTTTAGGGGTTGAGCGTCATCGTGGAGGTCCACTGGCTCCATTTAGGTACTAAACGCGCTCGGATTAGAAGCTTTGGGGGGAGTTCGACGGAACGGGGCGGCGCGGGCCCGTCGGCGGCAGAGGGCGTGCCCTGTGCTTGCCGGGCCACGGCGGTGGTGCAACGGGAGTGCGCTGGCGTGCATGAGCCATGCGGTGGGCCAGGGAACGATGGGCGGCAACGGGTGGCGTGGCGAAGCTGGCTCGGGCCTCGCTGGCCGCCACGGTGGCGCAGCCACCACGAAGCCGCCAACGCCGGGCGAGGCTCACCGCCACCGACGCCTGATCCGTCCAAGGGGCGTCGGCGCGCTCTGGCCAGGAGGAGAGGTGTGCAACGCGCCAGACGCACTGCTGACAGTGACTGACTCGACGAAACTGAACTTACTGAAACTCTGAATTTCTCTGAAAGTGCAAAGTAACAGTGCAAGCCAGGTGTTCGACGGAATGATTTTGGCATGAGGGGATTTTTCCTTGAGATGATTTTTGGTGGAGTGGCCTCTCATTGCAACTGGGGGCTGCCTGAATTTTGGTGGAATTTTTGGAGAAGTGGAGATATGAATTTCACCAAATTTGACAAATCTGGTCCAAACTTGCAGAAGCTGAAACTTGAAAATTTTGAAAAGAAGAAGAGTGGATCTTGATGGTTCTAGCTAGGTTGTGGGTGCTAGGGACTATCCAGAGGAGTTAGTTGGAGATCAAAGTTCAAAGGCAATTAGGTACTTGCTTTGCAAATCACCTAGGCTCAAAATAATGGAGATAATTGTTTTGGGGAAAGAAATAAATGAAATAAAATCCAAAAATGAGTTGGACTAGTTGGGACAAAATATTTGGATTGCCGCAAAGTGGAAGGAGGGGTTTTGGGAAGATATACCACATGAGGCATGGTAAAACCATGGGTGGTTTCAAAAAGAGAGAAGACCCAAAACTCCTAGGGTTTTCTTTTAAAAGAAAATAAATCCCGAAAATAAATTTGAGAAGGGGAGAATCAGAAGAAAGGTTTTTTAATAACCAACACCAGAGTTGAAGAAGGTGCCAAAATAAAATCCTTTGCCAAAGGGAAAAATTTTGAGAGAGAGATTTTTGGAAGGTTTAAATGACCCTTCTTGAAATCCAACAAAGTTTTTGTTGAAAACCAAACAAATTTTTTTTTGGAGTTTCACAACACCTACCCCCTTAGGAAAAATCTCGTCCCCGAGATTTCAGCTGATCCTCAAATAAATGTGGGTGCTCTGTCCGAAGAAAATCCTCCCTTTCCCAAGTGGCTTCACTCTCGGTGTGGTTGCTCCACTGAACTCTGAAAAATTTGATGGTTTTCTGTCGGGTCCTCCTTTCAGACTCCTCCAAGATTTTTATTGGATGCTCCCGATATGTGAGGTCTGGCTGCACGTCAATGTTTTCATGGGATACCTGTTTCTCTGGGTTGCTTACGCACTTCCTCAACTGCGAGACGTGGAACACGTCGTGGACGTCGGATAAATCCTCGGGTAAGTCTAGCTGGTAGGCTACCGTGCCCCTTCGTGCCACTATACAAAATGGTCCGATGAGTCTTGGTGCTAGCTTCCCTTTAATCTTGAATCGTTGCAGGCCCCTCATAGGAGATACTCGTAGGTACACAAACTCACCGGGTTCAAAACTGACTCCCCGATGTTTTTGATCGTAATAACTCTTCTGTCGACTTTGGGCTATCTTGAGTCGATCCCTGATCACCTTAACTTTATCTTCAGCCTCCTTGAGCATGTATGGGCTGAAGATATGGCTGTCTCCGGTTTCTGACCAATTTAGCGGGGTACGACATCTCCGCCCGTACAGAGCCTCAAATGGTGCCATTTGCAGGCTGGCTTGATAACTGTTGTTGTATGCGAACTTTGCGTATGGTAAGCTCTCTTCCCAACTGGTCCCATAGGTGAGGACACATGCTCTCAGCATGTCTTCTAGAATCTGGTTTGCGCGCTCAGTTTGTCCATCACCGGGGTGGTATGCGCATCAACACCAATTGAGTTCCAGAGCTTGTTGTGAGTGATCCCAAAATCGGAGATAAATTGAGTGCCTCTGTCTCGATATTATTGTCTTGGGACTCCATGTAAGGCAGGCGATACGGAAAGATAAAGCCTAGCAAGCTTCGAGTGGTGTGGGTTGTCTTCACGGGATGAAGTGTGCTACTTTAGTCACCTATCGGTGATGACCCATATGGCATCATTTTCGTGCGGACCGAGGCAGCCCAACAATATACTCCATTCCAATCTCGTCCCATTTCCACTCGGGTATTTTATTTGGCTGTAAAAGTCCGGCCGGTTTCTGGTGCTCGGCCTTGATGCGTTGACAAGAGTCACAAAATGCGATGAACGTGGCTATGTCCCTTTTCAGACCGTGCCACCAAAATTTCTCCTGAATATCCTTGTACATTTTTGTTCCTCCAGGATGGATTGAATACGGAGCAGTGTGGCCTTCATCTAAGATTTGCTGTTTAAGGTCCTTGATATTTGGTACACAAAGTCTATCTCCGTACCACAATATTCCTTGTTCATCGATAACGAATTCTGAGGCCTTGCCCAAACTCACCTTTCGCTTTATGCCTTCAATGCTAGGGTGTCCATGCTGAGCCTCTTTAATCTTTTCCATCAGGGTAGGCTGTATTTCCAAATTTGACACACTGCCTTGGGTGACCACCATCAAGTTGAGCTTAGCAAACTCCTGCCGAAATTCAGGTCTCAGGTTTGGTAGGTTGTCGTCGTTTGGGCTAGGGTTCCGACTTAGAGCGTCTGCCACTACATTTGCTTTTCCTGGATGGTAGTGGATTCCCATGTCATAATCCTTCACTAATTCCAACCAGCGTCGCTGTCAGAATTCAGTTCCGTTGTGTGAAAATATACTTGAGGCTCTTATGGTCCGTGTATATTTCACAACGATTTCCAAGCAAAAAGTGTCTCCATTTCTTGAGTGCATGAATAACTGCTGCTAACTCCAGGTCATGAGTAGGATAATTTTCCTCATGCTTCCGAAGTTGTCTGGAGACATATGCGACTACCTTGCCTTCTTGCATCAACACACATCTGAGGCCCTTCCCGGATGCGTCACAATACACCTCAAAATTCTTGTGTATGTCTGGCACAATTAATACTGGTGTTGTCGTTAATTTCCTTTTCAATTCTTGGAAACTTTTCTCACAAGCTTCCGTCCATTCAAACTTCTTATCTTTCTTGAGTAGCTGCGTCATTGGCTTTGCTATGGTGGAGAATCCTTCAATAAATCTTCGGTAGTATCCTGCCATTCCCAAGAAACTTCAGACGTCTGCTACTGGCTGGTGGTTTCACCAAGCACGGCCTTGACTTTTTCCGGTCTCACGGCAATACCTTCTTGGGTCAAGACGTGGCCCGTAAAACCTACTTGCCTTAGCCAAAATTCACACTTGCTGAATTTAGCGTACAATTGGTGTTTCCTAAGTTCCCCTAGTACAATTCGGAGATGTTCAGCGTGCTCTTCTGGTGTCTTGGAGTATATCAGAATATCGTCGATAAGTACCGCAACAAACTTGTCCATAAATTTCATAAATACTTTGTTCATGAAGTGAACAAAATATGCGGGGGCGTTCGTTAGTCCAAATGGCATCTATCTATTATATTATTAAAACGATAGAAAACGTACGGTAGAGATTAAACATTATAGAGTTATGGTAAATCAATGGCAGTGATTGGGTGATCTCGTTTTTTTTGGTTGCATGAAGGGTGATCTGAACTTGGAAGGGCCGCCAGAAAATGCAGATGTACGCTAACCTATTTCATCGGCTCTATGCAAGAGAAGTCCATACGCCAACCTATTCTATGCAGACACAAAAGGATTCCAGGTGAAGTCCAATTAGTACACGACCGTGTTATGGTAGTAATCCGTATACGTACGGGCCTAACTTTAGGGTGCTATCTCCAAGTCTTTAAGTTGCATGCAGAAGGCAAGGCATTATGTACACTAGCTCTCACGTGCATGGGCGTGGATTGCATGCAAGTCCGCAAAATGAAGTGTCGGTGTACTAGAGTAGGGGTACCCTAGTACCCCGAACTCGTGCACGGACAGTTGCAGCACCCCACGGCCGGGCCGGCCTGATGGCCGCCGAGATCCTCAGCGGCTCCCTTGGAGCCATTCAAGAACAAAGTAGTCAAGACCCCGGCAAGAGAAGCTTGCCGGGAAGGCCACCCAGGGCGCAAAGGAAACGAGGCCCCGGCAAGAGGAGCTTGCGGGAAGGCTTGGCGGGCGCTGAACCCCCAAGCCGACAAGGTTCCCGCCGTGACAAGGCGCTGTCGGGCGGGCGACTCTCTTCATCTCCGCTCCAGCTCACCCGCCAACGTGTCACCACGGGCTCTCCCGAGCACGCTGTCGACGGGCTGTGCAGCCAGCGGGAGTAGCGACAGACGGCGCAGACAAGCCACCATCGCGGGCGGACGGAGGCGCACTTAACGGTCCCTGTTACATCGTGTTCGGGCGACCGAGACGGGCATTGATGACTCTTGTCCCTTGCCGTCGAGTTAGGTATAGGTTATCGTGACACCGTATATAGCGGTGTACCAACCTAGGTTATTACCATTGTAACCTTGTCTACTTGCCATATGTGGTAACCCCTTGAGCCAATAAAAGGAGGGCCGGGGCAACGAGAGGACGCTCGATTCGGCTGGGTTTCTAGTCTAGCTCCAGCTTAGTTCATCACACTCGTGTTAGGTCTTGTAGCCAGCATTGCTCCCTAGCAAGAACACCGGATAATCCACAAAGCAGCAGTAGGAGCATTATCTCTTCGGAGAGCTCCGAAGCTGGGTAAAACCTCTCGTGCGATCGCCGACCCGCTCTTTGTGCGGTCTCCGCCCCCCCTCCGAACCACAAAGGGACCCAGGTCCGAGGGTGCTCGTGGGGCACGATCAGCTCTTCCCCGACATCTTTGGCGCGCTGTAGGGCGCGTCGAGGCTGTGCGAATCCGTCCGGCGGTCGCACTAGCAACTCCATCAACGCTTCGCCGACATGGCGCCGAAGAAGAAGCCTTCGCAGCAGCTGAGCCATCCGCGTTAAACCCACCACCACCGGAGCCATCAGGTGGTGGGGGAAACGCTGGCGGGGGACCGCGTCGCCGAGAGCCCACGATGCCGCGGGTCCAAGGACAACGCGCGCGCGGCGCCGGCGTCCGAATCTGCACGCGTCCATCGCAGGAGGCGCGATGCACAGCGTCATGATACCCGCGGCACCATACGATCTTTGGATCAAGGCCAAGATGGAGGATGTGGAGGCCCTCGAGACCCGCATGCACCTCAGCATGCCGGCACGAGTGGGGTACGGTCGCTGGGGCAGGATGTTGCTCCTCCTAACTTGGTTAGGAGTCCGAGCATATCCCGTTCTTCGCTCCGTACGCCCTTGCCGCCGACTACGCCGGCGGAAGCCTTGGCGAGAGCTCAGTTACTACTAGACTACCCTCCGACGGCCGATAAGGCCGACGAGTGGAGGGCCACAATTCAGAGTCTCATTGGCTTCGCCAACGGCGACGTCCCGCGGCAACCGAGCGCTTCACAACCACGGCGGGGCGACAAGGCGCGAGCCGATGGCGACGAGACTTGCGGGGGTGCACCCACCGTACACTCCCCTTCCCGAAGGCCAAGATCGGCGACTCGCCAGATCCACCTCAACAGCGACTCCACAGCATCATCGGATCCGCGAGCTCGCCGCAACCAGCGCCAAGTTCTTCGGGAACGGCAAGAAGAGGACGCTCGAACCCGTATCGAGCGCCGAAGAGAAACGCGCCGTCAATCTGACCAACGCGCCGGGCCCACTGTCGACATGCACGCCGAGGGAACCAGCGACTTGCCGACGTGTGGGTTGCCCGCTGCTCACTCGTGAGCTGCGGCAAGTCCGTGGCCCGACAAGAAAAACTTCAAACCAGACGTGCCGGAAAAGTACGACGGCAGGACGACACCGCCGGAGTTCCTCAAAGATCTACACCATCGCGGTGCAAGCTGCGGGGGGATGGGACGACAAGATCCTCGCCAACTACTTCCCCTTGGTGCTCAAGCCAAACGTCAGATCTTGGCTCATGCACTTGCCGGATGGCTCTATTTCTTCTTGGGCAGATTTGTGCCACCAGTTTGTTGGCGCCTTCACAGGCGGCCACAAGCCTCACGGCCAGGAGAGTGATCTCTACCTGCTTGCCCAGAAGGAGGGGGAGTCTCTACGCAAATTTATCCAGAGATTCAGTCGAGTGCACTATAACATCCCAGACGTCCACCCTGCTGCAGTGATTAGTGCATTCCATCAGAATGTGCGAAATCGCAGGATGAGGGAGGAGATGGCGATGTGCAAAGTGAAAGACGTCAGCGAGCTCTACGCCCTGGCCGACAAGTGTGCACGCGCTGAAGAAGGAAGAAGGCTCCTGTGAGAGAGTGGGAGCAGAGTCGACAATGAGGGACCGCCTGCAAGGAATAGCCGGCGGAACAATAGGAGGAAGAAAACCAAGAAGTACTAGTTGTCGAGCAGTCCGCAAGGATGGTGCCGCCAACCAAGCCAAGGCGGGCGGTTCCGCAAGGAGGTTGCCGCTGACACCGACCGCCAGTCTGTGGCGGCCGCCGACAAGCCCGGCAGCTCCAACAAGCAAGATTGTAAAATTCACCGCACTAAGGGCCATGATCTCCAGAGCTGCAAGAAAGTCGAGCAGCTTGTTGAGCTACGTAAAGCTGAATACGAAAGGCGGGACAAGGAGAAAGCCCAAGAAGGTGCAGGTGCAGCAAGTAAGAAGAGACCCGTCGGGAGGACGCCTGTGGCAAGGCCAAGCAGCGGCAAGGAGACAGACCTCCCCGTGGCCGCGACAAAGAAGAAGATGAAGATGAAGATGACGAGGACTATGAAGATGATGAAGCTAATGAGCAGGAGTTTCAAAAGGCAACGGAGGTCCTTTGCATCGACGGTGGTGCGTCTCTGCATACCTCACACCGCCAACTCAAGCAATGGATGCGTGAGGTCAATGCAGCAGAACCATCCATAGAGTCACGCAAACCTCTGAAGTGGTCCAGCACGCCCATCATCTTTGACATTGAGGATCACCCTGATCGCATCACTGCGGTCGGGTGTTTGCCGATGTTGGTCTCACCAACCATCCGCAACCTCAAGGTCACAAAGATGCTGGTTGACGGCGGGGCCGGCCTGAATTTGATCTCCTCCACAGTGCTCCAGAAACTTCAAATCCCTGACAGCGAGCTCGAAGAAACTGGTACTTTCCAAGGAATCAACCCAGGAAGGAGCAAGCCCAAGGGGAAGATCACGTTGCCGGTAACCTTCGGCAGTGAGCTCAACTTCAGAACTGAGAGGGTCACGTTCGACGTCGCCGATTTCCCATTGCCCTACAATGGCATACTTGGCCGTCCGGCACTCGCCAAGTTCATGGCCGCCTCTCACTATGCATACAACCTACTCAAGATGCCCGGCCCGATAAGTGTCATTTCTGTCCACGGCGACAAGAAGGATGCGCTTATCTGCGCCGACAAGATTTACCGGGATGCAGCAGCCGCGACAGATAGCAAACCACTCACCGCTGGAGCTCCCGGGCGAAGAAGAAGACCACCAGGCCCGCAAGAGCTCTGCTGTTCACTCCGTAAGCGCACCTCTTGAGTGCTGCGCCACCGCCGAGGACGCACCATCGAGCTCCACCGCAAGTGCAACAAGACAATGGCAGCTCCGCCAAAGACCAAGAAGGTGCCCGCCAAGGAGGACGGACCGGTGGTACCTACACCATCGGTGCCACGCTTGATCCTAAATAGGAAGGCGAGCTCGTTGCTTTCAAGGGCGAATGTCGATGTGTTTGCATGGCAACCATCCGACATCCCCGTGTTCCTGTGAAAGTAATTGAGCACCACCTAGCTGTCTGTCCTCGCGCCGCCCGTCAAGCAAAGAGTTAGGAAGGTGCGGTGGAGCGCCAAGAATTCATAGCGAAGAAATCAAGAAATTGGAAGCAGCGGGGCTTGTCGAGGAGTCCTCCACCCCACGTGGCTGGCCAATCCGGTAGTGGTACGCAAGGCTAATGGGAAATGGAGACTTTGTATTGACTTCACAGATGTTAATAAAGCTTGTCCCAAGGACCCATTTCCCTTGCCGCAGACGACCAGATTGTTGACTCCACGGCTGGATGCGATCTGCTTTCATTTCTTGATGCATATTCAGGATATCATCGATCTTCATGGCGAAGAGGATGAAGAGAAAACCGCATTCATCACACCATGTGGCACGATCGCTTTATACGGATGCTTTTCGGTTTGAAGAATGCTGGTTCAACCTTTGCAAGGGTAGTCCATGATGCTTTTGGACCACGAGATACGTAAATGTAGAAGCCTACATGGATGACATAGTGGTCATGAGCAAGGACAGAGCGACTCGATTCAGGATTTGATGAGACGCTTGCAAACCTGCGCAAGATCAACCTCAAGCTCAACCCCGAGAAGTGCGTGTTTGGAGTCCCTTCCGCAAGCTTCTCGGTTCTTTGTATCTCAGCGGGAATTGAAGCCAACCCCGACAAGATCAAGGCCATCGAGCAGATCGAAGCACCAAAACGCGTCAAGGATGTCAGGAAGCTTGCCGGTTGCGTGGCTGCTCTCAGCAGGTTTATCTCTAAGTCTGCTGAGCGCGCCCTGCCATTTTTCAAGATTTTGAAAAAGGCAGGTCCAATGAAATGGACCCCCGAAGCGGAGGCTGCGCTGCAGGACTTGAAGAGATACCTGTCCTCCACTCCAATACTTGTCGCACCTAAGCCACAAGAGAAGTTGCTGCTGTATATAGCAGCGACCAATCAAGTGGTTAGTGCTGCGTTAGTGGCGGAGAGGGAGGCGGAAGATGAGCCGGCAACCAAGGTAGGTGCGTCCAGCGACAAGCGAGGGCTTCGCCACAAGCTCTGGTCCCGATAAGGGCGGATCAGCGCAGGTTGCGACAAGATACGGAAGAAGATGATGCAGCGCCTAGTCTACTTTTGTCGGTTCCCTTCGCAGGGGCTAGATCAAGGTACTCTGGTGTGCAGAAGCTGCTTTTCGGCCTGCTCATGGCCTCGAGAAAGCTGCGCCATTACTTCCAAGCACATGAGATAACAGTTGTCACTCGCTTTCCGCTGAAGAGGATTTTGCAAAATCCAGAAGCAACAGGCAGGATTGTTGAATGGGCACTGGAATTGTCAAGCTTTGGTCTTAAGTTCGAAAGCACTTCAACTATTCAGAGCAGGGCATTGGCAGAATTCATAGCAGAGTGGACGCCAACGCAGGATGAAGAGATTCCAGAGACGAGCATCCCCGTCAAGGAGGCAAATAAAGAGTGGCTGATGTACTTTGACGGTGCCTTCTCGCTGCAAGGCGCCGGTGCCGGCGTGCTGCTTATCGCACCCACCGGAGAGCACCTCAAGTACATAGTCCAGATGCACTTTCCCAAGGAACAAGCAACAAACAATACTGCCGAGTATGAAGGTTTGCTTGCCGGTCTCAGGATTGCTGTGGACCTTGGGATCAAGAAGCTCATTGTCAGGGGAGTCTCGCAACTTGTCGTCCGCCAAGTAAATAAGGATTACCGAGTCCGTTGATGGAAGCCTACGCCGATGAAGTGAGAAAGCTGGAAGAGCACTTTGAAGGCTCGCAAATGGAACACGCTCCAAGAGCACGTAATGATATAGCTGATGGCCTCTCCAAATGTGCCGCACTTAAGTTGCTCGTGGAACCAGGGATTTTGTGCTCAAGCTGACTCGCCAACCGTGACACCATCAAAAGGGCAGAGCAAGAAGAAAATTGGTTTTCGCGACTACTTTCCGCAGAGCTCTCGAAGCCGCCGCCAAGAAGGTCCCTAGAACCAATGCAAATATCACCGAGGAGCAGTCTGCTCGACAAACCACGCTGTTTGTATCGCTGAAGCAAACGCCCCGACAAGCTTAGCTCCGCGAGCTTGACGGGATCATCGACTTCGGCGGACCAGCGGGTCCTTGCCGAGAAGCCGATGGTCCCGCATGTGATGATGAGCCTTTAGTCCTTGTTGTCGAGCCACAGCTCCAACATGGGCACACGAGATCGCCCATTTCCTTGAGACAGAGAACTTCCCAAGAGCAAGAAGAAGCGGAAAAAGTAGCCCGACAGTCAAGTATGTTCCAGTTTGTTGTCAACATCCTGCATGTAAGAAGACTCAACGGAGTGAAATTGAAGTGTATTTGCCGGAAGATGGATAGAAGCTGTTGGCGAGATACACGGAGGCATATGTGGTCACCACATTGGCAAGAAGAGCACTTGCCGCAAAGCTTTCCGGCAAGGTTTCTTCTCGCCGAAGCCCTCCAGATGCAATCGCACAAGTAACCAAGTGTGAAGCATGCCGTTCCATTCAAGATAGATACACCAGCCAGCTCAAGCTCTCCGGACGATCCTTTATCCTGGCCCTTCGCGTCTGGGGCTCGACATCTCGCCCTTCCCCGAAAGCAGTCGGGGTTTGAGTACTTGTACGCCGCAATCGACAAGTTCACAAAGTGGCCGGAAGTGGAACCAGTGAGGAAGGTGACACCACAGTCAGCCGTCAAGTTCTTCAGGTCAATTGTTTGCCGTTTTGGGATTCCTAATCGGATCATCACCGACAACGGCACATAGTTCACAAGTCGCACCTTCATGCAGTACGCCCAAGATCTTGGCGCCAAGATCTGCTTTGCTTCCGTTGCTCATCCGAGAAGCAACGGTCAAGCAGAGAGGGCAAACGCTGAAGTGCTGCGAGAACTCAAGACCAGAACTTTCGACAGGCTAAACAAGTGCGGAAGGAACTGGATCGAGGAGCTGCCAGTGGTTCTTTGGTCGATCAGGACGACGCCAAATCGAGCCATCGCCGGACACCCTTTGCTCTAGTCTACGGAGCAGAGGCAGTTCTCCCCACGGAACTCAGATACGGGTCACCTCGAGTGCTCGCTATGATGAGCTTGAGCAAGAGCAGCTGCGACAAGATGACGCGCTGCTCCTCGAGGAAGATCGCCTTGAGGCTGCAGACGAGCTGCTCGTTACCAGCAAGCCTTGCGCCGCTACCATAGCCGCAGTTAATGCCGAAGCTTCGAGGAAGGCGACCTTGTTCTTCGGCGCGTTCAATCCGCCAAGAATTCCAACAAGTTGACGCCGAAGTGGGAAGGCCCTTATCGGATAAAACGAGTCACTAGGCCCGGCGCTGTCCGCCTTGAGACCGAAGACGGCTTTCCGATGAGCAATTCCTGGAACATAGAGCATCTTCGCAAGTTTTACCCATGAGGCGCGGTTGCCGGAACCCGTTCCGGCAACCAACCTTTTGTACAAGTCTTGCCGCTGTTGCATGTAATCCTTTGTACAAAGCCGGGCGCAGACCCCGTGCATCAGTAAAGCCTATGGTTGCGCACATTTTTGTTAAATGCATGCTTTCATAGTCATATATGCATGTGGTTACTAACATCTTGTGGAGCACCCACACCTGGTAAGCGATAATGAGCCATTAGGCTTCACAACTATCTTTTTCTCTTCTTTCTTCTCAAACAAGAAGAAGGTTCATCCACCCACAAGTTAACCGGGGGGAGAGGAGGAGATAGTGGTGCGGGCATCGCCGAGGAACTGCTGTCGCTTTGCGGAAGACGGACAAATGAAAAGCTAAGTTGCTAAGTTTAAGCGACCAGTTTTAAATTTTCAAGTTATCTTCCTCGAACGATAGTACTTTGTATGGAAAACCTGTGCGCGGAGGAACCAAATCGTGGCTGGTCGCGCCCTTACTTTGTTTCGAGTCCGCTCAACAACTTAAGTGAGCTGCGACTAGTCCGCGACAAGGTTGCTTGTCGGTAGCGACCCCGCCAAAGGCTGCTGAAGTTCAAGACTTCGGCGCCGCGGCAAGGGTGCCTGCACCGGCAAGTTTGCCTAAAAGCGTAGGGTAAAAACATACAAGGGAAGAAATCGAGTAAAGGAAATAACGTTGCATTCGATTGCCTAAGATAGTGTATATTACATGATAACTTGTCGCAGATCTAATAGGCTTTTCTCACAAAACATGATCTACAGCGACAAGAGAAGGATAAACTTGGCGGCCTAATCCACGCGGCCGCCCTCGAGCCTCTTAACTCCGCTCACCCTGTCCACAATGGGTGCGACAAGGGTCTTGAGCGCTTCAACATCGGCGGATGAAGGCAGGGGCTTGAGGGCCTTGGAGAAGTCGAGGCCTGGGTTGCGGAAGGCCACCTTCATCAACACCTTCTGGAGAGCCTCGGCACAAACTTGGCGTGATTCCTCTGCCAATTGCTTCGTAACCTCATCCCGGAGCCGCCGGATACCCGCCAACACGCCTTTGAAGAATAGGCTGAGCTTGACGCTGGGTTGAAGGTTCTCGTCGGTGGAATATCCAAGATCTGTCATCCCCAACTCTATCAGCTCGTTGTGGATGACGGCGGCGGTGTCCACGAGGCCTTCTGTCCAATGCATTATACTGTCCCGAAGATTATTCTGGGCGGTCACGGCATTCGACAGCAACTCCTCGGTGGCCTTGATTTTCTCCAGCAGGCCCGTTTCCCGCTCCCTGACGCCGTTCAACGTCTCCGTCAAGGTGGTTAATTTCAGCTCCAGATCCACCTTGACGTTCTTGGCGGCATCGATGTCCTTGATATTTTCAGCCAAACGACCCTGCAGCTCGTCGAGGGTATAAGCGTCCTTCTCACGCTCGCGCTTCAACCCGGTGACCTCCTCGGCACTCTTCTGGAGGGTAGACTCCAACTGAGCCACCCTCGTCTCCAGTTCCCCTTTGGCGGCCTCGACGGCCGCGGCAGCATCCTTTGCCTCTTGAAGCGGCCCGCTGATCGTTTGCTCGCGCGCGGCGAGATCCTCCTCAAAGCTGTCGAGGTTGATCTTCCGCTGCGCCAGCTCACCTTCTCTAGCAGAGCTTCTCACCGCAAGCCTCTCGCTGCTCCTCAACCTCGCCCTTCTCCGTGATAAATGCCGTGCGCGCCTCGCAAGCTGCTCCCGAGCCTCTGCTATGTCCCGGAGAGTCTCTTTGTTGGCGCGTCAGAGCTCTTCCGCGCGTTTCTCCAAGTCAGCTCCCGCCCTCGCGACAAGCGCCTCCCTGGACTCCAGTTTGGCTTGTCGGGCGCGATAGAGCGACAGTAACTTCCTCAGCAGCTGCTCCTCCTCGGGTTCACCACTGCCGCTGCTCGGGACATCAACCAGCGACAGCCCGGCGGAGGCGAGCAGCTCCGCATCGAAGGTCTCCCCTTCGGCTGGCGCCCTGGAGCTTGATGCCCATGGGACTTGATGAAGACACCCTCACCGGCTTTCAGGTAGGCGCCGGGCTGGGGCTCCTCGGAGTTTGGCGCGGCATCGGTGGCGGGGGGATCGGCGGTCGGCGCAGCGCCTGGCGCTCCTGCGGCCTCCGGGCCGTCAGTGCGATCGCCGGGTTCCTCCCCAGCCTCTGCGCCAGCGGCCTCGGCAGCCTCCTCACCGGCGGGCTTGTCAGCACCAGCTTCCTCCTCCTCCGTGTCGGCGGCGTCGACACTGTCGCCGCCGGCGCCCTCCTCGCCGGCAGCCTCGGTTTCCATCGGGTCTCCGGCAGATGGATCTGGTGGTCAGGAGGAGGAAGCACAGATCAGACAGATATTTGGAAGAACAGAACCCAAAGAAAACTATCAAGACAAGAAGGTTACCTGCAGTGGGGCCTGTGGCCGCGGCCTCCACCATTGGAGGGTCGTCGGCGCCAGTCCTTGTCGGGGAAGCTCCCCTTGTCGGAGAAGCCTCCCTTGCCGGAGAGCGCTCCCTTGGCGGAGAATCCTCCCTTGGTGGCGTAGTTGAAGCAAGCAGAATTTCGGGAGTGGCCTCCGGGGCCTCCTGATGAGGTTGGACCTCGGGGGTAGCCTCCGGTGCTCCATGATGTGGCTGCTCTGCTCCTGCAAAATCCAACAAACCAGATATAAGTAACGGAAAAGCACCCGAGCGCGCCTAACCACGGGAAGCATACCAGATACTTACGCTGGGGGCTGTGCTGGGGGCTGCTCTGTTGAAGGTTTGCCGGGTCCGGCAAGGGAGTCCCGGACGTGCCCTCTCTTGCTACAGGGGAGTCGTCTGAGACGACGACCACCGGCGTCTTGGCTCTTTTCGGCGCCCTCTGAGCTGACGCCCTGAAGAAGAAAGATCAGAGTGGAACCAGTCAGATATAAGATAAAGCAATAAGTTGGAGGACTACGAATAGCAGCGGCAAGATCTTACTCTTCCTCTTCCTCCTCGGAGCTGAGAGCGGATAGATCAAACTCTGCTCCAGCGCGACGGATTGGGGGAGAAGACTCCCTCTGACACTTGGCGGGTGCAGGGGCCGCGGCTCCAGAAGGCCCTGCGCCCGTCACCATGGCGGAACGAGGCGCCCCCGCGGCAACAGTGCTTGCCGCGGTGGAGCGCGTCGGGCGGCGAGGCGGCTGTTGGGCTGGATGCTCCCCCGACACTTCTCCGGTCCTCCGGAGACGTCTCCTTGGCGGGACAGCAAGCTCCTCCTGCGGCAAGCTACTTGACGGCGGAGCAGAAGCGCCCCCGGCAGGCTCACTCGGGTCGTTGTCAAGCTCGGGCTGCTCCTCCCCACCGATGAACTCTTCTTGGTCGGCAAGGCTTGCCGCCTCGGCCATCTCCGCCTCCTCGACGGTGAACCCAAATGCGCCGGCGGCAGCGGCCTCTGCAGCCTCCTCCAACCTTGTGGCGATGCGCGCCATTTCCTGAGCAGTGGTGTCGCGGGTGAGCCGCCTCTTCTCGTCGGCGCGAACCGCCACTTCAGACAAATCGTCGAAGAACTGCTGCACTATGTCGTCGGCGGGTTCCTGCCTAGTTGGAACGATCCCATGGGAATCGCACAACGGCATTATCGCGCGGATGCGATCAAGCGCCGAGTTGTTGCACAAGGGCACAACTCCCCTCGGCAACATGCACCATCCAGGGTTGTCCGGCTCAGGCTTGAACAGCTCCCGCAGCATGCCGTCAAGCTCCAGGGTGGTGAAGTTCCAATTTAGGCCTGGACGCAGCCTCATGATATCCGCCGCGTTCTGGAATTCCCAAGCAGGCCTCCCTTTCTCCTGCAAGGGTGCAATGCGGCGGCGAAGGAAGTCCGCGCCAACTGCCCCCACGGTGAGCCCTGCTTGCCGGAGGCGCAAAATCCTAGTCGTGGCAATCTTCAACTTGTCGTCCTCCGGCGCCAAGTTGCTCCAATCGTTGCCACGAACTATGGGGGTCTTGCGCAGGGCGGTAAAAGGCTGGGGCTCCTCCTCCAAGATCCAGCACCAGTCAGCCCTCCACTCCTCCCACTTGCTGCGCAACTCTCCGTCAAGATATGCTTCCTTCTTGCCGATCCTAGAGGTCCATGCAATTCCTCCGGAAAGTGGCTCTCCTCTCTCTACGCGGGGTGAGAAGTAATGGAGGAAGAGTGCGACGTTTGGGTGGACCCCGACAAAGTTCTCGCAAAGATGCGCGAAAACAGCCAAGGTGAGAACGGCGTTGGGGGTGAAGTCAAGAAGGCGGAGGCCATAGGTGTTCATGACATCACAGAAAAATTCAGAAAAGGGCGGGCAGAGCCCACACCAGAAGAAAATCGCGAAGAAGGGGTACCAAGGAGACCTTGGCAGATGTGGCGGCGGAGATGACCTCGGCGCTGGATGCGCCCGGTCACCGCCGACCATAAGAGGTAGTACCCATCCACCAGCTCCTTCCTGTTGAGCAGGGGTCAAGAGGGCCCGCTCTTTCCGCAGATGCCGCGAGCCGCGGGCCGGCAGATTTCACGCCTTCCCTTATCGGCCTTGGGGCCATCAGAGTCGCGGTGGAGGAAGCCGACGGCGTGGGTGGCACCGTGGCAGTGGAGGGCGGGCGTCGCTCTCTGTGGGCTCGAGAAGGAAGGGAAAGCGACGGGGTTTTCGATGTGACAGCGAGGCAAGTGGGCGCCCTGCCCCAGCTTCCCCGCTTATAAAGGGGGAGGGGACGGGCGTTCCGATTTTTCCCATTAAAGGAAGCCCCACGATCTCCCCCACGACGCCACGTCCTACACGTGCCGTTCGTGGGAGACGTGGTGGGTCCAAGGCGAGTAACGGCGTAATCAAGACCACGCGCGCCCGTGCACTATTTTGGGCCTGGCCCAACAGAGCTTGGCGCCGTGTGTGGCCCAGGCCCGGGGGCTCCTGTCGGTGTACTAGCGTAGGGGTACCCTAGTACCCCGAACTCGTGCACGGACAGTTGCAGCACGCCACGGCCGGGCCGGCCTGATGGCCGCCGAGATCCTCAGCGGCTCCCTTGGAGCCATTCAAGAACAAAGTAGTCAAGACCCCGGCAAGAGAAGCTTGCCGGAAGGCCACCAGGCGCAAAGGAACGAGGCCCGGCAAGAGGAGCTTGCCGGGAAGGCTTGGCGGGCGCTGAACCCCCAAGCGCGACAAGGTTCCCGCCGCGGCAAGGCGCTTGCCGGGGCGGGCGACCTCTCTTCATCTCCGCTCCAGCTCACCCGCCAACGTGTCACCACGGGGCTCTCCCGAGTACGCGTGTCGACGGGCTGTGCAGCCAGCGGGGAGTAGCGACAGACGGCGCTGACAAGCCACCATCGTGGCGGACGGAGGCGCACTTAACGGTCCCTGTTACACTGTTCGGGCGACTGAGACGGGCATTGATGACTCTTGTCCCTTGCCGTCAGAGTTAGGTATAGGTTACTGTACACTGTACATAGCGGTGTACCAACCTAGGTTATTACCATTGTAACCTTGTCTACTTGCCATATGTGGTAACCCCTTGAGCCTATAAAAGGAGGGCCGGGGGCAACGTAGAGGAGGTTCGATTCGGCTGGGTTTCTAGTCTAGCTCCAGCTTAGTTCATCACACTCAGGTTAGGTCTTGTAGCCAGCATTGCTCCCTAGCAAGAACACCAGATAATCCACGAAGCAGCAGTAGGAGTATTATCTCTCCGGAGAGCTCCGAAGCTGGGTAAAAAACCCTCTCGTGCGCATCGCCTCGACCCGCTCTTTGTGCGGTCTCCGCCCCCCTCCGAACCACAAAGGGACCCAGGTCCCGTAGGTGCTCGTGGGGCACGATCAGCCCTTCCCCCGCGACATGAAGCTCGGCCGCGGAACATCAAAGTAATAAGAAACTCCAGGAAATGTAGAATTTATATTGCATGCGAATATAATGATTGACACATGTACAAAAGAAAAACAAATCATGACTAATGGAATCAACAATTTAGAATCTACACAGGTAAAAAAATGGCCACAAAAATTATACAGGAAAATACACAACAGAGTCCTATTTCCCTACAAAATGGCCACGGAAATTGTACAGGCAAAAATATTTTTGCATGTAAAAGAATTATAAATGTCAATAGTTGGATGGATACTATAATTATGTAATTTAGGAAAAGGTAGTACGTATTTGTTTTTAAGAACTACAATGTCGTTGTATATACAAAGCATTTATTTGGTAGATAAAGCATACAATACAATAATTATATATATGAAATCTATCTACTATTATATTATAAAAACAAGAGAGAAATAAGCCATCACGGTTATCCACATATGTTAATATTATTTGCATCGTCCGATCAAAAATAAAATAACGGTTGAGATATTAAATAAATTACGTAACATATTAATATGTATGTACGAACATATTGAACAGTCAGGTCTGTACTTGAAGATTCCTAATATACACGCTTAAAGCCTAAACGCGGCTAAAAAAGGCACGTAATGCTTAGAGTTTTGGTTTTTTAGGGATCATAGTCTTGGTTATGCACGCGCTTACTTCCTTTACGGATCCACTTACCAAAAGAGACCGAAAGGCCACAAAATAAAATAAAAACTGTCGGTGCATCCTAGAGTGCAGTACTAATGAGAAGCTAGGGCATGCATGTATATTAATTAACTAATGTAGAGTTATAAATTCAAAAATGGGACCAGCCGGCTTTATGAGCACACTTAAAAAGACGAAAACGTAGTTTGTAGGTAAAATATCCGAACAGTTATTCTGTATGCACATATAGTTTCTCATTCTTTTGTGGGTAGTTGCTCATTACACGTAGGTAAAATTTCATAAATAAAACATGTTTATCTATCTATAAGCTAAAAAAGAAAAAAATCTGTAGACTGCACGTACTATTTACTATTACAGATACACATTTTATCTTATTTTGTAGTTCAGAAATAAATATATTTAAAAATGCACATGATATATATTTTAAATCTTCTGAAATTTACAAATATGATTCTCTTTACTTTTGAAAATAACTCCCATTTTATGAGTATATAAACAATCTCTAACTCTATATTTGTTTTTATCTTTCCACTATCTCAAAATTTCCTGGAACCTATAAATATGACTTTTCTTACTTTTGAAAATTATGGGCCTGCTTTATGGGTATATTATTGGCCTTCAAACCCATATATGTTTTCTCTCTTTCTGTCGATAAGACTTCAGCTGTTCGCGAAGCCATGCACATATCAATTTAAATAGCACATGTTTTCTCAGAAAGTTGAAAGGTGTGTACCAAGAGGGGCCATATCCGATGGCCATGTTCAAATTTTATACGCCAACCAATGGAAGGAAACCAAATTCTTGACTGATGGTAGTTTGTAAAGTCATTTCTTCCATCATGTCAAGAGGCGAGTGGATGAATAGATTACTAAGATCATGTATGACCGTTAATGTTTGGATTTAAATCCTTATAAAATGAGTCATAAATAATATATATCATGGTAGGTCACAAACTCGAATAACATCAAAAAAAATGATCACCGGCCATGCCAGAAACCCAATACAACCATGGGGAGATTTATATCAAAATGCAATCATGTTTTCGCAAGACATATATTATGGATAAAGTTTTCAATAATAATTCATCGCACGAAAAACATAGCTTCAAGACAATATAACTACAAGTAAAATAGTAAGCACTGAATTTTTGTAACATCTTGAAGACAAAACAATATGTATTGAGCCTAGCCGTGCAAATGCGCGGGTTACCCCGCTAGTTACGGTGAACTCATATAATCCGTATCTGGAGGTGAATGCCGTCTTGGGAATATCTTATGTTCGTACCTTTAATTGATGGTATCCCGACCTCAAGTCGATTTTTGAGAATACCTTGGCCTGAGCGGGCTGATCAAATAAATCATTTATCCGTGGCATCGGGTATTTATTCTTGATTGTGACCATGTTAAGCGCTCGATAGTCTATGCACAATCTCAGCGTTCCATCCTTCTTTTTGGCAAATAAAATTGGTGAACCCCAAGGTGAGGAGCTGGCTCGTATATATCCTTTGTCCAGTAATTCTTTTATTTGCTTCTTCAGTTCTACCAATTCGGATGGTGCCATTCTGTATGGTTTCTTGTATATGGGGGCGGTTCCGGGTGCTAGCTCAATGCTAAATTCTATCTCTTGGTCTGGTGGCATGCCTAGTAGTTCTTCGGGAAATACGTCTGGAAATTCACACACTACTGGAACCTTGCTTAATTCAGAAATATCCAACTTGTTCAATCTCGGTTGCCGGGGTATTTTTCTTTCTTTGGCCGAAACTTTTATTGTCTTCCCGTGGTGGTGGGTGAGAATCACAGTCCGGTTGAAGCAGTCGATAAAACCTTTGTTGGTGGTTAACCAATCCATCCCTAAGATGACATCCAGTCCTTTATTTTCCAACACAATAAGATTGGCGCGAAACTTCAACCCTTCAAACTCAATAATCACACCTTGGCAATAACTCTGGGTAACTTTCTTAATTCCAAGGGACTTGACGTTCATAGATTTTTCCAAGGGAAGCATCGAAAAATTATTTTGCAAGGCAAAACTTGTCTAAATGAATGAGTGAGAAGCTCCAGAATCAAACAAAACCATGGCAGGTATTGTGATGACAGGAAACGTACCGAGTATGATATCTGGGGCATTCTGTGCTTCCTCTTTGGTCACGTGGTTCAGATGACCCTTCCTGTGGTTGTTATTTGGGTTGAAATTGTTGCGCTTTGGCGCCGAATTATTGCCTCCGTTGTTCGGCTTTGGGGTCGAGTTCCTTGGCTTGGGGCACTGCTTGGCATAGTGCCCTTCTTCTCCACAAGCGTAGCATGTAACGCCTGGGCGGTATGTGAACTCCTTGTCGCTTGCATGGAAATTCTTGATTGGGCGTGAGACGTTTGTCGTGGGTTTGGGTGTCCAACCTTTCTGAAAATCTATCCTGCTGCGGTGGTTGCGAGCATGATTAGTCTGGTCCCTTTTTCGCTTGCGGAAATCTTCCAAGCTGCATCTCTCATTTTCCAAAGTAATGGCCTTATCCACCAGCGTTTTAAAATCTGGGAAGGTGTGCACAACCAGCTGGCATTTAAGTGCGGGCGCCAGACCGTCTAGGAATTTTTCCATCTTCTTGCTTTCAGACATACGCTCCTCGTTGGCGTAGCGAGACAACAGAGTAAACTGACTGTTGTATTCTGACACCGCCATGGTCCTTTGCTTGAGGTCATCAAATTCTCTCTTTTTGATCTTCATAAGACTTTTAGGAATATGTGCTCCACGAAAGCCTTCTTTGAACTCCTCCCAGGTTATATTATTTTCGTTGGGATGCATGTGTAGGAAATTTTCCCACCACGATGCGGCTGCTCCAGTGAGATAGTGCGGTGCATATAGCACTTTCTCAAGATCTGAACACTGGGCAATAATTAATTTTCTTTCCATGTCTCGAAGCCAGTCCTCGGCCTCAAGAGGTTTGTCAGTATGAGAAAATGTTTGGGGAAGCGTTTTCTGTAGCTCAGATAACTTTGATTGCTGCTGATACTGTCCACGGTGATTTCCCATATTGATGACTTGGTTCATCATTTTCTGATGTTGTTGCTGACTTTGCTCATAAAGACGGCACATTTGGGAAAGTGATGTTTCATTATCCTGTTGACTTGACTGCCCCTGTGTGAAATTGTGCTTGGTTGTGTGCCATAATTTTCCTCTGACGGAGTTGGCATGGAGCGCGTCCAAGGATGAGATATTTTTCACTCTGGGGATATATTTTATAAAACTCATAAGAAAATAAATTGAGTCGCAAAAGTCAATAAATTCATGAAGACGGAAGAAGTCTTAAATGCTCCAAGATTTTTTTCCAAAGAATAAACGTTTGCGCGCGGAGAAGGACTGCTCATTACATATCTTACACGCAAGCAATAATTATACAATACATCACTCAGGATATGCGTACATATACCTGACATGTTATTTAGGATAGTGCACTTCTCCATTTCCTACATGATGCGCAAACAAGCTACTTCTCACAGCCGTGAAGTGCTGCGCGGAGTTGGTGGAACAGGCACCCTATGCGGGACAACACGAACATGAGTGGGCGCAAGGGGTGGTGCAGAACGAACTGGAGTAGGCGCAATAACTTGATTGAACTCCTCAGTGGTAGGCAGGCGACGTGCAGGGGCGAGAGTAGTAGGTGCAAAAGATGCCGATGACGAGACGAAAGTCAGTGGCGGTGCGGTGCGCAGGAGCTCCCTCCTGTTGGCGGCACAGCCATGGACTGAGTCCATGCGGGCAGGCACAAGGTCGTCCACCAGGTTGTCGAAGGCTGCTTCCAGAGCCCGGAGATACTCGATAAGCATCTCAAAAGCCTCGTCTCGTTCTCCTCTGGGTCAAGAGATCGCGTAGTGACAGGTGTATGTCACGTGACAAGGAAGGTAGCGGTAACGACGGGTCTTCATCGAAGGAAGGACATCCCTGAGACGAGCTATCGCCTCACGGGCAGCCATCTGCATCGCATGCTTCTCCGTAGGCATGGCTCTCCCCACGAACCGGAAGCGGCATAACTCAACACGCCCTCCCTTGAATTGCACCTCGGCCTGGTGCATGGTTAGACTGTCATTGACCTTGTGCCGAGAGAGTGCGAAGACTGGGCGCACAGATGGCCCCATCGCGACTTGGACGATGAAGAAGAGAAGCTTGATGAACCCATCAGGCATGTTGGCGAACATCTGTGACTCGCAGTCATTGCCAGCCATCTACAAAAGTAGGCCAAATTTCTGAGTGGTCAGGTCATAAATTTATGCTGACTGTCAGAAAATGACTACATTGCAGAAATAAATAATAAGCTCTATTATGCTAATAACCGATTAGCGATCGCACCTAGTGGCTTCCTACAGTCAGCCTGGCTCTGATACCAAGCTTGTCACGACAGGTTTTCCAATAAAATGCTTATTGAGAACCGACCTTTTGAGTCCAGTATGAGGAAAAATCCTCCTGACTGGTAGACAAAATCTTGATACAATAAGCCAGTAGTATAAGAATATATTACAGGGTCGAGCTGGGGTGCTCAACCAATTATTACAAGCACGCCAATAATTATACATATTGGCGGATATGACACAATGGAGTGATGGCATACTACTGACTCGAGGTAAAGTGGTGGTGGAATAACACAGTGGAGTGTATAACATGACTCCTACACTGGCGGCTCATCGAGCGTCGAGGTGAGGCTCGATGAATTTATTTGGGTAGCGGAAGCGGATATAACACAGTGACTAATCCAGGGTCGCACGAGACTGACTGGGATTCCTCTAGGCGTCGGACTCGCTATCGAACTCTTCATTCATGAGATCGCCTTCGTCAGCATCTGGCCAAATCAACAAGCCAGGTGAGTACTTTGAAAGTACTCGCAAGACAGTTCGGACATAAGATATAACAAATGCATGCATGAATGCGTCAAGAACAATTAGTATGGTACATCCAAATGAGGAAGTAACACAACATTAATTAGCAAGAAGGAAGTCAGGTAATAGTAAAAATAACTGAAAACCGATCGGGTGTCTGAAGCGACGCCTCGAATGGTGAACAAATAAATAAATAATACCACAGTCGGGCGTATGAGCGACACCACATAAAGGGCTTATATTGAAAATAAGAAACATGCGTGCCACAGTCGGACGTCGGGGCGACATCACAGAAAGGGCTTATGTTGAAAGTAAATGACAACAATGCCGCAGTCGGACATCGGAGCGACATCGCAGAAAGGGCTTATAACAAAAGTAAATAATAACAATGCCGTAGTCGGACGTCTGAGAGACATCGCAGAAAGGGCTTATATTGAAAGTAAATAATAACAATGCCGCAGTCGGACGTCTGAGCGACATCACAGAAAGGGCTTATAATAAAAGTAAATAATAATAATGCTGCAGTCGGACGTCTGAGCGACATCGCAGAAAGGGCTTATAATAAAAGTAAATAATAACAATGCCGCAGTCGGACGCCTGAGCGACATCCCAGAAAGGGCTTATAATAAAAGTAAATAATAACAACGCCGCAGTCGGACATCTGAGCGACATCGCAGAAAGGGCTTATAATTCACTTTTCATATCGGTTAACTTGCAAGAAATAGTGCTCATAGGAAAATATTCAACACATGATAATAAACGGGTTAGTCCATCCACAGGAGATAAACATTTAAATCGGACTTAACACTCATGTGGTTCTCAGGAGTTTCTGTTACCGAGACTGACACTTGACAAGATAAGATGAACACATCACTTGGACATGGATAAGATGATTTCAAGGATTATTGACTCTGCAGAGTTTGTACTAAAATTATCCACAGCCAACGGATTTCCGTAGTCACGAAGGACTAGTTCCGTTTACGGTATTTTGGAGGAAACACAGCTAACCAGTACACACCCATCCCACCTTACGTTGCCAGGAATCACCCTGGACAACGTTCAAGAAAAACTTTGAGACGGGGAGATCACAATCTCGGATAGCATGGGATCAAATTTATATACGCGTGCTCTAAGGGGTGCCCCCCTCTCGGTCCCAACCGGAAACACCCATGCCCCCTGACCGGATGATAGGCTTTAATCCAGGGCCATGGAACCCTCATCCCGGCCTCTCGATTTGGTGTGTACCAGAAAGCGGTTTGCAACTTACTAAGCCGTACCCCTTGCGGAAAACATGTGGTAGTACGGAAGCGAAGACGGACGGGAACTGGACTGATTCATGTTGACACAGGGTCAAACGGTCTGGCGTAAGACTGGCATGCTACAACACTGCCATCTTACCCATCCTCATGCCATCTCATGGCCATGCAAACACATATCCAACAACTTATGGATTATCGAAATTCACTTGTCTCCATTTTTCATGTAATATGACATTCATCGAGGTGCTCATGATCATGCCATGCAACTACTTAAAGCAAACATGCCAAAACACTCATCATATCAAAAGTTCAAACATGCTTGCCTGGTTCGGAGTATTCGGGGCCTAGCTCGGTGAAGTTTGCGGTTCCGTCACCTCCTTCGATATCTACGGTATACAAAAATACATGTGCTATCGTAAATACCGTGAGGTGCATAGAAATATACCAAATATTTTTCAAATAAATCTGATAAAAAACTAGATAAAATTTTGAAGATGGCAGAAAAGGAATCACTCAAAAATCCTTTTCTGTTTAAAAGTTATAAGTGTTTTGGTCCAAGGACCTCTCTGTAATGAAACAGAAACTTCCCAGGGGGCTAAGCAGAAAAGTCCAGAAAACGATTCAAACTGGAAAGCGCATTTTGCCAGAGTACGATTTCAGAAAACAGTTCGTTTAATAAAATTGAGAAACTGACAGGCGGGTCACACCCGTCAGGTTTGAAACTTTGAAAGGGGGAGACGGAGCTCGTCGGCGCCCGAGGGCTGCGGTGGTCGCCGCCGGCGATCCACGGTGAGGCAAGGGGATCGGGTGGTACCTCCATGCTCAGTGCATCATTCCGCGTCGGTGGGTGGTGGTGGTGGTCGCCGGCGGACGGTGATTCGGGAGGGGTTGGATCTCGCCGGAGAGTGCTGCGAAGGGCAAATTGAAGTGGGGGTTAGACTACTGGGCGCTCGAGGGGAGTGCTGACGAGGTTTGGGTGCCGGAGACAGCCTCACCGGAGTGAATCGAGGTGGAGGCCGAGGCGGAACGGGGCGGCCGGAGTTGGGGGAGGAGACCTCCTTGAGGTCCTCCTAGTGGCCTGGCGGAGTGTTGGTGAGGTGGGGAGATGGTGCGTGCTCGAGGGCGAGCTCGGGGCCCCTTTTTATAGGCGGTCCGAGGCGATGGCCGTGAACGGAGTTCTCCGGCGAAGGTTACGGCAGCGCAGGGCTTGGTCGGGGTGGTTTAGGGGTTGAGCTTCATCGTGGAGGTCCACTGGCTCCATTTAGGTACTAAACGCACTCGGATTAGAAGCTTTGGGGGGAGTTCGACGGAATGGGGCGGCGCGGGCCCGTCGGCGGCAGAGGGCGTGCCCTGTGCTTGCCGGGCCACGGCGACGGTGCAACGGGAGTGCGCTGGCGTGCATGAGCCACGCGGAGGGCCAGGGAACGATGGGCGGCGACGGGTGGCGTGGCGAGCTGGCTCGGGCCCTCGCTGGCCGCCACGGGTGGCGCAGCCACCACAGAAACCGCCAACGCCGGGCGAGGCTCCCGCCACCGACGCCTGCATCCGTCCAAGGGGGCGTGCGGCGCTCTGGCCAGGGAGGAGAGGCTGTGCGCAGCACGCCAGGGCGCACTGTTGACAGGTGACCAGACTCTGACGAAACTAAACTTACTGAAACTCTGAATTTCTCTGAAAGTGCAAAGTAACAGTGCAAGCCAGGTGTTCGACAGAATGATTTTGGCATGAGGGGATTTTTCCTTGAGCTGATTTTTGGTGGAGTGGCCTCTCATTGCAACTGGGGGCTTCCTGAATTTTGGTGGAACTTTTGGAGAAGTGGAGATATGAATTTCACCAAATTTGACAAATCTGGTCCAAACTTGCAGAAGCTGAAACTTGAAAATTTTGAAAAGAAGAAGACTGGATCTTGATGGTTCTAGGTTGTGGGTGCTAGGGACTATCCAGAGGAGTTAGTTGGAGATCAAAGTTCAAAGGCAATTAGGTACTTGCTTTGCAAATCACCTAGGCTCAAAATAATGGACATAATTGTTTTGGGGGAAAGAAACAAATGAAATAAAATCCAAAAATGAGTTAGACTAGTTGGGACAGAATATTTGGATTGCCCCAAAGTGGAAGGAGGGGTTTTGGGAAGATTTACCACATGAGGCATGGTAAAACCATGGGTGGTTTCAAAAAGAGAGAAGACCCAAAACTCCTAGGGTTTTCTTTTAAAAGAAAATAAATCCCAAAAATAAATTTGAGAAGGGGAGAATCAGAAGAAAGGTTTTTTAATAACCAACACCAGAGTTGAAGAAGGTGCCAAAATAAAATCCTTTGCCAAAGGGAAAAATATTGAGAGAGAGATTTTTGGAAGGGTTTAAATGACCCTTCTTCAAATCCAACAAAGTTTTTGTTGAAAACCAAACTATTTTTTTTGGAGTTTCACATATCATAATAATTATTCGATCTTCTATCAATTACCCAACAGTATTTTGTTTACCCACGTGTGCTATTTTCTCGAGAGAAGCCACTAGTGAAATCTACGGCCCCCAGGTCTATTCTTTATTATATTTGCTTTGAGATCATTTTTTTCTTTTGTTATCAGATCTATTATTCCAAAAACCCCAAAATACCTTGCTGCACTTTTTTATTACTTATTTTTTTTCGTGTTTTATCGAGATCTATTTATCCAATCTACCACAATTTTTATCTCCGTACCTACTTTTTTACTTTATGTTATTTAGAATAAATGAAGAAAAAAAATAATATTATCCGTTTGTTTCTTGAATTATCCATTGCTACGTCTTGAGCTTGCGTTGGTTTTCCCCGAAGAGGAGAGGATGATGCAGCAGAGTAGCGTAAGTATTTCCCTCAGTTTTTGAGAACCAAGGTATCAATCCAGTAGGAGGCCACGCGCAAGTCCCTCGTACCTACACGACACAAATAGCTCAATGCAACCAACGCGATTAGGGGTCTTCAATCCCTTCACGGTCACTTACGAAAGTGAGATCTGGTAGAGGTGATAGATAATATTTTTGGTATTCTTGGTATAAAGATGCAAAATATAATAAAAGGCAAAGTGAAAAAGTAAAGAAGTAATAAAGCATAGGAAGATTAATATGATGAGAATAGACCCGGGGGCCATAGATTTCACTAGTGGCTTCTCTCAAGAGCATAAGTATTTTACGATGGGTGAACGAATTACTGTCGAGCAATTGACAGAATTGAGCATAGTTATGAGAGTATCTAGGTATGATCATGTATATAGGCATCACGTCCGAGACAAGTAGACCGACTCCTGCCTGCATCTTCTACTATTACTCCACTCATCGACCGCTATCCAGCATGCATCTAGAGTATTAAGTTAATGAAAACAGAGTAACACCTTAAGCAAGATGACATGATGTAGAGGGATAAATTCATGCAATATGATTAAAACCCCATCTTGTTATCCTCTGACAACAATACAATACGTGCCTTGCTGCCCCTACTGTCACTGGAAAAGGACATCGCAAGATTGAACCCAAAGCTAAGCACTTCTCCCATTGCAAGAACTACCAATCTAGTTCGCCAAACCAAATGGATAATTCGAAGAGACTTGCAAAGATAACCAATCATACATAAAAAAGTTCAGAGAAGATTCAAATATTGCTCATAGATAATCTTGATCATAAACCCACAATTCATCGTTCTCAACAAACACACTGCAAAAGGAAGATTACATTGAATAGATCTCCAAGAGAGAGGGGGAGAACATTGTATTGAGATCCAAAAAGAGAGAAGAATCCATCTAGCTACTAACTATGGACCCGAAGGTCTGAAGTAAACTACTCACACTTCATCGGAGAGGCTATGATGATGATGTAGAAGCCTCCGTGGTGGATTCCCCTTCCGGGGGAACTCCGGAACAGGCCCCAAGATGGGATCTCGTGGATACAGAAAAAGTTGTGGCGATGGAATTAGGTTTTTGGCTCCGTATCTGATCTGTTGGGGGTACGTAGGTATATATAGGAGGAAGGAGTACGTCGGTGGAGCTTTGGGGCGCCCACGAGGCAGGGGGGCGCGCCCTCCACCCTCGTGGCCGCCTCCCTCCTTTCTTGACCGAGGGTCCAAGTCTCCTGGATCATATCTGATGAGAAAATCACGTTCCCGAAGGTTCCATTCCGTTTGATATTCCGTTTCTTCGAAACACTGAAAGAGGCAAAAAAAAAACAGCAAATCTGGGCTGGGCCTCTGGTTAATAGGTTAGTCCGAAAAGTAATATAAAAGTGGAAAATAAAGCCCAATATGGTCCAAAACAGTAGATAATATAGCATGGAGCAATCAAAAATTATAGATACGTTGGAGACGAATCAGGCATCCCCAAGCTCAATTCCTGCACGTCCTCGAGTAGGTAAATGATAAAAAGAGAATTTTTGATGCAGAGTGCTACTTGGCATAATTTCAATGAAACTGTTCTTAATTGTGGTATGAATATTCAGATTCGAAAGATTCAAGACAAAGGTTTAATATTGACATAAAAATAATAATACTTCAAGCATACTAACAAAGAAATTATGTCTTATCAAAATAACATGGCCAAAGAAAGTTATCCCTACAAAATCATATAGTCTGGCTATGCTCTATCTTCACCACACAAAGTATTTAAATCATGCACAACCCCGATGACAAGCCAAGCAATTGTTTCATACTTTTGACATTCTCAAAACTTTTTGAATCTTCACGCAATACATGAGCGTGAGCCATGGATATAGCACTATATGTGGAATGGAATGGTGGTTGTGGAGAAGACAAAAAGGAAGAAGATAGTCTCACATCAACTAGGCGTATTAATGGGATATGGAGATGCCCATCAATAGATAACAACTAGAGCTATAAGTATATGAAAGCTCAACAAAAGAAACTAAGTGGGTGCGCATCCAACTCGCTTGCTCACGAAGACCTAGGGCAATTTGAGGAAGCCCATCATTGGAATATACAAGCCAAGTTCTATAATGAAAAATTCCCACTAGTATATGAAAGTTACGAAACGAGAGACTCTCTATTATAAAAATCATGGTGCTACTTTGAAGCACAAGTGTGGTAAAATGATAGTAACATTGTCTCTTCTCTCTTTTTCTCTCATTTTTTTATTTGGGCCTTTTCTCTTTTTTGTGGCCTATTTTCTTTTTTTTTTATTTTTCGTCCGGAGTCTCATCCCGACTTATGGGGGAATCATAGTCTCCATCATCCTTTCCTCACTTGGGACAATTCTCTAAAAATGATGATCATCACACTTTTATTTACTAACAACTCAACAATTACAACTCAATACTTAGAACAAAATATGACTCTATGTGTATGCCTCCGGCGGTGTACTGGGATATGCAATGATTCATGAGTGACATGTATGAAAGAATTATGAACGGTGGCTTTGCCACAAATATGATGTCAACTACATGATCATGCTAAGAAATATGACAATGATGGAGCGTGTCATAATAAACGGAATGGTGGAAAGTTGCATGTCAATATATCTCGGAATGGCTATGGAAATTCCATGATAGGTAGGTATGGTGGCTGTTTTGAGGAAGGTATATGGTGGGTGTATGATACCGGCGAAAAGTGCGTGGTATTAGGAAGGCTAGCAATGGTGGAAGGGTGAGAAAAGTGCGTATAATCCATGGACTCAAGATTAGTCATAAAGAACTCATATACTTATTGCAAAAATCTACAAGTTATCAAAGCAAAGTATTACGCACATGCTCCTAGGGGGATAGATTGGTATGAAAAGACGATCGCTCGTCCCCGACCGCCACTCATAAGGAAGACAATCAATAAATAAATCATGCTCCGACTTCATCACATAACGGTTCACCATACGTGCATGCTACGGGAATCACAAACTTTAACACAAGTATTTATCAAATTCACAACTACTCAACTAGCATGACTCTAATATTACTACCTCCATATCTCAAAACAATTATCAAGTATCAAACTTTTCTTAGTATTCAACGCACTCAAAAGAAAGTTTTACAAATTTTGAATACCAAGCATATTATTATTTTTAAGCAAATTACCATGCTATTTAAGACTCTCAAAATGATCTACGTGAAGCATGAGAGATCAAAGATTTCAATAAAACAAATTCACTACCGTGCTCTAAAAGATATAAGTGAAGCACTAGAGCAAAACTATATAGCTCAAAAGATATAAGTGAAGCACATAGAGTATACTATCAAATTCCAATTCATGTATGGATCTCTCAAAAGGTGTGTACAGCAAGGATGATTGTGTTAAACTAACAAGCAAAGACGCAAATAATACAAGACGCTCCAAGCAAAACACATATCATGTAGTGAATAAAAATATAGCTCCAAGTAAAGTTACCGATGGAAGTGGACAAAAGAGGGGATGCCTTCCGGGGCATCCCCAAGCTTTGACTTTTTTGTGTCCTTAGATTATCTTGGGGGTGCCATGGGAATCCCCAAGCTTAGGATCTTTCCACTCCTTGTTCCATAATCCATCAAAAGATTTCACCCAAAACATGAAAACTTCACAACACAAAACTCAACAGAAATCTCGTGAGCTCCGTTAGCGAAAGAAAACAAAAGACAACTTCAAGGTACTGTAATGAAATCATCCTTTATTTGTATTGGTGTTAAACCTACTGTATAACAACTTCTGTAAGGATTATAAACTATTTTACTAGCCATAGATTCATCAAAATAAGCAAACAACACACGAAAAACAGAAATCTGTCAAAAACAGAACAGTCTGTAGTAATCTGTAACTAACGCAAACTTCTGGAACTCCAAAAATTCAGCAAAAATAGTACGACCTATGCAATTTGTTTATTGATCAGAACCAATTGGAATCACTATTTTATCTCGTTCTGGTGATTTTTAACAATTGTTTTCGTGAACCGAAAGTTTCTGGAAATTACAGCAAGATCAAATAACTATCATCCAAGAAGATCCTATAGGTTTAGCTTGGCAAAAACACTAATTAAAACATAAAACCATATCTAAACAGAAGGTAGATGGATTATTTATTCCTAAACAGAAACAAAAACAAAACTAAAAATAAAATTGGGTTGCCTCCCAACAAGCGCTATCGTTCAACGCCCCTAGCTAGGCATAAAAGCAAGGATAGATCTAGGTATTGCCATCTTTGGTAGGCAATCCATAAGTGGCTCTAATAATAGATTCATATGGTGACCTTATCTTCTTCCTAGGGAAGTGTTCCATGACTTTCTTTAATGGAAATTGGAATCTAATATTCCCTTCCTTCATATCAATAACTGCACCAATCGTTCTAAGGAAAGGTCTACTAAGAATAATATGACATGAAGGATTGCAATCTATATCATGAACGATAAAATCTACGGGCACATAATTCCTATTTGCAACAATAAGAACATCATTAATTCTTCCCATAGGTTTCTTAATAGTGGAATCCGCAAGGTGCAAGTTTAAAGAGCAATCATCAAAATCACGGAAATCTAGCAAATATCACAAAGTTTTGGGAATAGTGGAAACACTAGCACCCAAATCACATAAAGCATAAAATTCATGATCCTTAATATTAATTTTAATAGTTGGTTCTAAAGTTTTCTAGGGATAGAGACTTCCAACTCAAGTTTTTCCTCATAAGATTGCATCAAGGCATCAACAATATGTTTGGTAAACGCTCTATTTTGACTATAAGCATGCGGAGAATTTAGCACGGATTGCAACAAGGAAATACAATCATTTAAAGAGCAATTTTCATAATTAAATTCCTTGAAATCCAAAATAGTAGGTTTAGCAACATCTAGGGTTTTACTTTCTTCAATCCCACTTTTATCAATTTTAGTATCAAGATCTAAAAACTCCGAATTTTTGGAACGCCTTCTAGGTAAAGGTGGATCATATTCAATCTCATAATTATCAAGATTCATATTGCAAAACAAAGATTTGATAGGGGACACATCAATAACTTTTAGATCTTCATCTTTATTTTCATGGAAATTGGAAGAACACGCTTTAATAAAGGCATCTTTCATAGCACGCATCCTAGCGGTTCTTTCGTTGCACTAATCAATGGAAATTCTCATGGCTTTGAGAGACTCATTGATATCATGCTTAGGAGGAATAGATCTAAGATTTAAAGAATCAACATCAAGAGAAATTCTATCAACGTTCCTAGCCAATTCATCAACTTTAAGCAATTGCTCTTCAAGCAAAGCATTAAAATTCTTTTGAGAATTCATAAATTCTTTAACACTAGTCTCAAATTCAGAGGGCATCTTATTAAAATTTCCATAAGAATTGTTGTAGGAATTTCCATAATTATTAGAGGAATTACTAGGATAAGGCCTAGGATTAAAGTTCCCTCTATACGCGTTGTTACCAAAATTATTCCTACCAAAAAAAATTCACATCCATAGATTCATTATTATTCTCAATCAAAGTAGACAAAGGCATATCATTAGGATCATAAGAAACACTCTTAGTAGAAAATAATTTCATAAGTTCATCCATCTTTCCACTCAAAACATTAATTTCTTCTACCGCATGCACTTTTTTATTAGTAGATCTTTCAGTGTGCCATTGAGAATAATTAACCATAATATTATCTAGGAGTTTAGTAGCATCTCCTAAAGTGATTTCCATAAAAGTGCCTTACCATGTCGAATCTAAAATATTTCTAGAAGCAAAATTCAATCCGCATAAATTTTTGTATAATCATCCACAAGTTCAAACCATGAGTAGGGCAGTTACGTATCATTAATTTCATCCTCTCCCAAGCTTGTGCAACATGTTCATGATCAAGTTTCTTAAAATTCATAATATCGTTTCTAAGAGAGATGATCTTAGCGGGAGGAAAATACTTAGAGATAAAAGCATCTTTGCACTTGTTCCAAGAATCAATACTATTTTTAGGCAAAGACGAAAACCAAGCTTTAGCACGATCTCTAAGCGAAAAAGGAAATAGCTTAAATTTAACAACATCATTGTCAACATCTTTCTTCTTTTGCATATCACACAAATCCACAAAGCTATTTCGATGAGTAGCGGCATCTTCACTAGGAAGGCCGGCAAATTGATATTTCATGACAAGATTCAATAAAGCAACATTGATTTCACAAGATTCAGTATTGGCAAGAGGAGCAATCGGAGTGCTGAGGAAATCATTATTGTTGGTATTGGTAAAGTCACACAATTTGGTATTATCTTGAGCCATCGTGACAAGCAAGCAATCCAACACATGAGCAAAAAGCGAACGAGAAAAAGGCAAACGGAAAAGAGAGGGCAAATAAAATGGCAAGGGTGATTTGGGGGAGAGGAAAATGAGAGGCAAATGGCAAATAATGTAATGCGGGAGATAAGGGATTGTGATGGGTACTTGGTATGTTGACTTTTGCGTAGACTCCCCGGCAACGGCGCCAGAAATCCTTCTTGCTACGTCTTGAGCTTGCGTTGGTTTTCCCCAAAGAGGAGAGGATGATGCAGCAGAGTAGCGTAAGTATTTCCCTCAGTTTTTGAGGACCAAGGTATCAATCTAGTAGGAGGCCACGCGCAAGTCCCTCGTACCTACACAAAACAAATAGCTCAACGCAACTAACGCGATTAGGGGTTGTCAATCCCTTCACGGTCACTTAAGAAAGTGAGATCTGATAGAGGTGATAGATAATATTTTTGCTATTTTTGGTACAAAGATGCAAAGTAAAATAAAAGGCAAAGTAAAAAAGCTAAGCAGTAATAAAGCGTAGGAAGATTAATATGATGAGAATAGACCCGGGGGCCATAGATTTCACTAGTGGCTTCTCTCAAGAGCATAAGTATTTTTTGGTGGGTGAACGAATTACTGTTGAGCAATTGACAGAATTGAGCATAGTTATGAGAGTATCTAGGTATGATCATGTATATAGGCATCACGTCCGAGACAAGTAGACCGACTCCTGCCTGCATCTACTACTATTACTCCACTCATCGACCGCTATCCAGCATGCATCTAGAGTATTAAGTTAATGAAAACAGAGTAACGCCTTAAGCAAGATGACATGATGTAGAGGGATAAATTCATGCAATATGATAAAAACCCCATCTTGTTATCCTCGATGGCAACAATACAATACGTGCCTTGCTACCCCTACTGTCACTGGGAAAGGACACATCAAGATTGAACCCAAAGCTAAGCACTTCTCCCGTTGCAAGAACTACCAATCTAGTTGGCCAAACCAAACGGATAATTCGAAGAGAATTGCAAAGATAACCAATCATACATGAAATAATTCAGAGAATATTCAAATATTGCTCATAGATAATCTTGATCATAAACCCACAATTCATCGGTCTCAACAAACACACCGCAAAAGGAAGATTACATCGAATAGATCTCCACGAGAGAGGGGGAGAACATTGTATTGAGATCCAAAAAGAGAGAAGAAGCCATCTAGCTACTAACTATGGACCCGAAGGTCTGAAGTAAACTACTCACACTTCATCGGAGAGGCTATGATGATGATGTAGAAGCCCTCCGTGGTGGATTCCCCTTCCGGTGGAGCTCCGGAACAGGCCCCAAGATGGGATCTCGTGGATACAGAAAGTTGCGGTGGTGGAATTAGGTTTTTGGCTCCACATCTGATCTGTTGGGGGTACGTAGGTATATATAGGAGGAAGGAGTACATCGGTGGAGCTTCAGGGGGTCCACGAGGCAGGGGGGCGCGCCCTAGGGGGGGGGCACCCTCCACCCTCATGGCCGCCTCCCTCCTTTCTTGACCGAGGGTCCAAGTCTCCTAGATCATATCTGATGAGAAAATCACGTTCCCGAAGGTTTCATTCCGTTTGGACTCCGTTTGATATTCCGTTTCTTCGAACACAGAAATAGGCAAAAAAACAGCAAACCTGGGCCGGGCCTCCGATTAATAGGTTAGTCCCAAAAGTAATATAAAAGTGGAAAATAAGGCCCAATATGGTCCAAAACAGTAGATAATATAGCATAGAGCAACCAAAAATTATAGATACGTTGGAGACGTATCATCCATGCAATAAAAAATGTCCCGAAAATAAAAGTTCTCCAAATGCCCTGAAAATTTAGTATGATTTTCTATAGAATATTTTAGAATTTCTAGCACTGAAAATGCACCAGGGGGCTGCACCAATGGACCACAAGGGCGGAGGGCGCACCCCCGTACCTTGTGGGTCCCACTTAGGCCCCCTCACTTATTCCAGCACCCATCCACTTCGTCTTCCCTTAGAAAAATTCACCCTGTTGCTCAAACCCGTGTTCTTGCTCATCTTGCTGCCATTTTCGATCTCCTTGTGCAAAGCTCCATTTGCAAAACTGTTTTAGGGGATTGTTCTACGGTATGTGACTCCTCCAATGGTCCAATTATTTTTTTTCTAGTGCTTTATTCATTGCAATTTTTTTCTGTTGTGGTGACCTTGTTCTTGAGCTTGCATGTCAAATTTATATGGTCCAAAGTAGTTTTGATGCATGATATAGCCTCTAGACACTTGTAGGAGTAGTTGCTATCGATTTTGTTAAGTTTGGTTCACTTTTATATTGAGTCACTAAAAATTTCAGAAATTTTCAGAGAAAAGCAATGATGAAGAGATGGTTGAGAGGCTCTTCGAGCCGGGGTTTGCAGGAAAAAAAATGAGGAGAAGAAGAAGCCCAAGTACAATTTTCCTCGCACCGCGAAGGTTCGGCTGTGTGAATGGCCATGTGATGCATTCTTGGGGGCGGCCGAAATTTATGATGATTTCTATTATTTGGCTGAGAATGCAGGCATCACCCATGATAAGTGTGATCAATACCTCCTACTCACTAATACCTTTGTGCAAAAATTTCACATTCATGCTAGGAAATCACCACCCACGGTAGAGTTTTATTTATATGATGAGCATAAGGAGATGACGCTTTATGACTTTTGTGAGGTTTGCAAATTAGCTTATGAGGGCAGCGTCAATGAACCACGTCCCAGAGATGTGGAAGATTTTATTGATGAAGTTACCGTAGGGGAAGGTAGAAAGGTGACAGAAGAAAGATTGGCTAGTTTACATTTTCCTGTTTTGCGCTACTACTCATTATTTGCTAGGAGATGTTTAATTGGTCGTGGGGAGAGTGGAGGCCTTAGTGCTCCTGACCTTGCTATTTTGTGCCATGCTTTACTACGTGATATAACTTTTAGTTTGGGTGCTATTATTGCTCGACGGTTGAGTTTAAACCATTCGAAGGGTCCTATCTTTGGAGGTATCTATGCCTCCCGCCTTGCTAAACGCTTCAAGATACCCATTAGGAACGATGAGAAAGAGGAGATGTTACTACCCACTTTATACTTAGATTATAACAATATGGTAGCACATGATTTTATACACGATGATAAGGACAAGAGATTCATCTATAACCTGGTATTTAGCGAGAAGACTTGTTAGATTATTACCTTGCCTGCTCCTTATTTGTTCAATATTTATTGAAGCACATACCTCATTTTACCCAAGGACATTTATGCATACTGGGAAAGGACGCGATCCCCAACTCCTGAGCCAGAGCCATCACCTGATCCTTATCAGGAGTATGTTTATCAGTGGGAGCCACAGGAGCTCGCTAACCAGTGGAAGCCCCAGGATCCTCCTTAGTACACCAGAGAGGGCTACTTTGATCCATGGGCATACACCAACTTAGGCCAAAAGTCTAAGCTTGGGGGAGTACGTATTTCTCACCGACATTACATTCATGTTCACACACTCATTCCAGTTGTCGGTGTTCATACTTTTTCATTGTATTATCCATGTTAGTTTACTTTATTTTTCCCAATTTCTTCTTGTGTGTTTGAAAAAACTTTGATAAAAACAAAAAAAAATAGTTGTAGCTTCGTTGTAGTTTCTTTCCATGTTCATTTAGTTGTAGTATTATAAAAAAACCCAAAATGATTTCTCATTCTTATTTTGCTTGTTGGGAGCTTTCCCATGTAAATAGTTTTTCTCGTTCTTGTTTTACTTTCTTCAAAAAAAAAACTCCAAAACCATTTCATTGTGTTTGTTTGAAATTATTATTCCTTTCTTTGGGTTGACAGGAGAAGACCACGATGAAATTGTTGAGTGGCTTTCATATGCATTATTGTTGATCGAACAAAGAGCCCATATTACCTTGTCTTCTCCTTTGAAATAAAGGTTTGTAGATTCCATCTTAGTCCAATGCACGTGCACTGTTATTATTATCCACACCGTTTGGTCGTGCAAGTGAGAGGCAAAAATGACGATATATGATAAAATGATTGAGATGAGGAAAAGCTGGTATGAACTCGACCTATCTTGTTTTGTAAATATGATTAGTTCATCGTTCTTGATTCAGCCCATTATGAATGAAACATGTTTGCAATGATAATTAGAGATTATAGTTACTCATGCCATGCTTAATTAGCTAGGAGTTTATAATGGTTTACCTTGCATGCCAACATGCTTTTAAAATGGTTGTGATGTAGTATGATAGGATGGTATCCTCCTTTGAATGATTCGAGTGGCTTGACTTGGCACATGTTCACGCATGTACTTGAAACAAAATTAACATAGCCTCCACGATATATATGTTCATGCTTGCACTCAATGTTGGTTAATCTCAATGCATGTTTATGACTGTTGTTGCTCTCCAGTTGGTCACTCCTCAATCCCTTGCTAGCCTTGACTTGTACTAAGCGAGAATACTGCTTGTGCATCCATATCCATAAACCCAAATTTGTTCCATTTGAGTCCACCATACCTACCTATATGCGATATTTACCTGCCATTCCAAGTAAATTTGCATGTGCCAAACTCTAAACCTTCAAATGATAATCTATTTTGTATGCCTGAATCGCTCATGTAGCGACTGGGGGCTGTCAGTATCTTCCATGCTAGGTGGGTTATTCTCACGATGAGTGGACTCCGCTCGTCATTCACGAGAAAATGGCAGGTAATCGGGATGCCCAGTCCCATGCTCAAATCAAATCAAAATGTATTTTCAAACAGAGGATGGCAGGTGTCTGTTTCTCCTACTTTAGTTGAATCGAATTTGACTAGGGTCGGTCCTTGAAGAAGGTTAAAACAACAAACTTGATGAATCACCGTTGTGGTTTTTGTGTAGTTAAGAACGGTTCTTGCTAGAAGCCCGTAACAGCCACGTAAAACTTGCAACAACAAAGTAGAGGACATCTAACTTGTTTTTGCAGAGCATGTTGTGATGTGATATGGTCAAGATATGATATGATATATGTTGATGTATGAGATGATCATGTTTTGTAATATTGACAACCGGCAGGAGCCTTAGGGTTGTCTCTTTATTGTATGAAGTGCAAGCACCATGTAATTGCTTTATTTTCTCACTATGCGTTAGTGATAGTTGTAGAAGCAATAGTTGGCGTGACGACCTGGACACAACGACGCTATGATACATCTCCAATGTATCTATAGTTTTTGATTGTTCCATGCTATTATATTATCAATCTTGGATGTTTTATATGCATATATATGCTATTTTATATGATTTTTGGGACTAAATTATTAACCTAGAGCCCAGTGCCAGTTTCTGTTTTTTCCTTGTTTTTGAGTTTTGCAGAAAAGGAATATCAAACGGAGTCCAATTGACCTGAAAATTTACGGTGATTTTTATGGACCAGAAGAAGCCCCCGAAGCAAAAGAGTTGGTCCAGAAGAGCCACGAGGCCTCCACAAGGGTGGACGGCACGCCCTGCCGCCGGGGGCGCGCCCTCTGACCTTGTGGCCTCCTCGTGGACCCTCCTGACTTGAAACCAACGCCAAAAATTCTTATAAATACAGAAACCCCCAAAAAGAAACATAGATTGGGAGTTCCGCCATCGCAAGCCTCCGTAGCCACCAAAAACCAATCGGGACCCTGTTCCAGCACCCTGCCAGAGGGGGAAATCATCACCGGGGGCCATCTTCATCATCCCAGCGCTCTCCATGACGAGGAGGGAGTAGTTTCACCCTCGGGGCTGAGGGTATGTACTAGTAGCTATGTGTTTGATCTCTCCCTCTCGTGTTCTTTATTCAGCACGATCTTGATGTACCGCGAGCTTTGCTATTATAGTTGGATCTTATGATGTTTCTCCCCCTCTACCTTCTTGTAATGGATTGAGTTTTCCCTTCGAAGTTATCTTATCGGATTGAGTCTTTAAGGATTTGAGAACACTTGATGTATGCCTTGCATGTGCTTATCTGTGGTGATAACGGGATATTCACGTGATCTACTTGATATATGTTTTGGTGATCAACTTGCGGGTTCTGTGACCTTGTGAACATATGCATAGGGGTTGGCACATGTTTTCGTCTTAACTCTCCGGTAGAAACTTTGGGGCACTCTTTGAAGTTCTTTGTGTTGGTTTGTGAGGGAGTCCCGGATTAGGGGGTGTCCGGATGGCCGGACTATGACCTTTGGCCGGACTCCTGGACTATGAAGATACAAGATTGAAGACTTCGTCCCGTGTCCGGATGGGACTTTCCTTGGCGTGGAAGGCAAGCTTGGTGATACGGATATGTAGATCTCCTCCCATTGTAACCGACTCTATGTAACCCTAACCCTCTCCGGTGTCTATATAAACCGGAGGGTTTTAGTCCGTAGGACGAACAACAATCATACCATAGGCTAGCTTCTAGGGTTTAGCCTCTCTGATCTCGTGGTAGCTCTACTCTTGTACTACCCATATCATCAATATTAATCAAGCAGGAGTAGGGTTTTACCTCCATCGAGAGGGCCCGAACCTGGGTAAAAACATCGTGTTCCTTGTCTCTTGTTACCATCCACCTAGACGCACAGTTCGGGACCCCCTACCCGAGATCCGCCGGTTTTGACACCGACATTGGTGCTTTCAAAGAGAGTTCCTCTGTGTCGTCATCTTTAGGCCCGATGGCTCCTCCGATCATCAACAATGATGCGGTCCAGGGCGAGAGATTTCTCCCGGGACAGATCTTCGTATTCGATGGCTTTGCACTGCGGGCCAATTCGCTTGGCCATTTGGAGCAGATCGAAAGCTACACCCCTGGCCATCAGGTCAGATTTGGAAGTTTGAACTACATGTCCGACGCCCGCGGAGACTTGATCTTCGACGGGTTCGAGCCACAGCCAAGCGCGCCGCACTGTCACGATGGGCATGATCTAGCTTTGCCGCCGAACAATGCCCTGGAGGCCGCACCAGTGAACGCTCCGACCCTTAGCTCGGAGCCGACTGCGCCAATCGAGGATGGGTGGCTGGACACCGCCTCGGGGGCTGCAATCTCTACGGCGATCGAGCCGAACACCATACATGTCCTTTGCGGCTCGTGACTCAAGGTGCCGGACTCTCTCCGGACTCCAACCTTCGCGCCCGCCAATCGAATCCGATTGGGCGCCGATCATGGAGTTCACCGCCGCAGACATCTTTCAGACTCGCCTTCAGCGACATTCGAATTCACTAAAGTCTCTCTTTATCGGAGAGCCCTGGCGGACTATGGTCAGCAAGGTTGGGATGCGGACGACGAAGAAATTCAAAGCCCACCCACCACCCACTTCAGAGCCACCGCCGATGATTTAACCGACATGCTCGACTTGACTCGATGACATCGACGGTATGGAAGCCGATGTAGGAGACGACCAAGAACCAGCGCCATGTGGCACCGGAAGGCCACCGTCAGATGACATATACATGGTGGACACCCCAAAAGAAGGGAACGACGATGGAATGACGGAGGATGACCCCTCCAAGAAGAAGCCTAAGCGTCGGCATCAGCGGCGCCGCTCTAAATCCCGCCAAAGCAAAAACGACTATTCCGGCACGGGAGACAATAACACCCCGGACAGTGCCGAAGACAACCCCCTTCAGCAGGATTCAGCACAGGAGGATGGAGAAGCCAGCCCTCATGGGAGAGCGGCAAACAGAGAGGTAGAGGACGATAATTACATGCCTCCCTCCGAAGACGAGGCAAGCCTCGACGATGATGAATTTGTCGTGCCTGAGGATCCCGTCAAACAAGAGCGTTTCAAATGCAGGCTTAGGGCCATGGCGAGCAGCCTCAAGAAAGAATAGCAACAACTTAGAGCTGACCAAGACTTGCTAGCCGACAGATGGACTGATGTCCTTGCGGCTGAAGAGTACGAACTTGAACGCCCCTCCAAGAGCTACCCAAAACGCAGGTTGCTACCCCGATTAGAGGAGGAAGCACCTAGACCTACATCACCAGCGCATGATGCGGCCGACCGGCCACCTCGTGGCCGCGACAAAGAGGCCTCTCGGCCCTCCACTCAAGCCACACCCCGGCGTCGCTCAAAGAATACCAAGGCGCGGGCAAATGCGCCAGACCTGCGAGATATATTGGAGGGCAGGGCAAGGCAAACAAGATCGATCTATGGATCGCGTGGCCGCCCCACGACACGTGACGATAACCGTCATGCCGGATATGGTAAATTCGGCCGGGCCGAACACAGTAGACAAAGCTCATTTGAGCTACGTCGTGATATAGCCCAATACAGAGGCGCCACACACCCACTATGCTTCACAGATGAAGTAATGGATCATCAAATCCCCGAGGGTTTCAATCCCGTAAACATCGAATCATACGATGGCACAACAGACCCGATGGTATGGATCGAGGATTATCTCCTTCATATCCACATGGCCCGCAGCGATGATCTACACACCATCAAATACCTCCCACTCAAGCTTAAAGGACCAGCTCGGCATTGGCTTAACAGCTTGCCAGCAGAATCAATTGGTTGTTGGGAGGACCTGGAAGCCGCATTCCTCGAAAACTTCCAGGGCACCTATGTGCAACCACCAGACGCCGATAACCCAAGCCACATAATTCAGCAGCCAGAGGAATAGGCCAGACAATTCTGGACACGGTTCCTAACCAAGAAAAATCAAATAGTCGACTGTCCAGGAGCAAAGGCCCTTGCAGCCTTCAAACATAACATCCGTGACGAATGGCTTGCCCGGCACCTAGGACAGTATAAGCCGAAATCTATGGCAGCCCTCACAACACTCATGACCCGCTTTTGCGCGGGAGAAGACAACTGGCTAGCTCGTAGTAATAACATGACCAAGAGTCCTGGTAATTCGGATACCCAGGACAGCAATGGCAAGTCACGTCGCAACAAGCACAAGCGCCGCATTAACGGCGATAATGCTGAGGATACGGCAGTCAATGCCAGATTCAGAGGCTCTAAACCCGGTCAGCGGAAAAATCCATTCAAAAGAAATACTCCGGGCCCGTCCAATTTGGACCGAATACTCGATCTCTCGTGCCAGATACATGGCACCCCCGAAAAACCAGCCAACCACACCAACAGGGATTGTTGGGTGTTCAAGCAGGCAGGCAAGTTTAACACCGAAAACAATGACAATGGGCTGCATAGCGACGACAAGGAGGAGCCCCGGCCACCGAACAATAGGGGACAGAAGGGCTTCCCCCCACAAGTGCGGATTGTGAACATGATATACGCAACCCACATACCCAAAAGGGAGCGGAAGCATGCACTGAGGGACGTATATGCGTTGGAGCCAGTCGCACCAAAGTTCAACCCATGGTCCTCCTGCCCGATCACTTTTGATCGAAGGGACCACCCCACTAGCATCCGCCATGGCGGATTCGCCGCATTGGTTCTAGACCCAATCATTGACGGATTTCACCTCACTAGTGTCCTTATGGAAGGCGGCAGCAGCCTGAACCTGCTTTATCAGGATACAGTGCGAAAAATGGGCATAGATCGCTCAAGGATTAAACCCACAACGACAACCTTTAAAGGCGTCATACCAGGTGTAGAGGCCAACTGACAGGCTCGATTACACTTGAGGTGGTCTTGGATCCCGGATAATTTCCGAGCGAGGAGTTAATCTTCGACATAGTCCCGCTCCGCAGTTGGCTATCACGCGATCGCTCGACGAACCGTGATTTGTAAAGTTCAATGCGGTGCCGCACCACGCATACCTCAAGATCAAGATGCCAGGCCCTCAAGGAGTCATTACGGTCAATGGAACACCAAACGCCTCTCCGAACGGAGGAGCATACTGGCGCCCTCACGGCGGAAGTACAAAGCAGCCTCTCAAGGCAATTCTCCGATCCGCCATTAAACGTCCGGACACCGTCAAGCGCGCCGAGTAACCTACAACATGACCGCTGCACGTTCCGAGCATGCTTAGCAATGCGCCCCAACGCCAGCCCTCGAAGCGCAAAACCAGTACTACGTACATAACTAAGCTCGGAAATACCATGGGCATAGGGGAGGGCACGACCACGGAATGCCCAAAATGCGCTCAACCGCACTAGGGGCTCCCGATTTTGTCATTCTTTTCTTACTTTCAGGACTCCACTCTATGGATGGCCTGTCCGCAATCTGATCGCCAAACACACGATGCAACAGCCAGGAGGCGAAAGCTACGCCGAGTGTCCAGTGGTCTCTATAACGAGCAGTATACTTGTTTCACATATCATCCCGCAGCTCGCCCCTGGAGGGGGACATGTCAAATAGTCCCATCTCTTGCTTATCGCACTATTTGTATCGTTCTGCTTTTACCGCAGACTTTTCAAATAAACAATCAATATCTTTTGTCTATTATTGCATTCCTTTTTTATAAAAATATGTTCAGTTATGACATTATGCAACCGTACACTTTGGTACGGCCAATACACCAGGGGCTTATGAACCCCAGAATATGGTGTGAGAAGTCCAAACACTCTCATGAGTGCGGCATCCCGAACTTATAGCATTATATGCATCGGCTCCGAATCATGTCTTGGGTCAATAGTTGGGTTTGCCCGGCTCCCATGTTTTGGTACATTACGTTCCGTTATATCGGCTAAGGTAGCACTGGGAGAACCACTGCGATTGTGCCCCGGTTGAGCTGGGCTAAGCACCTCAGTGGAGAAAGCTAAAACTGACCGTCATGATAGGGCGAGAGCTGGTCGCTGTTCGAGAGGTTTTCGAGTCCCTAAAGACATATGCCGCTTAGAGCGAGGAGTCGGCTTTGAACGGCCTAGGTGTGGATAGCACCCCGAACTCGGTCTTCCGAATACTAGGGGCTTCGCCGAAATTTCAAATTATAGAATTCTATGGCTAAGTGAGAGTGTTCAAGCATTATATTCCGATTGCCTTGTTTGTTGTGTTGAGCGCCTCCCTCGAAGGACCCAATAATGGGAAAAAGAGCGCTCAAGTTTATCCCGAACACCCCAGCACTCGTGGCATGGGGGCAGAAGCCGACGACTCGCCATCTCTCAAATTTAATAAACAACCACACAGAAGGTAATATTTTAAATTCAAAAGCGTTGCTTAGCGCATATGAACAAGTTTTCAGCGTACAGGATCACAAATGCGAGTTTACTCAAAAATTACATCTTTGGAGCACTCATCCGCTATACGGCGGGCACCTTTCAGGACGCCCTCATAATACATCTCGGGCTTGCGATGATCCTTGCCCGGTGGTGGTCCATCCGTCACAAGCTTCTCAACGTCCATCTTGCCCCAACGCACTTTAGCATGGGCAAGGGCCCTACGGGCACCTTCGATGCATACGGAGCGCTTGATGACTTCAAGCCTTGGACAGGCATCCACCAGCCGCCTTACCAGCCTGAAGTAGCTCCTAGGCATGGCTTCCCCAGGCCACAGCCAGACTACGAGACCCTTCATGGCCTATTTGGCCACCTTATGGAGCTCGACCAGCTGCTTCAGCTGGTCGCTCAAGGGCACCTGGTGTCCGGCCTCAGCATACTGAGACCAGAACACCTTCTCCGTCGAGCTCCCCTCCTTGGCTCGGTAGAATGCGGCAGCGTCAGACACACTACGGGGAAGATCTGTGAATGCTCCTAGAGAGCTCCGGACTCGGGTAAGTAACAAGTAATTCACTTTCACATGCTTGTTTTGCATAAAGAATGCCTTACCCGCCGCTATCTTCTTCATCGCCTCAATTTCCTGGAGGGCTTTTTGGGCTTCGGCTTTGGCAGATTTGGCGCTCTCAAGCGCCGAGGCAAGCTCGGACTCTCGAGTCTTTGAGTCAAGCTCCAAACTCTCGTGTTTTTGCACGAGAGCCTGGAGCTCTTGCTGCACCTCTGCCACCCGCGCCTCCTGCTTTTCTCGCTCGGTACGCTCCACAGCCGCATTTTCTTCGGCCTTGGACAACGCTTCCTTCAGGGTTGCCACCTGGGTTGTGGCCCCTGTAACACCCACGTTGGTCCTGTCATTTTTTGCAACCACATTTTTTATATACTTACATAAGGTATTACTTACCTTCCTTTTCCTCGAGCTGCTTCTTGGCAAGGCCGAGCTCGTTCTCATACCGCCGAGGCTCGCTTCAATGCATCGACCTCCATGATCGGCTGGCAGAGGTCAGCAAAGACAGCCTGCATTCCCATATTGACATACTTATGTTAGACTCCTGCGTATATCTTTTTGATCCTCAATTCGGCTTTTCTTTCCGAATACCAAACTGAGCATCAGGGGCTATTGTCTATGCGGTAATATTTTTACATATCTTAAATACATACCTCAATGCCTGTTAGAAGGCTGGCACAGGCTTTAGTCAGACCGCTCTTGGTGGACTGAACCTTCTGGATCACCACACTCATAATAGTGCGGTGCTCCTCGTCGATGGAGGCGCCGTTAAGCACCTCCAGCAGATTATCCGGTGCCTCCGGTTGGACGGGGGTCACCGGTGTCGTAGGCTTGCCCTTATTAGTAGGGGCCGCCTGCCGGATGCCGGAACCATTGAAGGTTTCGGTGCGGTGTCCGGCCCAGGGCCGGACTTAGAGCCCTTCGGGGTTTTATCCCTGCGCTCGAGTCCGGAGGTCGCCTTGCGGCGCCTCCAGGACCACCCCCTCCTGGATTGGCCCCTTTTGGGACGCCACCTCAGCATCATCCACAGCGCGAGGAGAGGAGGCGGCCGGAAGTGAAGTTCTGTTCACATCCGACGAAACCAGGGAACCGCTCGACGAAGCGTCGAGCCTGGCCTTGGGCGGACTGCATGATTATATTCGGCGTCAGAAGGTACTGTGCAATGAAAGAGCGCCATGAGTTATTATGGTATCCGGATACTTATGATTTTGCCAGGGGCTTGGCCCTTGGTGGCCACTCTTCTTCTCCGTCGTCGGTGTTGGTGGAGTAGTCCGGAGGGAGGGTCCTTCCCTTCTTGGACCCTCCGCCCCCCCAGTTGGGGCGGCCTTCCTTTTCTTCTCTCCCCCCGCTGGGGGAGAGGCCTCTCTTTCGTACTCCTCGTCTTCACGGGAGGAGTCCGCCTCGGAGTCATCGGACAATGAGTCCGACACCACCTGGCACCGGGAACTCCTTCAAGTTCTCGTGGCCTTCTTCTTGGCCTTCTTCTCCGACACCACCTAAGGTGCCGGGACCAGCAGCCCCGTCAAGCGGGCGTCCGCTGGGTCTTCGGGCAAGGGAGCCGGATAGTCAATCTGTCCGGACGTCTTCTGCCAATCCTGTCAAAGGTAAGGGAGTTTAGATCCCACATAGAGTCAAACTATGAAAAACAAGTGTCCCGTAAGGGGCAAAATAGCTTACCGCGTTGGCTTGATGCTGCATGCTGAATCCGCGACGGGAGCCTCGGCGCCCTTGAACAGCACCTTCCAGGCATCTTCGTACATAGTGTCGAAGAGCCTGCTCAGGGTTTGGTGCTGTGCCGGATCAAACTCCCACAAGATGAAAGCCCGTTGTTGGCACGGGAGGATTCGGCGGATGAGCATGACCTGGACTACGTTGACGAGCTTGAGCTTCTTGTTCACCAGGTCTTGGATGCAGGTTTGGAGTCCGGTCAGCTCTTCCGAATTACCCCACGACAGGCCCGTCTCTTTCCAGGAGGTGAGCCGTGTTGGGAAGCCAGATCAAAATTCGGGGGCAGCTGCCCATTTAGGGTAACGCGGCTCGGTGATATAGAACCACCCCGATTGCCACCCCTTTATGGTCTCCACGAAGGAGCCCTCGATCCATAGGACGTTGTCCATCTTGCCCACCATGGCACCTCCGCACTCCACTTGGCGGCCGCCCACTACCTTCGGCTTGACATTGAAGGTCTTCAGCCATAAGCCGAAGTGGGGCTGGATGCAGAGGAAGGCCTCGCACACGACGATGAACGCCGAGATGTTGAGGATGAAGTTCGGGGCCAGATCATGGAAATCCAGGCGGTAGTAGAACATGAGCCCCCGGACAAATGGGTGAAGTGGAAAGCGTCCGCGGAGGAAGTGGGTGAGGAACACCACCCTCTCATGGGGCCTGGGGGTGGGGATGAGCTGCCACTTGTTGGGGAGCCGGTGCGCGATGTCATTGGACAAGTGTCCGGCCTTCCTCAGCTTTTTGATGTGCCCCTCCGTGACGGAGGAGGCCATCCACTTGCCTCCCGCTCCGGACATGACTGGAGAAGGTTGAGGCGGGATGTGCGGACTTGGGCGCTGGAGCTCGAGTGCACGAAAATGGATAAGCGAAGGAGGAAGAAGGCGAAGATGGAAAAGGTGGATCCTTATCCCCTTATATGGGCGGACAAAACTGTGTGCCCCCACTAGCCTGGTAAATCTCGCTTATCTCCCAAGCACCGTAAATTAATGGCACGGTTGGGTTACCCACGCCCGTATTGATGAGAGTCCCGGGATAAGGGGACACGATCTCTGCTTCAACAAGACGTGCCAAGGAAACCGCCTCGCTAAACGCGCTGAGCTGGGACAGTAAAAATAATTCGAATAAAGGCTTGGTCGTGGTGTGATGTCACGCTGTGAGATACGTCAGCAGATCGGATTTGTGTAAATATTATTCTCTCTACGATGGTATGTGGAAATTATTTTGCAGAGCCGGACACTATCCTTGTGTTCAAAGTCTTATATGAAGTATTGGGAGTAGGAACCCGCCTTGCAATGCCGAAGACAATATGCGCGCCGGACTAGTCGTCATTGAAGCCTGGTTCAGGGGCTACTCAGGGAGTCCCAGATTAGGGGGTGTCCGGATGGTCGGACTATGACCTTTGGCCGGACACCTGGACTATGAAGATACAAGATTGAAGAATTCGTCCCGTGTCCGGATGGGAGTTTCCTTGGCGTGGAAGGCAAGCTTGGCGATACGGATATGTAGATCTCCTCCCATTGCAACTGACTCTATGTAACCCTAACCCTCTCCGGTGTCTGTATAAACAGGAGGGTTTTAGTCCATAGGACGAATAACAATCATACCATAGGCTAACTTCTAGGGTTTAGCCTCTCTGATCTCGTGGTAGATCTACTCTTGTACTACCCATATCATCAATATTAATCAAGCAGGAGTAGGGTTTTACCTCCATCGAGAGGGCCCGAACCCGGGTAAAAACATCGTGTCCCATGTCTCCTGTTACCATCCGCCTAGACACACAGTTCGGGACCCCCTACCCGAGATCCGCCGGTTTTGACACCGACAGTTTGAATAGATGAACCTGAGATTGTGTGATGCATATCGTATTATCAAACACGTGGATACTTGTGGTGACATTGGAGTATCTAGGTGACATTAGGGTTTTGGTTGATGTGTGTCTTAAGGTGTTATTTTAGTATAAACTCTAGGGCTGTTTGTGACACTTATAGGAATAGCCCAATAGATTGATCAGAAAGAATAGCTTTGAGGTGGTTTTGTTCCCTACAATAATCTCCTCGTTTATTCTCCACTATTAGTGACTTTGGAGTGACTCTTTGTTGCATGTTGAGGGATTGTCATATGATCTAATTATTTTATCATTGTTGAGAGAACTTGCACTTGTGAAAGTATGAACCCTAGGCCTTGTTTCTAAGCTTTGCAATACCGTTTTCGCCCACTTTTACTATTAGTTACCTTGTTGTTTTTATATTTTCAGATTACAAAAACCTATATCTACCATCCATATTGCACTTGTATCACCATCTCTTCGCTGAACTAGCGTAGCTAAACAATTTCCATTGTATTGGGTGTGTTGGGGACACAAGAGACTCTTTGTTAGTTGGTTGCAGGGTTGTTTGAGAGAGAGACCATCTTCAACCTACGCCTCCCACGGATTGATAAACCTTAGGTCATCCGCTTGAGGGAAATTTGCTACTGTCCCACAAAACTCTACGCTTGGAGGCCCAACACCAGTCTACAAGAAGAAGGTTGCGAAGAAGGTTGCGTATTAGACATCAAGCTCTTTTCTGGCACCGTTGTCGGGGAGGCTAGGTAAGCGACACTCACATCCCGTCAACTAAGCTCTTTTCTGGCGCTGTTACCGGGGAGGTTAGTGCTTGAAGGTATATCTTTAGATGTTGCAATCGAATCTTTTAGTTTCTTGTTTTATCACTAGTTAGTCTATAAAAGAAAACTACAAAAAAATGGAATTCAGGTTACCTCATATGCTTCATCTTTTTAACGTCTTTCTGAAAATGATGGAAAGGAAAATTGTGTCAAGTGCTAGAAGAAGAAGTTTATAAAATGTTTGGCACTAAATCTTTGAATGATGAGCATGATTGCAATGTTATTAGTATGAATTCTTTGAATATCCATGATGCTAATGATATGCAAGGCCACAAGCTTGGGGATGCTATGTTTGATGAAGATGACAGTTTTTGTCCCCCAAGTTTTGACGAGCAAATTTCTTATGATGATAGCATGCCTCCTATTTATGATGATTATATTTATGAAAGTGGGTTTGGAAGAGTGTCAACTTTAGATAATAATGATCCCACTATTTTGGAGGGTGTTGAATCTTATTGTGATAATTATGAAAGTGGATTTGGAGAGGTCCTGACTTTATTTAGTGATGAATCCACTATTTTGGAAGAGATTCCAATTGAATATGAGAACAAAGTTGCTATCTATGAAGAATTTTCCTTATGTGGTGAGTAGTAAAATTTCTATCCTTGTAGATCACGAAAAGAACTATTCATGTGATGGTTATATTGTTGAATTTATTCATGTTGCTACTGAAAATTATCATGAGAGAGGAACATGTGCTCTTACATATTGCAATAATATCAAGTTTCCTCTCAATGTGTTGAAAGTTTTGAAGTCATGCTTGTTTTGCCTTCCTATTCTAGTTGATTCTTGCTCCCATAAGTTGTTTGCTCAAAAAATACCTATGCACAGGAAGTGGGTTAGGCTTAAATGTTCTTGTTATATGCTTTATGATGCACCCATTACGTTTCAATTCTTCACTTTTATGCGAGCATCATTGAAATTATCATGCCTAGCTAAAAAGGCATTAAAGAAAAGCGCTTGTTGGGAGACAACCCAACACCTTTACCTACTGTTTTTGTGTGTTCACATGATTAAGCTACTGTAGTACTCATGTTTCTAAGATTTTTTTCAATAAATTGCTAAGTAAAGCCTTTGGGAAAGTATGGATGATAGTTGACTTGATTCTGTGCAAAACAGAAACTTTTGCGCTCATTGAAAGAATTTTAGAAATTCACAGAAGAGTGATTTTGATCTGAATCTTTTACACAAGATTGATATACAAATTTTCTAGAGTTTACTAATTTTTTATAGTTTTTGGAGTTACAAAAGTATGCTTTCAATCCAGATCTTTATAGACTGCTCTATTTTTGACAGATTCTGTTTTCGGTGCATAGTTTGCTTGTTTTCTAGTTTCTATGGCTTATATTGCTTAATATAAATTGTAGAAATGATGGTGTACAGTAGTCATCATGTGAGAAAAATTATGAAACTTGTCTTGACAGTACCAAAGTGAATGATTTCTTTTATTATACTAACGGTGCTTACGAGTTTTCTGTTAAGTTTTGTGTTGTGAAGTTTTCAAGTTTGTGAAAGTTTTGATGGACTACGGAATAAAGAGTGGCAAGAGCCTAAGCCTGGGGATGAACAAGGCACCCCAAGGTAATATTCATGGACAACCGAGCATCTAAGCTTGGGGATGCCCTGGATGGCATCCCCTCTTTTGTCTTCGTTCATCGGTAACCTTACTTGGAGCTATATTTTTATTCACCACATGATATGTGTTTTTCTTGGGGAGTCATTTTATTTTATTAGGATTTTCTTGCTGTTTGAATAAGGTACTTAAGATCTGAATTTATTTATGAGAGGAATATTCACATAGTTACATAATTATTCAACTACTCATTGATCTTCACTTATATATTTTGGAGTAGTTTGTCATTTGCTCTCGTGCTTCACTTATATCTTTTTAGAGCACGGCGGTAGTTTTATTTTGAAGAAATTGTTGAACTCTCATGCTTCACTTATATTATTTTGATAGTCTTTAAACAACATGGAAATTTGCTTTGGTTATGAATTTAGTCCTAGTATGATGGGCATCCAAGAGGGATATAATAAGAACTTTCATGTAAAGTGCATTGAATACTATGAGAAGTTTGATTCCTTATGATTGTTTTGAGATATGAAGATGGTGATATTAGAGTCATGCTAGCGAGTAGTTGTGAATTTGAGAAATACTTGTGTTGAGGTTTGTGAGTCCCGTAGCATGCACGTATGGTGAACTATTAAGTAACGAAGTTGGAGCATGAGATATTTTTTGATTGTCTTCCTTATGAGTGGCGGTCAGGGACGAGCGATGGTCTTTTCCTACCAATCTATCCCCCTAGGAGCATGCGCGTAGTACTTTGTTTCGATGACTAATAGATTTTTTTAATAAGTATGTGAGTTCTTTATGACTAATGTTGAGTCCATGGATTATACGCACTCTCACCCTTCCACCATTGCTAGCCTCTCTTGTGCCACGCAACTTTCGCCGGTACCATACACCCACCATATACCTTCCTCAAAACAGCCACCATACCTACCTATTATGGCATTTCCATAGCCATTCCGATATATATTGCCATGCAACTTTCCACCGTTCTGTTTATTATGACACGTTCCGTCATTGTCATATTGCTTTGCATGATCATGTAGTTGACATCGTATTTGTGGCAAAGCCACCATTCGTAATTCGTTCATACATGTCACTCTTGATTCATTGCACATCCCGGTACACCGCCGAAGGCATTCATATAGAGTCATATTTTGTTCTAAGTATGGAGTTGTAATTCTTGAGTTATAAAGTAAATAAAAGTGTGATGACCTTCATTATTAGAGTATTGTCCCATCTGAGGAAATAAAAACATTAAAATAAAAGAGGAAAGGCCAAAAAAAGATAAGGCCCAAAAAAAACAAAAAAATGAGAGAAAAAGAGAGAAGGGGCAATGCTACTATCCTTTTACCACACTTGTGCTTCAAAGTAGCACCATGATCTTCATGATAGAGAGTCTCCTCTGTTGTCACTTTCATATACTAGTGGGAATTTTTCATTATAGAACTTGGCTTGTATATTCCAACGATGGGCTTCCTCAAACTGCCCTAGGTCTTCGTGGGCAAGCAAGTTGGATGCACACCCATTTAGTTTCTTTTTGAGATTTCATACACTTATAGCTCTAGTGCATCCATTGCATGGCAATACCTAGTCAGTCACATTGATATCTATTGATGGGCATCTCCATAGTTCGTTGATACGCCTAGTTGATGTGAGACTATCTCCTTCTTTTTGTCTTCTCCACAACCACCTTCTATTCCATCTATAGTGCTATGTCGATGGCTCACGCTCATGTATTGCGTGAAAGTTGAAAAGGTTTGAGAACATCAAAAGTATAAAACAGTTGCTTGGCTTGTGCATGATTTGAATATTTTGTGTGATGAAGATGGAGCATAGCCAGACTATATGATTTTATAGAGGTAAACTTTCTTTGGCCATGTTATTTTGAGAAGACATAATTGCCTTGTTAGTTGCTTGAAGTACTATTGTTTTTATGTCAATATTAAACTTTTTTTTGAATCTTATGGATCTTAATATTCTTGCCACAATAAAGAAAAATACATTGATAAATATGTTAGGTAGCATTCCAAATAAAAAATTCAGTTTTTATCATTTACCTACTCGAGGATGAGCAGGAATTAAGCTTGGGGATGCTTGATACGTCTCCAACGTATCTATATTTTTTGATTGTTCCATGCTATTATATTATCAATCTTGGATGTTTTATATGCATTTATATGCTATTTATATGGTTTTTGGGACTAACCTATTAACCTAGAGTCCAGTGCCAGTTTCTTTTTTGAGTTTTGCATAAAAGGAATATCAAACGGAGTCCAATTGACCTGAAAATTGACGGTGATTTTTTATGGACCAGAAGAGCCCCCGAAGCAAAAGAGTTGGGCCAGAAGAGCCACGAGGTCTCCACAAGGGTGGAGGGCGCGCCCTCCGATCTTGTGGCTCCTCGTGGACCCTGCTCTCGGTGTCAAAACCATCTGATCTCAGGTAGGGGTCCTGAACTGTGTGTCTGAGGATCGAAGGTAATAGGAGACAAAGGGGACATGATGTTTACCCTGGTTCAGGCCCTCTTAATGGAGGTAAAACCCTAGTTCCTTCTTGATTGACTTTTATGAATATAAGGATTATAAGAGTTGATCTACCTCGAGTCCCCAATGGCTACACCCTAGCTGTCTAGCCTATATGAATTCTGATAGCATCTATGGACTAAACACTCCGGTTTATATAGACACCGGAGGGGACTAGGGTTGTACAGAGTCAGTTTACAGAAGAAGGAAACTATACATCCTGACGCCAATCTTGCCATCCACACAAAGGAGCGTCCCATCAGGACACGGGGGAAGGCCGTCTACTTTTTATCTTCATGACCCATCAGTCCGGCCCATAACACATGGGCCAGATACTCGAGGACCCCTTAATCCAGGTATCGGTGTCAAAACCGGCGGATCTCGGGTAGGGGGTCCCGAACTGTGCGTCTAGACGGATGGTAACAGGAGACAAGGGACACGATGTTTTTACCCAGGTTCGGGCCCTCTCGATGGAGGTAAAACCCTACTCCTGCTTGATTAATATTGATGATATGGGTAGTACAAGAGTAGATCTACCACGAGATCAGAGAGGCTAAACCCTAGAAGCTAGGCTATGCTAGTTGCTTCGTTCTTTCGCTATGCTGCGCTACCTACCACTTGCTGCTCAAGCCTCCCAAATTGCCATGAACCTCTAACCTTTTGTCACCCTTCCTAGCAAACCGTTGTTTGGCTATGTTACCGCTTTTTCTTAGCCCCTCTTATAGCGTTGTTAGTTGCAGGTGAAGTTGAAGATTGCTCCATGATGGACAGGATTATGTTGGGATATCACAATATCTCTTATTTAATTAATGCATCCATATACTTGGTAAAGGGTGGAAGGCTCGGCCTTATGCCTGGTGTTTTGTTCCACTCTTGCCACCCTAGTTTCCGTCATATCGGTATTATGTTCCCGGATTTTGCGTCCCTAACGCGGTCGGGTGATTTATGGGACCCCCTTGACAGTTCGCTTTGAATAAGACTCCTCCAGCAAGGCCCAACCTTGGTTTTACCATTTGCCTCACCACCACCTATTTTCCCTTGGGAGTAATTAACCCACGGGTCATCTTTATTCAGCCCCCCGGGCCAATGCTTGTCTAAGTGTTGGTCCAAACCAGAGCCACTTGCGGTGCCGCCCCTAGGCAACTTGGGGTATCTTCGGTTGCCGTACGTAGTGTTCATCCGGTGTTGCCCTGAGAACGAGATATGTGCAGCTCCTATCGGGATTGTCGGCGCATCGGGCGGTCTTGCTGGTCTTGTTTTATTACTGTCGAAATGTCTTGTAGCCGGGATTCCGAGACTGATCGGGTTTTCCCGGGGAGAAGGAATATCCTTCGTTGATCGCGAGAGCTTATCATGGGCTAAGTTGGGACACCCCTGCAGGGTATAAACTTTCGAGAGCCGTGCCCGCGGTTATGTGGCAGATGGGAATTTGTTAATATCCAGTTGTAGTAAACTTAAAGCAAACTCTTCTAAAATACACCAACCGTGTGCGTAACTGTGAGTGTCTCTTTTCGGGTGGATCGAGAGGAGAACACGGTTTCGGGTTATGTCGACGTAAGTAGGAGTTCAGGATCACTTCTTGATCATTACTAGTTGACGACCGTTCCTTTGTTTCTCTTCTCACTCTCATTTGCGTATGTTAGCCACCATATATGCTTAGCCACTGCTGCAACCTCACCACTTTACCCCTTCCTTTCCCATTTAGCTTTGCTAGTCTTGATACCCATGGTAATGGGATTGCTGAGTCCTCGTGGCTCACAGATTACTACACCACCAGTTGCAGGTACAGGTTGTGCGATGATCATGACGTGAGAGCGATGTTTGCTTGTATTGGAGTTCTTCTTCTGCTTCTTCTTTGATCAGGGGATAGGTTCCAGGTCGGCAGCCTGGGCTAGCAGGGTGGATGTCGTTTGAGTTTCTGTTTGTGTTTCATCCGTAGTTGGATGATTGTCTTATGTATTGTGATGTTGTATTCTTGTGGCATTTGTGCCTTATGTATGTATCCCCACTATGATGTAATGTTGATGTAATGATATCCACCTTGCAAAAGCGTTCCAATATGCGGGTCTATCCTTGGTGGGACCGTCGAGTTCCTTTTGGATAGGGTCGGATATTGGGCGTGATAGCTGCCTGCTCAAGGGAAGGTTATTCCCACTCCCAAGCCTGGTGAGAGCGTGGTGTTCGCGTCTCACTTCCTTCGGTGGCTAGGCTTCCCGACGGACCCCTTCGTGAGGGGGCTCATGTTTTATTATGGGCTGGAATTTCACGACTTGGCTCCGGAGTCCATCCTCCACATCTCATCGTTCATCGTCTTGTGCGAAGCCTTCCTCCGCATTACTCCTGACTTCAGACAGGCTTAAGACCTTCAAAGTAGAGCCGAAGATGATCGAGGGGCAGCACGCGGAGTGCGGAGGCGCTATTATAAGCAAGAATGCTGACGCTCCATGGCCCGAGGGCTCTTTTCAAGAGGAGTTCAACTTATGGCAACGAGAGTGGTTTTATATCATAGCTCCCAGGGGCACCAAGTGGGTGGCGGCACCTGCCTTTCGCTCGGGTCCCCCACCACAGCTAGCGTCATGGGTCAATAAAGGGTTTAACTGGGGGCCGTCCAAGGACGTGCCCTTGTTGCAGGGCTGCATTCGAGATCTCCTAGAGAGAGACATCAATATGCTCATGTGACGCAGGTCATGTTGATTCACCGCACCTGCCCGCAAACGTCGCCCCCCGCCTGTGGAGTTTAATCCGGAGGGACCACGAGCTCTCCAACATTTTACGGGTGCGACGCCCATGGAGATGTACAAATTGTTCTTCGGATCACAAGCAATGTGTCCGGACTCGATCGAGGACGCAGGTCTGAGCTGCAATCGCCCGGATACTCAAGTATGTAGTCCTGTACCCGGACACACCATCCGTATATTTATCATAAAATTGCCCTTAAAAGAGCTGTCCCTTAAACATGAGTGGATAGCGAAAGCAAAGCTAATCAGGTGTCCGGCCCCCCTCCCTGAGACCACGCCGGATCCCGTGTTAACCAGGATGCTGGAGGTTGCGCCTTTGGGAGAAGGCGAAGGGGGGAACAAGGAAGCTACCGCCTCCCCGAAGGAGGCTGTCAGGAAAGGAGGAATCGAGAATCCCTCCATCTAGGGGAAGAAGTGGACCGCCTCTGAAGACCCGGAGACCATGGTCTCAAAGCGGGGGAAGAAATCTTCGTCAGAGGGTCCTGCGCCGGGAGATGCCTCGGCCGCACTGTTCCCCCACGGGGATCAGCCCTCCAGCGAGCCGTAAGTAGAGAGGGGAGTTTTAAAATAAGAGACATCCTTGTTCTATTTCTGAGGAAGATAACCGGATTTTTACCTTGTAGTTCGGATCTTAGCCCTTCTCAGCAGAGCTCATCTTCAGGGTATCTTCGACCCGAGATGATGGAGAGCGGAATGCCTCCCCCTGCCGTACCGCCGTGTGAGGCGGGCGACCCTGAGGTGTCGTCACGGAGGGTTTCTCCGAATCTGGCAGGGCCGGAAGGCAGTCGTATGGCCCCCCAAAGCCCTCCGTGTCCGGCATTCAAAAAAGGCCATCGGACGAGTCCGGCACGGTCCGGTGCGCGGTCGGAGGAGTTGAAGGATCTGCTCTGGCGAGCGTCTATCTTAGAAGAACACCGTGCGTTGATGGGTACGGTGATTGAAAGGATGTCAACCGCGGAGAGTGGGTTGTACGAAGCTGTCAGGACTTGACTGACAGGTTTTGAGGTACGCGAAATGATGTACCTTTTGACAGTTCCGCATATAAAAGATGCGCCATGTGTAGATAGTAGCCCCTGAGAATCGGTGCGTTGTCAAAAATGACGGCGCGCCGAGGATCATAATCCCAGGTATAATATGTCGCCCTTCCTGTGTAGGTGGCGAAGTGTCCGGTCCCTAGCCGGACTGATGAATTTGCCGAGCTAAAGCGGCAACTTGACGTGGCAGATGCCGACATCGCGCTTGTCAACAAGCGGCTTGACGAGTCCCAAGGTATGCAATTTCTCCGCGGACACCTGGTAAGGGGGCTTGATGCCCATGCCTTACAACATGTATGCTTGATGCAGATGGTGCCGCTGCCATGGAGAACCTTCGGCGGAACTCGCCCGAGCCAAGGAGCAGGCTAGGAAAAGTGATGCGGCTGCCTTAAAGGCGGCTGAAGAGCTGAAAGCCGAACAGGCTGCTGACTGCCGAAGCAAGAAGGAAATGGCCGAGATGGCTGTGAAATTGAAGGATGCTGCCGACCGCTGCAAGCTTCTTGAAAAAGAAGATCGGACAGAACAGAAGGACCTGAAGAAGGCCACTACCGTGGCCAAGGATGCTCGCTCTGCGATGAGAGCTATGAAGGAGGAGCTACGTCAGGCCGGAGATATCGCGGCTGGAAAGCCCTTTATGCTGCGGATGAAGTTCGGGGATCCTAAATATGCTCCGTTGGACCGGCTGTGGAGTGCGACGGACCCTTATCTGGACTTGGCGGCGAGTGCCGCGGACGCGGCCGAACACTTCCGGGATCAAAAGGATCACGAAGTGGAAAAGCTTTTTTGGTCGCAGTTCCACAATCCAGAGCGCCCACTTCCATTAACCGATCGTTTGGCCGCGTGGGCGGAGCTGAATAGGTTATCCGGACTCGCCATGAAGTATGTCGTGAGTCATCTATGGCTGGAAAGGCCCGAGCCGAAGAGTTATTTTAACTTGGTGTAGCAGTTCCTTGGTGCGGTGCCGCATATCAATGCAATGAAGAGGTCAGCGTGCATAGAGGGTGCGCGGATGGCTCTTGCCCGTGTCAAGACATACTGGGCGGAGATGAAGGCCACCGCTGTTGCATCCCAAGATTCGGACGAGAGCCAAGTACCTGCCGAGCACTATTTTCAGGAAGTTCTGCAGGGCGCTCGTTTAATAGAGACGCAGTGCTCGAAGGATATTATGTTTGAATAACATGTATTATTGTAATACAAAGTTTCGAGGGAATATAAAAGCTTTTTATACTTGTGCCTTCAAGAATTAAAATACCTCCTGTCGGCCGTTAATGTATATGTATATATAACCTGAAAGATGGCGTCTGTCGGCTTCAGCCCCACGCATATAATGCGGGGTGTTAGCGTATATGATTTTCACACTTGACCCAACGCCTTGGTCCTATTAAGGAGGTGATAGTGCAGTTAACTAGGCAACCGGACTATAATGCTTTATCACTTTCACTTAGCCATAGGAGTTTGATTGGGGCTACTATATAGCACTGGGGCACCGCGCCACCCGAATTCGGGCGTGTGTGTGCTGGCCGAAACGCCCTTCGTTAATTCGGAGGAATCCTAAAGATTCCGGCGGGTCATCGAGTGGTTGACCAGTCTCATGCTATATTATGACAATCAGTTTTCGGCTTTCTCTACTAAGGTGCTCGCCTGGCCGAACCGGGGCTCAATCACAGTAGTTCTACTGGTGCCGCCTTAGCCGATAGAGCGGAACGTAAGGCAGCAAAACACAGGAGCCGGGCAAACCCAACATTTGACCAAAGACATGATTCGGAGCTGATGCATATAAGGCCAAACTCGCGACGTCGAACACTCCCTAAGGTATTCGGTCTTTATGAAAACGGGCTGAAGAACGCCCTTAGTAATAAGCCCCTGGTGTCCAGGTACGCGCAAAATTCTGACGTGGCCACATGCCAAGACGCCAGCCTCCTCCTCGGTTATACCAAGAAACCAGGGGATGTGTATCAACAAGAGACAGTAAAAAAGGTTTACGCAGGGTCTTACTCTAAAAAGAATCCTCGAAACGGGTCCCTACTGCACGTCTGCGCCTGTGTCTCCATTGTGCCGTATCTTGTACGGGTGTAGCATGGTGTTCATCTGTAAAAGAGAGGAACTTAGTTGAAAAAGATCGTGCGAAAATGTACGTTATATTGAATAAACAAAGTACAATTCAAAAAATGAATAAAATTGAGCTTTATTGTGTCTTGTTGTACATGCGCGGAGCCCCTTGTACGGGGGTATGCGGCTAGTAAGCCCTTGTATGTTTACGCCGGACTCGTCTAGCCATGTCCGGGGTCTGAACGACCTGTTTAGGTGCTTTGATTAGTGAAGCTGGTTTAGTGTGTGGATGTCAAGGAAGCCGCACAATCTTCCGCGCTCGAGGAACACTTGATATTTCCCTTTAATGTGATGATGCCTCGCGGACCGGGCATTTTAAGTATAAGAGATGCACCATTTGGTATTGCGTTAAACCGGGCGAAAGCTTCACGTCCCAGTAGTGCTTGATAGCTACTTGTAAATGGGGCGATGTGGAAGGTTAGATTTTCGCGGCGGAAGTTGTCGGGTGAGCCGAACATAACTTCTAGCAGGAGAGAGCCCGTACAATGGGCATCTGGGCCTGGCGTTACCCCTTGAAAGGAAGTGTTGCTATGGCGAATTGTTGTTGGGTCTATCGCCATTTTGCGGATTGTGTCCTGATATAGCAGGTTTAGATCAATGCCGCCGTCCATTAGGACTTGTGTAAAGTGGAGTCCGTCAATTATCGGATCTAATAGCTAGGCAGTCCAGCCTGTGTTCCGGATACTTCTAGAGTAATCCTGTTGGTCGAAGGTGATTGGTTTTAACAACCAAGTATGGACTCCTCTCGATAGGCCGATGGCGCGTGATTCTATAGGCGCCACTATGTTTTTCCCTTTGTCACGTGAACTGAGTTTACTGTTTTGACTTCTTGTGGGAAATTCTTTTGTTTTCCGGTGCTTTGCTTGTGGGGTTCGTCATCGTCCTCGCTTGGTGTGTCGAGCCCCTTGTGTTCGGCGTTGAGTTTGCCGGATTGCTTGAAGACCCAACAATCTCTGTGGGCATGGTTTGCAGGCTTCCCGGGAGTACTGTGGATTTGGCATATCTTGTTCAAGAATTTGTTTAGGTTAGATAGCTCGTCCCTGTTATCCTTGAGGGGCAGCTTCTGCTGATTCTGCCAAGAGCTTTTGAATCCAGCGTTGACTGCCGTGCTCTTCGGGCTGTTTCCCTTGGTCCGGAGCTGGTCCTTGCTACGTCGCGATTTCCCGTTTCCATCCCTAACTTCGGATGTACTTGGTTCGCTGGTACTGCATCTTGCCAACCAGCTATCCTCTCCTGCGCAAAAGAGGGTCATGAGGCTTGGTTAATGCGGCCATTGTTCTTGGCATTTCTTGGCTGAGGTGTCTGGTGAGCCATTCGTCTCGAACGCTGTGTTTGAAAGCTGCTAAGGCTTCGGCGTCCGGACAGTCGACTATCTGGTTCTTTTTAGTAAGAAATTTGTTCCGAGTTTCCGGCTGACTCTCCGGTTGTTGAGTTATATGACTTAAATCGTCGATCCGGAGGTCGACATAGGTCCCTTGAAAATTTGCCCGAAAAGCATCCTCAAGCTCTTCCCAACTTCCAATGGTGTTTTCGGAAGGCTTTAAGCCACCGCCGGGCTGGCCCTTTGAGCTTGAGGGTAAGTATTTTATGGCGTGGAGATCATCTCCTCTAGCCATGTGTATGTGGAGGATGCAATCCTCAATCCGCACTCTGTGGTCTGTTGTTCCGTCAGATGCCTCTATGTTTACGAGCTTGAATCTCGCTGAAATTCATGATCCAAGACCTCATCGGTGAAACATAGGGGTGTGCGGCACCCCTATATTTGGGTGTACCGTGATGTTCGGATACTTGAAGCGTTGCATTGCTTACTAGAGCTTGCTTTCTTGGCCCGTAGATAGATCTAGCTGGGCCATCTTTTTGATGTGAATCTTCAGCGGATCGCGTGTCGGCTTGTGTGCGCGCCTTTTCCGCCTATGTTGGCCATGGGGTTGTTCACCTGACCGGTGGCTTCCTTATTTTTGATTATGGGCTCTAAGGCCTCATCAAATTCCGCAGTAATTTTTGCTTCGATAGCTCTTTGTGCGGCGACTGTCGCCGTATTTGTCTGCGGTGTTGAGTACTTTGCTCCTTCTAGTTCTGGGTACATCTTCCGCCGTTTTGAGCTTCCGCTTCTGCTTTTTCAGGCTACGCGTAGTGGCGACGAGCCTTTTGTGGAGGTTCTTCTGCTCCGGTAGCTTGTCCGGCGTGAGGTCGTCCGGACTGTTATCTTCGTCGGGGACAGGTTGTTTATCCAAGTTGCCCTGTTCGGACGGTTGCTCGATGGCATGTTCGTCGTCCTCCGGTTCGCCCTGCTCTATGGCTGGGCCTGTATGGCTGCTGTCTCTGTCGAGGTGGGGTTTGGAGCGGCGCTTACACCGCTGCTTTGACTGCTTTTCGAGGGAACGATCCCTCCTTGCGTCCCTTTGTTCCGCGTCGTCGTTTCTTTTAGGTGTGTCCAGTGCCCTATAGGCGCTGGTTCCTGTTCGTCTCGTACATCGTCGTCCATAGCATTGATGTCTTCGGAGTCGAAGTTGAGCATGTCGGTTAAATCATCGACCGTGGCTATGAAGTGGGTGGTGGGTGGGCTTTGAATTTCTTCGTCGTCAGCATCCCAACCTTGATGACCATAGTCCGGCCAGGGCTTCCCTGATAAAGAGAGAGATTTTAATGAATTCAGAATGTCGCCGAAGGGCGAGTGCTGAAAGATGTCCGCGCCGGTAAACTCCATGATCGGCGCCCAATCGGATTCGATTGGAAGGGGCGCGGAAGGTTCAGAGTCCGGAGGGGAGTCCGGCACCTTGGAGTCACAAGCTTCGCAAAGGACAAGGCTGGTGTTCGGCTCGATCGCCGTAGAGATTGCAGCCCCCGAGGCGGTGTCCAGCCACCCGTCCTTGATTGGAGCAGACACGGGTGCGGCCTCTAGGGCACTGTTCGGCGGCAGAGCTAGATCATGCCCAACGTAAGAGTGCGTCACGCACGGTTGTGGCTCGGATCCGTCGAAGATCGAGTCTCCGCGGACGTCAGCCGTGTAGTTTAAACTTCCAAATCTGACCTGATGGCCAGGGGCGTATAGCTTTCGATCTGCTCGAGATGGCCAAGCGAATTGGCCCGCAGTGCAAAGCCGCCGAATACGAAGATCTGTCCGGGGAGAAAAGTCTCACCCTGGACCGCATCGTTGTAGATGATCGGAGGAGCCATCGGGCCTAAATATGATGACACAGAGGAACTCTCAATGAAAGCACCAATGTCAGTGTCAAAACCGGCGGATCTCGGGTAGGGGATCCCGAACTATGCGTCTAGGCGGATGGTAACAGGAGACAAGGGACACGATGTTTTTACCCAGGTTCGGGCCCTCTCGATGGAGGTAAAACCCTACTCCTGCTTGATTAACATTGATGATATGGGTAGTACAAGAGTAGATCTACCACGAGATCAGAGAGGCTAAACCCTAGAAGCTAGCCTATGGTATGATTGTTGTTCGTCCTACGGACTAAAACCCTCCGGTTTATATAGACACCGGGGGGGGGGGGGGAGTGAGGGTTACATATAGTCGGTTACAAATGGGAGGAGATCTACATATCCCTATCGCCAAGCTTGCCTTCGACGCCAAGGAAAGTCCCATCCGGACACGGGACAAAGTCTTCAATCTTGTATCTTCATAGTCCAGGAGTCCGGCCAAAGGTTATAGTCCGGCCATCCGGACACCCCCTAATCCAGGACTCCCTCACCAGGACTCCCTCAATAGCCCTTGAACCAGTCTTCAATGACGATGTGTTCGGCGCGCAGATTGTCTTCGACATTGCAAGGCGGGTTCCTCCTCCGAATACTTCAAAACAATCTTCTGAATGAAACAACTTTATCCGGCTCTGTATAATAGTCACAACCCTCAACCAAAATACTTAACCAAAATAATGTTTGTCAACTGACAACTTTTTTCGGCGAAACACCACGTCTGGCCTCTTCATCATTTCGAACCATTTTTTGGACTCCCGCTTCGCGTTTCGAGGCGTAGCCTCTATTGACACATCTTGTCAAAGCAGAGATCATGTCCCCTTATTGCGGGATTCTCATCAATACGGGTTTGGGTAATCCAACCATGCCATTCGCACGACCCCTTAGGAACAGGAGGGTTTTAAGGCTTGAGGGGGGCGCTTGATATTCACTGCCTATATAAGCGGATAAAGATCCCTTCTTTTTACCCCACGCCTTCTTCCTCCCTCTGCTTTCCCATCCTCGAGCTCCAGCGCCCAACCTTCGATCTTTCCCACCGCCACCAACCTCTCCACCGTCACGGAGAAGGACGTCAAGGAGTTCCGGGAAGTGGGGTACCTGACTGCGGATGTCGCGCACAGGCTCCCTACCAAAAAGCAAGTCATCCCAGCTCCGGAGCCCGGCGAAAGAGTGGTGTTTATCCCCCACTTCCATCATGGACTAGGGTTTCCCCTCCACCCTTTTGTCCGTGGCCTCATGTTCTATTACGGGATAGATTTCCATGATCTAGCCCCAAGTTCCTTCCTCCACATCTCGGCATTTATCGTCGTCTGCGAGGCGCTCCTCCGCATCCCCCCCCCCACACACTTCGGGCTATGGCTCAAAGTCTTCAACGTGAAGCCGAAGGTGGTCAACGCCATGGTGAGCAAGCTCCCCAACACCACCTGGTCCAAAGGGGCTGTCGGTGTCAAAACCGACGGATCTCGGGTAGGGGGTCCCGAACTGTGCGTCTAGGCGGATGGTAACATGAGACAAGGGACACGATGTTTTTACCCAGGTTCGGGCCCTCTCGATGGAGGTAATACCCTACTCCTGCTTGATTAATATTGATGATATGGGTAGTACAAGAGTAGATCTACCACAAGATCAAGGAGGCTAAACCCTAGAAGCTAGCCTATGGTATGATTGTTGTTCGTCCTACGGACTAAAACCCTCCGTTTTATATAGACACCGGATAGGGTTAGAGTTACACATAGTCGGTTACAATGGTAGGAGATCTACATATCCGTATCGCCAAGCTTGCCTTCCACACCAAGGAAAGTCCCATCTGGACACGGGACGAAGTCTTCAATCTTGTATCTTCATAGTCTTGGAGTCCGGCCAAAGATGATAGTTCGGCTATCCGGACACGCCCTAGTCCAGACTCCTCAAGAGTCCCTAACCAGGCTTCAATGACGACGAGTCCGGCGCGCATATTGTCTTCGGCATTGCAAGGCGGGTTGCCCCTCCGAATACTTCATAGAAGATTTTGAACACAAGGATAGTGTCCGGCTCTGCAAAACAAGTTCACTACCGTAGAGAGAATAAATTTTTCACAAATCTGCTAACGTATTCCGCGGCGTGACATCACACCACGGCCAAGCCTTTATTCGAATCGTTTTTTACTGTTCCACCTTAGCGCGTTTAGCGAGGCGGTTTCCTTGGCACGTCTTATCAAAGCATAGATCGTGCCCCCCTTATTCCGGGATTCTCATCAATACGGACGTGGGTAACCCATCCGCGCCATTGATTACGGCGCTTGGGAGATAAGCGAGTTTTACCAGGCTAGTGGGGGACGCATAGCTTCGTCCGTCCATATAAGGGGATAAGGATCCACCTTTACACCTACGCCTTCTTCCTCCTTAGCTGATCCATTTCCGCGCACTCGAGCTCCAGCGCCCAAGTCCGCACACCCCACCTCAACCTCCTCCAACTATGTCCGGAGCGGGAGGTAGGTGGATGGCCTCCTCCGTCACGGAGGGGCACATAACAAAGCTGCGGGAGGCCGGATACTTGTCCAGCAACATCGCGCACCGGCTACCCGACGAGGGGCAGCTCATTCCAACCACCAGGCCCCATGAGCGGGTGGTGTTTCTCCTCACTTCCTTCGCGGACTAGGTTTTCCACTTCACCCATTTGTCCGGGGGCTCATGTTCTACTACGGCCTGTACTTCCATGATCTGACCCCGAATTTCATCCTCAACATCTCGGCGTTTATCGTCGTGTGCGAGGCTTTCCTATGCATCCAGCCCCATTTAGGCTTATGGCTTAAGATCTTCAATGTCAAGCCGAAGGTAGTGGGCGGCCGCCAAGTGGAGTGCGGAGGCGCCATGGTTGGCAAGATGGCCAAAGTCCTATGGCTCGAGGGCTCCTTTGTGGAGACCATAAAGGGGTGGCAATCGGGGTGATTCTACATCACCGAGCCGTGCGACTCTCAATGAGCGGCGGCCCCCGAATTCCGATCTGGCTTCCCCACACGGCTCTCATCATGTAAAGAGACGGGCCTGACATGGGGGAATTCGGACGAGCTGTCCGGACTCAAATCCTGCGTCCGAAACCTGGTGGACAAGAATCTCAGGCTTGTCAACGTAATCCAGGTGATGCTCATCCATCGGATTCTCCCATGCCAACAACGGGCCTTCAAATTGTGGGAGTTCGATCCGGCACATCACTCAACTCTAAAAAGGCTCTTCGACACTACATACGAAGATGCCTGGAAGGTGCTGTTCAAGGGCGCCGAGGCTCCCACATCCGCTACCGAAGATCGCAGATTCAACTCGTAGTGTCAAGCCAGCGAGGTGAGTTATTTTACCCTTTATGGGACTCTTTTTTCATAGTTTGACTCTATGCGGGATCTAAAACTCCCTAACCTTTAACAGGACTGGCTGAAGACGTCCGGACAGGTTAACTGTCCGGCCCCTTTGCCAGAAGACCCAGCGGACGCCCGATTGACAGGGCTGCTGGCTCCGGTACCTCACGTGGTGCCGGAGAAGAAGGCCAAGAAGAAGGCCACGGGAACTCAAAAGAGCTCCCAGTGCCAGGTGCTGTCGGACTCACCGCCCGACAACTCTGAGGCGGAATCCTCCTCTGAGGAAGAGGAGGAGGAAAAAGAAGCCTCTCCCCCAGCGGGGAGAGAGAAGAAAAGGAAGGCCGCCCCAACTGGGGAGGCAGGAGGGTCCAAGAAGGGAAGGACCCTTCATCCGGACTTCTCCACCAACGCCGACAACGACGAGGAGGAGCGGCCAACAAGGGCTAAGCCCCTAGCGAGATCGTAAGTGTCCGGATACCCATGTTTTTTTTTCGTTGCATAGTGTTCTCTAATGCCGAACAATCATGCAGCCCACCCAAGGACGAGTTCGCCGCTTCGTCGAGCGGGTCCCTGAATTCGTCGGAAGTGGACAGTACTTCACTTCCGACCGCCTCTTCACCTCACGCTGCGGGCGATGCCGAGGTGGGGCCCCAAGGGGGGCCTGTTCAAGAGGAGGTGGCACAGGAGGCGCCGCAAGGCAACCTCCCGGACTCCAGACGCGTGGGGGCGAGACCCCCAGGGGCTCTAAGCCCGACCCTCGTCCGGACTCCATACCGGAACCTTCAGCAGTTCCGAAGTCCGGCAAGCGGTCCCTTCATAGGAAGGGTAAGACGTCGGTGTCCTCCGTCCAACCGAGGCACCAGATAAGCATCGAGGCGTAACTGGCGCCTGCCGAGGAGGAGCACCGCCTTTGTTATGAGTGTGGTGATCCGAGAAGTTCAGTCCGCCAAGAGCGGGCTGATGAAGCTTATACCAGCCTTCTAACAGGGCTTTGAGGTAAGTTTCAATATGTAAAAATATTACAGATAGACAGTAGCCTCGATGCTTAGTTCGGTGTTGGAAAGAAAAGCCGGACTAAGGATCTAAAAAGATATACGAGGAGTCTAACATAAGTATGTCAATATGGGAATGCAGGGCTGCTGTTGACCTCTGCCAGACGATCATGGAGGTCAATGCATTGAAGCAGAGCCTCGAGCGGTCCGAGAACGAGCTCAGCCAAGCCAAGAAGCAGCTCGAGGACAAGGAAGGTAAGTAATACCTTATTAAAGTAATACCTTATAGAAGGGATTTGGTTGCAAAAAATGACAGGAATAACGTGGGTATTGTAGGGGCCACGAGCGAGGTGGCGACCCTGAAGGAGGCGGTGTCTGCGGCCGAAAACAAAGCGGCTGTGGAGCGCACCGAGCGAGAGAAGGGGGAGGCGCAGCTGGCGGAGGTGCGGCAAGAGCTCCAGGCTCTCGTGGAAAACACGAGGGTTTGGAGCATGACTCGAAGACCCAAGAGTTTGAGCTTGCCTCGGCTCTTGAGAGTGCCAAAGATGCTAAGGCCGAGGCCCAGAAAGCCCTCCAGGAGATTGAGGCAATAAAGAATATCTCGGCGGGTAAGGCATTCTTTATGCAGAGCAAGAATGTAAAAGTCAATTATCTAGTACTTACCCGAATCCGGAGCTCTCCAGGAGCGTTCGCAGATCTGCCCCGGAGTGTGTCTGATGCTGCGCATTCTACCGCGCCAAGGAGGGAGCTCGACGGAGAAGGTGTTCTGGTCTCGATATCTTTGAGGCCGACCATTCGGTGCCTCGAGCAACCAGCTGAAGCAGCTGGTCGAGCTCCACAAGGTCGCCGAACAGGCCATGAAGGGCCTCATAGTTGGTTGTGGCCATTGGAAGCCATGCACAGGAGCTATTTCGGGTTAGTGCAGCGGCTGGTGGGCGCCGTCCATGGATTGAAGTCATCAAGCGCTCCGTCTGCATTGAAGGTGCCGTCGGGCCCTTGCCCGTGCTAAAGTGCGGTGGGGCAAGCTGGATGCGGAGAAGCTTGTGACGGACGGGCCACGAAGGGCAAGGAGCATCGCGACGAAGTGTACTATGGGGCGTCTGAAGGGTGCCCGCCAGTATAGCGGATGAGTGCTCCAAAGATGTAATTTTGAATAGACTCGCCTTTGTTATCCTGCAGACGCTGAAAACTTGTTCATATGCGCTAAGCAACGCATGTTAATTTAAAATATTACCTTCTATGCGGCCGTTTATCAAATTTGAGAGATGGCAAGTCGTTGGCTTCGGCCCCCATGCAACGAGTGCTGGGGTGTTCGGGATAAACTTGAGCACTCTTGTTCCCATTATTGGGTCCATCTAGGGAGGCGCTCAACGCAACGAACAAGGCAACCAGACTTATAGTGCTTGAACACTCTCACTTAGCCATAGAATTCTATAATTTTAAATTTTGGCAAAGCCCCTGGTATTCGGAAGACCGAGTTCGGGGCGCTATCCACGCCTTGGCCGGACAATTCCGGTTCCTCGCTCTAAGCGGCATAAGTATTTAGGGACCCAAAAAAACCTCTCGAACATCGACCGGCTCTCGCCCCATCATGACGGTCAGTTTTAGCTTTCTCCACTGAGGTGCTCAACCCAGCTCAACCGGGGCACAATCGCAGTGGTTCTCCTAGTGCTACCTTAGCTGATATAGCAGAACGAAGGTACCAAAACATAGGAGCAGGCAAACCCAACTATTGACCCAAGACATGATTGAGCCGATGCATATAATGCTATAAGTTCGGGGTGCCACACTTGTGAAAGTGTTCGGACTTATCACACCATAATTTTGGGGTACTTAGGCCCCTGGTGTATTGGCCGTACCAAAGTGTACGGGTGCAACATGTCATAAAATGAACATATATATAGATAAAGAAAGGAGTGCAATAATAGGCAAAAGGTATGTATTGTTTGTGAAAAATAAACTGCAAATAAAAGCAGAACGATACAAATTGTGAGATAAGCAAGGGATGGGACTATTTAACATGTCCCCCTCCAGGGGTAAGCTGCGGGATGGTATGTAAAACAGGTATAATGCTCGTAGTAGAGACCACCTGAACACTCGACGTAGCTTTTTGCTTCCCTGGCTATTGCATCGTGAGTTCGGCAATTCTAGTGCCGTACAGGACTTCTGGAAAGCGGAGTCCTGAAAGTAAGAAAAAAGAAAAAGAAAAGAATGACACAATCGGGGCCCACAGTGCGGTTGAGCTGCATTACAGGCGTGCCGTGGTCGTGCCCTCCCCTTGTGCCCATGGTATCTCCATAGCATAGTTATGTACGCGTAATCTTGGCCGCAATTCGCGAGGGCTGGGGTTGGGGCGGATTACTCTGGCGATGCTTGGATCGTGCCAGCGTTCTTGTTGTAGGTTACTCTGGGGCTTGAGCGGTGTCCGGACGTTTAATGACGGACTCGAGAATTGCTGTGAGAGGTTGCTTTGCACCTCCGCCGCGAGAACGCCGTGTGCTCCTCTGATCGGAGAGAGCGTTTGGTGTTTCCATTGACCGTGATTACTCCTCGAGGGCCTGGCATCTTGAGCTTGAGGTATGCGTAGTGCGGCACCGCATTGAACTTTGCAAATGCGGTTTGTCCGAGCAGTGTGTGATAGCCGCTGCGGAACGGGACTATGCCGAAGATTAACTCTTCGCTTCGGAAGCTATCCGGGGATCCGAAGACCACTTCTAGTGTAACTGAGCCTGTACAATTGGCCTCTACACCCGGTATGACGCCTTTAAAGGTCGTCTTTCTAGGTTTAATCTTTGAGGGGTCTATGCCCATTTTGCACACTGTATCCTGATAAAGCAGGTTCAGGCTGCTACCGCCGTCCATCAGGACTATAGTGAGGTGAAATCCGTTGATTATTGGTTCAAGAACCAATGCGACGAAACCGCCGTGACGGATGCTAGTGGGGTGGTCCCTTCGGTCGAATGTGATCGGGCAGGAAGACCATGGGTTGAACTTTGGGGCGACTGGCTCCATCGCATATACGTCCCTTAGTGCACGCTTCCGCTCCCTTTTGGGTATGTGCGTTGCGTATATCATGTTCACCATCTGCACTTGTGTGGGAAAGCCCTTACATCCTCTATTTTTGGTGATCGGGCTCTTCCTCGTCATCGCTATACAGCCCCTTGTCATTGAGTTCGGCACTTAACTTGCTCGCTTGCTTGAACACCCAACAATCCCTGTTGGTGTGATTGGCTAGTTTTGGGGTGCCATGTATACGCACAAGCGATCGAGTATTCGGTCCAAGTTGGACGGGCCCTGGGTATTTCTTTTGAATGGCTTCTTCCGCTGACTGGGTTTAGAGCCTCTGAATCCGGCATTGACTGCCGTATCTTCAGCATTATCTCCGTTAATGCGGCGCTTGTTCTTGTTGCAACGCGACCTGCCATTCATGTCCTTGGTATCGGAACTATCAGGGTGTTTGGCCAAGTTGTTACTACGAGCTAGCCAGCTGTCCTCTCCCGTGCAAAAGTGGGTCATGAGTGTGGTGAGGGCTGCCATGGATTTCGGCTTTTCCTGTCCTTGGTGCTTGGCTAGCCACTCGTCGCGGATGTTATGTTTGAAGGCTGCAAGGGCCTCTGCATCCGGACAGTCAACGATTTGATTTTTCTTGGTTAGGAACCGTGTCGAATTGTATCGGCGATTCTTACGGCTGCTGAATTATGTGGCTGAGGTCATCGGCGTCTGGTGGTTGCACATATGTGCCCTGGAAGTTATCAAGGAATGCGGCTTCCAGGTCCTCCCAACAACCAATTGATTCTGCTGGCAAGCTGTTGAGCCAATGCCGAGTTGGTCCTTTAAGCTTGAGTGGGAGGTATTTGATGGCATGTAGATCATCACCGCGGGCCATGTGGATATGGAGGAGATAGTCCTCGATCCAGACCGCAGGATCTGTGGTACCATGGTATGATTCGATGTTTACGGGTTTGAAGCCCTCAGGGATTTGATGATCCATCACTTCATCTGTGAAGCATAGTGGGTGTGCTGCGCCTCTGTATTGGGCTATGTAACGACATAGCTCATATGAGCTTTGTCTACTGTGTTCGGCTCTGCCGGAGTTGTTGTATCCGGCGTGACGGTTATCATCACGAGTCGTGGGGCGCCCACGCGATCCGTAGATCGATCTTGTATGCCTTGCCTTGTCCTCCAATATGTCTCGCAGGTCTGGCGCATTTCCCCGTGCCTTGGTAATTTTCGAGCGATGCCGGAGTACGGCTTGAATGGAGGGTCTAGAGGCCTCTCTGTCGTGACCACGGGGTGGCCGGTCGGCCGCTTCATGCGCTGGTGATGTAGGTTTGGGTGCTGCTTCCTCTAATTGGGGTAGCAGCCTGCGTTTGGGGTATTTTTTGGAGGGCTGTTCGAGTTCATACTATTCGGCTGCAAGGACTTCTGTCCATCTGTCAGCTAGCAGGTGTTGGTCAGCTCTAAGCTGTTGCTGCTTTTTCTTGAGGCTGCTTGCCATGGCCATAATCCTGCGTTTGAAACGCTCCTGTTCGGCAGGATCCTCAGGCATGACAAATTCATCGTCATCGAGGCTTGCCTCATCTTCGTAGGGAGGCGCATAATTATCGTCCTCTGCCTCTCTTTCTGCCGCACTGTCGTGTGGTCTTGCTTCTCCCTCCTCCTTCGATGAGTCCCTCTTGGAGGGTGCGTCTTGACTTGTCCGGGGTGTTATTGTCTCCCGTGCCGGAATCACCGTTTTTACAGTGGCGGGATTTAGAACGGCGCCGCTGATGTCGGCGTTTGGGTTGTTTCTTGGAGGGGTCATCCTCCGCCGTTCCATCGCCATTCCCATCTTTTGGGATGTCCACCATGTATATGTCGTATGACGAGGTGGCCTTCCAGTGCCCTGTAGGCGATGGGTCTTGGTCGTCTCCGGCATCGTCGTCCATACCGTCGATGTCTTGGTCGAAGTCGAGCATGTCGGTTAAATAAATCGGCAGTGGCTACAAAGTGGGTGGTGGGTGGGCGTTGAATTTCTTCGTCGTCGCATCCCAACCTTCCTGTCCGTAGTCAGCCAGGCTCTTCGGATAAAGAGAAACTTTAGTGAGTTCAGGATATCGCCAAAGGGCGAGTGCTGAAAGATATCCTTGGCGGTGAACTCCATAACGGCGTCAGTTGGATTCGGTGGCAGGCGCGGGAGGTTGAGTCCGAAAGGAGTCCGGCACCTTGGAGTCACAGTCTTCGCAAAGGACAGGGATGGAGTTCGGCTCAATCGCCGTTGAGATCCTAGCCCCCGAGGCGGTGTCCAACCACTCGTCCTCGATCGGGGAATCCGGCTCCGGATTAAGGGTCGAGCGGATCTTGTCGGCCTCGGGGCATTGTTGGCCGCGAGCTAGATCATGCCCATCGAGATAGTCTGGCGCGCTTGGCTGTGGCTCGAATCCGTCGAAGATCAAGTCTCCGCGGATGTCGACCGTGTAGTTCAAACTTCAAATCTGACCTGATGGCCGGGCGTAGCTTTGATCTGCTCGGATGGCCAAGTGAATTGGCCCGCGGTGCAAAGCCGCCCGAATCGAAGATCTGTCCGGGGGAAAAGTCTCACCTGGACTGCGTCGTTATTGATGATCGAAGGAGCCATCGGGCCTATAAGTGACGACACAGAGGAACTCTCAATGAAAGCACCAATGTCGGTGTCAAAACCGGTGGATCTCGGGTAGGGGGTCCCGAACTGTGCGTCTAGGCGGATGGTAACATGAGACAAGGGACACGATGTTTTTACCCAGGTTCAGGCCCTCTCGATGGAGGTAATACCCTACTCCTGCATGACTAATATTGATGATATGGGTAGTACAAGAGTAGATCTACCACGAGATCAAGGAGGCTGAGGGAGTCCCGGATTAGGGGGTGTCCGGATAGCCGAACTATCACCGTTGGCCGGACTCCAAGACTATGAAGATACAAGATTGAAGACTTCGTCCCGTGTCCGGATGGGACTTTCCTTGGAGTGGAACGCAAGCTTGGCGATACGGATATGTAGATCTCCTACCATTGTAACCGACTTTGTGTAACCCTAACCCTATCCGGTGTCTATATAAACCGGTGGGTTTTAGTCCGTAGGACGAACAACAATCATACCATAGGCTAGCTTCTAGGGTTTAGCCTCTCTGATCTCGTGGTAGATCTACTCTTGTACTACCCATATCATCAATATTAATCTAGCAGGAGTAGGGTATTACCTCCATCGAGAGGGCCCGAACCTGGGTAAAAACATCGTGTCCCTTGTCTCCTGTTACCATCCGCCTAGACGCTGATTCGGGACCCCTACCCGAGATCCGCGGTTTGACACCGACATTGGTGCTTTCATTGAGAGTTCCTCTGTGTCATCGCCGTCAGGAAGGATGCCTCATCCCGTCTTTAAAGAAGATACTATCGCCAAAGGAGCCTTTGCCACTGGTCAGACTCTTCGGCTAGGTGGTTTTCTTATCACCGCCAGTCCGGCCACCGCGCCGACGATGACTTATCGAGTCATCGAAACCAATCTTCACGTTAATTCGAACTTGCGAACAGTTAGATCGATCGAGCTCTCCCGTAAGCGAGCTCTTGGGTGCATCCCATACAGGAGTCGCCACAGACTATGACCAGATCAGGCCTAAAACCGATCTAAGAGAGATCAACTCTCCCCAGGCTACCCATCATGTTGCTGTGATAGATGAGCAATACGGCGATTCTTCTTCTATCTTAAGGACTAGCTACGTCCGGATTCCCGATACTTCCATGTCGGACTCCCGCAGAGGGACGGATGTTGATCAAGCCCTGAACTTAAAGTCAGGCGGTGGGCTGGATTCACTGGATAGTATTTAAAAATCCAAACTTCCAAGTTCGGAAACTTCTCGGCCCCTGAGTCTTAATTTTGACGGGGTTCCGGATCTAGTACTACCCGCCCACCCAAACATTAGCGATCTATCCCGAATTCGGCAAGAGCCCGCTGAAACAGTACATCATTACTGGGCCAGATTCCTCCTGGTTATGGACATGATAAAGGACTACCGAGAGGAGGAGGCCACAATCTCACTTTTCTGCAATAATTGCATAGACAAGGGAATGCTAAACGCCATAAGTCGTCGCGAAATTACACGCTTTGCTGACTTGGTGACCATAGTACAAAAGTAATGTGCGATGGAGAGTGCTTGGAAAACCGAAAGTAATTTTGGGATAATCCGGCCCCGAATACATCCCTAGTCCGAAATAAAAGGGTGCATCATCACCAAGCACATAGATTAAACATCAAAAAACAAAAACCCCCTAAAGGGTACGGAACCGTACTAGAGGTTTGGCTAAACGGACCCTGCAAAATTCATAGCACAGAGGGCGCCACTCCAACTCATAGCCTTCGAGCATGTTGGATACTACAGCAGGTGGCCAAAAGTGGCGAAGAGCTTCTAACCTCAAAATCCAGCCCAGCAACACCAGTACGGTGTTAACAGTCTTCGAGACTTTCGCATCAAATAATATGCGGAAACGAACACTCCGCAACCTTGCCGAAGTCTACCAAGTAGCAACAATAAATCCATGGAGTGACATGGCTATTACCTTTAATGCCGGTGTGAACCCAAATTCGAACAACCCGAGCACCGGCCGCATTGGTTCTCGGTCCAATAGTGGGCGACTTTAGCCTTACTAAGGTACTCATGGATGGCGGCAGGACTAAACCTCATCTCGAGGAAACCCTCGAAAAATGGAAATAGAATGGAACCGCATTGAGCGAAGCAGTGTAAGTGCATCTAGTGCCCTTAGTGATTTTGGTGTATTGAAGACTTATAGGTTAAGTAACTAATGCGTTTGTGAGTGTACACAGGTCTATAAGTCTATGAGGAGTTTGATATTTACAGTAAAAAGTCGACCCTAAAATGAAGTTCTTCATGAAGACTTTGATATTCGAAGACTTTACGAAGACTTTGAAGTGAAGAAATTGGTGTGACCTTGAAGACTTGGTATTCATTTGAGGAACATGAAGCGTGAAGACTTTTGTTTTCGTAGTTTCATTTTCTCTTTCTTGAGTCATAGGAAACACCGTCTTTGTTAAAGGGGTCGATTAGAAATACTAAGGAAAATTTCCATTTGATGCTCAACTCAAAATCCTACACCTACCAATCCCTTGAGTGAAGCTTTTGGAAATCTCATACGATTCAGTCAATTTCTTGATGTGAGAGCGAAGTTCTTACAGTGTTGAGAATTTATTCGGCGAAGAGTTAGGAATTCGCCGGTCGAATTGCCTACGATGAGGAACATGATAGCCCGAGGAATTTGATATTCAAAATTCCGACCGTTCTTGTCTTCTTGGCTTGGCTGTCCCAAATATCTTATCCACCTAACGGTCATATCATTGAAGGGCATTTATGTCTTATCATGTCGGGCTGCTCCCTAGGCTATAAATAGCCGCCCCCTACAACCACTAGTTGGTTGGCTGCTCCGAGAGAACTTGACACTTGTCATTTGAGAATAACCCATCCTCTGAGGAATTTGAGTGAAAATCATCAAGTGAGGAAAATCCCAAAAAACCAAACCCCCACAAACCCAAAGTGATTGAGCATCACTGAAGAAATTGATCCTGCGTGGATCCGACGCTTTTTACCTTTGAAGACTGTGCTTCTTCCAGACGGTTAGGCGTCACGGTCTAGAACATCAAGAGGAATTGTGGATCGCCGGTGACCAAGTATGTGAAGGTTTGGAAGTCGCACGAAGACTTACCACAGTGATTGGGCCGAGTCTGCGTGACCTTAGTTCAAGGAGAATCTGGTGAGGACTTGGTGTCTGAGCTGCGTGCTTTCGGTGTTGGGTGTCCGGGACTGCGTGTCCTCGAGTTTAAATACTCAGCCGCTCCAACCAGACGTACAAGCCCGAGACAGCAGTTGGAACTGGTCTACCAAATCATTGTCTTCACCAACCTAACTGGTTCCATTTCCTCAACCCTTTCATTTCCTCATTCTTGTGTTGAGTGTTTGTTCATATCTGTGTTTGAAGACTTTGTTGAAGACTTTCTCAATTTCCTCGATTCAATTTCTTGATCTGTTTGTCTTCATCTTGTGTTATCCTGTGATTCGCTTTACGTACTCTGTGATTGTCTTCATTTCATCATGATGACTATGCCTGTAATCTTCTATGCTTACTTCGAGTACTTATTCGCTGCATGTATTTCTTAGCTAAGGAATTTCCTCACCAGCAAATTCCTCGGTGAAGAATTTGTAAAATTCTCTAAAATCGCCTATTCACCCCCTCTAGTCGATATAACGCACTTTCAATTGGTATCGAGCAAGGTACTCCCTTGTTACGTGTGATTTTAGTTTAACCACAGGTTTTAGTTATATGGACCGCTTGGTATGATCAAGGTCTCAGCAGGGTGTCCTACCTTGATGGGACGGACTACCCCTCTTGGAAGAACAAAATGCGAATGCATCTTGAAGCAATTGACAACGATCTACGGTATGTTGTGACAAAGGTGTTTCCTCGGTCACACCCTCTACGAATGATGCTGATGTGAAGAGATTCAAGCAACTCGATTCTCAAGCGAAGAATATCATATGTGGCCATCTGAGCAAAGGTCAATATGGAAGAGTGAGTGCTTTGGAATCTGCCAAACTCATACGGGACAGGCTGTCCAAAGTAAATGAAGGTGTTTCAACTCAGCGTGACTCTCGAGTTGATGTTCTTGGAATCTCTTCAACCGCTTCAAAAGACTCGACAACGAAAATGTTCAACAAACCTTGATCGCCTCATGACATCTCAAATGAGCTTCAAGCCTTTGGGTGCCTTGACATCACCGACCATGAGGTGGTGAAGAAATTACTAAGATCGCTTGATTCCTCATTTGACACTCTGCGCGATGATACAAGAACAAGCTGACTACAAGTCTCTTGATCCTGCTGATATCCTCGAAAGGCTAAATACTCACGAGTTCGACTTCTTTGAAAGAGATCTCTATGGTTACGGCTATGGAAAAACACGTGCCACGAAGGCCAAGGCTGTATCTGAATCGAGAGTGAAGACTACGGTAGTAGCCTTGGAGATCTGAAGAATTTGGCGAGGAGCTAGCCTTTGCTCGTGAAGAAATTCCAGAAATTCACAAGGCGTGGTCGCTTTGGAAAATCCTCAAGAAGCGGTGATTCCTCATCTAGTGACTATAAGAAGACTTTGCCATAAATGCAAGAAACCTGGTCACTATATCCAAGATTGTCCTCGATGGGAAAAGGAATTAAGAAAGAAGAAACACAAGGATTACAGTTACGATGGCGTGAAGAAGAAGAAGAAATCATCAAAATCTTCATCATCAAAATCCTCAAAATCTTCTTCTCACAAGAAGAGCAGCTCAAAAAGGCTCGGGCATTCATTGGCAAGGAAATGGACTCTGAAGCTGAATCGAGGAAAATGAGGAAGAGGAGGAGTCGAAGAATCCGAATCTGGTGTGGCTAGTCGGCTCTTACTCTGCTTATGTTAGCAAGTCCATCTTCAACTCTGAAGAAACTGCCTCCACCGACAAACACGATGAGGAAAATGATGACTACGCTCCCACCTATTGCTTCATGGCAAAAGGTGCTAAGGTACTCAATTTCACCTCCTCTGAATCTAGTGAAAATGAATCTGATGAGGATCTCAAGCCCAGCTACTCTAAACTTGCTAAGATTGCTATAAAACAACAAAGGGCTTTTGAAAAGGTTCAAAACATGCTAGATAAGAGTGATGATATGTTAGGTGAAGAAATGGATCGCACTCAAGCCCTGTTGAAAATCTTGAGAAAGTTCAGTCTAGGCTTGACAGCCTTCAAGGTCATCATAACACTCTCTTATCGATCATGAGAAACTTTCTTATGAATTTCTTCAAAAGCAAGATCTTGAGAAGCTAAGAGCGAGTTATGAAGATCTTGAAGGAGAGCGATTCATTACTTGCTCAACAAATCAGCGCTTCTCAAGAAGAATTTGTTCCTCCATGCTTAAAGTGCATTGAGCGTGAATCGCTAATTCTTCACTGAATGTTCAAATGCTTCAAGCTATTACAAATTCTTCACTGCCTCTGCTATCACTAATTCCTCATCGAGGACATTGCTAGTATCCTTGACGATGCGGGGACTGAAGGAATTGTACATGACAGGCATGTACAAAAGCCTCAAAGGGCATCAGACTCTTTGTGATGTGCTTAAAAGCAGATCCTCAACGAAACCCTAGGAAAGAGGTATTGCCTTTGAGAGGAAACTCAATCTGATGGAGCGTCTTTGGAAGCTGAGCGGTATCCCAAAACCTCATGGGTTGCTGCAAAGGGACCTCCGATTGATCCATCTACCTTATCTGGTTTTACATGTGAATTTCCTCATTACGATGATGAGTCATTTGACTCAAACTATAAACTGTTCAAAAATCAGAATGGTGAAGTATTTGCTAGATATGTTGGCACTAAGCTGCAGGAACAGCCCCCTATGAAGAAAATCTGGGTTCCCAAGAAGTGCCTTGAAAGTCTTGGTGAATGTCCTCATGACACCACCTGTGAAGAATAGGAACCCCAGATCAAATTCTTCATATGGACCAAATTCTTCATATGGATCCAAGTCCTCATCGGACCAAATTCCTCACGTGGATCAAATTCCTCAAAAGGATCAAAGTCCTCATATGATTATCATCGTGCTAATAACTCTGTTCGCAGAGGTAGAGCTAAGGGCTATGAATATGTGCATTATTCTTCAAACCAATATGTTCATAAGTCCTCGAAGAATTTCTGCTTATTCATATGCTTACCTAACCCCTCTTATGTGAAGCGAAATGGTTTGGCCTCTATGCCACCATTCTCATATGGTGCTTTCAAAGTGATGAACTCTTTGCCACCTTGAGATGTGGGTGGTGAAGAAAAGAACTAATCTCTTCTGCAGGGTCAGGTCTCGGGCGTGCCTTAACGTTTGAAGAATTTCTTTGGGGCGACTAAATTGCTGAAAGGCCTTGAGCTAATCATGATGAAATGAACTTTCATTTCACACGTCCTCATCTTGCTTATCTGAATCTTGGTGATGAAATTCATCGATGAACTTGATATCATATTCTTCACGATGAAGTATATGAGATCGTAAGTTATACTAATTCATCTGCGGGATGATCAACCCAAAACCCTGAGTGGGTTCTCGATAGTGGATGTACAAATCACATGGTGGTGACAAGAATCTATTGATGGATGCTCCCTTATCACCGTCACATCTGAAGCATATCATCTTTCTTGACAAAGGCAAAAGTCGGTATTGAGACTTGGTAAGGTTGCTATCTCTAAGGACATGCACATGGACAAAGTCATGCTTGTTGAGTCTTTAGGATATAACCTCATGTCAGTCTCAATGCTTTGTGATCTTGATATGGTAGTTATCTTTGGCAAATATCGTTGTGTTGTGATTATGGAAGTGACAATTCCAAAGTCTTGAAGGCTTTAGGAGAGGAGACTTGTATATTGTTGATTCTCTCTGAGGTCCACAACCAGCCGTGTGCCTACTTGCAAAAGCTTGAGGAAGGCTGGCTATGGCATCGACGACTTAGTCACGCAGGCATGAGGAATTTACTGCGCTTGCGAAGAAGAAGCATGTCATTGGCATTGAGAATGTCAAATTCCTCAAGGATCACTTATCGCGAACTGTGAAGCTGGAAAAATGACCAAGGCCAAGCATCCGTGAAGACTATCATGACCACTACTCGTCCCTTGAATTGCTTCACATGGACCTCTTTGGTCCCAATCATTATTCAGCTGTTGTTAATGAAGCATCACTATATGGCTTTGTTATTGTTGATGATTACTCTTGTTACACATGGGTACACATTGTTACTTACAAAAATCAAGTGCAGGAAATCTTCAAGCGATTTTCCTCGAGGGCTTCAACCAACTTTGGTGTGAAGATCAAGCACATCGAAGTGACAATGGAACTGAGTTCAAGAATTCGGACTTGAGGATTATCTTGATGAACTTGGTATTACTCATGAGTTATCTGCTCCCTATACTCCTCGGCAAAATGGCGTCGTGGGCGCAAGAACAGAACTCTTGTTGAGATGGCTGCACTATGCTTGATGAATACAAAGCGCACAGTCGTTTCGGATTGAAGCAATTGACACTGCGTGCCACATCATCAACAGTATATCTTCACAAATTCTTCAAAAGACTGCCTATGAACTCCTCACGGACAAGAAACCCAATGTAAGTTATTTCAAAGTCTTGATTGCTAAATGCTGGATTAGAGATCCTCACCACACCTCTAAATTTGCACGAAAGCACATGAGGTTTATGCTTGGTTACGGAAAGGACTACGCACACCTCTGAGTCTTCAACATCGCACTTCACAAGATTGTTGACACTTGTAGATGTGCGGTTCGATGAAACTAATGGCTGCAAAGAGAGCACCTACCTTACGTGTTAGGCGAACCAGCTTTTGAGGATTCTATCGGGTTCAAGGCAAGCGAGGATGTCATTCCTCTTGAAGAAACTGCTGAAGAATTCATTCACATCTGTGAAGAGCGTCGGTGATGCACTGAAGATAATTTGAAGAAAATGGTGCTGAGGAAAATGATCAAATTCCTCGAAGACAACCAGCTCATCCTCGCGTTGCAAAAGAAGTGCAAGTTGACAAAATCATCGATGACATTGAAGCGCCGGGTCCTCTCACTCGCTCAAAAGCTTCACACTTATCTAACTTTTGTGGGCACTATGCTTTTATCTCTATCCAGAGCCCACTAAGGTAGATGAAGCATTCTGGAGCGAGTGGATTCAGGCCATGCAAGAAGAATTACATCGATTCGAGCTCAACAACGTGCAGGAACTGGTCAAGCGTCCAAATCCTGCATAAGCATAATATCATATCATTGGCACAAAGTGGATCTACGCAACAAGCAAGATGAAAATGGTCTTGTGGTGAGGAATAAAGCACGACTAGTAGCTCAAGGCTACGCAGAGTTGAAGGAATTGACTTGATGAAACTTTTGCACTGTCGCTAGACTTGAGTCTATTAGCATATTACTACGCCTATGCTAACCATCACAATATCACTTTATATCAAATGGATGTGAAAAGTGCATTCCTCAATGGTAAGCTTGAGGAAGAAGTATATGTTGCTCAACCCCAGGTTTGAAGATCCAAAGAATCGACAAAGTCTTGAGACTAAATAAGGCCCTCTATGGCCTCAAGCAAGCCCTCGGCGTGGTATGATACATTGAAGGAATTCTTCGTGAAGAATGGCTTCACACCAGTTCACTCGACCCTACTCTCTTTACTAAATCTTATGATGGTGAACTATTTGTGTGCCAAATATATGTTGATGATATTATCTTTGGCTGTCTTGACCAACGTTATAGTGATGAATTTGCCTATATGATGAGTGAAGAATATCAAATGTCTATGATGGGAGAGTTGAAATTCTTCTTAGGTCTTCAAATTCATCAACAACACAATGGCATATTCATATCTCGGAGAAATACCTCAAAGATGTCTGAAGAAATTGGCATGCAAGATTGCAAAGGCGTCAAAATTCCTATGCCCACAAATGGCCATCTATGCCTTGATGAAAATGGTATTGACTTGATCACAAGGTATACCGCTCCATGATTGGTTCTTTATTGTACTTATGTGCATCTAGGCCAGATATAATGCTTAGTGTTTGCATGTGTGCCCGATTTCAAGCTACAGAAGAATCACACCATAAGGCTATGAAGCATATTCTTGATATCTAGCTCACACACCAACACTAGGATTATGGTACCCCAAGGGCTCTACTTTTGATCTCATTGGATATTCGACTCGACTATCTGGTGATCGTGTGGACCGCAAGTCAACATCTGGTACTTGTCATTTCCTCGGACGATCTTTGATGCATTGGTCCTCGAAGAAAGCAGAGCGTGTATCACTATCCACTGCGGAAGCTGAATACATTGCTGCTGGCTCGTGTTGTGCTCAATTACTATGGATGAAGCAAACCCTCAAGGACTACAGCATCAACGTGAAGAATGTGCCTCTCTATTGTGACAATGAGAGTGCCATCAAAATTACTCACAACCCAGTTCAGCACTTTCGAAGACAAAGCACATTCAAATTCGTCATCATTTTCTTCGTGATCATGTGTTGAAGGGCGACATCTCCATCGAGCACGTGAAGACTGAAGAACAGCTAGCTGATATCTTCACTAAGCCCTTGGATGAGAAGAGATTTAGCAAGTTGCGGTGTGAGCTAAATATCTTAGAATCTTGAGCGTTCTTTGAAAAGACACACATCCTAACACTTATGCAAAATTGATGACTTAGATGTGCAACACATGAAGAAAGCGTTTTCTTCAATCAATGAAGAATAACACTCTAAGTGTGAACAAATAAATGAAGAAATTGATTCTCGAGAACCCTCGACAATTATGCGCGGTATGCGAAATCATCATTCTTATCTGATGGTCACACCACCACCAAAGTTGAAAATCTTCAATTTGAGTTTTCCTCAGTTTTGAAATTCTTGAGTTTTTAAATTCTTCAACTTTGCAAATTCTTCTTTGTTTCCGTCGTCTTTCTTCATTGGCTATATATATATATATATGGATTTATGTCCTCTCAGCATTCACTTATGGCTATTTCTTCAAGTCGCTTTTTACGCTAAGTGAATGTGATCGGACCCTTTCCCTCTATGCTATACTCAACCCAATCCATTCACAAATTCTTCATGCGTTCTACTTTGAAACTCGTTCAAATTCTTCTTTGTGTCCTTGACATTTGAAGAAATTGCGACGGAACTTTAAAGCGAATCTTATCCAAACTTGATTTTACCGCTCAAACCGTTCGCATCCCACGATGCATTATTTTATTCACCCACGATCGTACGATCTCCACTACCGATACGTGGGTGACACATGTCGTGAGAAGGTGTGGCGCCCCGATTCAATCGTACACTAATCATGCGCAAATGTATGCGATCAAGATCGAGACTCACGGAAGATATCACAACACAACTCTACAAATAAAATAAGTCATACAAGCATCATAATACAAGCCAGGGGCCTCGAGGGCTCGAATACAAGTGCTCGATCATAGGCGAGTCAGCGGAAGCAACAATATCTGAGTCTGAGACATAAGTTAAACAAGGTGCCATAAGATGGCTAGCACAAAGCTGGGATCTGGATCGAAGAGGAGCAGGCCTCCTGCTTGGGATCCTCCTAGGTCCTCTGAGTAAAGTCGTTAGCGGGCTGCGTAGTAGTAGGCACCCCAGTAGTAGTAAATGCGTGGCGGTGGCGTCGGGTCACAGGCTCCATCGTGCAGTTGCAGCAATCGAGTAGAGGTAGGGAAAAGGGGAACAAGGCAACCGTGAGTACTCATCAAAGTACTACTTAAGCAAGAGCTACACTACATATGCATGGATATATGTGTAAAGGGCCATATCGGTGGACTGAGCTGCAGAATGCCGAGAATAAGAGGGGATGGCTAGTCTTAGCGGAGACTAAACCACGGACACTGTCTTGCAGCAGTAGGAGGGACGATCTGAAGTCCTCCAAGTAACATCATATAGCAATAATCCTACCGGCAATCCCTGCTCATATCCACTGGCGAGAAGCGACCACGGTTATATCGGCACTTGGAAGGTGTGTTTTATCAAGTATCCGGTTCTAGTTGTCATAAGCTCAAGGTACAACTCCAAGTCGTCACATTACCGAAGATCACGGCTATCCGAATAGATTAAATTCCTGCAGGGTGCACCATCTTACCAGCACGCTTGATCCCATTTGGCGGACACACTTTCTGGGTCATGCCCGACGCGGAAGATCAACATGTCGCAGCCCACCTAAACTGTGAGAGGCCAACCGCGGTCTAAACCTAAGCGCGCAGTGCAGGCCCATCGCCCTAAGCACACACGTTGCGTCTGTGACGGAAGCAGACCTAGCCTAAGGCGTTCGGTCCAATCCGGTAGCGCCGCTCCGTCGTTGACGTCTGAAGTGCTTGGTGATACCACGGCGGGATACCCATAACTACTCCAGCGTAGATGGTTAGTGCGTATAAGCTCGTAGCCAACCCAGATCAAATACCAAGACCTCGTTAAGCGTGTTAAGTAACATGAGCGCCCGAACAGGCCAGCCCACCTCTCTCTAAGCGGTCTCAACCTGCCTGTCGCTCGCCACAAAGGTCCACTCATGGTGCTCCATCGGCCGACCGACTTTAGTCTCACATGTATCATGTATAAGTATATAGTCTATACCGTGATCAACTCTCGGTGATCACGGCCCGATAATATAGCAGCGAGACGGACAAGAAAGTAGGGCCACAGATGAAAGTACTAGCATCCTATACTAAGCATATAGGATTGCGGTAAGGTAACAACGAGAAGATACAAGGACAGGCTATGCAGCGGTATAGGAGTATCTGAAAATATTAACATGCTATACTACTCTAATGCAAGCGGTGTAGATAAGAGTAAGCGATATCTGGTGATCAAGGGGGCTTGCTGGTTGCTCTGGCAAGAGAGAGTCGTCAACACCGTGGTCGAGCTGGCGGCGGGGCGTCGGTCTCGTAGTCTCTGGAGAGAAGAGGGGAAGAAACAATGAATACATAGTAAGCAGATGCATATCGATGCATGACATGCCAAGCGATGCTAGGCGTGCCCTAACGTGGTATGAAGTCTTGGTTAAGGAAAGCATCAGGAAAGTAATCCGGTGTTTTGGGTTTTCAGGCGGAGGGCGGAGGAAAAGTTGCAGGTTCGATAGGTTAGGGGTGTGTGGTGACGAGCGTCTGCGTATCCGGATTCGTCTCGTCGTTACGAGCAACTTTCATGTTGAAAATATTTTAATCCGGATTACGGTTAAAAGATATGATTTTAAAAGATTTTATTAATTTACGGAATTTAATTAATTTCGAAAATGCATTTATGACATCGGCATGATGTCATCTTGGCGTCATCGATCAACTGGGTTGGTAGTCAACCTGACAGTGGGTCCGCATGTCATTCTCTAATATCTAATTAACCTAATCGAGTTAATTAACATTAGTTAATTAGGTTAATTAGTGATTAGGGTTAATTAATCGAAATTAATTAGATTAATTACTTAATTAATTAATTAATTAATTAAATAATTAGTTAATTAGTTTTAAATCATTTTCATTTTCTTTTTAATTACTAAACCGTTACGTGGGGTGGGACCCCCATGTCATAAACCGAGAAATGCAACAGGCAGCGGGCTTGTGGGGCGATGCCGTGCAGGAGGCCGAGCAGGCAGGTAGTGTGATAAGCGCCCGTTTGGTATAAACGAGGAGGCCGAGGTGGGTGGCGGAGGCCGCAGCCACGGCAGGAGGTGGCAGGGGTCGGCGTGGCAGGCTAGAAGTGGCAGCGCCGTCTTGAGGGCCGTGGTGGGGAGTCGGGAGGCGGCCTGGGCAGGGGTGTGTGAGTCGTCGGAAGGGCAGGGGTTCGGTGGCGAAGTGCGGCGCCAGCAGCGATGGCGTTCGGGTCGGCGGGCGTCGTCGGCAGAAGAGGAAGGGCCAAAGGCGGCAGAGGTCGCCCTTCAGCGAGGGAGAGAGGAGGGGGGTGGTGAGGCGTGGCATGAATGGCCGGAGCAGCGAGGGCTCAGGCGGCAGATTCGGGAGGAGGAACCACGGGAGGCGAGCTCGAGAGGAGCGTGGGGACTAGGGGAAGCGGGCTCGGTGGAGCTTGAGAAGTCCAGCGAGGCCAGGCGGAGGCGTCTTGTCCGGCGTCGGGAGGCGTCAGGTGGTGCGGGAGGTCGGGGTCGACCTTGGCGGGCCAGCGTGGGGGCGAGGAGGAGGAGGGACCAGGCGGTGGAGGAGGAGGCGACCGGTTGGGGGCGGCAGGGGCCGCCCGGCTGACGAAGTCTGGGGGATCTCGCCCGATCTGGATCAGGCGAGGGAGAGAAAGTGGATCGGGGAGGCGTGGGGGCGGCAGTGGGGCGCTAGGGTTTGACCATGGGGTTGGTGGGGGTTAAGGTGGCGCCGGTTGGGCGGCCAGTGGAGGGCTGGGCAGGGGGTTTGGGGGGCTGGCGGGGCGGGGGAAGGGCTGGCCTGATGGGCAGGGGTTCCCTCCTCTTTTCTTCTTCTCTTTCTTTTCTTTTAATATTTTCCTTTTACGCTTTCATTTTAGTTTAATTAAAATGCCAAAACATTTTACAAAAATTAGTGCACCCGCCATAATTAGGTTTGCTATTTTAGACAACCCCGAACATTTTACTTTTAGTTTTTGAAACCTTTTTCTTTGTTTTTGTTTTGAATTTATTTGTAGGCCGGGTTGAAGAAAGCGGGAGGTTATACGATAACCGGTGTGTTTACTGTTCCTTAATCATCGGGTGTTACAAATCTCCTCCACTACAAGAAATCTCGTCCGAGATTTAGGAGGTAGAAGGAAAGAGTCGGGATATTCATCTCGAAAGGCGATCCTCGCGTTCCCGGTGGCCGTCTTGAGTGATTCGACCCTTTGGACTTTGAGAACTTGATGCCTTCGGCGTGTGCGGCGTTCAGCTTGTCGAGAATGCGGACGGATGCTCTTTATAGGAGAGGTCTGTTGCAATTCGAGCACTTCATGGTCCCTTTGCTCGGATTGGGTCCTTGAAGCAGCGTCGGAGTTGTGACACGTGGAACACATCGTGAACTGAGAAAGGTTGACGGAAGCTCGATGATAAGCCACTTTTCCGCCTTTCGAGAATAGTGAAAGGGCCAATATAGCGAGATCTAACGCCCTTGATCCGAGCGGTGAGCACCCTTCATTGGTGTAGCGAAGATAGGCCTTTTCGCGAGGTTGATAGACCATGTCTTTGTGATAGCGGTCATAATTACTCTTTTGCGAGGTGAGCAGTCTTGAGATTCTCGCGAATAATGCGGACTTGTTCTTGACATGTTGGATAATATCCGGACGAAGAGTGGGCGTTCCCGATTTCGACCAGTTCGGAGGGTTCGGCACTTTCGTCCATATAACACTTGAAGGGGCCATCTTGAGACTAGCTTGATAGCTATTATTATAAGAGAACTCAGCATCTGGAGAGATTCCTCCATTTCTTGCGAAGGAAGCGACACAAGCTCGAAGCATGTCTTGAGAATTTGGTTGACACGTTCAACTTGCCCTTGAGATTGCGGATGAAAGCGATCTTGAAAGATAAATGAGTCCCCATAGCTTCTTGAAAGCTTGCCCGGAATCTTAAAGTGAATAAGCTGCCACGGTCCGAGCGATAACCGGTGGAATACCGTGAAGTGAAACAATTCTGGACATATAGGCGTTGCTAGCTGACTAGCGATGATCGTTTCTTTGACCGCGGAAAATGTGCAACTTTAGAAAGCGGTCAATGGCGACAAGAATAGCATCATTACCTTTCTGCGATTTGGGAATCCGGTGGCGAAGTCCATCTCAACATGGTCCCATTTCCATTCAGGAATAGAGATAGGCTGCGAGTTCGGCCAGGCCTTTGATGTTCTGCTTTGATTGACGGCAAGCGTCACACTCGAAACATAGCGAGCAATGTCTTGCTTCATATTAGACCACGAGAATCTCGGCGAATGTCTTGATACATCTTTGTACTGCCGGGGTGGATACATAGAGGCGTATCATGAGCTTCTTTCATAACCTACGAGTCATATTCAGGTTTTCCTTCTTACGGCACCACTAGGCGGCCTTTGAAGTACAAAGGCGCCATCATCAACAATAGTGAAGGATGAGGATTTCCTTTTTGATGTCTTGCTTAATCTTGTAGACTTGAGTCAAATCCTGCATTGTCTTTATGGTGCCACGAGATCGGGTTCAACAGCCAGGGTATAGAGGAACCACAGGGAACAACACGGAGATTCATCTTGCGGAACTCCGGAGGAGGGGCGAAGTGCACGGAGGAACAATATGGAGGTTCAGCTTTCAATTCTCCAACAAGTGGGGCTGAACTTTGTGAACACTGAAGGTGGTTCTTGATAAGACTTGCGGCTCAAGGCATCAGCCATTACATTAGCCTTGCACAGGCGTATAGGAAATACCCAAATCAAAGTCGCAGCAGTCTCCATCCATCTCTGCAGCGGAGGTTCAGGTCTGGCTGAGTAAGCAGATACTTCAGACTTTGGTGGTCGGTGAAGATCTACATAGCGATTACCGAGAAGGTAATGTCGCCTTTGCTTTAGTGCATGAATGAAGGCAGCAAGTTCGAGGTCATGAACTGGGTAGTTCTCCTCGTGAGGCGCAAGCTGTCGAGAGGCATAAGCAACCACTTTGCGCTCTTGCATTAGGACACCGCCTAATCCTTGGCGAAGCGTCGCGATAAATGTGAAGTCCTTCTTAGTATCGGGAGGAGCTAGCTTTGGGGCAGAAGTCAACTTGTCCTTGAGTGCTGAAACTTTCTGACACTTATCATCCATTGGAATTTGGCGCCCTTATACAGCAGGTTAGTCGGAGGCACGGCAATCTTGGAGAAGTTCTCGGCGAATCGGCGGCAATATTTGGCGAGACCGAAAAACTTCGACTTGCTAATGTTCTTGGAGGAGTCAATCAAGAATAGCCTGAACTCTTTCGGGGTTGGCAGCAATACCATCCTTAGAGATGACATGCCCAAGATAGGTTACTTGGGAAGCAGAATTCACACTTGGAGAACTTGGCCTATAGTTGATGCTCTCGTAGCTTTTCGGCACAAGGCGAAGATGTTCAGCATGTTCTTCTTCATTCTTGGAAAAGATCGGGATATCATCCGGTAAACCACGACGAACTTGTCGAGGTAATCCATGAATATATAGTTCATCGGTGAGAGAAAGTGGCTGGAGCATTGGTTAAGCGAAAGACATGGCGGTGTACTCGTATGAACCATAACGAGTCACGAATGCGGTCTTAGGGATATCCTCCTCACGAACACGGATCTGGTGGTAACCCAACCTCAAGTCGAGTTTGAGAACAGCAGCGAACCAGCCAGTTGATCATAAAGATCATTGATCCGAGGAAGAGGATACTTATTACGAATGGTAGCTTGATTTATGGGGCGGTAGTAAGTGGACCAATCGGTTTGTCCCATCCTTCTTCTTGACAAAGAGAAGGTGCTCCCCAAGGTGAGCAACTTGGGCGAATGAAACCGCTTTGAAGAGATTTGTCGATTTCCTCCTTTAGCTCAAGGAGTTCATCGGCGGCATCTTGTAGGGTAAACTTGGCTATAGGAGTGGTGCACTGGTTTCAAGTCGATGGCGAATTCGACAGCTCTAGCGGGGAATCCTGGAAGTTCTTTAGAAAAGGCGTCTTGGAAATGCATAAGCAGCAGGAATGTTTTCAATTCCCTCGAGGTTGCGGCGTTCAATGCATTCAATGCATAGAGCCTTGCCTCGACATCTTGAACAGGCGAGCATTGTAGCTTACTATTTCATCGAGAAGGGTGTAGCGGATGGGCCGGTCTTAGTGGCGCAAGCGATTGGCGCGTATCGCTTTCAACAATCCATCCCAAAATGAGGTCGATGTTAGGCGTCTTGAGGATAATGGGGAGCATAGAATTCCAGCCCCCGATTTCCACGGGGCGTCGGCGCCAACCATGGAGGTTTGACATTGTCCCGATGGGGTTTTACCACTACCGAAGAGTTCATCTCTTCACACTTAACGTTGTGCTTGTATGCAAAGTCTTGACATGAATGAATCGATGCTCTGAATCGAATAAAAGCGAAGCAGTACTGAATTTCACGAGGTGTACCCATCACGATGGCAGCTGGTCTTGAGCCGTTCGGATCAACGTGGTTGGCTGAGCTTGCCCATAAGACTTGCCGGTGTTGTTGCGATTACAGGTGTTTCCACGGCCAGCTCTTTGGAAGAACCCGCCGATTACGGTTCTGGTTGCATCCTCTAACGGTGCCTGGTTGTCCGCACCTAAAGCACAAGCCATTATTGGGAGTGGGAGCAGGAGCTTGGGGTGGTGGGCTGGAAGCTTGGCTGCTTAGTTGTAAGCGGGCGAGGTGTAGCATAGTTACGCCTTGAAGCGGTGCATTGGCTGGTACATCTGTTGGGAATCCATATCTTGCGCCTGCGAGGGCGGGCCGAAGATGAGCCCGTGTCGCAGTTGCTTTGTTAGAGCTCTGGTATTCCTGCGGACCAGTTTCGACATTGATAGCTTTGTTCACCAAGGTGGCGAAATCAGCAAAATCGTGCACTAGAAGTCGAGCTTGATGTCGACTTGAAGACCGTCACGGAACTTCTCTGTCTGCGTGCATCGGTTGCAATATCCTCTTGACATAGCGAGACAAGTCCAGGAACTCTGATAAGCTTCATGATCTTGTTGCCTTGGGTGAGGTTGCGGAACTCACGCTTCTTCGGTCCATGACCCTTGAGGATGAAGCGGGCACGGAAGGCAACACTGGAAGTCTGGCGGTGATGAGTGTTCCAAGCTGGCGAGAATCGCGGTGGCTGTCCCACCATTGAGCTGCGGGTCCCTTAGGAAGAAGGATGCAAAGGTGACATAGCTGGCGGGGGCTACATCAGCAGACTCCATCTCATAGGTGATGTCAGGGCGATCATCGACATCCGATGGCTGAGTTGAGCTGCGGTACAGCTGGGGTTGAGCGTATGAAATCCTGCGAGTTGTTCCGTTTGGGTCTTTGGTTCATATTGGGGCGAGGCTGAGCCATCATATTCTCCATGGTGGCGATTCATCTCGAGCTGTTGGATCATACCAGCCATGTACTCGAGGCGGTGGTGGGAAGTTGGCACCCGACCACGACCTGCTGGCCTAACCATCTGCTATTATATAACGAGGGTAGTTCAGCATTGAGAAAATAAGCAAGAGGCAGAATCATTCATGATGAAACATGCATAATGAAAGCAGCATGATGGGAACTACATAGTAGTTGGCATATCTTACAAAAGGAATCATGCATAGAGTTCGATACATAGAGTCGATTACATAGACTACTACATCATAGGCGGCACAGGCTCATGGCGAATGCATCTAACACTAACAAACAAGTCTACATCAGGTCCCAGCGATGCTGCGGAGGTAGTGTAGCTTTGAAAGCTGGTAGTCTTGGCGGTGGATAGTCCTCCCGTCGGTGACACAGGGGCGCGGATACTCTGGTGCTGAATCCGGCGTCCCGGTGGCGAGAAGAGGGCCAAGTGCGGAGAGTAGCCTCCACGATTGCCACCAAACACCACAGGGCATCACGGTCCGGCTGGGTAGATCGCGAAAGCGGCAGCTCTCGGATCGGACAAAGGGTGCATCAGCGTCGAACGCGGTAGAGTCTTGACGGGTGATGTACAACTCGTGACGAAGAGCTCGGTTAGCTCGATCCAGCCCATCGGCATGCGAACAAAGTTACGATGGTGGAAGGGCTCTCTGGTGACGATGGTGTAGGCAGCGGTGTAGTAACCCTCCTCACCAACATCGAGCAGCGATAGCAATGTGCACGAAGGGGAGGTGTCCAACTCTCGATACTCTGCGGAGGCGTGTCGAGCAGCATAAGCAGAATCGTGGACTGCCATAGCGATAGTCACTCCAACACCATGTGCGGTGTGCAGCACGATAGTGGACTCGTACTCCGAGTAGAGGTGGGCGATGGCGAGTACTGCTCCTGGTTATAGTCTGGTACTCCTCATAGGCGGTGTACTCGGGGTGCCAGCGATAACCGGATAGGTCATCATCTCGGCTAGCACGCGAGGTGATCCCGAGCACCAATGGCCGTCGTGTGGCGCACGACCTGCCTCGTGGGTTCCATCTGAAAACAAAGGCGTTTCAAAGGAGTCAAATGGCGGTGAAATTGCTCAAATACAATTTCAAGAACAATTAGGGCTATAACCAACTTTGGGGTGAATGCGGTCACGGGATCCTAGTGATAGTTAGTAAAATCGTTTAACCGAGTAGAAGAGTTGAGTCGAGTAAAGGTCGAGGACTAAAGATCCTAGTACCACCCGATGGCGGCGTGGGCCCATAAGGCACACAGCCAAGTTAGTAAAAGTTTTGCAATGTCTAGACTCGACTTGGCCAAGGAGTGTGGAAGAGGATTCCTACTGGCGATCGGCTCGATACCAACTTGTGGCCCCGATTCAATCGTACACTAATCATGCCGCAAATGTATGCGATCAAGATCGAGACTCACGGGAAGATATCACAACACAACTCTACAAATAAAATAAGTCATACAAGCATCATAATACAAGCCAGGGGCCTCGAGGGCTCGAATACAAGTGCTCGATCATAGACAAGTCAGTGGAAGCAACAATATCTGAATCTGGACATAAGTTAAACAAGGTGCCATAAGATGGCTAGCACAAAGCTGGGATCTGGATCGAAAGAGGCGGGCCTCTGCACAGGATCCTCCTAGGTCACTCACAGTGCGTCGTCGGTGGGGCTGCGTAGTAGTAGGCATCCCAGGTAGTAGTAAATGCGTGGCGGTGGCGTCTCAGGTCTGGGCTCCATCGTCTGGTTGCAGCAATCGAGTAGAGTAGGGAAAAGGGGAACAAGGCAACCGTGAGTACTCATCAAAGTACTACAAACAAGAAGCTACACTACATATGCATGGATATATGTGTAAAGGGCCATATCGGTGGGTGAGCTGCGAGAATGCGAGAATAAGAGGGGATTGCTAGTCTTAGCGGAGACTAAACCACGGACACTGTCTTGCAGCAGGTAGGAGGGACGATCTGAAGTCCTCCAAGTAACATCATATAGCAATAATCCTACCGGCAATCCCTGCTCATATCCCTGGCGAGGCGACCACGGTTATATCGGCACTTGGAAGGTGTGTTTTATCAAGTATCCGGTTCTAGTTGTCATAAGCTCAAGGTACAACTCCAAGTCGTCCATTACGAAGATCACGGCTATCCGAATAGATTAACTTCCTGCAGGGTGCACCATCTTACCGACCGCTTGATCCCATTTGGCGGACACACTTTCTGGGTCATGCCGGTCGCGGAAGATCAACACGTCGCAGCCCCTCCTAAACTGTGAGAGAGGCCAACCGCCGGTCTAAACCTAAAGCGCGCGAGTGCAGGCCCATCGCCACGAGCACACCTGCACGTTGCGTCTGTGGACGAAGCAGACCTAGCCTAACAGCGTTCAGTCCAATCCGGTAGCGCCGCTCGTCGTTGACGTCTGAAGTGCTTGGTGATACCACGGCGCGGGATACCCATAACTACTCCCGCATAGATGGTTAGTGCGTATAAGCTCGTAGCCAACCCAGATCAAATACCAAGACCTCGTTAAGCGTGTTAAGTAACATGAGCGCTGAACAGAGCCAGGCCCACCTCTCTCCTAAGCGGTCTCAACCTGCCTGTCGCTCCGCCACAAAGATCCACTCGCGGGTGCTCCATCGGCCGACCGACTTTAGTCTCACATGTATCATGTATAAGTATATAGTCTATACGGTGATCAACTCGAGTGATCACGGCCCGATAATATAGCAGCAGACGGACAAGAAAGTAGGGCCACAGATGAAAGTACTAGCATCCTATACTAAGCATATAGGATTGCGGTAAGGTAACAAGAGAAGATACAAGGACGAGGCTATGCAGCGGTATAGGAGTATCTGAAAGCAGTAACATGCTATACTACTCTAATGCAAGCGGTGTAGATAAGAGTAAGCGATATCTGGTGATCAAGGGGGCTTGCTGGTTGCTCGGCAAGAGAGAATTCGTCAACACCGTGGTCGAAGCCAGCGGCGTGTGGCGTCGGTCTCGTAGTCTCTAGGAGAAGAGGGAAGAAACAATGAATACATAGTAAGCAGATGCATATCGATGCATGACATGCCAAGCGATGCTAGGCGTGCCCTAACGTGGTATGAGAGTCTTGGTTAAGGGAAAGCATCAGGAAAGTAATCCGGTGTTTTGGGTTTCGAGCGGAGGGCGGAGGAAAAGTTGCAGGTTCGATAGGTTAGGGGTGTGTGGTGACGAGCGAATTGCGTATCCGGATTAATCTCGTCGTTTTGAGCAACTTTCATGTTGAAAATATTTTAATCCGGATTACGGTTAAAAGATATGATTTTAAAAGATTTTATTAATTTCGGAATTTAATTAATTATTTAATTAATTTGAAAATGCATTTATGACATCGGCATGATGTCATCTTGGCGTCATCGATCAGCGAGGTTGGTGAGTCAACCCTGACAGTGGGTCCGCATGTCATTCTCTAATATCTAATTAACCTAATCGAGTTAATTAACATTAGTTAATTAGGTTAATTAGTGATTAGGGTTAATTAATCAAATTAATTAGATTAATTAATTACTTAATTAATTAATTAATTAATTAATTAGTTAATTAGTTTTAAATCATTTTCATTTTCTTTTTAATTACTAAACCGTTACGTGGGGTGGGACCCCATGTCATCGACCCGAGACAATGACAGGCAGGCGTGAGGCGATGCCGTGCAGAAGGCGAGCAGGCGAGGCTTGATGGCGCCGTTTTGGCATAAGCGATGGAGGCGAGGTGGCAGGCGGCGGAGGCCGCCACAGTGGCAGTGGCCAGCATAGCAGCCGGCCGTGTGAGCGGTGGCGTGGTCGGCAGCGCGTATGCTGAAATGTGCGCCGTCTTGAAACGTGGTGGGGTCAGGCGGCCCTTGTGAAGTGGTGTGAGTCGTCGGAAGGGCAGGGGGTTGGTGGCGAAGTGCTGGCGCCTGGCGTGATGGCCTTGGTCGGCCGGGCGTCGTCGGAGGAAGAGGAAGGGCCAAAGGCGGGACAGAGTCGCCACTCGGCAGGGGAGGATAAGGGAGCAGGGGTCGGGCGTGGCATGGGTGGCCGGGCCAGCCGAGGAGCTCGGCGGCCTGTGATTCGGGAGGAGGAACCACGGGGGGCGAGCTCTGAGAGGGCGTGGGGACTAGGGAGGCGGGCTCCGTGGAGCTTAGAGAATCCCGCGAGGCCAGGCGAGGAGGCGTCTTGGCGTCGGGAGGCGTCAGGTGTGGGGAGGTCGAGGTCGACCATGGCGCCAGCGTGGGGCGAGGAGGAGGAGGGACCAGGCGGTGGGAGGAGGAGGCGACGGTTAGAGGCGTGAGGGGCCCGGCGGCGAAGTCTGTGGGATCTCGCCCGATCTGGATCGAGGCGAGGAGAAGAAAGTGGATCGGGGAGGCGTGGGGGCGGCGAGTGGGGCGCTAGGGTTTTGGCAGGGGGTGGGGGTTAAGGTGGCGCGGTTGGGCGGCCAGTGGAGAAGCTGGGCAGGGGGTTTGGGGAAGCTGGCGGGCGAGGAGGCTGGCCTGATGGGCAGGGGTTCCTCCTCTTTTCTTCTTCTCTTTCTTTTCTTTTAATATTTTTCCTTTTACGCTTTCTGTTTTAGTTTAATTAAAATGCCAAAACATTTTACAAAATTAGTGCACCCACCATAATTAGGTTTGCTATTTTAGACAACCCCGAACATTTTACTTTTAGTTTTTGAAACCTTTTTCTTTGTTTTGTTTTGAATTTATTTGTAGATCGGGTTGAAAAGCGGGAGGTTAGCCACGATAACAGGTGTTTACTGTTCCTTAATCATCCGGGTATTCTGAAGGGAAGTGGTGAGAACACGTTAGTCCTAAATCTTGGACGATCCGTTTTTCACCGTGTCTATAAATACCCTCTCTCCCTTCCTCACTCTTTTACTTAGCTCGACCTCTCTCTCGCTCGAGCTCCTCGAAACCCTAACGCCGCTTCTCCATAAATCGCCGGTGAGGAAAAGCTTCACTGCCTTGACCTCTTGGCGCGGCGTACTCGCGCCGACCGTGGAAAATCTTCACTCCGCCGTCGCCGTAGCTGATTTCCTCTGCCAAGTTAGGGCAGGGAAGATCTGAGCAGACGAACTTCCAACTGTTCATCTCGGTTAAATGCGTGTTCTTCACTTGAGTAAATTAAAAGTTACTTTTATTACTCACTTTGATTCTCAAATTTTCTTCAAATTCTTCAAAGGTGTTTATTCTTCAAATCTTCACACATATGAACACCTCAAATCTCTTGACTCGTTTCTCTAAGCAATGTTTTCTTCAAGATTCCTCAATTGTGTGGATCCTCGATCTATACAACTCTGGAACCTAAGACAAAAAGCAACCGTGAAATTCTTAAAAGCTCATCTGGTCAAAATCCTCAAACTTGTTCTTTTGAAAAACCTTACGAGAGCATATGACCTCTTCAAATTCCTCGCACCTATACTTTGTTCACAGGTACAAATGTCGCTGCTGAATCCCTAGGTTCTCATCAACTTAACTCATTTGCAGCGTTCCTCGAAGAAAAACTGCACACTTCTTGAGAGAACTCAATTGTTCAATTTCCTCACTGAAGAAAATGGCGAGATGGCAAAAAGCCATGAGAAGGAGAAAGAAACACGAGGTCATGACAGCATTGAAATCCACGAGAAATATATGCTGACTCTTGTACAGATGATGAAAGCAAAAATCAGCATGAGTGCGTATTCAGAAGATTGAGCAGGGGAGGCGTGGGGCGGCGAGTGGGGCGCTAGGGTTTGACGCGAGGTGGGGGTTAAGGTGGCGCCCGGTTGGGCGGCCAGTGGAGGGCTGGGCGAGGGGTTTGGGGGCTGGCGGGCGAGGGAGGCTGGCCCCTAATGGGCGGGGTTCCCTCCTCTTTTCTTCTTCTCTTTCTTTTCTTTTAATATTTTCCTTTTACGCTTTACATTTTAGTTTAATTAAAATGCCAAAACATTTTACAAAATTAGTGCACCCACCATAATTAGGTTTGCTATTTTAGACAACCCCGAACATTTTACTTTTAGTTTTGAAACCTTTTTCTTTGTTTTTGTTTTGAATTTATTTGTAGACGGGTTGAAGAAAGCGGGAGGTTATACGATAACAAGGGTGTTCTTGTTCCTTAATCATCCGGGTTATTCTGAAGGGAAGCGGTCGAGAGCACGTTCATCCTAAATCTTGGACGATCCGTTTTCACGTGTCTATAAATACCCTCTCTCTCTTCCTCACTCTTTTACTTGGCTCGACCTCTCTCTCCCTTTCGAGCTCCTCGAAACCCTAAGCGCGCCGCTACTCCATAAATCGCCGGTGAGGAAAAGCTTCTTGCCTTGACCTCTTCGCCCGGCGTACTCGCGCCGACCGTGGAAAATCTTCACTCCGCCGTCGCCGTAGCTGATTTCCTCTGCCAAGTTAGGGCAGGGAAGATCTGAAACGGATGAACTTCCCAACTGTTCATCTCGGTTAAATCGTGTTCTTCACTTGAGTAAATTAAAAGTTACTTTTATTACTCACTTTGATTCTCAAATTTTCTTCAAATTCTTCAAAGGTGTTTATTCTTCAAATCTTCACACATATGAACACCTCAAATCTCTTGACTCGTTTCTCTAAGCAATGTTTTTCTTCAAGATTCCTCAATTGTGTGGATCCTCGATCTATACAACTCTGGAACCTAAGACAAAAAGCGCTTAGTGAAATTCTTAAAACTCATCTGGTCAAAATCCTCAAACTTGTTCTTTTGAAAAACCTTACGAGCATATGACCTCTTCAAATTCCTCGCACCTATACTTTGTTCACAGGTACAAATGTCATTTGCTAAATCCTAGGTTCTCATCAACTTAACTCATTTGCAGCGTTCCTCGAAGAAAAACTGCACACTTCTTGAGAGAACTCAATTGTTCAATTTCCTCACACGAAGAAAATGGCGAGATGGCAAGAAAGCATGAAGGGAGGAAAAGAAACTGAGGTCATGACAGCATTGAAATCCACGAGGAAATATATGCTGACTCTGTACACGGATGAGAAAGCAAAAATCAGCATAAGTGCGTATTCAGAAGATTGAGCAGGGGGAGGCGTGGGGCGGCGAGTGGGGCGCTAGGGTTTGACGCGAGGTGGGGTTAAGGTGGCGCCCGGTTGGGCGGCCAGTGGAGAGCTGGGCGGGGGTTTGGGAGGCTGGCGGGCCGAGGGAGGCTGGCCCCTAATGGGCAGGGGTTCCTCCCTCTTTTCTTCTTCTCTTTCTATTCTTTTAATATTTTTCCTTTTACGCTTTCTGTTTTAGTTTAATTAAAATGCCAAAACATTTTACAAAATTAGTGCACCCACCATAATTAGGTTTGCTATTTTAGACAACCCCGAACATTTTACTTTTAGTTTTGAAACCTTTTTCTTTGTTTTTGTTTTGAATTTATTTGTAGGCCGGGTTCGAAAAGCAGGAGGTTATACGATAACGGGGTGTTTCTTTGTTCCTTAATCATCCGGGTGTTACAGAAGGGAAGCGGTCAGGGGCACGTTCATCCTAAATCTTCGGACGATCCGTTTTTCACCGTGTCTATAAATACCCCTCTCTCTCTTCCTCACTCTTTTACTTAGCTCGACCTCTCTCTCCGCTCGAGCTCCTCGAAACCCTAAGCGCCCGCTTCTCCATAAATCGCCGGTGAGGAAAAGCTTCCTTGCCTTGACCTCTTCGCCCGGCGTACTCGCGCCGACCGTGGAAAATCTTCACTCCGCCCGTCGCCGTAGCTGATTTCCTCTGCCAAGTTAGGGCAGGGAAGATCTGAGCAGACGAACTTCCCAACTGTTCATCTCGGTTAAATGCGTGTTCTTCACTTGAGTAAATTAAAAGTTACTTTTATTACTCACTTTGATTCTCAAATTTTCTTCAAATTCTTCAAAGGTGTTTATTCTTCAAATCTTCACACATATGAACACCTCAAATCTCTTGACTCGTTTCTCTAAGCAATGTTTTCTTCAAGATTCCTCAATTGTGTGGATCCTCGATCTATACAACTCTGGAACCTAAGACAAAAAGCAGCTTAGTGAAATTCTTCAAAACTCATCTGGTCAAAATCCTCAAACTTGTTCTTTTTGAAAAACCTTACGAGAACACATATGACCTCTTCAAATTCCTCGCACCTATACTCTGTTCACAGGTACAAATGTCCATCTCTGAATCCCTAGGTTCTCATCAACTTAACTCATTTGCAGCGTTCCTCGAAGAAAAACTGCACACTTCTTGAGAGAACTCAATTGTTCAATTTCCTCACGAAGAAAATGGCGGATGGCAAGAAGCATGAAGGGAGGAAAGAAACACAGGGTCATGACAGCATTCGAAATCCACGAGGAAATATATGCTGACTCATACACGAGATGAGAAAGCAAAAATCAGCATAAGTGCGTATTCAGAAGATTGAGCGGAGATGGGCACGGGAATGGAAGGAATACAGATATGTAACTCCTAAGTACATGAAGAAATTAGCTTTGAATCCTCCATGCCCAAGAGCTCCTTTGGCACTGGCCAAATAGCTGATCCCACTAGCGTCAAAGCGGTGAGGACTTTCTGATGAATGGGCTAAGCGCCAAGCAAAATTGGCAAAGCAAGCAAAGGCGGTGAAGAAATTCAATGAGGATTCTGCTGCTGCTCACTGCCTTGAGGTCTCGGTCAACCGAGAAATCAATGCAAAAGAAGCCTGCTAATAAGCCAAGTGCTTCATCATTTATGCCCTCACGGCCAAGCTCCTCGGCAGCACCCTCTAAGAAAATTCCTCTGCTTCTGCTGCTCACAAAAGTCCTCAAGCTGCTCCGTCAAACCTTGGTTCCTGTGCACCTAGCTACATGTCAAAGGATTGCTGGTTTCTCAATTGCCTCGAGCATCTCTGCAAGTTCTCGGCTGCCCCAATTCTTCATCGGCCCGACTCTGCTGAAGACAAAAGCAACAATTTGGGCGTGGTCCTCGGCCTAGCCAAGGAAGAAACAACTTGTAGTCCCGTGCCATCGATGATGAGGCATCGATGAAGAACTTGAAGAAATCATCGAGACCGCCAAGTTAGGGCCGCTAGAGCCAAGGGTACATCTGTGCCCTTACTCTTTGGATCGAAGAAAGTCCTCGACTTCATTGACCTCGGCACAATGATCCAAATACCCCTCTGCTGATCTTCCTTTGACACACGAGTGAGTCATGCTGACTCACTTCATCGCTGAAGAAAAATGGAAGTTTGAGAAGCGAGAGAAATCAAAAAGGCTCAATACTGAGGAAGGAGAAGTTCACGAAGAAAAGCGTTGTCAAGATGACACGAGGAACTCCTCAAATCAAACTGAAATTCAAAACCTCAGCAAGAACTTGACACATACTATGCTGATTGGCAAGAGTCAAGACCAGATTAAATCGATCGTGAAGAAAATCCAAGTGTTGCTGCACTTGTGCAACTTGAAATTCCTCGGTGAAGCCTCGGTTCAACTTCTTGAAGAAAATGCTGATTCGGGGCTGATGATCCAATCCCAGCCGCTGAAGAAATTGCCGGGGCACCCACTAGTAGTGCGCTGAAGAAATTACTCAAGGCAGAGGCTGCATCGAGTTGCTCTGAAGAAACTGCACCAAATTCCTCGGCTCCTCCTGCGCCAATTCCAACTCCAATTCTTCCATCCGCTTGATGTGAGAAAACCAAGGCTCTTGAGCGAGCTGCTGTGAAGAAAAGAAAGCATCAACTTAATCGATTCTTGAATCTGAAGAAAATGAAGCCAATGACCAGCTCCATTGAAAACCCAATTGATGCTATTCCAATTTCCTCCGTACCATCAAAGGAAGTAGTTCCTTTTGGAGAAGAATATGAGATCCCAACGGATCGATGAAGAACATCAATCTGCTGCTTCATCGGAGAAAATTGATGAAGAAATTGAAGTGGAAGCAATCCCTTCAACCCGATTATTTCCTCATCGGACCATGAAATTCCTCAAGCTGATGCTGAGGAAATTGAAAATGAAGTTGTCGATATTGGATGCACCACTCCGGTGATCAATGATGACTTTTGGGAAAGTCAGCATCCCAATACTCCTCTCTTCACCCGCTCCAACAAGTTCCTCACTCCCTGCGCAATTGTCCAAATCGACTCTGAAGAAAATCAACCCTTTGGTTACGTGCATGAAGAAATTCCAGCCACTAGTCTTTGATGAAAGCTGCTTCTTCTTGCTAATCCTCGAGAATGCACTGCGTTGAGGACCAAGAAATTCCTCGGTGAAGAACACTGAACTTCACGATTCTGAGGTGGTGATGCAACTCCGACACCCTCTGCCCAAGCAAAAGAATCCGTTCTCAACCAAGCAAAAGTTCAAGGCTGAAGATTTCTTTGCCGAGCACGTGTTCTTCACTGAATATAATCCTTATGATTACGCACGAATTAGGAAGAAGCGCTTACGGAATGCCGGTCAAGCCAACTTCTATTCCTCGGTGCTTTTCAACACGGACAAAATCTTGATCATGCTCATATTCCTCATGTGGATATGGAGTCGCTGCCAGGTTTGAGCCCGTCCTAAGTGTTCTTCACGGCCTTGGTCTCCTAAACTTCTGCGATATTTGTGATTGGAGCGAAGAGCTAATTCTTGAGTTCTTTGCAACCCTGCACATCACGGAGGGCTGAAGATGTGAATTCATGGGTCTTGGATTGGATGACGAGAAAACACTCACTACAAGGCACCGACAAGTGAATTGCTCCGTGCCCTCCCACTTAGTCCTCCGATTGATGGTGCAGGTCGCATCTATGAAGAAAAGGAACTTTCAGATCACTATATGCAACTGCTGATGAAACCTTTGAAGCCCAGGCAAGCCCCAAGGACCAAATTCCTCGTCAAGGAATTATTATATGTGCCTCGAACAGTCTATCGGATTCTGACGAAGACTATGAGTCCTATCAAAGGTCACGACTCGAACGATGAAGAAGTCGTTGGCATCATGAAGAATATGCTTTTCAACATCATCCATGGCGTTCTCGTCAATTTTCATGATTTCTTCATGAGGACTCTGGCCAACATTGCCATGTCACCTTTTGAGCTGAAGCCTTATGCACCTTGGATTATGAGATTCATCGGTCAAGATCTTCCTTTGAATTACAAAGGCTGATACTTTGAACCCTGCAGCTACTGCCCCCAATTGAAGTCCTCAAGCGGCCAATTACCTCGGTGATGAAAAGGGCAAGGCTCTGTTGTGATAGATGAAGGCATTCGTCCATTGGATGGACAGTTTAGCAAAGCAGCATCCTACTCCACCAATGATGACTCTGCCACACATGACTCTGCAGCTAATACCCTTGTCAAGCAAAATCCTCAAGGCGCACCGGGGTGATGGTGATCGTGAGTTACTCCTCGGTCTTCATCGGAAGGTTGATCGCAATCATAAGTGGGTCAAGCGTCGGTTTGGTACTCTTCTTTACAACTGACCTCAACACACAATGCGGTGAAGAAAAACCGATTACTATCTTCATGAAACCTTCAAGCGCTTTTGGGCTGTTCTTTCACATGTCTACAATGAAGAAGAAGCGCAATCAATGGGTCTCAAGGAAGAATTTGGTGGTCTGCTCCTCCTCGAAGAAATTCAAGAAGGTCAAAGTTCCTTCCTTGGTGGCCAGCTCCTATTCTTCATCTCGCGACAACGATGAAAATGAAGATTTGGAAGACCTTGCTGCTGGTCCTACCGACAAACAACCCGACAATCTTTGGCGCTCCGTCTTCAACCTGAATTTCTTCAAGGCGTTAGTCCTCGGTTTGATCCTTTTGGTCATTCGATGACAAAGGGAGAAATTTGAGTTAGTCTTCAAGCGGGTCTCGTTTTTGTCTATATCTGATACTTTATTAAGTTACAACTCTCGTTCTTCGAAACCTTTTATTGGATCGAGTTGTAATCTTAAACCGATGGTGCTTTGATACTTTTGATGCATTATGCTTTTACTCTATGCTCGACTACTGATGGTTTTGATATTTGTTATGCTCTGATCCTCATGAGCTTGTTGAAAATCTTCAAATCGATTTGGGCTCTGATACTCATGAAAAAGTTTCAAATTCCTCATACGCATTGGGCTCTGATACTTTTTATGCATGCATTGCATAGCATCAAGCACCATATTTCATCATGCATTTCAAATTCCTCATATTATATGTCAAATCGTGTATGAATTACAAGATATAGGGAGATCTCCATGATTCAATTCTTCAAATGTGCATTGCCTCAAAGCAAATTCCTCACTATGCACATCTTGAGGGGAGTTCTTCTATATCTTGCAATCAAATCCTCATTATCAGTATTTACACTTCATATGTTTATCCCGTTGAAAACTTAACTTTGTATTGTCATCAATCACCAAAAGGGGAGATTGTAAGTGCATCTAGTGCCCTTAGTGATTTTGGTGTATTGAAGACTTATAGGTTAAGTAACTAATCGTTGTGAGTGTACACAGGTCTATAAGTCTATGAGGAGTTTGATATTTACGGTAAAAGTCGATCCTAAAATGAAGTTCTTGATTGAAGACTTTGATATTACGAAGACTTTACGAAGACTTTGATGTGAAGAAATTGGTGTGACCTTGAAGACTTGGTATTCATTTGAGGAACATGAAGCGTGAAGACTTTTGTTTTCGTAGTTTCATTTTCTCTTTCTTGAGTCATAAAACACCGTCTTTGTTAAAGGGGTCGAGGAAATACTAAGGAAAATTTCCATTTGATGCTCAACTCAAAATCCTACACCTACCAATCCCTTGAGTGAAGCTTTTGGAAATCTCATACAGTTCAGTCAATTTCTTGATGAAAGAGCGAAGTTCTTACAGTGTTGAGAATTTATTACGGCGAAGAGTTAGGAATTCGCCGGTCTGAATTGCCTACGATGAGAACATGATATACTGAGAATTTGATATTCAAAATTTCGACCGTTCTTTGTCTTCTTGGCTGTCCCAAATATCTTATCCACCTAACGGTCATATCATTGAAGGGCATTTATGTCTTATCATGTCGGGCTGCTCCCTAGGCTATAAATAGCCGCCCCTACAACCACTAGTTGGTTGGCTGCTCGAGAAGAACTTGACACTTGTCATTTGAGAGCAACCCATCCTCTGAGGAATTTGGTGAAAATCATCAAGTGAGGAAAATCCCAAAAACCAAACCCCACAAACCCAAAGTGATTGAGCATCCTTGAAGAAATTGATCCTGCGTGGATCCGGCGCTTTTACCTTTGAAGACTGTGCTTCTTCAGACGGTTAGGCGTCACGGTCTAGAAACATCAAGAGGAATTGTGGATCGCGAGTGACCAAGTATGTGAAGGTTTGGAAGTCGCTGAAGACTTACCACGAGTGATTGGGCCGAGTCTGCGTGACCTTAGTTCAAGGAGAATCTGGTGAGGACTTGGTGTCTGAGCTGCGTGCTTTCGATGTTGGGTGTCCGGGACTGCGTGTCCTCGAGTTTAAATACTCAGCCGCTCAACCGGACGTAAAGGCGAGACAGCAGTTGGAACTGGTCTACCAAATCATTGTCTTCACCAACCTAACTGGTTCCATTTCCTCAACCCTTTCATTTCCTCATTCTTGTGTTGAGTGTTTTGTTCATATCTGTGTTTGAAGACTTTGGTGAAGACTTTCTCAATTTCCTCAGTTCAAATTCTTGATCTGTTTGTCTTCATTTGTGTTATCCTGTGATTCGCTACATACTTTGTGGTTGTCTTCATTTCATCATGATGACTATGCCTGTAATCTGCTATACTTACTTACGAGTACTTATTCCGCTGCATGTATTTCTTAGCTAAGAATTTCCTCACCAACAAATTCCTCGGTGAAGAATTTGTAAATCTCTAAAAATCGCCTATTCACCCCCCTCTAGTCGATATAGCACTTTCAAGCAGCACAACCTTTAGAGGAATAATCCCTAGCAGGAAGCATGCTGCTGGGAAAAATCACCTTTGGGCGTAGTGTTATTTCATGGGACAATTCTGATCGAGGAGGTCACATTTCAAGTGGCCCGTTCAGCAGCGGATATCACGCTTTATTAGGGCGAGAGGCATTCACAATTTTTCAAGCTATACCCCATTATGGGTACATGAAGCTTAAAATGACTGGACCTAACGAAATCATCACTCTCGCTAGTGATCCGAACATAGCACTCCGCGCCGAAAACAAGACAGCCGCAAAGACGGCCTCCATTGGGGCACAATTAAACCCTGGTGTAGACGATGTGATACTTGATAAAAGATCCAAGTCCACCTCTTTTAAACCAGCGGATGAAATAGTGAATTCCAAGTCCACCCAGCGGACCCTGCAAGGCGGCCTCCATTGGGGCACAATTAAACCTGGTGTAGGCGCTGCACTCGAGAATTTCTCTGAGAAAAGCTGGGACATTTTGCTGGCACCCTTGAGACATGCCGGGAATCCCGCCGGCTGGCGAGCACAGCCTAAATATCCTAAAAGTTCAAGCCAATCAAGCAGGCTCTTGGCGATTTTCCGAACCCAAGAGACAGGCCATGGGAAGGAGCTAGCCAAACTTGGAAGCGGATTCATCGGAGATATAAAATCCGGCCTGGCTAGCAAATCTGGTGATGGTACCAAGAAGGACAAATCCTGGCGCCTATGTGTTGATTTCAAAGACCTTAATAAGGCTTGCCCAAGGACCCCTTCCCCTCCCTCGCATTGATCAAATTATCGATGCTACAGCGAGACCACGACTCATTGTGCTTCCTCGTAGCGTACTCGGCTACCACCAAATCAAGATGGCGGAGCCAGACCAAGCAGCAACAGCATTCATCACTCCATACGGCCCATTCTGCTTCAACACAATGCCCTTCAGGCTCAAAAACGCCGGCGCAACATATCAGCGCATGATTCAGACATGTCTAGCAAACCAGATCGGCAAAACAGTGGAAGCATATGAAGATGACGTGGTCGTCACATCCAATCATGTCGAAACTCTAGTAGACGACTTGAGGCTCACATTCGACAATCTCCAAAAATATGACATTAAGCTCAATCCGGAAAAATGTGTCTTCGGCGTTCCAGCCGGAAAGCTCCTGGGCTTCATTGTGTCCGGTAGAGGAATTGAAGCAAACTCAGCCAAGATCCGAGCTCCGTCACAATTGGATATTCCAAAAGACCTCAAACAAATACAAAAATTGAATGGATGCGTAGCGGCTCTAAGCCGCTTTATTTCCCGGTTGGGAGAAAAGGCGTTACCCTTTACCGCCTCCTCCGGCGCACGAACACTTGAGTGGGCCGGATGCGCCATGACGACCTCGAAGAAATAAAAGCCATATTGGCAACAAATCTGGTCTGGCGCGCCCAACATGGGCCAACCAATGCTATTATATATCGCCACAACACATCAAGTTGTCGGTAGCGGTGCTTTCGTCGTCGAGCGAAAGCGGATGGACACGGTTCCCTCTTCAAAACGGTTTACTATGTGTCCTTGTCCTAACTCCATGCAAGTCCGGTACCCACATTATCAAAAAATAGCATATCACGGTGTTCATGGCATCGAAGCTGCGACACTACTTTCAAGAGTGTTCGATAGCGGTAGCCTCGAAGTACCTCTTAGCGACATTATAAACAACATGACAGCGACGGGCGGATTGCTAAATGGGCCATAGAGCTCCTTCCATTCGACATAACCTATAAGCCACGATGAGCTATTAAGTCGCAGAGTTTTGGCGACCGTGGCGAATGGACGAAGCGAACTGCCTAAAGAGTATGGCGCATACTCAATTGGATCATGCACTTTGGCGGCTCCAAAATGTTGGCGGCACAGGGGTTGGCGTCGTCTGGCGTCCCCAACGAGACACAGATCCAATCGTCCTTGAGATAATATATGGACTCCAACAAGCGCGGCGAATCTGAGGCCCATACGCACGGCCTCCGGATGGCGATCTCCATGGGCATTAAGCGCCTAGAGGTGCGCGGGACTCGAACCTCGCGATATCTCAAATAAGCGGAGACTTTGATGCCAAAGATCCGAAAATGGCAGCGTACGCAATGCGGTCCTAAAAATGTCGGCCGCGGTTGAAGGGCTCGAATTTCATCATATAGCACGGGATAACAACCGGTGGCGGACATATTAGCGCGCATCGGCGCAAAAAGCGATGCCGTCCGTAACATCTTCTGGAGCGGCTGTTCAAGCCATCCGTACTATGGGAAGGAGTCCGGAAATAACAATCCGGACCCAACCGCCTTTACTGACGCGAACACTCGACACAATGGGGGCTCTACCACCGAGATAACACCCCCGCCCACGAAATAATGGCGGTTATCGCTCCGTGGGCGGAACCATTCCTAGCCTACCTAACTAGGCAGGAACTCCCGAAGACCAAAATGAGGCTCGCTGCATAATGCAGCGATCTAAAGCCTATAAAGTCCATGAGGAGAGCTCTATAAGAAAAGCACAACATGAGTCCTTCAAAGGTGTATCTCCGAAGAGGAAGGCGAAACCTCTGGCTGAAATTCATGCGGACTGGGTGGGAACCACGCGCAGCCCGGACCCTTGTAGGCAAGGCCTTCCGTACAGGATTTTATTGGCCGATGGCCGGGCAGATCGTGGGATTTAGTCCAGCGATCGTCGGTTGCCAGCTTTTGCTAACCAAAGCCACATGCCACCCACCGCGCTCAAAACTATACCCATCACCTGGCTGTTCGCGGTGCAGGGGCTTGACATGGTTGGACCCCTTAAGGGAGGAACCCACAAGCAAAAATACCTATTGGTCATGGTGGATAAATTCACCAAATGGATAGAGGCCAAGCCTGTTAAAGCGGCGAATCCGGACGGTGATAGACTTCATATCGGGGGTAGTGCACGTTACGGTGTCCCCACGATATCATCGCGATACGGCACCAACTTCATGGCGATGAGGTCAAATTATGGTGCAAAACATGGGCATCAAGCTCGATTCGCCTCAGTCTATCACCCTCAAACCAGCGGTCCAAGTCGGCGAGCAAGCGGTCTAATCATGGCGGCATTAAACCCGGACTAGTGCGGTCCCTCAAGGAATCTAACACGCCTTTGGGTTGAGGGCTCGACTCCGTACTCGGGGGCTGCGGACCACGCGAATCGTACTACGGTTCACACCATTTTTTATGGTGTGCGGCGCGCGAGCAGTCCTGCCTGCGACATAATTCATGACTCACCTCGCGTGCGCATGTATGAAGAAAGAAGCCGAGCTCGATCGGCGGGACAGTTGGGCGCATTGGAGGAGGGCGCGGCGTGGCAAAAGCTTCGTTCCGCATTTTATCAACAGCAGGCTCGAAGATATCAAAGCGAGGAAATGCGGGCCAAAGCTTACAGCGTTGGCGAACTAGTTCTCGCTGCGGACAAGAAAAAGGACAAACTCAAGCCCAAATGGGAAGGTCCCTTCATCATCGACCAGGTCTGACCGGCGGAGCATAACGTCTGCAAGCGCATCGGATAACCGACTCGAGCGAACCCATGGAGCGCAGCCCGTCTCTGAAGATTCTCGCCTAAGCGCCGGACTCCAAGTTCGTCCCCTTCCTCCGTCCACATTTTCTATTTTCCTGTCTTTTATTTCTCTCCTTCCTCCTCCTTCTTCTTGAAGCCTTTAGAGGCTCGTTTGCCCTTTGTTAGCACATACTTGGCGTGCTGTCGCGCTCATTATACAGGGGCTTCTTTAACGAAGCTTATTTATCTGAGCTCTATGCCCAACACATGTGTCAAACTTCCGCATGTACCTTTTACTCACCATTATATGCATCGATATGACTTAAGTTTTGGCCAAGCTGGGTTGCACGGCTCTGTGCTTACCCCTCGTTCCCGATTGTTGGCTAGGTGGTAAAGGAGCACCTCTGCGATTATTCTTGTCGGTCAGCGGATGTGTACCTCAGAATGGGTGAAGCGAAAGCTAAGCGTTCTTAAGGGAATATTCGATCGGTGAATCGAAGATGATTTTAACTATTTATCCATCTGCCCTCGGATGATTTTACGCTTTCTTAGCAGTTTGGACATGCACTTTAGGGCATGCCTCCCAGCGAAAGGAACCCTTAGCGGAACTATTCTCTCTGGAAGATGTTGCTTATTATCCATGTAATATAACATAACTAGTTGGGCACTTATGCGATACAGCAATAATGACCCCTCGCCTTGTCTCCATGCATGCCCGGTTCTTATATAACCACGAGGGTATTCGGACACCTCCGGACTATTGGGTCGAGAATTGAGCGAAAAGGTCCGCTATGACAAGCGATCTACAATCCGGCTAGAAGACATTTTCATGTCATATTCAATTACATATTCAACTCGACTCATTGTATTCCCCCTCAATGCCATCTAATAGGCTATCTAATTTACAATCTTCTTTGGGAATACTTAGCGGCCAATTCTACTTGGTGGTACACCAAGCTTCTGGGATCTCCTTCCCATCGGGCCCCACAGTGCGACCTCGGCCATGTGGTTTGGGTCGGATGTCGGTGTCAAAACCGGCGGATCTCGGGTAGGGGTCCCGAACTGTCGTCTAGGCGGATGGTAACAGGAGACAAGGGACATGATGTTTTACCCAGGTTGGGCCCTCTCGATGGAGGTAATACCCTACTCCTGCTTGATTAATATTGATGATATGGGTAGTACAAGAGTAGATCTACCACGAGATCAAGGAGGCTAAACCTAGAAGCTAGCCTATGGTCTGATTGTTGTTAGTCCTCTGGACTAAAACCCTCCGGTTTATATAGACACGGATAGGTTAGGGTTACAGAGTCGGTTACAATGGTAGGAGATCTACATATCCGTATCGCCAATCTTGCCTTCCACGCCAAGGAAAGTCCCATCCGGACACGGGGCGAAGTCTTCAATCTTGTACCTTCATAGTCTTGGAGTCGGTCGCGATGATAGTTCACTATCCGGACACCCCTAGTCTAGGACTCCTCCGTAGCCCCTGAACCAGGCTTCAATGGCAGCGAGTCCGGCGCATATTGTCTTCGGCATTGCAAAGCGGGTTCCTCCTCGAATACTTCATAGAAGGTTTTGAACACAAGGATAGTGTCGGCTCTGCAAAACAAGTTCCACATACCACCGTAGAGAATAACTTTTGCACAGATCTCTTGGCGTATTCAGCGGCATGACATCACACCATGGCCAAGCCTTTATCTGAATTGTTTTCTTGTTCCACCTTAAGCGGCGTTTAGCGGCGGTTTCCTTGGCACATCTTATCAAAGCATAGATCGTGCCCCCTTATTCGGATTCCCATCAATACGGACGTGGGTAACCCAACCGTGCCGTTAGCACGCCTCCTCTATCGGCGAGTCCTAATGGACCACGGGGAGGGCTCTTGGTATTCAACCTCTTTATAATGAGACCAAGGCCCTCTTATTTTACACCCTCCATCGAGTTCACCTCGGCCGAGTTCAACACCCAAAGCTTCAGATTTAGGCGCCCGTACCTTCGACGATGTCGGCTCCGACCAGCTTGGCGATGGATGGCTTCTTCCATCACGAAGAAGATGTGCTAAAGCTGCGAGGCGCGGTATCTAACGGCGAGATTTCGCATAGGCCGCTGCTTGAGGCAGGTCATTCCACTCCATAGCCCGGCGAGGCGTGGTGTTCGTGTCACATTTCCTTGGGGTTTAGGCTTCCAGCGGATCCCTTTGTCGAGGGCTCATGTTTTATTATGGGCTGGATTTCCATGACTTGAATCCAGTCCATCCTCCATATCTCGTCATTCATTGTCCTATGTGAGGCCTTCCTCCATATTACCCCTCACTTTGGATTGTGGCTCAAGACCTTCAAGGTGGAGCCAAAGATGATCGAGGGCAACAAGCGAGTGTGGAGGGGCGGTCATAAGCAAGTGTGCTGATGCTCCGTGGCCGAGGGCTCTTTTCAAGAGGAGCTTGGTTTGTGGCAGGGGTGGTTTTATATCACGCTCGGGGGCACCAAATGGGTGGCGCCACCGCCTTCGCTCAGTCCACCACAGCGGCTGGCGTCATGGGTCAACAAGGGGCTCATTGCGGTCCGTCCAAAGGCGTTCCTCTGTTGTAGGGCCGTGTCGAGACATCCAAGAAAGAGATCAATCTGGTCGCGATGGCGCGAGTTATATTTATTCGGCCTATACGCCCGCAAGCGTCGCCCCCTCCATCGTGGGAATTCAATCCGGAGGGACCACGAGCTCTCCATCATTTTGTGGAGTACGACACCCGTGGAGATGTATAAACTGTTCTTGGATCACAAGAGAAGTGTCGGACCTGACTAAGGGCCTTGAGGCTAAGCTGCTGTCGCCCAAATACTCAAGTAAGTAGTCCTGTAACCGGACAAGCTGTTCATTCATTTATCATATATATGCCCTTTAAAAGAGTCGTTTCTTGAACAGGAGTGGATAGCCAAGGCAAAGTTAATAAGGTGTCGGCTCCCTCCGGAGACCACGCGGATCCCATCTTGACCAAGATGTTGAAGGCCGCACCTTTTGAAGAAGGCGAAGGGGGGAGCGGGGAAGCAACTGCCTCCATGAAGAAGACTTTCGAGGAAGGAGGGATCAAAGGTCCCACCCTCCAAGGAGAGAAGAGGACGCTTGAGGAAGATCCGGAGGTCAAGGCCTCAAGAGGGAAGAAATCTTCGTCGGAGAGTCGGCGTTGGGAAGTAACCCAGCCGCCTTTGTTTCCCCAAGGATCAGCCCTCAATGAGCCGTAAGTGAAAAAGAAGGGTCTTGTAAATAAGGAACATCCTGTATTTTTTACGAAGATAACGAAATTGTACCTTGTAGTTCGGATCTCAGCCCTTCTCAGTGAGCTCGTCTTGAGGATCTTCTTCGGAGATGATGGAAGCGAAATGCCTCCACTGTCGCACCCTCATGCGAGGCGGGCGACCACGAGGTGTCGTCGCGGAGGTTTCCCAAGTCGGCGGGGTCGGAAGGTCCGCGCCGGTGGCGTCTTGATCGGAGGAGCTGAAGGATCTGCTCGAGGCGGCGGTTAGATCAGAAGATCTTTGTGTTCTAATGGATGCGGTGATTGAAAGAATTGCATCCGTTGAGAGCAGATTGCATGAAGCCGCCGAAGTTCTTGTGAGGGTTTGAGATGCATAAAATGATGTACCTTGACAGTTATGCATATAGAATCATACTGTATAGATAGTAGCCCACGAGACTCGGTATGTTGTCAAAATTGACAGCGTGCGAGGATCATAATCTCGATTATAACATATCGCGGTCCTCAATAGGTGGCGGGCGTCAGTGGCCAGCGGATGATGAATATGCTGAACTAAAGAGGCAACAGCGAGGCGGATCACGGACATCGCTGGTCAATAAGCGGTTTGACGAGTCACAAGGTATACAACTTCTACGGACACAGGTGCAGGGATCTTGCGCCCATGCCTTACTACTTGTATGCTTAATGCAGGTGGTGCCGCTGCTGTGGAGGAGCTGGGCGGAACTCGCTTGAGCTAAAAACAAGCGAGAAATAATGTCTGCGGCCGCTTTAAGGCGGCGAAGAGCTAAAAGTCGAGCGGGCTGCTCCTTGCGAAGCAAGAGGAAATGGCCGATATGGCCATGAAGTTGAAGAATACTACCGACCTCTGCGAGGTTCTTGAAAAAGAGCGTCAAAGCGGAGCAAGAGGGGCTAAAAAGGCCTGCTGAATCCAAGGATGCCGTTCCGCTTTGAGAGCTGCCAAGGAGGAGCTTAGTCGGGCGGGGCTATTGCGGCTGGAAAACCGTTTACTGCTGCGGAGAAATATCTGGATCGAAGTATGCTCGGTGGACAAGTTGTGGAGTTGGAGGATGCTTATCTGGACTTAGCGGCGGCTGCTGCGGACGATTGAGCACTTAGAGGCGGAAAGGGCCTGAAGGAAGAGCTGTATTGGTCGCAATTCCATAGTCGGGCGTCCTCTTTCGTTGATCGATCGGTTGGCTTAATGGGCGAGCTGAATCGATTATCCGGACTTTCCATGAAGCATGTCATGACTCATTTGTGGCGAGCGGACCCCAGCCGAAGAGTTATTTTGGTTTAGTGCAGCGGTTCCTTGAGTGCGGTACAGCGTGTCGGCCTTAATGAAGCGGTCGGCGTGTATTGAGGGAACACGGATGGCTCGGCCCGTGTCAAGACATCTTGGCGGAGATGAAGGCCACCGGCGTTGCATCCCAAGATTGGACGAAGCCAGTACTGCCGAGCACTATTTTGAGGAAGTCTGCGAGGCGCTCGTTTAGTAGAGACGCGATGCTCGAAGGACATTATGTTTAAATGACATGTAGGATTTGTGAAAACAATGTTTCAATATAATATAAGAGCTTTTTATACTTGTGCGTTCAAGTAGTAAACTACTCCTGTCTGGCCGTTGATGTATATGTATATATAACTTTGAAAGATGGCAGTCCTTGGCTGCCACGCACATAGTCGGGGTGTTTACAAAGAAGGTGCTTTTCACACTTAATCCAACGTCTTGGTCCTATTAAGGAGGTGGTAGCGTAGCAAACTAGGCAACGGACTATAATGCTTTATCACTTTCACTTAGCCATAGGAGTTCGAGGTGGGGCTACTATATAGCCCACAGGCACCGCACTCTCCCGGTCGAAGTGCGTATGTGCTGACCGAAAACCGGTCCTTCGTTAATCGGAGAATTCTAAACATTCGATGAGTCATCAGTGGTTGACCAGTCTCTCGCTATATCATGACAGTCAGTTTTGGCTTTCTCTCTTGAGGTGCTTCCCGGCGAACCGGGCACTGTCATGATAGTTCTCCACAGTGCCGCGTTAGCCGATAGAAGCAAGCGTAAGGCAGCAAAACATAGGGCAGGCAAACCCAACATTTGACCAAAGAAATGATTGGTGCTGGTGCATATAAGGCCTAACTTCGAGGCGCGAATACTCCCTAAGGTATTCGGTCTTTATAAAAATGGGCAGAATAATGCCCTAAGCCCTGGTGTCCGGTACTACATAAAAAACTCTGGTGCGGCCAATGCCAAAAGCCAGCCTCCTCCTCGGTTATAGTAAGAAACCGGGGATGTATATCAACAAGAGACATTAAAAAAGGTTTACGAGGGTCTTAATCTGAAAATAATCCTTACAGCGGGTCCTCTCTGCGTCTGCGCTGTGTCTCCGTTGTGCAGTATCACGGGCCGGGTGTATACGTTGTTCATCGTAAAAGAGAGGAACTTAGTTTAAAGAAAAAAAGATCGTGCGAAAGATGTACTTTATATTAAATAAGCAGTACAATTCGAAGAAGTGAATAAAATTGAGCTTTATTGTCTCTTGTTGTACATGCATACAACCCCTTGTATAGGGGTATGCCGCTAGTAAGCGCCGGACTCGTCTAGCCGTGTCCGGGGTTGAATACCTATTCAGGTTCTTTGGTTAGCGGGCCGGATTGGTGTGGGGCTGTTAAGGCAGCCTCGCATTCTTCCGTGCTCGAGTGACATAATACTCCTTTTAATGAGATGATGCCGTGTGGACGGGCATTTTAAGTGTAAGAGATGCATAATGCGGTATTGCGTTAAAGCGGTAAGCTTGGCGTCCCAATAGTGCTTGATAGCTACTTTTAAATGGGGCAACATGGAAGACTAACTTTTCATGACGGAAGTTGTCGGATGAACCAAACACAACTTCTAGCAGTAGGGAGCCCGTACAATGGGCATATGGGCTGGCATTACCCCTTTGAAGGAGGTGTTGCTATGGCGAATTTTGGTTGGGTCTATCCCCATCTTGCGGATTGTGTCACGATATATCAGGTTTATGTCCTGCCGCCATCCATGAGGACTTGTGTAAGTTGGAATCCATCGATTATAGGATCCAATATCAAGGCAGCCCATCCTGCGTTCGGATACATTCGGAGTAGTCACGATGGTCGAAGGTGATTGGTTTTGACAACCGGTGTTGGTACTCCGCTAGGGTAGTATGTGCGGTAGCGCATTTTAGTGGGCGTCGTTCTGTTTTTCCTTTTATCATGTGAAGTGAGTTTACTGTTTTAACCTTGTGGGAAATTCTTTTGTTTTCGATTGCTCTGCTTGTGGGGTTCGTCATCATCCTCACTTGGCGTGTCGAGCCCCTGTGTTGGCGTTGAGTCTGCGGACTGTTTGAAGACCCAACAATCTCTATGGGTATGGTTTGCGGGCTTCCCGAAGTCTGTGGATTTGACATATCTTGTCCAAGATTTTGTTTAAGTTGGATAGCTCATCGCTATTGTCCTTAAGGGCAGTTTTTATTGTTCTGCCGTGAGCTTTTGAATCGGTGTTGACTTCGCGCTCTTGGACCGTTCCCTTTAATCCGGTGCTGGTCCTTGTTGCGCGTGGTTTCCATTTCCATCACTGACTTGGATGTTCTTGGGTGCTGGTGCTGCATCTTGCTAGCCAGCTGTCCTCTCCAGCATAAGCGGGTCATGAGGCTTACTAATCGGCCATTGTTCTCGGATTTTCTTGGCGAGGTGTGCAGCGAGCCATTCGTCTTGGGCGTTGTGTTTGAAAGCTGCTAAGGCTTGGCGTCCGGACGATCGACTATTTGGTTCTTTTAGTAAGGAACCTGTTCCGAATTTCGGGCTGACTCTCGGGCTGTTGAGTTATGTGACTTAGATAAATGCGCATCGGAGGCGGACATAGGTCCCTGAAAATTTGCCAAACGCATCCTCGTGCTCTTCGACTTCAATGGTATTTTCGGGGAGGCTTTTAAGCCAATGCCGAGCTGGCCCTTTGAGTTTGAGGGGTAAGTATTTTATGGCGTGGAGATCATCTCCTCTAGCCATGTGTATGTGGAGGATGTAATCCTCAATCCAGACTCCAGGGTCTGTTGTTCTGTCGTATGCCTCTATGTTTACGGGTTTGAATCCCGCTGGAGATTCATGATCCAGCACCTCATTGGTGAAACATAGGGGATGTGCGGCGCCCCTGTATTTGGGTGTGCCATGATGTTCGGATATTTGGTGTGTTGCATTGCTTTGAAGAGCTTGCTTTCTCGACCCATAGATGGACCTAACTGGGCCATCCTTTTGATGTGAATCCTTATGCGAATCGCGTACCGGCTTGTGTGCGGCGCCATGTGCCGTTCTCTTTTTGCCGTGGGGTCGTCCATCCGACCGGGTGGCCTTCTTACTTTTTGATTGTGGGGGCTCTATGGCCTCCTCATCAAATTCAGGCGATAACTTTCTCTTGGGTAGCTCTTTGTTCGTATTTGTCGCCGTATTTGTCTATGATGTTGAATACTTTGCTCCATCTGATTCTGGTGCATCTTCCGCTGTTTTGAGCTTCGCTACCTTTTTCAGGCTACGCGTAGTGGCGTCGAGCCTTTGTGGAGGTTATTCTGCTCCAACAATTTGTCCGGCATGAGATCGTCGGACTGTTATCTTCGCCGGGGACGGGTTGTTTATCAAGTTGTCTTGTTGGACGATTGCTCGATAGCATGTTAAGTCGTCCACGGTTCGCCCTGCTCTATGGCTGGGTCTTTATTGGCGGGACTTGGTTGGCGTTTACGTTGCCGTTTGACTGCTTTTAGAGGATTTATCCTTCGTAGTGTCCGTTGTTCCTCGTCTTCACTTCCTTTAGGTGTATCTACGGTATACATCATGGGATGAGGTGGTTGTCCGGCGTCCTATAGGCGCTGGTTCATGGTTGTCTCCTTCATCCTCATCCATACCGTCGATGTCTTCGGAGTCGAAATCAAGCACGTCGTGTAAGCTTTCGACAGTGGCTACCAAGTGGGTGGTGGGTGGGCGTTGAATTTCTTCATCGTCAGCATCCCAACCTTCCTGACCGTAGTCCGGTCATGGCTCTCCGGATAAAGAGGCGACTTTAGTGAATTCAGGATGTCGCCAAAAGGCGAGTCTTTGAAAGATGTTGTGACAGTGAACTCCATGACCGGCGCCCGATCGGATTCGATTGGTAAGTGCGAGAGGGTTGAGTCGGAGAGGAGTCCGGCGCTGGAGTCCAGTCTTTGCAAAGGACAGGGATTGTGTTAAACTTAATCGCCGTAGAGGTTTCAGCCCCGGCGGTGTCAACCAACCATCCTCGATCGGCGAGATCGGCTCGAATCAATGTTGGAGCGGACACTAATCTTGACCTCCGGGACCTTGTTGGTGGCAGATTAGATCATGCCCATCGAGGCGGTCTTGGTAGCGCTTGGCTGTGGCTCGAATCCATCGAAGATCAAGTATCCGCGGATGTCGGCCGTATAATTCAAGTTTCCAAATCTGACCTGATGGCGGGCGTAGCTTTTGATCTGCTCCGGATGGCCAAGTGAATTGGCCCGCGATGCAAAGCCGCGAATCTGAAGATCTGTCCGGGAGAAAAGTCTCACCTGGACCCGTCGTTATTGATGATCGAAGGAGCCATCAAGCCTATAGGTGACGACAGAGGAACTCTCAATGAAAGCACCAATGTCGGTGTCAAAACCGGCGGATCTCGGGTAGGGGTCCCGAATCATGCGTCTAAGCGGATTGTAACAGGAGACAAGGGACACGATGTTTTACCCAGGTTGGGCCCTCTCGATGGAGGTAATACCCTACTCCTGCTTGATTAATATTGATGATATGGGTAGTACAAGAGTAGATCTACCACGAGATCAAGGAGGCTAAACCCTAGAAGCTAGCCTATGGTCGATTGTTGTTAGATCCCTACGGACTAAAACCCTCCGGTTTATATAGACACGGATAGGTTAGGGTTACACAAAGTCGGTTACAATGGTAGGAGATCTACATATCTGTATCGTAATCTTGCCTTCCACGCCAAGGAAAGTCCCATCCGGACACGGGGCGAAGTCTTCAATCTTGTATCTTCATAGTCTTGGAGTCAGCGCGATGATAGTTGGCTATCCGGACACCCCTAATCTGAGACTCCATGATCGACCTTCCGTGTACCGTGTCTTTACCATGGCCCGAGCCTCCTGGCGCCTTAATGATGAGCCGATATCTTCCATAGTCGGAGCGCCGCCGTGCTCCTTGAAGCCGCTCTGCCAGCTCCCCAATGCCTTCGGGCGGGGAGATAGATAGCCACAAGGCTGACCGGCGCCTTTCATCACTGCCGAACTCGTTCGTGCAGGTGGCGCGATTCGGGAAGAAGATCACCCGAAGAACTGGGCATCTCCTCCTCGGGGCGACACAGTGAGCAAACCTACATACATGTTTATGTTAGTCGCCTTCCTCGCCGAACTCTTTCAAAGTTCGTTCAAGCACTCTTGAAAATGCCGCGACGAAGCCGTCGATTCTCCTTCTGGTCGGACAAGCTGAGCACGAACATCCTTTAGTTCCTCACCCGGTTGGGTGTTGGCATCTTGGAGGTTATTTTTCTCCTGCCGCACCCTCGTAAACGCTCTGCTTGACCTTCAACCGGCACAAGAGCTGCTGCTTGTCGGATCTAGTCGGCGCCATCTGCAATATTATCGTCAGATTTATACACCGCCGCACTTCATAAACTATTTATCTTTTGAAGCATATATTACCAGAGAGGGTCTCTGTGGCTCCCCCTGTAGTGGCTAGTGCGGCCTCAAGTTGGGCCTTGCATTCTTCAAGCTCCTGGGACAGTCGGGTATTCTTATTTGTAAGATCCTGCATAACAAATGATCCTTAAATCAGTTATTCTAACTATTTTAGGTCTCGGGGGCTACAGGCATATAACTGTCAAATTTCCTCAACCGTATGTCCTTTACATACTGCTCCGTGGCTCTAGCTAGACCATCTTGGCGGCGCAGTGCGCATCTCCAATTGAAGGCATTCAAGGCCTCTTGGGAGAAACATGCGTCACGAAGAACTATCCGTGGCGCTTTGTGATTCATGGCCCTCTCCACCTCGGAGTTGGTGGTGGACAATCTGTCGGCATCCTCTGTCGGGGAGCATTCGGCCTTGCGCCTCGTGCTGCGCCTCCGCTCTGGACCCGGCTTTGGAGCACAGGCTGGCGGAGGTTCGATTGGCAACCTCTCCCGACTCGATCCGTGGCGCTCTTTTCTGAAAAAAAGCACCAGCGTTAGTACACCTTCGAGAATCAATCACAGGAATATGGTGACGCGCCATACCGTTGCGGCGGAGTTTCGATCCGGACCAGACTTCTTTTTAGCCTGCGGGGCCGTACTGCCCCTTGGCTAGCTGCCGCGGGCTCGGCCTCCTGCCTCGAAGGCATCCCCTGCGAAACACCACTGGTATACGGTAATCAAAAAAATAAGCACGGATGGGTCATGGTATCCGGACTTTGGTCACGGTTACCTGGGAGGCCGGAAATAATCCGAGGTAGTCGGCCGTAATGGCAACCAAAGCATTGTCGATGCTAAGTTGGTGGAACACCCCGTCGATCAGCTCCACCTTTATATCCGGGTCCTCTTCGGAGGCCGGATCGATTGGCAACCTCTCCGGATCCTCGGGTTGTGGGGGCGGGCTGTGTATCTTCTACACGGCCCGGCACAGTTCCTTCGTAGAAACCATGAAATGAGATGTTTAACCACGGGAACATGGATCGGACAGGCCACAAAGATATTTGCTTACCCAACTTCGAAGATTATTCGAAGAAAACCCGCTCAGTGGATTGACGAGGAGAAAATCCTCCTCTTCCCCTTTGTACATGGTGGAGAAGGTCTTCACCAGTTCGGTGACCGATCCCGGCCCTTTGCGGCCATGGCGGGTGGCATCGTCCTCCCCGTTGAAGTCCCACATGGGGCGGCCCCTATATTGGAGCGGCTGCACTCCCCTCATAATGCAGATTGCCATGACTCCAATCATGGTAAATCCGGCATGAGCCAGTAATCTTATTCGGCTCATCAGGTAAAGGACGTACCAGTCATTTTCCCTCTCGGGGCTCCGCGGGCGCCAACTTAGGAGCTTCTTCAGAGGAGCATTGCTAAACTCCGGAAGGCCGATCCGAACAAGATCCGGCAGCGGGACGTCCTCCATGTAAAACCATTACGAAGGCCAGTCTTGGGCGCCTTCTTGAGGTTCGGATAGATATCCGGTCCGGCGATGCGCCATAGTTCGGCTCCACCCACTTGATATATTGACCCCTCATGAGAACGGGGTACTAGGCAGAATAATCTCTTCCACAGCGCAAAATGAGCCTCGATGCCCAAGAACAGTTCGCAAAGGGCCACGAAGCCCGCGATGTGCAAAATGGAGGCAGGCGTAAGGTGGTGCAACTGGAGGCCTTAGAACTGCAAGAGCCCCCGGAGAAACGGATGAATTGGAAATCTGAGTCCTCTTACTAGATAAGAGATAAAGCACACCCGCTCTCCTCTAGAGGGATCGAGGACACTCTCCGCTTGCTTTCCGCCGTTGTAGGTGGCGAGTCCGGCTCGAACTGGAACCATGAAGTCCGGGGGAAGAAATCCCTTGGTTTGGAGTATAACTAGCTCGCTATCTTGGGGTGACACATCTCCCAATTTCGGGCTGAGGGCTGGGAGGCGCTAGAAGGAGGAGCGCGTCGTTGTCCATGATGGAATGGGTTTTTGTCGAGGCGCTCGATGAAAGCTTCGCGGAGGGATGGTGTGACTCAGATCTAGATCCTCGTCTCTTTTATAGGCGGCTCATTTGCGCAGCTAGGGGGTAGGTGTAAAATACCACGGCTTTAGCATTTATTCAAACCGTGGAAGATGGCCATTATTGGGCGTAGAAGCCAAGGCGCAGCATTTATCGAAGCTGGACACTATTTGACAAGTATATGGAATTTGGAGAAGAACCCGCCTCGCAATGCGAAGACAATCAACGCGCGGACTCATCGTCATTGAAGCCTGGTTCGGGAGACTCTTGAGGAGTCCGGATTAGGGGTGTCCGGATAGCGAACTATCACCGTTGGCGGACTCCAAGACTATGAATATACAAGATTGAAGACTTAGTCCGTGTCGGATGGGACTTTCCTTGGCGTGGAAGGCAAGCTTGGCGTCTGGATATGTAGATCTCCTACCATTGTAACCGACTTTGTGTAACCCTAACCCTATCCGGTGTCTATATAAACCGGAGGGTTTTAGTCCCTAGGACGAACAACAATCATACCATAGGCGCCTAACACTGTGGTGGAGGCACTGCGACGTGCTTCCATCATGGAGGAGCACCGTACCCTAATAGGTGTGGTGGTTGAGAAGGTTCAGTCCACCAAGAGTGGGCTGAACGAAGCCTTCACCAGCCTGCTAACAGGCTTCGAGATATGCGATGTAATATTCTTAGCCGCTTTTCATATGAAAAATATGCCTATGTATAGATAGTAGCCCCTGAGACTCTATTCGGCTTTTGAAAAAACAACCGATCAGAGCATCAAGTAATAATCACATGAGGTAATGTACTTGTCTATTGGTAAACATGCTTCCCTATTGGCGGCAACTGCCCAGGCCGTTGAAGTTTCCGAACTCAAGTGGAAGCTGAAGCTGGCCGATGATGCTATTGACCGCATTAACAAGCGGTTCGATGAGGTGCAAGGTATGTTTTAAAAGATTCTTTTATGCGCCTGAAGTGATATTCAAATGCTTAGTTTAAGCCCATGCGCTGCCATGAATATGATTGCGGGTAGCGCGGCCGAGATCGAGACCCTCAAGAGCGCCCTTGCACAAGCCAAAGAGCAGGCGATGGTGAGTAAAGCGGTCGCTGACAAAGCGGCTGCAGACTTACAAGCTGATCAGGTCGCTCGCCACCAGTATGAGGAGAGGGTGACCAAAGTGGAGCAAGAGCTCAAGGACGCCGCCAGCAAGTGCGAGGCCTTGGAGGAGAAGAATAAGGCCCAAGCGGTCGATCTTGCCAAGGCTCTCCAGGAGGCCAAGGAGGCGCGGACTGAGTCCCGGGCGGCTCGTGAGGAGATCCGGAAGGCCGAACAGATAGCGACTGGTAAGCCCTTTCTTTTGCAGAGTAAATATGGCAGTCAGAAATATGCCTTGCTCGATCGACTATGGAGATCTCGGGCGCCTTTCGGATCTTCGAAGGCGCTGCCGATGCCGCTAACTTTTCTAGGCCCAGAGGGAACACGGCGAAGCTCTTACGGTCGCGTTACTGGCGCGAGGCGTCCAATAATGTTGAACAACCAGATGATGCTCTTTGGCGGTGCTGCATAGGATGTCGGATTGGCCATGAAGGACATCATAGTCGAGATGTGGCCAGCTGAACCCATTCCTAGCAGCTACTTCAGCCTGGTGAAGCGACTCACTGACGCCATGCCCCGAATCGAAGCTGTAAATTGCTCGGCGTGCATAGAAGGTGCACAGATGGCCTTTGCCCGTGTCAAGATGCACTGGGCGAAGATGTAGGCCACCGTCGTGGCGACCGAGGGCCCTCCCGAAGGCAAGAACCACCGCAAGCCGGAGCGATATTTCGATGATGTCCTGGAGGGTGCCTGGATAGTAGAGGGCCAGTGCTGGAAGGATATCATGTTCGAGTAAATGTATCCGGGTTGTCCAGACCTTATTTTGTAAACCAAGGCTTTGTAATGTATTTATGCCTTTATCTGAAACTATTTTCCTCCTGTGCGGTCGTTTTTAATTCTGAGAGTTTACCAGTCATTGGCTTCAACCCCCACGTAGATGCTACGGGGGTGTTTTGAATAGCAGATGATCACACTTGACCCAACATCTTGGTCCGTAAAGGAGGTGTCTGCGCAGCGAACTAGGCAATCAGACTATGCAGCTTTATCACTTTCACTTAGCCATATAAGTTTGACAATGGGGCTAAGTACTAGCCCTTGGTGCGTATGCGGCTATCCGAACTGGTGTGCCTTAGACGCGGGACTGAACGAATGCCAATCCTTCGAAAAAAATCATAAGAGATTTATAGAAAGTCTCCGAATCACTGACCAGCTCTCGCCGTATCATGATAGTCAGTTTTCGGCTTTCTCTACTGAGGTGTTTGACCGGACGAACCAGAAACACAATCTCGATAGTTCTCCCTTTACTACCCTAGCGAGCGAGCGGGCGTAAGGTAGTAATCACGAGGGCAGGCAACCCAACTATTGACCAAAGACATGATTCGAGCTGATGCATATAATGCAATGTTCGAGGCCTTGAAGTGTACTCTAAAAGTGTTGGACTTTTGAAAATATGTGTGGCGAATAGAGCCCTGGCATTGAAGTTGTACAGAATGTATATGTGGCAATCTTAGCACAAAAGAGGAATGCAAATTATGAAACAAACCAAGACCGAACGAAGGTTGGTAAAAAACAGTATTCATTATAATTTGCTTGATACGTCAAGACGTGCTATTACGATAGTGCCAAGGCTATTTTACATGCCGAAATTTGTACACAAGGGAAAGCTGTATACGGGGCCTAAAAAATGGTCTTGGAGATCTCATTGATGCCACAGCGCTTGCGTGTGCGCGCTTTTGCCTTTGTGGAAAAGATCCTTTGAGAGGAGCGGTCCACGGCCGTTTATACGAAAACGGGCCCGGAAAGAGTCTTTGCATGACCATGGAATAGCTAGGTTTTAATGCACCTGTGGTATGGAAAAAAGAAGATGAAAGGAGAAAGGTTAAGGTCAAATAGGGTCGAGGCGCACTATAGACCTTGTCTGTATTGTGCCTCCATCGTTGCCCAAGGTATTTTGAGTGCGTAATTATGCACGCGCGGTACATATGCCACGGATGTGTGTTGCGATTGATGGAGGCGAGACTGCTAGTCTAGCTCTGGATCAACCGAGCTGTCATTATGCAGAGTAGACTGGACGCATTTAACAGTGTCCGGGGGCTTGATGGCCGATGAGGTGTTCGGCCTAATGAGGCCGCTCTGCACTTCAGCCGCAAGGGCCGTGGTATGCTCCTCAGTGCGGAGGGAGCGCTCCATGTTTCCGTTGAATTTGATAATGCTGTCAGGTCCAGGCATTTTGAGCTTTAAGTAAGCATAATGCAGGACCGCATTGAAGCGAGCGGAGGAGGTTTGGCTGAGCAGTGCGTTATAACCACTGCGGAAGGGGACGATGTCAAAGATCAAGTCTTCGCTTTGGAAGTTATCCGGTGAACCAAAGACTAATTCCAATGTTATTGAGCCCGTGCAGTGCACCTCTACGCCAGGTATCACTCCTTTAAAGGTGGTGTTAGTAGGCTTGATTCTTGATGGGTCAATACCCATTTTGCGGACCGTGTCTTGATAAATCAAGTTAAGACTGCTGCCGCCGTCCATGAGGACTCGGGTGAGATGGAATCCGCCGATGATTGGATGAAGGACCAAGGCTGCCGAACCTCCATGACGGATACTGGTCGGGTGGTCCTGTGACACCCTCGATTCAATCGTACACTAATCATACACGCAAATGTGTACGATCAAGATCAAGGACTCACGGGAAGATATCACAACACAACTCTAGACACAAATTAAAATAATACAAGCTTTATATTACAAGCCAGGGGCCTCGAGGGCTCGAATACATCAGCTCGAAAACACAAGAGTCAACGGAAGCAACAATATCCTAGTATAGACATAAGTTAGACAAGTTTGCCTTAAGAAGCCTAGCGCAGAAGCAACAACGATCGAAAAGGCAAAGCCTCCTGCCTGGGAGCCTCCTAACTACTCCTGGTCGTTGGCGGCCTCCACGTGGTAGTAGGCACCCTTAGTGTAGTAGCAGTTTTTGTCGAATGTGGCGTCTGGATCCTGGGCTCCACCATATGGTTGCAACATCCGAGAAGAATGGAAAATGCGGGAAAATGGGGAGCAAAGCAACCGTGAGTACTCATCCAAAGTACTCGCAAGCAAGGATCTACACTACATATGCATCGGTATCAATGAAAAGGGTAGTATATGTGGACTGAACTGCAGAATGCCAGAAGAGAAGGGGAAATCCTAGCCTATCGAAGACTAGCATCTTCTGGAAACCACCATCTTCCAGCAACAGGAGGGAGTAGAGTAGCATAAAGTAAAGTAGTAGAAGTGTTATCAACCTCGGCCAGATATCCTTTCTCGACTCCCTGCGAGAAAGCAATCCCAGAGCCATACTATCCATTTCTCATATCCATGTCTCATCTCAAGTATCCAGTTCTAGTTGTATCGATCGGGATACAACTCCAAGTGTCCGTTACCGTAGGACAGGCTATCGATAGATATTTTCTTCCCTGCAGGGGTGCACCAATTTACCCACCACGCTCGATTAACTCCGTCCGGACACACTTTTCTGGGTTATGCCCGGCCTTGGCCAAACAATACGCCGCAACCCGACCTAGGCTTAATAGAGAGGTCAGCACGCCGGACTAAACCTATGCCCCCAGGGGTCATGGGCCATCTCCCCGGGAACTCTTGCATGTTGCATGGGCGGCTGGTGAGCATACCTAGCTACCTCCTTCAACAAGCCAGGTGCTTACGCAGTCCAACCTGGCGCGTGCCGCTTAGTCGCTGATGTCTATTAAGCTTCGGCTGATGTATACGACGCAGAACGCCCATACTATGCCCACGTGATGGTTAGTACTATCAGGCCAGAAGCCCCTCGGATCAAATATCCAAATCATGGTGGATTAGGACCGCGCAGTAACAAGCAGAGACTCACGAAAGATGTGACCCCGTTGCCCCGTCTCGAGGACTTGTGGCAAGGGCTAAGAATGCCCGGCCACGCCTCGTAATTATCTCGCGGGCACCTTTCCAGGTCAACCCGACTCCACATCACTCGCAATTGTGCTCGCGCGGGTACCCCTTAGGGTCGACCCGTCTTTAGTAACATGGTTCAGTGTAAAGTCATAGTAACCATAGTAACCGTGTGTCCAAACATCAAGGGGAAAACCCGAGGAATCACCCTCGGTGAATTCCACTCGATGTAATCATCAAGGTGAACGTAAGAGGAACCACCCCCGAGGTTCACACTTGAGGGGTTGCACGACAGAGTCGTATCGGAAGTGGTTAAGGCGGAATCACCCTCGATGACCATGACCGAACAACTACATTACAGGGTTAACATCAGAAGTGCTGCAGAGGTCTCACCCTCGGCACTCGATAGAAACCCAGTAGTGTCGAGCAACTAAGGGGAAAGTAATGTGCGGTGTCGGGGCCTGGTCTTCGATACCGTTGATCGGTTGTTCAATGATGAAGCAGGGGCAACAAGGACAAGGTGGGGGGGGGGGTCAATGATGAATCACTAACCAACCTATACTAAGCAGTTTTGGATAAGCAGGTAGGTAACAAAGAGCAGGTTACAAAAGCAGGCTTTGCATCAGAATAGGAGCAAACAATAATAGTAGCGAAATCTAATGCAAGAATGAGAGAATGGAATGGGCGCTATCGGGATGATCAAAGGGGGGGCTTGCCTGGAAGCTCCGCTAAAAGGTAAGAAGGGTCGTCGTCGACGTAGTCGATCACAGGGACAGCATCGGTCTCGGGGTCTACCAGAGAGAAGAGGGGGAAGAAACAGTAAATATAAAGCAAACATAGCATCACAAAGCATAACTTGGCAATAAGCTGTGCCGGGTGTGACCTAACGTATGGCTACGATATAGGTGAAGGGGAAACCAACAGGGGAATGTTTTGCATGATTCGGACTGTGTCAAACACATGGTGAAGGGATGCTCCATGTTCGGATAGTTAGAGGCATCGACGGAGATATGCTCTAGAGGCAATCATGTATGATGATATTTCCTATGTGTTTTTGAATAAAGATAGTCCTTGGACATTAGCAATGATGTGTATCGCAAATCGTGACTTGTTTGTGGGACTATGCATTGTATGATGACTGTCCTAAAAGGTCCCTAGTCGAAAGGGCTGTGTGGGCCAGCGACTAGGCTGGCATATGATCTGATCGATGGCTTGGTCATACTAGCCATGGAGCATTGGATGCTAACGGATAATATGGACTTGGAAAGGTCTGGTCGGATTCGGCGTAGTCGGATCCGAAGTCGAATAAGGCCGAGTCGGACATACCCAACTATGAGGACGAGCGATATGTCATCTGTGAGTCTCTAGTACAACATCGTTCTATGTCCTAAGACCTGAGTGACGCATGTACTCGGGATGGTGACATACTTGCTTTGGGCGAACAAACGCTACTCCATGTTGGTAGTTACAAAGGTAGGTTTGGGTTTGTCCAATCCATCTTTGCGAGACATGGTCGAGCAAGATGGGATTGCCCCTCCGATCAGGAGAGATATACTCTGGGCCCCTCGTGTGATCCGACCAGGATAAGCATGGCTATGCGACATGGATTATGAGATAATCCATATTGTGGTCGGCATCACTGGAAAAAGAAAGGGGTCGGGCTAGCACAAGGATGACAGTCTCGTCTTGAGCCCGACAACGCTGCCCCAACTCTTCTTCCGCAGCACGGCACTGCGCGTCTAGTGGTAAAGAACTGTGATCCATCTCCCGTAGCATGTTCCTGGATGTTCTGCGCATAGGAATTTTAATTTGCAGTCGACGCACCCTACCGTAGAACCAAACAGTGGTATCAGAGCCTCTGCTATAGGATTTGGATTCAGATCGTATGCTTATTAGATATGCGGAGGCGGCAGATGAGATATGTTGTCCTTGAAGAGATCGCCTATGTGCACGGTTGATGTGATCAACTGCACATGGGGATCGTTGAGGCTATGTTCTCTATAAATCGGGATTGATGAGGTCGTGACACGATCTATCCCTACTGGTCAGTTATCCGCCATCGGGGTTAATAGTGAAACGTAAATCCGAATCGGATTCGCGATGATCGATAAGATCGGTCAGATCAGAGATTTCGGCGTGATCGGAGTTCAGATGTGATCGGTCAGATGGGACCGTCGTGTGCGTAGCGCCATGTATTTCGTACCCGACACACAAACCGGTAGAATGCGATTCTATGCATAACTTTGTTTTGCAGGTTTGATGTGAATAGTATGGCTCATGTGTATGTGATGCATGTGTGTAATTTATACGTGGCCTGCGTGTCATGTTTGTCAGCCGGCAGGAGCCAAAGTGTTGTCATTATATTGTATAACGACCTGCGTGTCGACTTGTGACTCTATGTAAATTCATTACTAGTTGTAGTAGTTGGATAATAGAGATCAGGTTGGCGGCTTGGCGTCCCGGCATGACAAACAAGATGGAGTTCGTAGATGGTCAACGGAGTCGGGGCCGACCTGGAAGAACGTCCATGAAGGAGCCATAGTATTTCACAATATGTGTTATATTTGTGATTGTTATGCTTCTTATTTTCTATGCATGTTAGAATGGTAGAAAGATCCCTCATTAATATCAAGCGAATTGCCATCCCCGATGTTGCACCTTCGCACATAAAGTACATCTAGTAGTGGGCTCATAAAATTGGGGTGCTGCTGGGTGTCCTTGAACTGAAGGGTTCGTTTCAGTCATGGACATGCACTACATCAGGTTAACTTGACAAGGCTATCAAAACGGTTTTGGGCCTTGTGGCAAAGAAGGTTGGGAGCCGGGGTATGAGATACCTTCCCAACCGACATGAGTCTATAGAGATACGATTAGCAAGGAGTTGCTTACCGGATAGGTATGTTGGCTAGCAGTGATGCTAAAGCTCACTAGTCGCATACTCTAGTTGGATCCTGAATCACTGAGAGTTTGCGGAGGGATGCTGACTTCAGTGGGAGTATTTTTGTTTAAGGCTAGAATTACTCTACATAAACACATCGCTTAGTGATTGCATATTTTCTGTTGTAGATCAATGGCACCACCTGCTCAACCCAACTTTGCATTGAAATCAATTCTGGAAAAGGATAAACTGAATGGAACAAACTTTACCACCTGGTATAGAAATCTGAGAATTTTTCTCAAGCATGATAAAAAGGAACATGTTCTAGAGGATCCACTTCCAGAGGAACCTGCCGATAATGCTAGTGCCACAGCTAAGAATGCCTACGAAACTCGTTGATGAATCAACGGAGATCACCGTGTCGATCTTTGGCTTGTATGGAGCCCGATTTGCAACAGCATTTCAAAAATGTTGAGGCTTATGATATGATCGAGAGTCTCAAGAGCATGTTTCAGACACAGGCTAGGACCGAAAGGTTCAACATCTGGTGATCCTTGATGGATTGCAAGTTGAAGGAAGGTGATCCACTGAGCCCACATGTGATCAAGATGATCGGATATGTGCAAGCTTTGGATCGTTTGGGCTTCCCGCTCTTGGATGAGCTGGCTACTGATTCTGATCTGGGTTCTCTTCCGCCCAGCTATGGGACGTTCATCTCGAACTATCATATGCATGGCATGGATAAGAAGCTCACTGAATTGCATGGGATGCTTAAGGTGGCAGAGCAGGATATTAAGAAAGGCACGCATCAAGTGTTGATGGTGCAGAAATCGGCTAAGTTCAAGAAGAGTTGGTCCAAGAAAAAGGCTAAGGCAAAGGGCACGAAGATGGTAACCTCTGCCGCTGCATGAAATCTGGACGGACTCGAACCGTTTGCTATCCGCAAGGAGACCGGTCCTTTGGAAGAGGAACTGTAGCAAGTGGCTTGCAAAGCATGGCAAGAAGGCGAAAATGCTTCTTGAGCAAAAGTACACTTGTTGCATATGTTATAGACATTTACCTTGCTGACATACCTAGTAGCTCTTGGGTATTTGATACGGATCGGTTGTTCATATTTGCAACTCGATGCGTGGCTGGTAAGAACTAGGCGTGTGGCACAAGGGAGATTGACATCGGTCGGCAACAAAGCAAGAGTTGCTGCGTTGGAGGTCGACACGATGCAGCTCCAGCTTCCTTCTGGATTTATTTTGGAATTGAATAATTGTTATTACATTCCTGCACTTAGTCGGAACATTATTTCTGCCTCATGTTTGATGAGTCAGGGTTATGAATTCAATTTAAAGGACAATGGTTGTTCGATATTTTTGTATGGTATGTTCCACGACTATGCACCCATTGTTGATGGGCTATTTATATTGAATCTAGAACAGGAACCGGTCTATAACATGAATGTCAAGAGGCATAAGCCTAATGAGATAAATCCGACATACTTCTGGCATTGGCGGCTTGGACACATTAGTGCGAAAGCATGAAGAAGCTCCATGATGATGGGCTCCTAACCCGTCCGACTTGGTCGTTCGAGATATGTGAATCATGCTTGCTCGGCAAGATGACTAAGTCTCCTTTGCGCAAAGATTTGCGAGAGGGCGTCCGAGCTATTGGAACTTATACATAGTGATGTGTGTGGTCCAATGAGCACAACCGCCAGAGGTGGCTATCAAGCTTGGTGACTTTACCAGCGACTTGAGTAGATATGGATATATCTATTTGATGAGGCACAAGTCGGAGACTTTTGAAAAGTTCAAAGAGTTTCAGAACGAGGTTGAGAATCATCTCGGCAAGACTATAAAGCTTCTGCGATCTGATCGTGGAGGTGAGTACATGATCCAGGAGTTTGATGATCATTTGAAAAGTCGAGGTATAGTACCTCAGCTCACACCTCTGATGCACGCCGGAGAAAGCGGCGTGTCGGAACGTAGGAATAGGACCTTGTTGGACATGGTCCGGTCTATAATGAGCAAATCAGATTTATCCTTGTCATTTTGGGGATACACTCTAGAAACTGCAGCTTTCACACTTAATAGGGTACCATCAAAATCTGTAGACAAGACAACACATGAGATGTGGACCGGGAAGAGTCCCAGTTTGTCTTTTCTAAAGATTTGGGGTTGTGAAGCATTTGTCAAGCGACTTATGTCAGACAAGCTTACACCTAAGTTGGATAAATGCATATTCGTGGGATATCCGAGGGAAACCTTGGGATATAGCTTCTACAACCGGGAAGAGAACAAAGTGTTTGTTGCTTGGAACGGAGTTTTCCTTGAGAAAGAGTTTCTTAATCGGGAGGCCAGTGGGAGGACGGTTCTACTCGAAGAAATTCGAGGACCACTCGGGGACGGCTCAGCTGGTGATGAGATCATACCGAGTCGGTCGAGGAACCTGTCTTTGGAAGCGGCACGGAACCACGGAGTCGGAAAGATTGCGCAGAGTGCGCGATGTATTGTTGCTAGAAAGCGACGAGCCGACCACGTATGCGGAAGCGATGGTGAGCCCAGATTCCGAGGCATGGCTGGAGGCCATGAGATCCGAGTTAAAGTCCATGGTTGAGAATCAAGTCTGGGACTTGGTTGATCCGCCACCTAGCGTAACTGCCATTGGTTGCAAATGGGCCTTTAAGAAGAAAACCAATGTGGATGGAAGTGTTCAGATCCACAAAGCTCGGCTTGTCGCTAAAGGTTATGGACAAGTTCAAGGAATTGACTATGACGAGACTTGCTCGCCGGTAGCGATGCTGAAATCGGTGAGGATCATACTAGCTATAGCTGCATATTTCAATTATGAGATATGGCAGATGGATGTCAAAACGTCTTTGCTTCACGGAAATTTAACCGAGGACGTGTATATGATACAGCCCGAGGGTTTTGTCGATCCGACTAGCACTAGTAAGGTATGCAAGCTCAAGAGATCCATTTATGGGTTGAAGCAAGCATCTCGGAGTTGGAACATTCCTTTTGATGAGGTCGTCACTGGTCTCGGTTTCATCAAAAGCGAAGAGGACTCTTGTTTATACAAGAAGTTAAGTGGGAGCTCGATAGTGTTTTTGATCTTGTATGTGGACGACATACTACTGATCGGAAATGATGTTTCGATGCTAAACTCGGTCAAGGAGTCATTGAATGGCAAGTTTTCGATGAAAGACCTAGGCGAGGCAGTATATATTTTAGGCATTAGGATCTATAGAGATAGATCGAGGAGGCTGCTCGGCTTAAGTCAGAGTACGTACATAGATAAAGTGTTGAAGCGGTTCAACATGAGTGAGGCGAAGAAAGGGTTCTTGCCGCTCTCACATGGTATAAGGCTATGCGAGACTCAGAGTCCTTCGACATCTGATGAGCGAAGCAGGATGAGTAGGATTCTTTATGCCTCGGCAATCGGATCCATCATGTATGCCATGATATGTACAAGGCCTGATGTTGCTTTTGCAATAAGCCTAACAAGTAGATACCAGGCCAACCCAGGTGAGAGTCCTTTGGGCAGCGGTAAAGACTATTTTGAAGTACCGAAAAGGACTAAAGAGATGTTCCTAGTTTATGGAGGTGAGGAAGAGCTCGTCGTGAGGGGTTACGTTGATGCTAGTTTCCAAACCGGCGAGAGATGATTGTCGATCACAGTCCGGATTCGTATGCGTCTGAGCGGAGGATCGTGCACCCGATGAGTTCCAAGAAGGATACGGTGGCCGATTCTACCACAGAAGCCGAATACATTGCGGCTTGTGAAGCTGCAAAGGAAGGTGTTTGGATCCGGCATTTTCTAGATGATCTTGGTATTTTTCCATTCTCGGTGAAACCGTTGGACCTTTATTGTGATAATTTTGGTGCCATCGCACAAGCCAAGGAGCCGAGGAATCACCACAAGGTAAGACACATAGACCGGAAATATCACCTGATACGAAAGATCGTAAAGAATGGTGATGTAGAGTTATGCAAGATTCACACGGATGCAATTGTTGCAGATCCGTTGACTAAGCCGCTTCCAAAACCCAAGCATGAGGGGCACGTTAGAGCTATGGGCATTCAATGTCTATTTGATTGACTCTAGTGCAAGTGGGAGACTGTTGGAGATATGCCTAGAGGCAATCATGTATGATGATATTTCCTATGTGTTTATGAATAAAGATAGTCCTTGGACATTATCAATGATGTGTATCGGCAAAGTCACGTGACTTGTTTGTGGGACAATGCATTGTATGATGACTGTCCTAAAAGGTCCCTAGTCGAAAGGGTTGTGTGGACGCATGGCCGACTAGACGGCATATGATCACGGTCGATGGCTTGGTCTCACTAGCCATGGAGCATTGGATGCTAACCGGATAATATGGACTTGGAAAGGTCTGGTCGGATTCGACGTAGTCGGATCCCAGTCGAGATAAGGCCCGAGTCGGACACACCCAACTATGAGACGCAGCGATATGTCATCTGTGAGTCTCTAGTACAACATACGTTCTATGTCCTAAGACCTGAGCTGACGCATGTACTCAAGATGGTGACAGACTTGCTTTGGGCCGACCAAACGCTACTCCATGACTGGGTAGTTACAAAGGTAGGTTTCGGGTTTGTCCAGTCCCATGCTGTGAGACATGGTCGAGCAAGATGGGATTTGCCCCTCCGATCAGGAGAGATACACTCTGGGCCCCTCGTGTGATCCGACCAAGATAAGCAGGGCCATGCGGCAAGGATTATGAGATAATCCAGATTGTGGTCGGCATCACTGGAACGAGAAAGGGGTCGGGCTAGCACAAGGATGACAGTCTCGTCTTGAGCCCGACAACATATATCGTGTGGCAAAGGGAACACAAGTGTGACACGTTGTATAGGTTCTCCTAACCAGCTTCATAGTCTTCTTGGTGGTCGACACGCCTTGCTAGAGTCCGCTACCAACCGTGCAGGTCGGAGGTGATCCGAACTGTGACCAAGCCGACTTGAATAATTGTTATTACATTCCTGCACTTAGTCGGAACATTATTTCTGCCTCATGTTTGATGAGTCAGGGTTATGAATTCAATTTAAAGGACAATGGTTGTTCGATATTTTTGTATGGTATGTTCCACGACTATGCACCCATTGTTGATGGGCTATTTATATTGAATCTAGAACGAGAACGGTCTATAACATGAATGTCAAGAGGCATAAGCCTAATGAGATAAATCCGACATACTTACGGCATTGGCGGCTTGGACACATTAGTCTGAAAGCATGAAGAAGCTCCATGATGATGGGCTCCTAACCGTCCGACTTGGTCGTTCGAGATATGTGAATCATGCTTGCTCGGCAAGATGACTAAGTCTCCTTTAGCGCAAAGATTTGCGAGAGGCGTCCGAGCTATTGGAACTTATACATAGTGATGTGTGTGGTCCAATGAGCACAACCGCCAGAGGTGGCTATCGATGCCAGTGACTTTTACCAGCGACTTGAGTAGATATGGATATATCTATTTGATGAGGCACAAGTCGGAGACTTTTGAAAAGTTCAAAGAGTTTCAGAACGAGGTTGAGAATCATCTCGGCAAGACTATAAAGCTTCTGCGATCTGATCGTGGAGGTGAGTACATGATCCAGGAGTTTGATGATCATTTGAAAAGTCGAGGTATAGTACCTCAGCTCACACCTCCTGGTACGCCACAGAGAAACGGCGTGTCGGAACGTAGGAATAGGACCTTGTTGGACATGGTCCGGTCTATAATGAGCAAATCAGATTTATCCTTGTCATTTTGGGGATACACTCTAGAAACTGCAGCTTTCACACTTAATAGGGTACCATCAAAATCTGTAGACAAGACAACACATGAGATGTGGACCGGGAAGAGTCCCAGTTTGTCTTTTCTAAAGATTTGGGGTTGTGAAGCATTTGTCAAGCGACTTATGTCAGACAAGCTTACACCTAAGTTGGATAAATGCATATTAAGTGGGATATCAGAAACCTTGGGATATAGCTTCTACAACCGGAAGAGAACAAAGTGTTTGTTGCTTGGAGCGGAGTTTTCCTTGAGAAAGAGTTTCTTAATCGGGAGGCCGGTGGGAGGGCGGTTCTACTCGAAGAAATTCGAGGACCACTCGGGACGGCTCAGGTGGTGATGAGATCATACCGAGTCGGTCGGGGAACCTCAGATCGAAGCGGCACGGAACCACGGAGGTCGGAAAGATTGCGCAGAGTCTGCGATGTATTGTTGCTAGAAAGCGGCGAGGCCGACCACGTATCACGAAGCGATGGTGAGCCCAGATTCGAGGCATGGTGGAGGCCATGAGATCGAGTTAAAGTCCATGGTTGAGAATCAAATGCAGGACTTGGTTGATCCGCCACCTAAGCGTAATCGCCATTGGTTGCAAATGGGCCTTTAAGAAGAAAACCAATGTGGATGGAAGTGTTCAGATCCACAAAGCTCGCTTGTCGCTAAAGGTTATGGACAAGTTCAAGGAATTGACTATGACGAGACTTGCTCGCCGGTAGCGATGCTGAAATCGGTGAGGATCATACTAGCTATAGCTGCATATTTCAATTATGAGATATGGCAGATGGATGTCAAAACGTCTTTGCTTCACGGAAATTTAACCGAGGACGTGTATATGATACAGCCCGAGGGTTTTGTCGATCCGACTAGCACTAGTAAGGTATGCAAGCTCAAGAGATCCATTTATGGGTTGAAGCAAGCATCTCGGAGTTGGAACATTCCTTTTGATGAGGTCGTCACTGGTCTCGGTTTCATCAAAAGCGAAGAGGACTCTTGTTTATACAAGAAGTTAAGTGGGAGCTCGATAGTGTTTTTGATCTTGTATGTGGACGACATACTACTGATCGGAAATGATGTTTCGATGCTAAACTCGGTCAAGGAGTCATTGAATGGCAAGTTTTCGATGAAAGACCTAGGCGAGGCAGTATATATTTTAGGCATTAGGATCTATAGAGATAGATCGAGGAGGCTGCTCGGCTTAAGTCAGAGTACGTACATAGATAAAGTGTTGAAGCGGTTCAACATGAGTGAGGCGAAGAAAGGGTTCTTGCCGCTCTCACATGGTATAAGGCTATGCGAGACTCAGAGTCCTTCGACATCTGATGAGCGAAGCAGGATGAGTAGGATTCTTTATGCCTCGGCAATCGGATCCATCATGTATGCCATGATATGTACAAGGCCTGATGTTGCTTTTGCAATAAGCCTAACAAGTAGATACCAGGCCAACCCGGTGAGAGTCCTTTGGGCAGCGGTAAAGACTATTTTGAAGTACGAAAAGGACTAAAGAGATGTTCCTAGTTTATGGAGGTGAGGAAGAGCTCGTCGTAAGGGGTTACGTTGATGCTAGTTTCCAAACCGACAGAGATGATTGTCGATCACAGTCCGGATTCGTGTACGTCCTGAACGGAGGATCAGTGCACCCGATGAGTTCCAAGAAGGATACGGTGGCCGATTCTACCACAGAAGCCGAATACATTGCGGCTTGTGAAGCTGCAAAGGAAGGTGTTTGGATCCGGCATTTTCTAGATGATCTTGGTATTTTTCCATTCTCGGTGAAACCGTTGGACCTTTATTGTGATAATTTTGGTGCCATCGCACAAGCCAAGGAGCCGAGGAATCACCACAAGGTAAGACACATAGACCGGAAATATCACCGATCTGAAGATCGTAAGAATGGTGATGTAGAGTTATGCAAGATTCACACGGATGCAATTGTTGCAGATCCGTTGACTAAGCCGCTTCCAAAACCCAAGCATGAGGGGCACGTTAGAGCTATGGGCATTCAATGTCTATTTGATTGACTCTAGTGCAAGTGGGAGACTGTTGGAGATATGCCCTAGAGGCAATCATGTATGATGATATTTCCTATGTGTTTATGAATAAAGATAGTCCTTGGACATTATCAATGATGTGTATCAGCAAGTACGTGACTTGTTTGTGGGACAATGCATTGTATGATGACTGTCCTAAAGGTCCCTAGTCGAAAGGGTTGTGTGGGCGCAGCCGACTAGGCGGCATATGATCTGTCGATGGCTTGGTCTCACTAGCCATGGAGCATTGGATGCTAACGGATAATATGGACTTGGAAAGGTCTGGTCGGATTCGGCGTGGTCGGATCCAGTCGAGATAAGGCCGAGTCGGACACACCCAACTATGAGGCCGCAGCGATATGTCATCTGTGAGTCTCTAGTACAACATCGTTCTATGTCCTAAGACCTGAGTGGCGCATGTACTCAAGATGGTGACAGACTTGCTTTGGGCCGACCAAACGCTACTCCATGGTGGTAGTTACAAAGGTAGGTTTGGGTTTGTCCGGTCCCATGCTGTGAGACATGGTCGAGCAAGATGGGATTGCCCCTCCGATCAGGAGAGATACACTCTGGGCCCTCGTGTGATCCGACCAAGATAAGCAGGGCCAT